>CM050164.1:413733298-414933298 GCA_027410445.1 Discoglossus pictus | reverse complement strand
GAGACTTTGGTCAATATGTTGTTAGGGTTAGGTTGATATAATATCAAAATGTTGAAATAGGGCAACCTTTGGGGAACAGTGATCACAGATACAAGAGCAAGGGAAGCAAATATAATTCTGCCACTTTACAAATCCCTAGTACGCCCTCATTTGGAATATAGAGTACAGTTTTTGGCATCACTTCATAAAAAGGACATTTTAGAGCTGGGAAAAGTACAGAGAAGGGCAACAAAACTAATAAGGGCAAAGGAGGCACTGAACTATAAAGAAAGATTAACCAAAATAAACCTTTTTTTTTTAAGAAGAGGGGATATGATTATTTTATATAAATACATCCAGGGTCAATAAAAGGCTTTGTCATGGGAGCTTTTTTGAGCCAAGAGGTTTTTAGCTGGCAATAGGTCATCTCTTGGGGTTATAAAAAAAAAGAGTCCGTCTTAAAGGGCCACTTATTTCAGTACAATTTGGATCACATCACTAAAAAGATTTCCTAAAAGCAAATATTGAAATCATTTTTGAAAATCAAATCAAATAAAATCTGTGTTTATATATGTGAAAGACTGCCCACAGACTGCTCCACATCTGGTTCATCACTGCAACCCATCAGGTTGGAGAGGTGCCCCCCTCATTCAAGTCAATGGTAAGGTTTTTGTCAGACTTCTTATATTTTAAGTTTGAATTGAACAGGTTCTGTTTTTTTGCAGAAAATTCATGTTTCCGCTCTCTTGCCTCTCTGGAATTTGAACAATGCAGACCAATGCAGGCAATTTGTGCTCTGGTGGTCTGTACAGCTCCTTGCAGTGATCTCAGCAATGTATACCCTACCACATCTATCTGTGCAGGCATGGAATACTTTTGTTGTTTAGTCGATCAGTCGTGTCCAACTCTCCGAGACCCTATGGACCACAGCAGACCAGGCACATCTTATGTCTGGTTGTGTTAATCCATAAGGTTTTCATGGCAACAATACTGAAGTGAGTGGCCAATTCCTTCTCCAGTGGACAGTGATTTGTATGACCCCTCTGCTATGACCTGCCAATCTTGAGTGACTCTATATGGTATAGCTAACAGCTTCATTGAAGTACACAAACCCCTTAACCACAACAAGGTAGCGATCCAGAAGGACTCACCTATAATGGAAAGCTATGGGTTAACTTGTATAACCTACGTCCAGGGGAAAGCTGTGTGATCCATAATAGCCTTCCCCAAAGAGTCTCACACAACTAGCATGCTGCTAATCACTCATGCAACAGCCTGTGGGCAGAATAGACTTGTATGTAAACACAGATTTAAAACTTTAGATGAGTGTAAATAAAAAAAATAGATAATTTTAACATGCAATCTTGTGCTCTTTCACGCCATGAAGAACCTTTACAGTGAATTCAGTGGCCTTTTAAAGAAAGAAAAGGGTTCTTCACTGTAAAGGCAGTTAGACTGTGGAACTCTCTACCAAAGGTTGCGACTGCACAATCACTAGATAACTTTAAAAAAGGGTTGGATAAAAAATGTTTAAGTATTTTTATTGAAATACAACATTCATGTTGCATAATTACTACAGTTCAACAATCAGTATGTGTCCACATCCAAACCTATTTTTTACTACTAACTGTTCCAGGAGTCAGTTGGGGTATATATAAAGCATTCAGGGTTATCGTGCATAACGAGGAGTGATTGATACATTTTGGGAGTAATCCGATTGTCAGCATTTTGGGTCATAAACTTGTGTGTGCTTGGTGTGTGCCCCCAGAACGCCATCTCCTAATTCATAGGCTTATGATACTGCCTTGAGTTTCCATTTTATTTGACCAGGGGTCGCACAAGACAATATCTCCAAAAAGTCCTTTTAACGGAAAGTTGTGTGATTAGTTGTCCTTAAAAGGCTCTGGAGAGAGGTTATGATGTCTTGAATATAAGTTATTTCCTGGAGAACATTTTAGGACTATGGGGTGCAATTTTCGGGCTTGGTTGTATTAAGGAGGTCCATTAATACGTTTGGAGCCCAACAAACGTTACTTACTAATTCATTTTGTAAACACTACTTTGGGATCTTTCCTGTTGTGTGGCCACAAGCATTGGTGGCAACAGTGGCGGCGAGAAGCCTCTAAATGACACTGCTGATATTTTACTGCAGATTTTATTGAAATGTATCTCAATTTCGTAGGGTTAGGGTTAGTGTGAAGGTTACGGTTAGGGTAAGGGCAACAGTTTAAGGTTAGAAATTGTGTAAAATGTCAAAAGCGCCATGTAGCAACCCCTCGCCAAGCTGCTACCGACACTGCACCTGGCCACCCAACAGGAAAGATCCCAACTTTGTCCAGTAGCTTTCACATTTCATTTTGGAAAGGGGCAATGCAGTAGCTGAGACCTTACTTGTTGGTCCTCAGGGACAAAATGGGATGATCAGAGTATAATTCTTTATACATACCAAGACCAATAGTCATAGATTTTGGTCAAACTTATATGCAGTTAAAATGTACTTTATTCAAATCAGTGCAAAAATAATAACATTTTTACTGTACCATCGCTCTGTTTAAAAGGTTTTGTATTTCAAAGACACTTTCAGCATAAATCTTGTAAGGTAACCAGCTCATGCCAAGATCAAAAAGGGTTTTAAAAGATTAGACTACTGTTATATCATTCTTTAAGATGACCCAGAACATTGTCTATATTCAAACATATGATTAATGTTTTGTTTTTATAATTATATCCCAGCAGGGAAAGGGAATATATTTATACAAATTATGATCATTTGTTCCTAGGTACCTTATTTAATGACGTACACACTTGTTGAAGATTATAATAACTATTCATTTTCTTCTGCTTCTTGGATAGTTCTAAATAATATTAGTCTCAAAAGGAAAAAGTTAGTGTTTTTATTTCATTTTTTTTTCTTGGTAATTAACAATATATCACACACATCAGCAACCCCACCATCATATGCAGACAACATTATTTATTGTAAGCATCCATTATTTAGTATGAGCTGTTTGTCTGATTTATTTACTCAACATGGAAGGGGCTCTACAATGTAATGAGATTTCCTATCGAAAGAACTTTTAAAGTCACGTTTCAGTTATAGAAGTCAAACACTTCTCCACATTCAAGATGTCCACCTACTTGTGACATATCAGTAGAAACAAATGGTGGCTCCCCACCGAAGCATTGTTGTTGTTGTTTAGTTGTTCAGTTATGTCTGACTTCCCGTGACCCTATGGACTGCAGCACGCCAGGCACATCTATTGTTATGTCTCTGGTTGTGCTTATCCATAAGGTTATCTTGACAAAGATACTGGAGTGGGTTGCAAGATCCTTCTCCAATGGATCGCAATTTCTCTGACCTCGTGCCCACCTCGGCTGACCCTACATGGTTTAGCTCACAGCTTTATTGAAGTACATAAAAAGGTAGCGGTCCAGAAGGGGCCACTGAAGCATTACTGCATTATATTTTTAACTAGGTACATTTTGCCCTTTAAACAGTGTAGCTCCTCAAAAAGAGAATATTGTATATATTATAATTGTTTATTTGTAATGCTCCAACATATTACGTAGTATCATATGTGAATACTATGATACTTTAATTAACAAGTTCCATGTATCGGTAATTCTATAACATATACGTTTTTATGCATATTTTTCTAAGAAATATATATATTTTGTATAATATGCCACATATTTTCCTTTATAAATGAGTACTGCCTGCAGAGCCACAAGGTCATATCTCAATCAATACATGTATACCCACATCCAATAGCCAGATACTAAGTGCACTAATCTTTATATTTCTATATAATTAGACTAATGAGTAATGCCCGTTATTTACAGTGTTTAGTTCTGGTAAAACCTCAGACTTACAATTGGAAAATGTTCTAGACAAGTGGCCACATTTTCCTGGAAACCAAACTTAATTGATTGTAATCTAAATAAAGTTCCATTTAGCGTTTGGCTGCTACTTGTGGGCATCCAGCCCAGGTCCTCTGTTCAGTGAAGCTGCGGTCTGTTTGACAGAGGCCTAAGAAGAGCAACAATCCCCAGAGGAATGTCCTGCTGGCAGTAACAAACGCAAATCATCTTAAAAAAGATAAACATTACCAACATACTACTTGCACAAGTGATGGCGTAGCTGTCTTAATTTGACCACTTCATGGTGACCTTTATTCCATATATAGACAGAAACAGGCCCTAAATATTCTAGCTCCAGAACCGATGCATGAAAATAACAATCTGGATAGTGTTACTAAACTCCTTGTGTATACAAGATTTTCTAAACAATTAACCTTCAAAACAAGTCATCTGCGCTAATCTCCGTTTGAAATTCCCTTCGGGCAAACATTTTTTTGTTGCTCGGGGGATTAAACACAAGTTTTACAAACTGTAGTAATGATCAGATGGTTTCCCTGCCTAAATATATGCTTCTACGCTTCAATGTCGGAAATGGGACAGCGCAATGGTGATGCACTGCAAGGGTTAAAAAGAATTACTATGAATGTCAAATTATTAATATAATACATGACAGGTAAATGATAATTTAGGTTTTATTCTTGTCCATTTATATTATCAAACATGTAGTTTTAGCTTAAAGTTGTGTAAGGTTACAGTATGTGCATTATTGTTGTTTAGTCATTCAGTCAAGTCCAACTCTCCATGACCCTATGGATGGCAGCTCACCAGGCACCTGGTGTTGCCTGTCCATAAGGTTTTCATGGCAAAGATACTGAAGAGGGTTGCCAGTTCCGGTTTGTCTGACCTCTCTGCTATGACCTGCCCATCTTGTGTGACCCTACATGGTATAGCTCACAGCTTCATTGAGGTACACAAGCCCCTTCACCATGACAAGGTAGCAATCCAGAAGGACTCACCTATAGAGGAAAGCTAAGGATTAACGTATATAGTCCATGTGCATTAGTTCTATGGAAATATACACTTGGTTATTTAAATGGCCGTTATAATTTTGGGAAAAATGGCACATTTGTCAAGTATCTAACAGATACAAGTATAAGAGGCATTGTAAACTCTGAGAGTAAACACATGTTTAGAGAAAATCATATATCTAGCAAATAGTGCTCGAGTAATGGGGCTTCCATCTGTCTGTAACTTGAGGGGGAGGGTTACTTATTTTTCTATATATAGTAGCAGCCTTTCAATAGAACTTAAAGGTAAATCTAAATTTCCTGTTTTTAACTTTTTTCTAATCTAACAATTCTGCTTATATATCAAAAAAACACAAATTACATTGAGTCTTTCAAAACACGTACAGATTTATTTTATTCAAAAATAAAATTTATTTTCCACACCCCCAGAACTGTTTACATAGGCACAGTGTACCTACCAATAGAAACACTGCATTTGGGTACATATTTTAACTCTTTACTAGCCTTCAAGCCAACAGCAGCACAATGTAGAGCTCTACAGAGCAATGTCTGATTTGTCTGTCTTCATTGCTTCCTTGTGCATGGGGACTACACATCCCATGATGCCATGCTGTACAAACTGCCATCAGTGATGTATTAGCTGCATGTGATTGGCCAAAAAAGAATTCAAATTTTATGCTAATTTTAGCAGGGATTTACAGTGTTTGAACTTATTATGCTATTTTCCATAAAAAAATGTTTTCTTACACTGCTGATTCTCCTCTACCAGATGCATATAATCCATGAAACTTTAATGTTTAATCCTGTTAGTAACAAAAGGAAATATCTGCAGCCATCAAAATATGTGTCAAAAAAAATTACAGGCCGTATTTATTTATTTTTAAACATATTTTAAGGGGTCAAATTCTTCTTAAGAGCATCCTAAGAATACAACACATAAATGGTCCTTTATATTGGTATGATAGCAAATCTATGATAAAATAACAGTAAAAGGTTTAATTTTGTCCGGCCAATCAGAAGGTGTACAGAGCAAACTCAAAATGGACACCATCAAGACCCTACGCTGTAACCTGGGAAAGGGTGGAGCCATAGATGCTTATTTTGCAGTATAAAAAGTAAAATTAGTACGTTTTATTTTATTCAATTTCCACACGTATGTCACGCCATTGTTTTAAATACAGGATGTCAGTTTGGAAGATTACCGCATGAAAGGGGCAGTTCCAGAAAATGAAAAACTGTTAAAGGGACACGGAAGGTTTCTGGATTTTACTATTTATGTGCTATACCTGTGTATCTATTTACTTTTATGTACGTTATGTTATTAAGAAGTGCTTATAAGCTTTGTTTTTTACTGCCCAAAATCAAGCAAATAGTCACAGCGTTTGCAGACATACAGCCTCATTCAATTCGATCACAAGTAGCCTATTTTCTGCGATTGCGTTGCGTGCTCCTGTTGCTCTACTTTTACTCTGCAATTCAATTCACCTGAAAGTTAGGTGCCAGTCGCGAGAATCTGAAAGCATGCTCTCGACGGTAGCATTTGCGGGCTTGAACATGATCGCTGACACAAGCCTGTAACTCGTGGTTCAAATACAAAAAAATGGAGAACTTTAAAAGCAAATATAAAATCAATCCAGCCCTGTAAATGATGGGGAACACGATGGGGGACATTAGAATTAAAAGCACAACATTCTCAAGCTCGCAAATCGCCAAAATATAATACTTTATTTCATGTTTAATTTCTGTCCAAAGTCCTACGGGCTTGAATGATCTCCAAGCCCGTAACTCGTTATTCAAGCACGTAGGACTTCAATGAAATATAGAGGTTGGATTCCAAAGTCCTACGGTCTTGCAAGTTGAAGCCCGTAGGATTTGGATGAAAAATAAACATGAAATAAAGTATTATATTTTGGCGATGTGCGAACTTGAGGATGTTGTGCATTTAATTCTAATGTCCCCCATTGTGTTTCCCATCCAGTGCTGGATTGAATTTATATTTGCATTTAAAGTGCTCCAATTTGTAAGTAAGCCCTTTGCGAGACCTCCTTGGTCCCAGTAACCTGTGGTTCGATTCTTGCGGCTGTGAAAGATCAAAGGCTTGGAGGGAAGTGACTTGCGATTTTAAGAATCGCAGCTCGCAGCACGTAACCCGATCGGAGCCCGCAAACGGAAGACAATTGAAAAGCAAAGTAGCTTGCGACGTCTACTTGTGAGCCCGGGTCTCAAAAACGGAGCAATTGAATGAGGCTGATAGACTCTGTAGGGCTGGGTGTACAGTGTAGTGTAATAGTCTATCAAGTACCACATCTCAGCAACATGAGAGACATCACTGATTGGTTAGTATGAGACACTTCACAGCAAGTACAGCAGAGTCTGTGTCTTCACGAGCTGCAGTGGGCTATTACTGCCACACAGGTATGTCTTTGCTGTATTTGAGTATGGAATGCACTAGTCGGTTTCACTCTCATAAATTGTTAAGAAATGGGTTTGGTTTCAGCGCCATCAGTGCGAGCAAAGCATGAAAAACCACTGTTCAGGTCCTGATTGGCTGGAACAAGTGAAATCAGTTTGTCAAATTAAGGAAAGTTTGAGCTTTGTACTGAGTATGCTGTAAGATAAAAAAAACAAACACTTTAGACCTAAATTTGAATTTCATAAAAAAAAATACTTTTTAAAACTTCCATTTTTAGACGCACGCGCAGACCCCAACAGTCCATTTACTCTCTTGGCTTTGCAAGGCTAACACGATTACTGCAACTCTACAGTTTATTATTTTATGATAAGAAGAATTAGGATGTTATATATGATTTGATGACTTCCAAGCTGTACACATTATTCCCCAAATTCATTAAGCTTCACAATGGCTGTGAATCAGATTCCTGAAGGCTGTGGTGTGTATTCACTACGAGGACGATCAGTCTCAGTGATACACTTTACAGCCCTTGTGAAGCTTAGTGAATCTACCCCATAAACACACTTTATTTGCCACTCTCAAAACATGAAGAATTGGATATTACAAAAGGTAAACCATGAGCAAGATGAAACGGATTCACTTGTAGAACAATTTCGATACTGTAGTGACTTTAAAAGTGGGACGCCATTGAATATATATGACCTTCAAAAATGTCTTGATGATAAAGATAGGAGTAAAGTGAGAAAGTACTACAGTAGACCCTTGACATTCGCCGTGGTTACGTTCATGGGGTCTCCGCGACTGTGGAAAATCTGCGAATAAAATATAAATGTCATTAAAATCATAAAATGGACCGATCTCCAATATATATGCTCAGAGATACACAAAGTGACTTAAAACCAACAGCACAGTCACAGTATGGTAAAGCCATATTTTGGAGAGGAGTCATTTTATGATTTTAATGACATTTATTATTTTTGTGCAGTTTATATATTAACATAAACCATTTTTTAGAATTAGCTGAACACAAGTTATATATAAAAGAAGTAACATTTTCTCTGAAAATGGGGGGGGGGGATACACCGTCAATATCAAACCCTTGAAGGTCAAGGGTCGCCTGTACTTTAAAGTAAGCTGAATAGAGAAGCAGAACCGAATTCTCGAGGAAGTCATAGCACAAACAGAAAAAGAATTCAAGCATGACTGAGATCAGCATAATGCCATCATGAGGGTTAATTCTGCCAAAGATAGACTAGATGGGTCTTATGTGCCATATTCTATATATTTCTATGATTAGTGTTATTGATAGAACCAGGTAATAGTCACAGATTAGCAGCCTTATTAAATTGTGATTCGGGCAATTGAATAGGGCTCTATATAAGCACAGAAGTTTGTAGTTAGTGATCTTCTATCCAAAAGCAAAACAAATATGCTTTGTGCTTATATAGAGCCCTATTCAATTGGCCAAATCACAATTTAATAAGGCTGTAGGTCTCCATCAGCATCTGTAAACTGCATGAGTACTATTACAGCATAACATCTATCATTTGCACTGTAATTAAACCAATATTATAATATGATTTCTCTGCCCCACCTAAGACAGGTGAACCTTTATTATTTTGTATGGTGGATATAAGTACAATTAATTGCCTAGCCTCTTATCTCTAATTGCTGATCAGGAGTACATGCCAGCACATTACCGCAGTACACACTGCACAAGGGCAGATAATCACCAGAGGGCAACAGCAGGTATCCCAGACCTGAAAGTCACTGACAGCTAGTGAGGGCTAATATATATCCACATGTTATAATGTTATTATAGCATAACTAGAGATGGCTTGGAGAGGTGTGATAATACAAGTATATGTGCACTGTGTCATTGTTGTGTAAAGCAATATCTTAATATCTATATAATGAAGTTATGACTAATGTGATCTCTCATACCTGTTAGTATGTGACTGCATGGTATGAGCACTAGCTGTACAGTGAGTATACACCCTATGAGGGGACAAGTTGCCATTATGCCGCATTGCATCTAATGCAGGGACTGACCTGCCAGCCGCTTCTCTCGGATGTTTTTCCACAGCAGGTCCCAGGCTTTGGTGGTGGAGTCCTTTAGCTGCTCGCTCAGGGACCTCCTCAGCAGGAATTTGGCTGATCTCCTCTTGCTGGTCATTGTAAATCCCTCAGTGTTACATCCCAAATAGTGCAGATACAGGAGCAGACACAGTGCACATGAGGTGTCCCAGGGGTGTGCTCAGCTCTCAGCACCTCAGCACAGCACACAGACATGGCTATAGTGAAGAAGTGCACACTCCATGTCTGGCTGACACTGGCCTCCCTGCTCCCTCCCCCTGGCCCTCTCTCACTAGCTGCCTTTCCCTATTGTGAAGAAAAAAAAATAATAATAATAAAATGCTGGACCAGATGTGAGTTCCCAGCCTGCTTCAGTCAGACTCTGCTTCTCCTTCATTTACCTTCCAAGCCATGCTTTCCTTTATTGACTTACTCTATCTCTCCAGACACCATAGTAGAGGTCACTGGCTATTATTAGATTTAACCATTACACTGCTGCATGGGAAGCTAATCCTCTCCAAAAGAAAAGTGACATATACTACAGATAGGCAGACATTGGGCATTGCCTAGGACTTGATAAAGAGAGGAAGTACCAACAAGAGCTGGTGTAGCCAAATACACGAAAACATTATAAACTGGATAAAATGTTTAAAATTTAGGAGCCAGATAGATTTTATAGGACCTGTGCAGAATATTCTTAGAGCTACTTTTAAAATGTAATTAAAAATGTGAGTCCCAAGTGTAAGTGAATATACTATATATATATATATATATATATATATATATATATATAGACAGACAGACAGTCAGTGGAGGGCTTCTACAATTTGTACTACTGGCTCCTATGCTCCCATGCAGAACTTTCTTCCAGGCTTCTAGAAAAACAGAGTGACTGGCTCCTAGAAAATCTTCCTGGTTCCTACATTTTATATACCTGTGTGTGTGTGTGTATATATATATATATATATATACCGTATTGGTCCGAATATAAGCCGCACCCGTAAAGTTCAAGGGGAAAAAATAGAAAAAAGATAGTACTCAAATATAAGCCGCACCCATAAAATTGGAGAGAAAAATACTCTCAAAGTGATCCGCCATTGCAAGAAACAGGCTTTCTAATTAGCACGGTAGCTTTTTTTGCAGGTTACAGGCTTTACAGGACGTTAGAATCACTAAAACCGTAAATCGCTATTCAATACCGCAGTCTAAAGCACGAAAATCGGCACCCTTAACTCGCAATCGCGCAAATCGGCAGTAATTTTGCATTCGCGAATAGAAGTCGCACGCGTTACAAGCAAAGTTCGCAAATCAGCAATCATTTTTTGACGGTCGCCAATATAAGCCGCACCCTTAACTCGCAAGCTCAAAAATCGGAAAAAAGGTGCGGCTTTTATTCGGACCAATACGGTATATATATATGCTTAAAATGGAGCCATGTATATAGTGGTTATTTTGAATGCATTGTGGTCTCATTCGCATGTTCCTGCATCTGATCTCTAAAAGTGCAGTGTAACAACTATATTTCTGAGAAACTTGAGAAGGAAAAAAGTTTATTAACTTTTTTTTTAGACATTGAAATGGAATCTTAATTGTACTATTCATTTTCTGTACTACTGTACTCTGTATGGTGGAGGGTTTCTATTACTCTTCAGCCCACCATAAATATATATTCACTGTGGTACCTCGGCACTCATCTACTTCAAAACACATGAATCGAGACCCCGTTCGTGCTTACAACACATTTTTCAGTACTCCTTGTTTTCTCCACTTGTCGTGCCTTCTGGAACCAGTACAGAGTCATCACTGTGTATATATATATATATATATATATATATATATATATATATATATACACACACATACATATATAGAGAGATAGGTAGACGCAGGGTTATTATTGTAAACAAATGTTTGCTACATTGCCCTTCACTTACTTGATTATGTAGTTAGTGCTTAATTTTTATATATGAGCAACCCATCTGGTGATTAAATGGTAATAATTCTCGGTAATCATTTAAAATGCAGTGCCTGCTACTTTATATAGATAGATAGATAGATAGATAGATAGATTTAAAACCAAAATGATTTCAATATCTTAAAGATATTCTCCATGCTCATATAATTTAATATATTATTTAATTCACAGTAGAGTAAATGTCAAAATGTCAAGCAATTTTTTGGCTAAACGTCAGACGTATCAAATGCAACATTTATATTTCTGACTATGAATTGAATTATTTTTTGTCTTGATATATAATTTCCCAGCAGAGGCTCAAGGGGTCATTTATCAAATATTTCTGGCTAGGAAATTGATCTGAACTGGAGAAACCTTTTTAGAGAATTTGTAGATAAATCACTTGTAGTGTGGTTACCATTGGCTTTGCCTGGGCTTTGAGTCAGGTGAACATGATAAATGCACAACATTACCTTTACTTTCACAGAGATATAATCTACAAAATTCCTTTCAAGGTCTATTAATCAAATGACATATCACAACAATTTAAAAAATGTGCAACATTTAAAATTACTTCACGTCACATTTATTAATGTTCTGTAATAGGGACACTGTAGTCTGATATCTTTATAATGTTGTTTGGAAGATCTAGTTTTGGTAATGGGCTAAGATAAAAATATAAAAGCAACCTCTACATTTATGACCTATATATGCAACTGTATGCAGTCCTGGCAATTGTTGTCTTATTAGGTCTCCCCTATATGTGAGTGTATGCTTCTTGTCAAGTAGATGGGAACCCTGGAGGCTGAGATTAGCTCACTGTTCTTTGTGCTGTTATACCACTGACAGTTGTTTCTGCTTATCTGTCCTTCAAGCATGAATACACTTTTGTTGCTAAGACACAACAGGGAGGTCTTTATAAGGCAACAATGTAGTTGGCGAGGACTATATATAATTATGGAAATTGGAAGGTTATTTTTAATGTTGTAAAAACATTTTGCCCATTATTCATTTTCCTTCTTTAAAGCAGAGCCCTGAAAATATGGGATTCCAGTGTCTCTCTAAAGCCCCTCTCTATCTAGCAGAAATATTGCACTTTTAAACTAAGGTCGTATCTGGATTTTATGCCCACTAAGATTTGTACTCCCCTCACGACCCAGTTACTATTGCTCCTATGCCCTTATTATATCTCCATTCTAAGGGCCTCATTCTATTATCGGCCGCAGCCGTTGCGGGGCCGCAAGGACCGGCCGCAAGCTATTCGGCTATTCTATTCCCTTACGGCCGGGGATTCCGGCAGGCTTGCGGCCGGTGCCTTGCTATCTCTTGCGGCCGATCGCGCCGGAGGAAAGCCTTTGATCTAAAACGGCCGCAAGAGATTTGCAATTCAATTGCTCCGGGAAACCTCTCTGCAAGGCTAAAAACGAGCCGCAGTTACTTGCAGGAAAAAGGTCTCGCTAGCACCAATTAAGCACATAAAATAGCTCAAATAAAGCCATCCTGCACTTTGAGAAGACTATAAAGGGATTTTAGGTGTTAGAAAAAATAGCACATAATTATCCTGTACTCAAATCCGTAAAATATTTAATTTTTAATATCCGTAAAATATACATGTAAAAAGTCCAGAGTGCTTGGAGCACCTCAGACACACCCCCGCCGCAGCCGGCAAATAAACAGTTAATTTGAACTCGGGTTTGGGCAGATGTGCAAGCTTGAGAGTGGGTTACTTTTAATCCTCATGTCCCCCAATATGATCCCTAGCATTTACAGAGCTGTACAGTGCAGGCTTGAATTTATTTTTCAGTTTTTATATTTCACAGCTTACGGCCGGTTCCAAGATATGCGGCCGGCCGTAAAAGGAGATCCTTGCGGGGCCGTATAATAGAATCGCGAGTTAACTGAACCCTCGCAAGGAATCGCAGCCTTACGGCCGATTTACGGCCGATAATAGAATGAGGCCCTAAGATTAGCATATTGTCAGACATTCCCCCACATACATAGTTTTCTTTAGCTGTGGTGCTGAACCATTCGAACAAACCTACTTTGGTGTTGTTCATTCTCAGATCAGCACATCTGTCTAGTTTTCCTCACCTCATGGACTCCTTGCTCACTGTGCCTTAGGGAGTACAGCTGCACTTCACTGATGAGACCCAAGAGAGGCCGAAACCTATGCCTTGGGTTTGCTGTTTCTTCTGTTCAGAATTGCCTGGTATTTTGGGGCTGGTCACTCTTTTGAGTGAGACCAGACTGATATATTATGGGATATTTCTCCCTTTGAAGGGCACAAGTGTGCTAAAAGAGTTTGCTCTCTGAGTAGGTGACCAGGCCCATAGAACAAACCTATTAAGTGTTGTTTGTTCTCAGATGAGCTCCTTTTTGTTTAGTTTTCGTCTTTAGGGCATGCCACAAAATACTACATTTGCACACTCATGCTGTGCTTATGCTTCAGCTGCTGCAAGTTCATTATGGCAAATAATATGTTTGGTTGTACCTGCCCAAGATCTGGGCTTTGATGGTTGGGGCAGCAATACATCACTGTCTATAATTATCAATGAGTATGGTATAGATTCACTAAGATGTGAAGCTTGCTAGCCATGTTGTTGGCCATTTATCCACTGCATTCACTATCATTCCTATTAAAATGAGGTCACTGATTGGGCAGTGAGGCTTTTCATCCCATGATAATATAAATCACAAATGTAGTGTTAATATATACCATTAACTTTATGATTAATATGAAAATGTTACAAGCAAGTTAAGATTTTTTAATATGCAGCTTGTATAATTGCTGTTCTCAACCTTTTGCTAATTTCCCTCTTTTTTACTAATTTTCTTTCATTTTCACCCCATGATTAATATGTTCACATCACTGTCTCTCCATGTTGTCTGGTTTATATGAAGCTAGGAGCTAGGAGTCTGCAGTTCCCCTGCTACCCTATCGGATAATTCACTACAATTTGACCCATCTAAGACTTTCCCACTCACACCTTAGTGAACCAAGCTCAAGGTCTCAAGGACCAGCAGTTGAGCTCCACAGTTTTACTGAACTATTATCCTTTGAATAGATAGTAAAATGACAGACACCATTAGTAACCACCTCTGACACCTGTAGTAGTCTCACTGCATGTACACTACTAAAATGGGATCAGCCGTACCCTGGGACCCTCAACTATTTTTAGCCCCAAATGAACCATTAGACAGAGTTATGTCTTCTGTGTATTATTTAAGCTAAATAATAAATGATGCTTGCCTTGGTGTTTATTGCTTTTGGAATTATTACAGTATTTCATTAATAAAACTCTGTATACGAAGACACACATGTGTCTTGGAACATATTCACTCTGACTAGGAAGATAAAATATTCACGCATTCCAGTACTGTAAAAAAATAGACACGGATTTGGCGTAGCTGTAAACTAGCAGATGTTTCCATTCATTAGTCTATATTTGGAATTATATATAACAAATATCCAAGTGGTGTAAATACATGAAAAACAAAATATGGGAACTGTAACATTGTTGGGCACTGTAAGTTTGAAATATTTTGCTCTCTGTGTTTTTATTATTGTGAAGGATTCATATGGGAGGATAAAAATATTTTTTTAATTGCTATCATGTTCCAGAGTGGGAAAGGTCATTGTTTTTCCTCTTATTTTAAATGTGCCTGGTTGCAGGATAGGTTTGCTCGAATATGGAAATTCCAAAATGAATATTCTAGGACTTTAGAGTTAGGGAGGCAGAAGAAGTTTTTCTAACAACCTTCCAATGTTATGTATGTAAAAGATTGCCCGTTAGAGTAGTCTTCCAAGGTCTGGCTACAGATATACATAAACACCTCCAAACTGTCCCTCCTCTGGAGGGATGGACATTATTTTCAGGGAAACCCGCCTTGTAGCCTCCCAAATGTCTATTCTTTGAACAAAAGCAAGTTTTCCAAATCTGACCCATATCCCAAATTTTCTGCCTCTCTGGTTCTTTTCTCTAAGAGCAAGATAGAAGCCAACAGGATATGTTCTATTGAGAAGTGTGCACATGTTTAAGGGCCACCGTAATTCAAGAAAAAAGGGCACTTGTTTGAAAGTTTGTAACAAACTAACAATATTAGCAGCTATGCAAAAATATAGAGCAAATGAGAATGTATGAAGACTCTGACCCCATCTTATTTGTGTTGCATCACTTCCTGGGATCTTGATCATGAGGAGAGTATTTTTTATCTATCACAGGACAGAGAGGAAAGAAGAAGAAGTCAGTAGTGTTTATATGTGAATTAATCATATACAAGGTAGGTAGGAAAGGGATATACTGTCATAATCTAGGGAACAGAATGAGGAAGCACGGAAGCCTAATTCCAACCACTCTTTGAGCCCATAAGTTTGTAAACTATGGGTTGGGCAACCCTGTAGTCTTAAATGATATCCTATGTGGAACCTTTTCTGTGTCACTTTAATGGACTATGGCTTTTTTTCCAGGGTTCCTGTGTATATCTGAGAAAAGCCTTACTCAGAAATCTATTTACGTTACTCCATTACTTCATCAGTCCCCGAACATTTTACTCTCAAATATTTTAAAATTTGGATACCCAGGATTTTCACTTGAAGGAGAAATAGCTTGCGAGTACCCGTAAGGACAAATAGCTTGCTAGTGACATATTGGAAGTCCTGGTCAGTCTCCGTGGGTTATTCAAAATATGCACCACATTTCACTAATAAACACCAGCAAGATTGCAAACTGCCATTTACAGTCTATAAGAGAACACTCAAACCCTTCTTAAGCTAACTTACAGGTCCTACGTGAGGTGGTTACTTATATTGCAAGAAAGATTTAAGGAGAGCACCAGAGAATGTAGAAGTTACTTTATTCTTCTTTACATGCAGATTTCTGGTAGTAGTGGCCATGGGTGTAGGAGCCAAAGAAAACCTGTGGGGGATATCGCCTATAGCATAAAAAAAAAAAACACAACTGCTTCTCTACACATAAACACACACAATCTGGGAGAATTTATCCACCCCACCCCCCAGTTCCTACACCCATGGTAGTGGCTCTTTAATTTGCAATTCAGGCTTCTCAGTGTGCCTTTTTTGCTGCCTTTACAGGTGGTTGAAGGTGCCCAGAGATTTTTTTTGTGTGCAAATGATGAGTACTCGGACATATTAAAGTAAAATTCCAAGTGCTCGGATCGCACTGTGGGAGTCGTGATAGTGAATTTAGATTTAGGTGAGTGAATCATGGAATGAACACCTATATTCACTAAATGGAAATGTTTCTTAGTAGAAAAACAGTCTACCCAGTTTATTTTATTCAGTGTAGCTCATTTACCCCCAAAATTACTTTATCTCCACTTGAGAACCAGGCTGCATATAATAACATAGACTAGTTTTTCTCACCAGTGAGGAAGCTCTCAATTTATTAATTAGAAGAAATTAGACCAACTATACACCAAAATGTGTCCCCTGTGCATATGTGCAACAGTGTGGTCAGTTATAATCACATATAATAGCTACGTCAGGCTTCACTTTAATGAAATCATTAAAATCTGCAAACATGCACAGACGTGCAAGAAAGAGATATTGTAGTTCAGATCTCACCAAAACTGCTTTGGGTGGTGCTGTTTTTAGTTACTTTTACTTTTTTTATGTACAAATATATCAATTGCAAAATGTTAAATATTACTAATGGGCTTCAAGGGAACATTTATACATTTTGCAGATAACAAAGAATTAGACATAATAATAATACTTATCATTTAAAAATAAAATGAGGAAGTATGTGGGTTTTAAGTTGAAAAATGTAAAATTATGCACAACCCCAGAATACAACATATACTTAATGGTATTTTATGAGAGCAACAGAAGAGGCATTGGACTTTGGAGTGATTATATTGGCTAATGCAACAAAGATGTAGGACCTACTAATGCCAGTCTAGTCAGTCTACTGACCGGGGCACTGTACTTAGACCTCAACTACAAAACTGTGTCCAAGTCTGAAGAAATAATATAGCTATGAGTACTGAGACTCAGCCTTTGGGTCCAGTTGGTTACCTTTCAAAACTGATAGTGACTGCCTTTGAGATCCAGATTATTTTAAACAGGGTGATGCTACATGTGACACACTACATTTTAATTAACTTCTGCATTAATTTGAATAGAGTACATTTTAACTCTAAATATCTCCTTAAGTTATCTATCTATAACTGTGACTAGTAGTATTGATATGTTTAAAGGACCACTGCAGTTCGAGAAAAGAGACACTTGTTTGTCAAGTATTTACAAAATAAATAACAATATTAGCAGTTGTGAAAAATTAGAAAAATCGGAATTTTTGAAGGCAGGAATCCATTTTGTGTTTGTTACATGCTTCCTCGGAATAGAATCATGAAGGTATGTGTTTGAGCTATCAGTGGACAAAGGGGGAAGGAAGCCGGCAACAGAGAGCTATTGTTATTAATCGGATAAGATGGAAATAGTCACAATGTCCATTCCCTCGCACTGGCCCAGAAGCAGATCCTTTGCATTATTTACTGCAACAATAGCTCTCCCAAAATGTAAACACCACTCTCACACACATAACATCCACTAATGTATCACGAAGCTCTGCAGGGTCCTGCAGGGACATCACATTTATTTAAAATTAAGAACTTGGTATAACTGCTTAATTATGCTCTGAGTGAGACTTGACATTTTCAAACAAATATTTATTTTTCATTGCGCAGTGGTCCTTTAAGAGTATTGCGTTTTCCTCGTACCTCTTGATTCTCACATGAACTGTTGAGAATTGACAAGCATTAGTTCACAAGACAGAAACTTTCAACTACATGAAACGATTTAATAAAGTTGAAGAGCGAAGTATCCTCCAGAAAAAAGAGGAATGCATTAAACTAGAGCGCGGAAGATTTTGGCGTTATATGCAATGTACTTCTTTACTACTATACTTTAGGGATGGAGAATAATGTGAACAACTTTCCAGCACAATTGGTCTGATCAAACGCAATACCCTTAAAAGAGACGCTGTCAACCCAAAACAAGTACGTTTTATCTGAAAGAGCTATAGACATTGTATTAGCTGTTCTTCTCAGGACTGATATAGCAAGTACTTTATGCTAGATACTGCTCCGTATACTAATATGTGATCCAAGACGTTGATAAGGGTAGGGAGGGGATCTAATTGCATGATAACCTTATAGGGCAGGGAGGATATCCTTTCTGTGCACAGGTGAGTCAGTCAGGATGACTGAAAAAGTGTTTGGCTCACCTGTGAGCAGAAGGGATATCTTGAAATACTGGCCTGTGTGGGGCTCTCCAGAACCAAACTTGCCCATTCCTTTTATAGGGGCATTGCTTTTATCACTACAAAGATATATAGAGACTGTCATACTAATAAGCATATCAAGACATAAGAATAACGCAACAACAATGCTTTTTATCTCAAGAATAATTCACTTTAGGCAACTAATGCCTAGTACAATGTATAGCTAGTTTTTCATGCACTTTAAGAATAGCACATTTTTAGGCAGATAACATGGGCAGATTAGATGGACCTGTTGGTACGTATCTGTCATAAAATGCATGTTTTATATATCTTGGAACACCTGTTTTCACTTAGTGGAGAAATCTGGGAATCAATGGATGCTAAAGTAGAAATGTAGATTATTACATTTTAAGTTTACCTGGTTACACTATATTAGAAATATCCATATATAAAATATTTAGTGTGAGAGTTTTTAAGAGTTAAGATATAGTAGTCCACTCTATTTTCCATTTTATTCTTCTATATCTATGATCTTTTTGATATCTATTGCATGTATCTATAAGACTTTCTTTTTCATTGTAATCATTTTTCCCCAGTTTACCAGTCAACTAGTCTCTGTTCATTTCAGGAAACATTCTGTATCAGATTCCTTAAGATTATTGATCAAGATTACTTTGGTGAGAGATTTCTATTAGTAACTGATATTTGCATTACATTTAATCAACAAAGAAGCTGATCATAAAATACTTTTCTTTCATAACTAATAAATCTCTTTCATATTTTGTATTTATCTAAGCATAGCGTTCATGATGTATGCGCCTGGAAGGCATATGCAATGTGTGTTAGTCAGCAGGAGATGGTTATTATTTAACAGTTATATTGACACAAGATATTCCACGGTCACAGTATCCCCGTGTTTCATCCTTAGATCGATGAGATGTATAAAAAGGTTGTCTTATTGAGCTCACATTATTTTCACATCAACCGGTAATCAGCCACTATTATGCTGGGTTTCCTTAGAATTCTGTTTAATAGATTCTCAATTGTGTGCTGCAAGCTAGAACTTGGTGGGACTGCTCTGACATGGTAAAGATTATCAGCCTTGATTTTAAAAAGGAAAACACTTTTTTATGTATGGTTATAACTCTCTATCAAATGGTGCAGAACACATATGATGACTTCAGTGACAATTTAGCTCAAGACATACAGCCTTATTAAATTGCGATTCGGCCAATTGAATAGGGCTCTATATAAGCACATAGCATATTTTTTTTACAGAAGTTTTTAGTTAGTGAAGATCTTGCTTTTGGATAGAAGTTCACTAACTAAAAACTTCTGTAAAAAATATGCTATGTGCTTATATAGAGTCCTATTCAATTGGCCAAATTGCATTTGAATGAGGCCCTATGTCATTTGTAACTGCTTATATATACTTACTAGCGACTTGACTGTCAATAAAGGATGGCAATAGAATTGTAAGGCAGGTAATGCTGTTTGGTACACAAGGTAAGTATTTGGGTTCATTGCGTGACACTTGGTTGTGTATGTTTGGTTATGAGAGCTCCTTTGGCGCTCATTGTAAGGTTTGATGGGCTTTTGGCTCGCATTGTGAGCCTCTCCACTGGTGTAGTTGTGGTTGTGTAAACACCATTGGCGCTCCTTGTGAGGAGCGCGCTGATCGCCTTTAGCGTTTATTGTGATTCTGTAATTTCTTTATTTTGTTTTCTCTGTGTATGTATTTTTTTATGTTAATCAATTAATTAGTAAAGTTATCAATTAATATACTTTACCTATTTGTAATTAATATATGCAGGAAGCAATATGC
This sequence comes from Discoglossus pictus, assembly GCA_027410445.1. NCBI lineage: Eukaryota > Metazoa > Chordata > Amphibia > Anura > Alytidae > Discoglossus > Discoglossus pictus. Next base: position 414,912,918 of record CM050164.1, on the reverse strand, counting down.
TGAAGAGCTAACAATCTGTTTTGATGTTCCTGCAGCATACAATGTAGATTTGCACTGTTGGTGAGCTGAGGTGTAAGTGTCAGCAATGTGTGCAATGTGTAGTGTAAATAGACTGCGTGCGCGAGGGGAAACCGTTTGTGTAGCTGTGTATTTCCGCAATTTGTAATGTTAATGTTATTAGTTTGCAGTTAGTGTTGTAAAATGGCTGCAATTGTGTGTTACGTGGGTGTGGAGCATTTAGCGTGCTTCTTAATACTATATTTAGTAGGTCGTACAGGTCTGTGTAAAAGGCGTATGTGCTTGGAGGTGTTCTGCGTGCTTAGGGTTCGTGTAGCCTCGTTTTCGTTTTTTTCTGCGGCCATTTTTTCTATCACTTTGGGGATTTTCGAGTGGCGAAAATCTTAAAATTTTATTAAAATTGTCGTGTAACCTCATTCAGCATGCCCTGCCTAAGTCCTACGGGGTCGCAGAGATGATCGCCTACAGCGCTCATCTCCACCAGCGCAGTGAACGCCTTCGGCGCTCCCTGCCTGTCGTACGGGGTCGTAGGGATGAGCGCCTATGGTGCTCATCTCCACCAGCGCAAGGAGCGCCTTTGGCGCTCCTTGCCTGGCTACAACCGCTATGCGAGCCCACAGTTTTAACGTTGCATTACCAACAGTTTTTGTCAAGCCTGCGCTGCTGAGAACTACATATGTGATATTCTAGCAACTAGTGCATACATATAGCACAACAGGTAAATTGTACATCAGAGGTAGTCAACCTCGTCCCTACCACCCACTAGTGGGTGATTCAAGCTTTCATGGTGGGCGGCTGGGTAATCGATAGACCCTCAGCACCACAATGAGAGACCCTAGGGACAGCAGTCAAGACCGGATCACTATCTAGTAAGAACAGGATGATACATTGCTAGGGTCATATGATTTATGCAACCAGAAATGAGAGAGGGTAAATTGAGTTACTGCAGCACTGGTGGGCGATATGGGAATTTTACCATCAAAAGTGGGCGGTGGGTATTAAAAGCTTGAAGACCCCTGCTGTAGATGATGGAGCTTAGGGTTCCTAGTTAAAATCCCCATAAACCTATATTGGGGCTCTACTGGACCCTGCCCTCTCTTCCATTCCTCACATACAATCTATCACAAAATATTGTCTTTTTCACCTAAAAACATCTTCAAAATACATCACTATCTTACACAAGACACAACTAAACTTCTATTGCATTCTCTCATCATATCTCGCCTTGACTAGTGCAACTCACTCCTTGCTGACCTCTCCATCACCCTTCTGTCCCCACTCCAGTCCATAATGGATGTCTCCGCTAGACTACCATACACAACGCTCAGTGTCTGCAGTACCTATCTGCCAGTCACTCCACTGGCTCCCCTCAGACTCCAGAATAAAATCTAAAATAATGACCCTAACATATAAAGCCCTCAACAACAGTACACCTCCTTATATCTCTGCTCTTGTCTCAAAATACTCCAACACCCGCCCTTTTGCTCTGCTAATGGCCTTTCATCCACCTCTTGGCATCTCCTCTCACTGTCGCGCTTAGGACTTTTCTCATGCTGCCCCTACTCTTTGGAACACTTTGCCTCGCTCCACTAGACTTTTTTCCTGCTTCAAGACCTTCAAAAACTTACTAAAACTGCATACATTTAAAGAAGCTTATCATCTTTAGCCTTAATATGCACAACAAACCTATCACCCTCCTGTATCACACCCAAACCATTTGTAAGTTTGCGAGTTTTCAGTATTGTAACATGCTTTAGTTCAGGGGTCCCCAACCCCTGGGCCGCAGACCAGCACCGGTCTGCGCCTCTGTTCAGCTGGGCCATGTGGTATCACCAAGGGAAGGGAAGCAGGGGCGAATCTATCGCCGGTGCATATGGGGCGTTGCACCTGGACCCTTGCTCCTTGAGGGGCCCAATGCTGTCTCCCCCCAGGGCCCCCTGCAGCCCCATTCACCCCCCTCATTTTACTTGTTCACTGTGGTCCCTGGTCTGGTTGTCTCATTAGTCAGAGGTTGGATATCCTTCCCCTGCTTGCGCTTCTTGCACGGAATTCCCTTACCCTGAATATGAAGGGCCAGCAGGTGAAGAATATCGAACCTCTGACTAATGAGACAACCGGACGAGGGACCACAGTGAACAAGTAAGAGGAGGTGGCTGCTGGGGAGGTTTTGAGGCTGAATGGGACTGCTGGGGGGGGGGGGGTGAATAAGACTGCCGGGGGGGGGGGGGGGTTGAGGACTGCGGGTGGTGAAGGGGGCTGCTGGGGGTGAGTGGTGTTGGTGGGGGGTTATGGGGCTGCTGAGAGGGGGTACATGGTGCTGCTGGGGGTTGTGGGGCTAAATGGGGCTGCTGGGGGGCTGAATGGAGTTAAAGGGGGGTTGGGGGCTGAATGGGGCTGCTGGGTGGTTGGGGCTGAATGGTGGTGCCGGGGGGCTGAATGCTGCTGCTGGGGGGTGCTTCTGGGGGCTGATTGGTGCTGCTGAGGGGTTGTGGGGCTGGATGGTGCTGTTGGGGGAGCTGCGGGGGTGCACTGAACTACAGAAAAGGAACATGTTAGCATAAAATATGTTTTACTTAGTTTAAATATATATATATATATATATATATATATATATATATATATATATATATATATATATATTATGTATATATATACAGTGGATATAAAAATAAAAAGTCTACACACCCCTGGTAAAATGTCAGGTTTCTGTGCTGTAAAAATGTGCCCTATAAACTGTGCAACTCAATTGAAAAACAAACTGAAATCTTTTAGGTAGAGGGAAGAAAAAATCTAAAAATAAAATAATATGGTTGCATAAGTATGCACACCCTTAAACTAATAGTTTGTTGAAGCACCTTTTGATTGTATTGCAGCACTCAGTCTTTTTGGGTATGGCACATTTTGACTTGACAAGATTTGCCCACTCTTCTTTGCAAAAACACTCCAAATCTGTCAGATTGCGACGGCATCTCCTGTGCACAGCCCTCTTCAGATCACCCTACAGATTTTCAATCGGATTCAGGTCTGGGCTCTGGCTGGGCCATTCCAAAACTTTAATCTTCTTCTGGTGAAGCCATTCCTTTGTTGATTTGGATGTATGCTTTGGGTCGTTGTCATGCTGAGAGATGAAGTTCCTCTTCATGTTCAGCTTTCTAGCAGAAGCCTGAAGGTTTTGCGCCAATATTGACTGGTATTTGGAACTGTTCATAATTCCCTCTATCTTAACTAAGGCCCCAGTTCCAGCTGAAGAAAAACAGCCCCAAAGCATGATGCTGCCACCAGCATGCTTCACTGTGGGCATGGTGTTCTTTTGGTGATGTGCAGTGTTGTTTTTGCGCCAAACATATCTTTTGGAATTATGGCCAAAAATGTTCAACCTTGGTTTCATCAGTCCATAACACACTTTCCCACATGCTTTTGGGAGACTTCCGATGTGTTTTTGCAAAATGTAGCCTGGCTTGAATGTTTTTCTTCATAAGAAAAGGCTTTCGTCTTGCCTCTCTATCCCATAGCCCAGACATATGAAGAAAGGAGATTGTTGTCACATGTACCACACAGCCAGTACTTGCCAGATATTCCTTTAATGTTGCTGTAGGCCTCTTGGTAGCCTCCCAGACCAGTTTTCTTCTCGTCTTTTCAGCAATTTTGGAGGGAGCTCCAGTTCTTGGTAATGTCACTGTTGTGCCATATTTTCTCCACTTGATGATGACTGTCTTCACTGTGTTCCATGGTATATCTAATGCCTTGGAAATTCTTTTGTACCCTTCTCCTGACTGATACCTTTTAACAATGAGATTCCTCTGATGCTTTGGAAGCTCTCTGTGGACCATGGCTTTTGCTGTGGGATGCGACTAAGAAAATGTCAGGAAAGACCAACTTGAGCAGCTGAACTTTATTTGGGGTTAATCAGATGCACTTTAAATGATGGCAGGTGTATGCTGACTCCTATTTAACACGATTTGGAATGTGATTGCTTAATTCTGAACACAGCTACAGTACATCCCCAGTTATAAGAGGGTGTGCAGACTTATGCAACCACATTATTTTTATTTTTTATTTTTATTCCCTCCACCTAAAATATTTAAGTTTGTTTTTCAATTGAGTTATACAGTTTATAGGTCACATTAAAGGTGTAAAAAGTTCTGAAATGATTTATCTTTGTCTCATTTTTTTACAGCACAGAAACCTGACATTTTAACAGGGGTGTGTAGACTTTTTATATCCACTGTATGTATTGTACTGGAGGGGGGCAAGTCAAAGCATTTTTTGCCCATCCTCCTTAGGACAAAAAAAATATTATTTTACAATGTGTTTGAATTGTTTTTTCCTTGAAAATAACCCCTGTACAGCGCTACGGAATATGTTGGTGCATTTGGATTTATGTATGGTTAAAGGTTCTTTAGTGATTTTAAATAACCTATAACCAAATATATCTACTGCATCGCCACTTGATTTTGTATTTATTTCTTTAGGCATGCCAAGCTCTATTTATGTAGCACAACTTTATCTTAAAAAAAAAAAAAGCAATATGGCTGGCTTGCAACTGGAGATAAATACTGTAAGTATAAAACCCAATAGCAAAAGATCTTCTATTCCATAACAACAAGATATAATTGTCTACAATGCATAAACTGTGCTACATGAAGTTTCTGAGAATTTACTCAATGGATGGTGCAGGGGAAGTGTCATACAACTGTAAAGTAAAGTAGATGATTGATTTCATTGATTCGCATTCAATTTGTGGGCTCGCAACTCGATCGCAGGCAGTCAAATGCCTTTGATTGAGTTGCATGCTCCTGTTGCTCTACTTTTGCCATGCTATTCAATTGGCCGGGACCGAAAATCAGTTGGACATAGCATTTCTGGACTTGAACATGTTAGAGGAGCAAGTCCGTAGCTCCCAATGCAGAAACAGCCAATGGAAACAGAGATCGTCATCATGACCAACCTCCAAGCCCGTAACTCGTAAGTGAAGGCCGTAGGAGTTTGAAATCCAACCTCCATTTTTCAAAGTCCTACTGGCTTCAGCCTCCAAGCCCGTTGGACTTTGAAAAATGAAGGTTGGATTTCAAAATCCTATGGGCTTGGAGGTTGAAGCCCATAGGACTTTACATTGATTGTCGTGATTGATATAACACAGAGATTGAACATGAAATAAAGTATTGGAGAATGTTGTGCTATTAATTCTAAGACATCACTTTCACTCTTACTAAAAGTACAGTATTGCTTTTTTATTTGCCTTTAAAGAGCTCCGATTTGTCATTAAGCATTTTGCGAGACCTGCTTGGTACCATTAACTTATGGTTAGATATTTGCCAATTGCGGGTTTGACGAGTGGTTAGCGAGGGGGAATCTGAGCAATTGAATAGCGATTTGGGATCTTAGCCTTGCGACAGTAAAAGATAAAAAGGCTTGGAGAGCATTAACTTGCGATTTTTAAAATCAATATAAATCGCAGCTCGGAGACCCTAACTTAATTGGAGCACACAAAATGACACCAATTGAATAGCAAAATAACTTGCTGGCTCCATTTCCGAGCCTGGATGTCCTGAAAGCCTCAATTGAATGAGAGTCATTGTGTTTAGTTCAATCATTTTAACGAAAATCTGATTAAGAAAAAAAAATAATAAATAACAGCATCTCTATGATTCCTTCTTCACAATTCCTCTTAAGTCAATAGTAAGTTAAAAGTGGATGAAACATATTGTTTTTTTATCTTGTTGGTTGGTTTACTTGTTGTGTTAATTGTCTTTATTTAATAAATTGCAAAAATTGTAATGTATAAAAAAAGCTATTTTAAATGCATGACAGATTTGGGCTACTATAGTCATTTAAGGGCTGCAATTCAAAAGTCCTTTTTGACACAAATTTAGGAATGTTTTCTTAATTATTTCCCTGATGGTTGAATGTTCTGATATATTCGTTGTTGACAGAACTACAATTACAGAGCACCAAAGGCATCTACAAATGTTATGTTTACATGACCTGGAGGACTACTTAAAGGTAATAGAGACAACACACTGTACAGATGGCAAGGCAACTGGTCTGGGACTAACAGGTGCTCTTCTAATAGTCTGTAATGACCATTACACATATTATTGCTGTTTCTCATCGTAACCATGAGTCAATCCAAACAACAGACTTAATAAATATTGATATACCATGGAAGACAAATTATCCAGAAACACAATTTCCCATGGTCAAATTCGCCTAAAACTGAGTATACATGTACAGATATGTAAAGAAATAACCACTACTCTTCATATGTTAAAACACTTTTCCTGTAGATATTGTGTAATTGATCAAAAATATCAGATATTTATATTTACATCTATACTTGTAAAAGGACCATGGTAATGTAGAAAAAAACTCACAATTAATGATAAACTCCTATTATGATAAAATCCACTGGCCCAAGGCGAAATGGTTCATTAACATTGAATAATCTGAAAAGTGGCTTTTTGTCTTTATTATTTATTTAACAATCAACATATTATTTTTTTATACTGATGTTAGAAAGCAAGTGCGTAGTTAATAAGTAAGATGGTATTGAGATACAGTTTCCCTTCTTCACTGATTCTCAAGTTCAATATTTATTATATGATATATCCTTACACTTGTATATAGACATTTGCATACAAAAATTTTGATTGATTTCGCACCTTGCACAATATTTCAAGAAAGTTTCCCCATTGTTTTGTGCTGATACAACTGCATGTTCAAAGATGGTTCTGTTGGAAAATTCATATATGATTTGCCAGAATAATGAAAACAGAATAATGTGTCAATTTCACTCAATTCTTCAAAACAACCTTTATTGGTAAAAATACAGTATCCTACGTTCCTATAACTAATAAAATAAAAAAATACACTTTTTTTATGTAAAATCCAGTGGCTACCAAACACAAGTAAGTTAAAGGAACACTGTAGAGCACATTTTGAAATCACAGTAAAGTATCATGTTGATAAAATCATAAACCATTGGTTAAATTTTACTACTTACATATTATTTATGGTACTTTTTTTTTCTTCTCTACTGTAGATATCCATGTTTGGTTGTTTCACCTTTCCTTCCCATCCCTCAATGCAGGGACTTTTTGCTCTTGTTCCTTAAAGTGTCCTTATTCTAAACATTGGACAAGGCAAGTTATGTTTCTGTATAGGAGCCTTGTGCACTGTGATACTGCTCAGTATTGTCCTCCCCATGAAATAAACAATGGAAGCAGCCAGTGACAATGAGCTGAGATTTGGATAGGAGTCGGTCAAATTATAGAAGTCCTTATGGAGGGGTTTGGATGCCATGGGGGTCACTATGTACCCACATGAGGTGTATTATATATAGGGAGCATGGGAGTATACATTTCCATCTCATTGGTCCAGAAGCAGGATATTGCATTAAAGGATGCATCACTCTCTAGAAATGTAAACACCTCTCTAACATATGCATCTTCCGCCAATGTATCATGGATCCCTACAGGGTCCTGCAGAGGTATGAATAATTATTTTTTCTAATTAAAAACTAGACTGAAAATTTTCTATTGTGGAGTCAGTGTTTAAATCTGCTGACTAGACCTTTTCCTGCAAGGACTTATAATTTCAGTGGTCTGAAAAATACTGACATTATGGCAAAAGTGCGTAGTCTATTGGTGAAACCTAAAAATGTTACAAGCTAGGAGAATAGCTAGCACATTATTCTCAAATTTGCAGAGTGAATTAAGAGGACTTTAATACATTACATATAATATATAGTTTGTAGTGATATATTGAATAATACTCTATTGTCACATATTTTGTATGTTAACATATTTTTCTAGTGAACACAAGGGTGCCAAATATAATTGTATATTGGCATATTGGACTAAGTCTACAAAATAGGCTCAAGAAGATTGGAGGTAAAACTGTGAGAAAGTAATTTTAAAAATGCATAAACATTTGTTTGTTATTAGGCACATACTCAATGCATTAGTAACTATCACCACATGTCCATATTACTTTAATTAATCCAATAATGTAAATATATTTGCTACATCATTTACTTGACATTTTTTTGTTAACCTTATTATATTTTTCATTTTCTGGCCCTTCTGATCTTACTGAAACAAGTATAAGACCAGAATGTTTCCCATACATAATATATTTTTTAGTTCAAAATCCATACAATTAAACTGTAGATGACGTTGAAAAACATGCCATGTACATCACTGTTTTTAAGAAGCCAAAGTGATTTGAGAAGTACCATCAATCTCACTGTTGAATACTTTTGATTTGGGTGCCAGAAGGACAGTGGTTTTCTACTGGGGATTTGCACTGAGCCTGGCAGTCATATGTACAAGGCAGGGGTATAGGAACTGGGGGTGATGGGAGGGGACATCACCATAGAGCTCTAGTGCTCCAAATCTAGTATTCCCATTAAGTTAATAGGGAACACAAAACATAGAAAAATTAAACTTAATCATGCATCACCAGATTTAGACACTAGAGGGCTATGGAGCAGAATGTTTTTCTCATGAAATCTTTGACCCATAATTTATCTTATATATATATATATTTATACATAAGTAGGCATAGAGACATTTGATATATATAAATAATTATATTTAATTATATTGGGGTGGGAAATAAGAATTTAAACAAATACACATGGCTTCCTTTAAGCTTATGCCCTCTGCATTACACAGCTTTTATGCAAAGCTAAGGCTAGATTATACACAAGCTGAGAATCCTACCCACGGACAGCCGTTTAAAGGTTACTGCCTACCATCAGCGTGGGGCGGGATCCCAGCTTGTGTTGTGAACCTTATGAGTAGGTAGTTCACCACAACAATCATTTAATATATGGTGAGCAAAACAGCGATAGAAGCCCTCCACCGTACAGTAGTAGAGTAAATAAAAAGTACATCTGTGTTCAAATTTTAATGTCTAAAACAAGTTAACATTTTTTAAATTATATTGGGGGTGCAGGGGCACTGAGAATCTAAACAAAGAAATAATAAAAAAAGTTTTTGAGGGGCACTGTAGCAATGCTACCATCCCCCACCCATGTAAAGAACCAGTGGTAGATCAGCCCCTGCTTCCTGTCCTGGGTGTAGAGTTAAATTATGCCCTCAAAAACATTTTTTAGCCTCTACGCCCATGATTCAAGGGATGCTGAAATTAAATCAATGTGTACATGTATAAAAGTGCATATGTATTTTTTCTGAGTGTCTTTAGTTTTTAAAACTTACTTCAGAACTTTAGTAACTAAGGCCCTCATTCAATTGTTAAAAACGTATTTAAAAAATATATGTTATGTGCTTATTTAGAGCACTATTCAATTGGCCAAATCGCAATTGAATGAGGGCCTAAGACATTAGCAAATATTCTTCTCTGCACCCCTATCAGGTACCTTGGGGTGGAAAGAAGCAACTTGACTAGTTCTTGAAACCGTAAAGTTCAATTGTAAGTTTTAAAAGCAGCATCAAATGTATTTTCTTCAAATATTGATTTTTTTCCACCGATCAGTGACCAAATGACAAATTAAACACTATTGCTGGGGTCAGCAATTTATGACTTTAGAACCAAACGTGGCTCAGAACAGATCAATGTGTCAAAATCCAAGTTTCTCAGCATGAATTCAAATTATTGTTAAAGGATTAACAAAATGCAAAGTACGGTATGTAATATCCATACAATTGTCACCATATTGCTATTTTATATAAGTATTTTATATAAATATCACAGTTGTGCACATTGACTTATATACCGTCTCTTTTTGGTCCCTTGTTCTATATTTTCACATACATTGTTATATCAAAGGGTCACTGTATGACCACTACAGTGGCTCTTTAATATTACACCAACCTTATTGCAGATTCACAACATATTCATACAAATATGGATTTATGGATCAACCTGTATATTTCAATAAAATGTGTCTAATTACAGTAAATTCGTTAATGCAACATATATTATAATTAAATAAATTTAATTTGTTTTAAGGAATGTACAGTTTTGCCTTTGAAATCTGAAGTTAAACAGACTCTACAGATTAGTCACATGACATATGCCTCAATATGCTTTATATTTAAAGAAAATATTTTTCGCATGATTTCCCTTGTCATAAATCAGAGCGGCTGTGCATTGAGGATTCTCAGAAAACGCAGGATTCTAGTTTAGAGCATCAGCTTTTCTATTGCTCTGTAAGCTAAAATCCAGACATGCTCCAATGAGCATATGAAATATTTATTACAATGTCTAAACGGCAGAAGGACAGTCCTGTATACCATGAACATTTCTCTCAATTCACAAAACCGCAAGGCAACTATTTAATCAGTTTTAAAAGGAGCCCTCATTAAAATAGATGATACAAAAAAGCATGAACTCTATATAAATTCCATAATGTCTGTTATGAGCAAAATGTACGTTTTAGATGAGTTGACCTCAAGTAGAGAATATATGAAAATGATCCAGATGCCAAATTATGAGTGTATATCATATTCAGATTTTCCAAAATAAAAAGCCAGTGGCCTCCATTCAATTGCAAGCCCGCAGTTGACCTTGTACTAGCCGTAAGTCTGCAGGCTTGAAATTTGCAACAGTTACAATGCGATTCAGTTGAAAAAGCCTGCAGCTACATGGCCGAAAGCCTAAACCTTAAACCATGCACCGATAAGTAGCATTTCAGAGCATGATCATGCTCAATCAAGCAAGGCCGTAACTACTGATTTAGAAACAGCCAATAGTAAATGAGACTGTCATCATTACGTCAGTAAAACATGGAGGTTAAATGTCAATCAGTTAGCGTTTAGAAGTCCGATATGCGATCGGACTCGCAATCCGGCAATGTACAAAATAATTAAAATGAATGATGATACTGTTCTAGTCCATGTGGGTGGCCTGATATGTTTTAACTCCTTGATTACCGAGATTAATATAACACAAAAATTAAACGTAAAAAAATATAATAATTTCTGATTTCAGATCTGAGAGCTTGAGACTGTTGTGCAATTAATACTAATGTCTTTCTTCGCTTTTCCCGTCTTTTAAAGGGCAGTATTGATTTTTTATTTGCTTTTACAGTGCTATGATCAGGTGTTTAACCCCCTTGAGGGTCCTATCTGGTAATCATAGGATTTTCTTCTACATTTGCCAATTACGGGTGTGAAAACATTTGTGGGCTTTAGGAATTGTACCAATTGAATAGCGGTTGGCGATTGTAACATTTATGGGATTGACAGATCAAAGGCTTAGATGGGTCGGATTTACGATTTTGACAACCACTGGGATTTTCAGCCTGTAACCTGCAAATAATTTGCAAATAGTTAAAAGACGCCAATTAAATAGCAAATTATTTTACGGGCTACATTACAGGCTCTTGTAACGACAATTTGCTCAATTGAATGGAGACCAATGTTTTTACAATATTACCACACACGCATCTGCATAGAAAATGCAGATCAATTTCTTTGGTTACACCTGTTTACACTTTTTTTTACCAGGGTTATAAAGCCCTCACTGACAAATAAATATCAAATATATATATATATATATATATATATATATATATATATATATATATATATATATTCAAATTATTAATAAAACAAGCATTGTGCATTTGTTCAGATAGCTGAAACAATTCCTGCACTACAGTTGAATTTATTCCCAGTACACATTTGCATGTGATCATATTTAGATGTTCTCCCAATATATAAAAACAATGATGTATTTACTAAGCCTCCTTTACAGCAATTACATCTTATGTGAGTGTGATAGTGAAATACATATTCCCATGATAACTACCAGCTCAGCATAGCAAAATGATTTATAGCATAGAAAAATAATAAACGCCTTCCCTCTTAAAGAAATTACACCATTCCCTATGTATTCCAGAAAGCATGGTTTAATATGGAATCTCTCACAGCATTTTAAAAACAGCAACTACACAAATAGATTTCTCTACAGTTACATCATGGTGGGCCGAACACATTCAAATCCCCTGCCCAGATTAGCATCACCCAATAATAGCCATGCCTCCTGGGGTATGTAGCCTTATTGTGAAGATAGAGACGCCGCTATTCACACACCTCATTGTCATAACAAACCTTAGTAAATATGCCACCAATTTGATGAACCATACATCTTACAGGACCACGGGAGTCCCATATGTGAAATATACTTTTCTGAAGAAATACATATGAAAATTGGAAATGTGGTCTTAGAATGTAATAAATACAGTCTCTAAAATATGACAATCATGATGTTGTGGATACTACCATTTTAGTTTCTGCTGGTCAACTTCCTGAGGTAGGAGGAGATTCTGAATATTTAAGAAGCTTATATGTGCAAAATGGGAATGAGGCAGCTAAAACTGCCAGCGCTAACATTTGGTCTAATGGAAAGCTCCTTAGTTACAAAACACACACCATCCTGAGAAAGTAACAGAAAGTAACTGAATCGGCACAGAAAAGAATGTGTAACACCCTTAAAAGTAAAAAATGTACAGGTTGTGTTTATTTATTTGTTTTTCTTTTATCAAAAATGTTGCTCATTATCAAGCTTAGTTATTCAAAGAGCAGATTAAAAAAATATTGATCACAGTGGGTTTAAGCTAAAGACAAGTTGCTCTTATATGAAAATGTTCACTTATCGAAATTCAAATATGTGTGTAAAAGCTGCCTATTATTGATACAAAAACTGTGTATGTTAGATAATGTGATCTGCTGAAGAACACAGGAACATGCATGTAATTGTCACAGTTTAGAACTCAGCTGCAGATTGGGCTGGCTTCCTCTCTCCATGTGCATATAGGAGTAACTGGCAAACTAGGCACATTTCATAACTTTAATAGAGATTGTTAGTCTTCTTTAAGTGTGATATGTGATATAAAAGAAAATTCCACAATGAAAAAATATTGTGTGAAAACTTTGATTGTAACTAAGAGCATAAATAAGCAGGACAAAGTCACATAGGTTTTTAATTAGAAAGAATGTTGATGCCTCTCTGGGCCCTTATCCATGATAAATTGGTGGATGTTGTGTGTGTGAGGTTCTGGAGAGATATGGTTGCATTTCCTGAAGCAATGAGTCTGCTTCTGTGACAGTGTTGTGGACGAAATTCATGAAAATATATATTATGTCCATGCTGCATTCCTTTCCTTACAATATATCAAAAGATAAGGCACTAATTACTTTTATTCTTTATCCTTAGAGTCCTAAGATGGCTACTGAGCTGTATCCTGAGAGTCCTAAGATGGCTACTGAGTCATATCCTGGGAGTCCTAAGATGACATTAATATCCGTGACCAAATAAGGATATGAGCCCCGCCACCTTCCAGAGCCAATCAGAAGCTTCACCTAACCTGACCATAATGACATCAACATCCGAGCCCAAATATGGAAGGACCCTTCCTACCTTGTCAACCAATCAATAACTCACTCACTGTCTAATAATGAGTCGTATGATTGTTATATCTGATCAACTTATACTATATAAGGGTCTATGTTGTATTTGGGGGGGTTCGTTCGTTGGGATAAATACAAGAAGTTTTATACCAGAACTTTTGGGTCTGTGTAAATTCTTGTCTCTGTGTGCACACATGGCCAACAGACGGATGATTTGGACAGGAACAGATATTATAAAATGGGATTATTTTTATCCATCCAAAACAACAATGAGGGGAAAAGATGTGGTGTCAATTTCAATCTTATTAATTTATCTTGACAAAGCCTCTCTCTTCCGTTATCCAGTGATAGCCAAACCACACACCCTCATGATTCAGCTCTGAGGGAGTGATGGAACAAACACAAAATGGATTCCTATACTCATAAACAAAGTTTAAAAAAATTAAGCTTTTTACCAAAACATTTTTTATATCCATTGCTTACACGGCTGCTAATATTGTTAGCTTGTTACATACTGCAATGATCCTATAACTTTAGATGGAGCTTGCCCTTTAGCCATATTTTCTGAACACCATTAAGTTTCCTTTGATTTTTTTTTGTGACAATCAATGCAGTTTTTAGTGTCAAATGCTTTATTTCACATCCTAATCAATAATATGCATCATAAAACCAGATAATTATTTTGGTATCACAGACTGTTTTTAAGGTGTAGCTTGCACCTCCTCCTACTCTGCTGTCTGCCTTATCTCATCAGTATACAGCAATATGGACAATCACAAAGATAATGTAAGTGTCTCTAGCAGGCAATAGACGAGACGTGGTGACACGAGTATATCAGTTACTTACATTTGGACATATGACACTAACGGCATATTACGATTATGTTTCTATAGACTGTGGGAAAGTAGTTAAAGCACTTCTCAACTTATCTTTTGGACTAAAAACAAAACAAAAATACACTTTGAATTCATACAAGTGACAAGTTACTAAAATCAGAATTGGACAAACATCAACCCTTTGATTATGCAGTCTAGAAAACGAAAACATTTCTAAGAAGTATTAATCGTGTGTAACTGTGGCTTTTCATAAGCACTTACTGAAAGTGTTGGTAAAGAAAGAAACAGATTTACAGCTCTATTAAATTCACTCAGCATGTAAAACCGTAGCCCGTAACGTAGCCCGCAAGACTTTAAGCTATTAAATTGGCCCCTAAAGCAACCCGCTAACGACTTGCGGGTTCAGTGCGAAATCTGAACTCCGCGGCTGCAAATCCTTTGATCCGTCAAGCCCGTAACTGTTATGTTCGAAAATTGCTATTAAATTGCTACAAATCCACGTAACCCGCAAATGGAGCCAAAGAGCCAACGGGTGGTAGAGAGGACCTGCAAGGGGGTTAAAGTCCTGTCCGTAGCACTGTAAATGGAAATATACACACATTACTGTATATTCATTTAAAGGGAAAGTGATGTTAGGTATTAAAATTACCGTAATAGCACAACATTCTCATTGTCAAGCTAGCAAATCTGCAATATGTGGGTCCGATCGTAACTCGAAATTGAAACCCGTAAGGCTTTGAAATCTAACCTCCATTTTTCAGTGACGTAATGATGACGATCTCATTTGCCATTGGCTCCCTCTACACCCGTAACTATGGGTTTGACTAATTGATCATGTTCACGGCCGCACATCTGCAAGAATGGTTTACGGGTTTGCGTCTATGGCCCGTAACTCGTGGCATGGTTCAATTTAGTAGCTAGGTAATGCAGCCAAATTTCAAGCATGCAGCCTTTGCGGGTGTGCCGATGCAGCTACAGGCTTGGAATTTAATGGGGCTGATAGTCTGACTCCTGTTTTCCAAAATGCATTGCTTCAATATCTTAATGCTGTACATCTGCAAGAAGCCATGCTGAATTAAAGATACTCAGCAAATATCAAATAACCATGCACCTACTTTCAATAGTGAAACAAGATGCAGGGTTTACAATTCTCTTTGTTACAAGTGTGTAAATAATTTGTAAATTACTATTGGGGATATTCAATTTCAAAATCACACAATTTGGTACTTTCTTCCAATACCAATTAGGAAAAAATCCTGGAATCTGGAAGCCCAGGCACAAAAACTTTTTCTTCTAAATCCTAAAAATATGCATGTGTCCTTAAAATCTAGCTAGCTCTTGTGTTTTATAACTACTGGTGTACTAATGTGGGGTATCATCCTCCTTAGTAAAAATAAACATCTGAATGTTGAAGAAAAACTACTTGCAATGATGCTCACCACATAAGCTTCCCATTATTAGACACAGGGTAAACATGCATGAGGAAAACTATTTTACTTTTTAAAATTACAGCATGAATTGATGGACTAATGAGCAAGAGAAGTTAGGAGTTTCAGTGTGTTCCTTCTGTTCTTGAATCACTAGGGAACTTTACAGTAATGGAGTCAGTTGTATATATGTATATATATCTCATGTAGCTACTTATATGTTTTTTTATATGTGAGTGTTTAGTCTTGTAAGGTGCTTTGGGAAAGCACTATGTATGTTTGATTTTAAGCCCTCCATTCTTTAGCAATGTGGTGAAACTGTTTTTGATTTTTACTTAACCACTGTATAGCACTAAGGAATATGTTGGTGCATTACAAATAAAGGATAATAATAATGATAATAATAATAATTAAGAATAAAAAATCTGACAACATTCTAACCAATACTGCAATATGCTTCATCGTGTATTCTCTCTCTTCTCCCCCACTCTTCTCTCACCTCTCCTCTTTCCCTTTTTTCTCAAGCTCTCTCCATTCCATCTCCGATTTCTTCTTTTTCTTGCCTCTCTCTGCCTCCCCCTATTACCCCTTTCCCTTCTCCCTTCTCATATCATCCCATCACTCTCATCGGCCTTTCCACCTTTTCCTCCACAAATGTCAAATGTTGGAGAACGTTTCCATTCCTGTTATATCCTATTAGGTTTGTATTACTAAGAGTTTCTATCCCCAAGAGTCCACCAATACTTTATCATTTGGTAGATATGGTCCATAATTTTTTAAAGGCTTTATGTATTTAATCATTAATAGAATAGACTTAAATTCACCTTAGGTGTGACTTTGTTTTTAAATTTAACTGATATTTTCTTACACTAACTTGTTGTTCAGTGCTGTTTGATGTCGAAATTCCTGGCAAACTGCTGGGATTTGGCTAAATCAACAGACGGCCTTATCTTGCTCACAGTTTGGAGCACTGCACAGTCCAAGAATTTGAGTGACTAAAAATGCTTATTGGTGGATACACAGGTGTGGACTGTCACAGAGGGTTGGGCCAGACATAAGAAGGTTACTGGGAACAGCAGACAGGTGTAATCATTTTGATATAAGGACACCCAGGCACCCCCTGGAAATGCATGTATTTCACGGTGCAAAATTCAGCCTTGGGAGGCGGCATAGGACAAACTTCTGGTTTTGAGTTCCTGTTTAAATCTTATATTCTAAGCATAGACTTCGGGCTAGAAGTTTTTCTTTGAAGTGACACAGTGGGGGTTCTAAATATGATTTTATTTAAAACTACAGATTTTCTACCACATTTGCTGTTTACGGGTGTGAAAACATTTGCGGGATTGAGGAATTGTAGCAATTGACTAGCGATTTACGGGCTTGAAAGATCAGAGGTTTAGATGAGTTGGGATTTACGATTTTGGCAACAGCGGTAATTTTCAGGCTGTAACCCGCAGATCGTTTGCGGGTAGCTAAGACGCCAATTGAATAGCGAATTAGTTTACGGGCTACATTACGGGTTCCAGTAACCAACAACTGCTCAATTAAATAGAGGCCCTAGAGTAGTGCATTTTCAAAATACATCACCATCTTACACAAGACACAACAAAAATTCTAACCTATTCTCTCATCATATCTCGCCTCAAATACTGCAACTCTGCTGGCCTCCCCATCACTGTCTTTCTCCACTCCAATCTATACTGAACGCCTCTGCTAGACTCATCTACCATGCTCAATGTTCAATGTCTGAAACACCTCTCTGTCATTCACTCCACTGGCTTCCCATAGCTTCCAGAATACAATTTTAAATCATGACCCTATTATATAAAAGCATTAACAACCGTGCACCCTCTTATATCTCTGACCTCATCTCAAAATACTCCCCCACCCGCCCTCTTTGCTCTGCTAACAACCTTCTTGTTTTATCCTCTTTTGCAAACTCCTCTAACTTTCGCCTTAAAGACTTTTCTCAAGCTGCAACTACTCCGTGGAACTCATTGCCTCGCTCCACCAGACTATTTTCCTCACTCAAAACCTTAAAAAAACCTCACTAAAAACACCTCACTAAAAATGCCTCTGTCTAAAGAAGCTGTTCACGTTCAGCGTTAATATTCACAACTGCACAATCTACTGCATACAATTGATCACACATACAATATACAGGGCAACACACAGCCACCTTGCATCAACATACTGCCGTAATCACTGACATCTTGCATATGTTACCCTCCATTATCACACCCCAACCTTACCATCTAGATTGTAAGCTCTTTGGAGTAGGGACCTCCCATTTGTATTGCACTGTATCTGTACTTCTACATGTCTACATACCTTAGAAATTGTCTATGCCTTTGTAATTTGCCAATTGTACCCACTGTACTTTATTCTACGTTGTAAATAGCGCTACATAAAATGTTTGCACTTCATAAAAAAAGGTAATAATAATTATAATAATATGTAGATTTTACAGATCTGTCTGTATTTATTATTGCGTTAATGGTAGCCAAAAAAAAATCTGAAAATCAATGGTAAATTGTATCATCTCATGAAACTGGTTTAGATCACAGAGATAACTTATAAGGGTGGCACACCCATCTAAATATGCCGTGAGCTGCAAAAAGCCCAAATACATCAGTGTTCCTAATACTAACAAATATAAAGCAGATGCACTGTTTATGAAATTAACATGATCGATTGTCTTCTCCGAATACCAGGCATCGCCGTCAGAGAAAGAGAGGCATTATTTTATTTTATGAGCTTCATCTGCTCAGAAAAAAAAGAAGGTTCATTTCTAGTTTATTCTTTCTTTGCCAGTTCCTAATGCATCATTTAAATGAAGTTAGACAATGTACAAAGCATTCAGTTTAATAATACCACTTATTTAATATAATCATCTTAAACTGCCATATAAACTAAACATAGAGATGTTATTTTTAAATGATCTTTCTTCTCTCAGTCTCCTGTATTACGCAGCTCATCTGATTACGAATTCATTATTGCATTTTGTTTACTGTAAGTGTAACAAAAATCAATATCTCTGTCTATAGTGAAACAGACATAAATAAACCTTAAGCCACCTCTAGACAAATATGTAAATTTAATTTCCCAGCAAGATATTTCTAATGTTTTATATTATCACAGTGAAACCATAACAAGATTGTATGTGTTATTAAAAAAGAACACTGTATGATACGAACATTTATTTAAAAAAAAAAAATAGATTTACTATTAGCATAATTAGGCAGAGAAAATTAGTCAAAAAAAAAAAATTGTACTTAATCTGCTGGTGTGAGTGCTCACATTTCTTATGAAATCAGCACACATAATGAAACATGTAGCAACCATAGTGCACACAGCACCTCTGGGACACAATCTACACCAGTGGTAGTCAACCTGGTTCCTACAGCCAACTAGTGGGCGATTCAAGCTTTCATGATGAATGGCAGGGTAATGGCTAGGTGGCGTCGCTGACAAGTGACACACAAGACCGAGTCCCGCAGCACCGCGCTTGGCTGGGTGGAGAGCTGGTGGGAGAGCCTAGGGACAGCAGTCAGGAGTATGTTCTAATTCTTGCCTGGAACCTCGCCTCTTATCCCTTTCTCCATGTATACCTGTTGGATTCTAAAGTTACTACACTATACTATTGTTTTATTCGTTTCTCCTTCTCCATCTATTTTTTTCTCTATTTTTGGCACCATCTGCTCCTATTTTGCTACTCCTTTTCTAGATAGTTTTTTAATCAATTTAGTACACACAAGATTGTTTCACTTGGAAAAGATTTGTACAACTTTTTAGCACATACAGTGCATTAAAACTATAGGGAAAATTTCATTGATGCAAAAAGAGTAGAGCTGCACCTCACTGACGATGCCCACAGAGACCGAAACCCGTCTGTGGTTTGCTGTTTCTCCTGTTTAGGGAGAATTGCCTGTTATTTCGGGACTGGATCACTCTTGTGAGTAAGACCAGACTGATATACTACAGGATATTTTTCCCTGTGAATAGCACAAGTGAGCTAAAAGAGGTTGCTCTCTGAGTAGGTAACCAGACTTACAGAAAAATCACACAGAGGTATTTTTCGTTCTCAGATGAGCATCATAATGTCATTGATGCAACTATGCTATTTTGATGAAGGCTGCATTTGAGATGGGGTTTACATTTCTGGAGAAACATGACTTATTGTTTACATTGCACCTATATTTCATTAAGCTCAAAGCTAGCAGAAAGTGCTGAAGCCGGATAAGATGGTCCTTTCTATGCACAATTTTTTTTTCAAAAATCAAAATTTTTACTTCAAACCTATCAACCCATCACCTCTTTCAATATACGCAAACATTTGCCTTACAACCTCATATTAAAAAAGCTGGTTTAGCACCTTTAACAACTCTAGAACAAATATATTTTTTAGGTTGTTCTCCTGAAACTTGGTATCCACATTATACTATTTTCTATTTTCAATAGAAGTGCCAGGTAATTTATTTTATTTTCCTAAAAGGGAAAGTGATTTGGGGGAAACTGTGTCTGGGGAGTATTTGCAGG
Source organism: Discoglossus pictus (assembly GCA_027410445.1). Lineage (NCBI taxonomy): Eukaryota > Metazoa > Chordata > Amphibia > Anura > Alytidae > Discoglossus > Discoglossus pictus. The sequence continues at coordinate 414,892,716 of CM050164.1, read as the reverse complement.
AGATACATAAATCTTTTGAACCTATTCTAACTTTAAAGGGCAATCCTACAAGACCCTTATGCAGTGGGACCTCACTTCTTCCAGGTTGTACTCTATTGGTAGCATGTGGACAGAGAGGTACATATGTTCATATGTGGTGGAATTGTCCTAAGATTTCCCATCTCCGGCTTCATTCCACATAATGCCTGTTTTTTTATTATTATTATCATGTCTTCATTCACAATTAAACAGATGAGAAAACGCTCTGGTATTCCAAATTACCATAGCTACGAGGAGATCTACAGCTCATCAATGGAAACAATCTGATACACCCAGTCTCACGTAAAATATTCCACTAATTTTACTAAACTTGAAAATGGAGAGGTTTTCATCTTTATTTCATAACTCTTTTGAGGTGGGCTTTACCTTTTTAAGGTGGGCTCCATCGCTTATGCTTTTTCCACATTAATGAGCGACTTGTATTGTGAAAAATAAATTTGCAGTTCTGAATTTTGATCTTTGGTTTATGATTCAGGAACTTGGTCCTGTGTGCACATCTCCCCTGTGAAATATCTCAGATGATTAATTTAGGTTGAGTTAAGATGATCATCTGGGCCTTATACAGTTTCACTTTGTAGTTGGTATATAAATGGATTCCCTTCCCCTTTTTCTTCTTCCTTCTATCTTTCCCTTCCTTTTAACTAATCTTCTTCTCCTTTTCGGTTCATCTTAACCCTTAAATATGAAGGTTATATTTTTGAAAAATGTGTTCGTATTGGTGCCATAGCTTTTCTATTTCTGTTTTTAATGTTATTGTTCGGTCAATATGTTTTTTGGCCATATTTGTGGTACACCTTGCATAATGAATAAATAAACATTTTAAAAAAAAGTTCTTTTAATTTTGATGGTTTACACAGTTACTAATGTCGATAGTCTATTAAAATACAGTGGTCCTTTCAACACATTTGCAATGCTCCACATCTTCAATAATATGGCAAACATTTAAAAATGGAGAAAGCAGAGATTATTCTCTTTGATATCTAACAATAAAATCAGTAATTCAAAATACAACTTTCAAAGACTCAAGATAGTATACTGTATATAGCAGTAATCATCAAACAACATGTTTCACAGAAATGAATAAATAAATTGAAAGATAAACTTGTATCTTGTCTCTAAAGTCTGGATTTCCAAAACGGATATAGATATAAGGAGCCAGTGCTTTAATCCTAAATATTAGCATGCACACAAAACATATGGAGACAAGGAAAAGGAAGAACAAAGGAATCTCTACTGGCAGTATAATAAAGAATGTTATATTCCAAAATAAAAAAATATACTCACAATAGAACAATCCAATGTGTTTCATCCAAAAAAACAGACTTGATCTGGGATTCCTGAAGAAGTCTACTATTTGGGCGAAAGGCTTCAGATTATTTATGGTGAATATATTTTATGTTTTGAAATATTACATTATTTATTATACTACACTACTATGGTGACTTTGTTATCTCCTTTTTTTGTCTCCATAGGTTTTGTGTACATACTGGGCCTCATTCTAATCGGGGCTGTAAAACGGACACAAATCTGCGATTCCTTGCAACCAGGTTACAGCCCCGCGTAGCGCCACGTCTACGCTGCTATTCAGTTGAGCGCTGCCGCGAGGAGGTCCCCTTTACGGCTGATCGCAAACCATGCTATCGACAGTAAGCACTTGCGTGCTTGAACAGGATCAGGGACCTCTTTGGTGTAAGTAAGCTGCGGCTCGATTTTAGAGATTTACGGGCTTGACGGAAGTGTGAGTGTAGCATTTGAATAACGATTTGGGATTTTTTGCGGCCGCTGCGATTGAGCTAATCGCAAGGGATAGCAGCTCGAGGCTCATAAGCCGATGAGAGGCTACAAATTGAATAGCTAAGTAGCTTGCGGCCTCCCCTTGCGGCTACTTATTCCAAAAACGTAGGATTAGAATAAGGCCCACTGTCAGTAAAATTGCAAACTACATTACAAAGATGATTTATACAAGCAAAAGAAGCAAAACACATAATTGTAGGAATCATATATTTATTGGTGTTCACCACCATGAAAACAGTTACAGCTCAAAGAGCACCCAAATAAAATGTATATATACCAACCGCTGCTTACCTGGCGTTGCTTGTCTCTTGTTCAGTTTTTGAGAAGTTACCTAAAAGAGAATAATATTTTATAATGCTTAATTATAATGTTTATTGCGTATAATGTAAATATTTTAAATCCTACAATCATATAACACAATTTTTGTGTCTCTTAGTGAATGTACATTCATCTAAAATTCAATACAAAGGATTTTTTTTAAATTAACCTTTTCTTGTAACATAAAATGCAATTGTATGCATGTTGTGGAGTCTAAAGCTTAGGCTTTATTAAGCCTCTGAAGATTTGCAGTCGTGTGCACCTCTTTTTCAAGTAGTAAATGTTAGTAAGAAACTCCAGAAATGGGTATTTTAGTGTACTTAAAAGAAAAAAACTATTATGTCATGCAAAGTGTAGACCATCATCAGTGAACCAAAGAGCCTGCATCTCAAGTGGAAAAGATTAGCTCAATGATCCAGAAAGCAGAAACTACTGTACCTACGCTGCAAGATATTGACAGAGGTCCGCAGTGAGATTCTCTGATTTTATAGTAAATCTTACTGAAATGGTAAAATTATGGATTTGCAGACAACATGATCCATTTAATTTGAAGGAATACTATGTCTTGTATGCACCCCACTCCGTACCACAATCGGCTCAAGGTTAACATTTTAATGTGGTTGAACAATCAGTTTATAAGAGCAGTAAATAAAGTAAACTTATTTCCGGATTAAACTAGGAAATTATGCGTAAAATGCAAATGTTAAATAAGCAATCCCAGTTCATGGCTTTAGTAAAAAAGCATTTTAGGAATTATGTTAAATATGTATCTGATAGCAATGAAGCAACACACAGTTTGGTTTCTTCAAAGATCTTACAAGCAGCAGGGGGCTCGATTCACTAAGCCAAGCATGCTCCTTGAACAGTTGTGAAGGGTTGCAATGGCAATCTTACCCACAAGAAACAGACATTGCAGCCTTAAGAGAAGAGCTTTGCAACCCCTGCAATGCCTATAGAGCAGTACTATGAATTAAAAAATCACCCAATTTGTGATACAGGTCCAATTCATGTGTTAGGTGACGGTGAGAAAATGTATTAAATATGATACTCATGTCAGCTGTAAAAAACATTAGATAATAAAAGCACATGGACATAATGCAGAGAAAGGCAAAAAGTATCAGGAAACAAACAGCTGTATAAATTAAGGATTTGATTACATGGCTCCCAAAGGAACTTACGTAAAGCTGACTTGGCCCTATGGGACTTCTTACAAGACTTCTCTTAGCTGTTATACTGTTTCTGCAGGCTAGCTCATTTAGGAAAATATGTACCCATAGTCAGGGAGTTTGTCACGTAAGGGAAAATTGCTTACGAGCACTCGCAGCAGTCCCTATGTGTTACAGAAGCATCTAAGACAGCGTCTCTTAACCTGTGGGTCACGACCCCTTCGGGGGTGAAATGACCATTTGTAAGGGGTTGCCTAAAACCACCAGAAATTATTATTTTTTGTCTCTTATAATCTGTAAAACTTGTAATTGTACAATTTGTTTCCACTGGTAGTTAGTACTTTCTTACTATATTTGTGATTCGATAGATGTTGGCAGACAATTTAATCATAATTATTACAAACATTCTCCATTCTCGTAACTTTACTATTGCATACATATTACATATTGTTTTTGTGATTAATCACTACACTTTAATTATGTTAAATCTGTAGAAATAAAAATACATCCTGCATATCAGATATTTATATTTCGATTCATAACAGTAGCAAAATTACAGCTATGAAGGAGCAAGAAAAATAATGTTACGGTTAGGGGTCGCCACAACTTTTATCAAAGGGTTGCGGCACTAGAAAGGTTGAGAAGCGCTGATCTTAGAGAAAACACTAGCAAGTAAGAGCCAATAAGCACAGTAATTCTTGTTAAACCATCAGTCAAGTTAGAGAACATCAGTAAATATTGTAACTGTGAGTCTATAAAGCTACCTGTTTCACAATCAAATATTAACACATACCCATCACATATCCCCACCCATACCCCCTTACTACATGCCCCTTACTATATAAAGAGTGTGTCTGTGCATGTATCTTTGAATGAGTGCTGGGACTGCTTTTTTTGTATGTTTATCCAAGACGGAGGGAGGAGCAAGGGGAGGAAGAGAGATTAGAGTTGGAAAGATAGAGGGATCCTCGGTATGAGTAGCAGATAGAGGTCAATGAAAAGAGAGAGGGAGAGGAGGAGATGGGGGAGAGGCATATGAAAAGGAGAGGAGGTAGAAACTGGAGTTACCCCCAGTGCAGGAACACCAGCAGTAGGGGCAGTGGGTAAGGCCTGAAGGATCGGTGGGGGTTGTGCACCAGGCCTTAGGGACAGCACAGGGAGGTCAGGATCTTCATGCACAATTAAGGGGTCACAAAGCTGACATAAGACAACCTTTAATTACTGCCAGGAGAAATTTACTGTCCTTCTAAATGCCATCCATGACCAGCTTCATATCCTCCGTGGAGGTAGTGAGGTCAGAGCTGGTTAGATGGGAAGGAGGTGGCAGCAGAGGTCAACTCTGTGCAAGTGCACGTCAAGTATATCAAGAGTATGAAGCACCACTATGATGACCATGGAAGAAAGATGGCTGATGAAGAGAAAAAGCCACAGGTGGTGGTCCCTCAGCTGATCATTGATGTGTGAGTTCACCTTTTAGCATCAAGTCCCTTCCATCCTCTCACAAACTCAGAAGTCGTAAGTTACGCTTTCCCGACATGTTTTTCCTCTGCTTGATACCTGCACAGAACTGCAAGGATCACACACAGAGCAGACTCCATAATCTGCTAAAAGTTAAATATCAGCTTAGTTTGATTCATACTTCAAAAACTTGAGGTTTTCCCTGTTTTTAGTTGTTTAAACTTTCTTACTTTGCTTTAACTTTTATTTCAAGGTGTTCAAAACAGCAGATGGTAAATATAGAGTTCCCATATTACTTTACCAATTATATCACATCAGGTGACACAACATATCACAATGACCTGCATTCAATGGATGCCAAAAACAGCGGAAACTGCAAGTGACAGGTTGTAATTGTCTGTGCTTTGGCAAATGACATTTCTAGTGATAAAAGCAAAGATATTGTGTGTCAACACTACACAACTGTCATTTACACATGTGACACAGTGGGATTCTCGGAAGCGTCATTAAGCTGGTTTGATCTGCCCCTCAACTGATTTAAACAGAAAGTATACCCACAATAGATTTAATAAACTCATATTCCATTTATACATCTATATTTTTAAAGTAATTATCTTTTTACCTACACATACATTATATCACTTTAATGCAGACACAATTAAAAGGGCACTGTAGCTTAAAATAGTCCATCAAACAATTAAATGATCAAGTTTTAATATCATAAAAGTATTTTTTTGTAAAAAATAATTGTTTTGTACAGTAAAAACATAATTAAATATGCCATTATTTGGATTGTTCTATTCTTCTCTTCTTTTTGGAGGGACTGTTGCTCTTATCTGGGAAATCTCCTTGCCCCTCTTATAGCCTCATTAAATTGGGGATACGTTTTAAAATGTAGCATATATTGTATAAAGTTGGACTTAAGGCTATTAAATTAAACTCGTAAACTGACCCGCCGATGACTTAGGGGGTTAAAACAAAGGACGGCAGAAAAATGCCAACGGGATGTGGAACGTGGAACTTTGCAGCCCGCAACCTTTTGATATGTCAAGTCCGTAACCCTTATGTTCTAATTTGGCTATTAAATTGCTACTAATCCCCCGGACGCACTGGCTTCCAAACCCGCAACTGGCAAATGTGTGCCAGAATCTAGCGGGTTCCAAAAGGACTCGCAAAGACTTAAAAAGCCCTATGTATTCTGCCGGATCAGTAAAAGAGACCCCCCCTCCCCGGTCCCCAAACCTCTCTCTGGCCCCTAAACTTCCCCCCTGCTCGCAAAATAAACCCCCATGCTGCAGGTGTCCCACGCAGACTCACAACATCACCCCTTGCTGCGGGGTCCCAATTCAACCCGACTGTAACTATTTAACCCTAACTGTACCAAATTAACCCTAACTGTACCTATTTATTCCTAACTGTACACAATTAACACTAACTTTACACAATTAACCCTAACTGTACCTATTTAACCCTAACTGTACCCAATTAACCCTAACTGGACCAATAAACCCCTATCCTTTTAACCCCCCTCTACCTTATCCTTTCCTATTAACTCCTACACTACCTAGCTTACCCCCTATCAAACTCCCAAACACTGCACTAATTACAACCCCCCCAAAAAAAATGCATGCCCTTGTCTTCAGTCTTCTGTCCCAGGAAAGGCCCCTCCAAAAATGTCCAGAGGTCTTGTCACACCTAAAAAAAAGAAAAGAAACAAGAACAACCTGTAAAAAAAGAAAGGGTTAATAGTCTACTTACCTGGCCAAAATGCCCCTCCAGCCATTTCCAGCGATGCCCGAGTCTTCAGTCCTCTGGCCCAGGCACGGGCCCTCCCAAAAAATCCTGATATTCTAAAAAAAAAAACTAGTGACGGATGCTCTTCCCCTGAAGAGCTCCTTGCCGCAAATGGAGGTTCCTGCGCATGCTCTCATATGAAAAAACGAAAATTGTATCCCCCTGTATCCCATTCTGATTGACTGGTGTAACTGTCAATCATATTTCAGCCAATCAGAAGGCGCAGATGTATGGAGCCAATCAGAATGGGATACACCCCACAAGGGTGTATCTGATTCTGATTGGCTGAAAGCCATAATGCCTTCTGATTGGATTAAATATGATTGACAGTTACATCAGCCAATAATGGAATTCAGGGGTGAATCCAATTTTGATTGGCGCACACCATTTGCGCGTTCTGATTGGCTGAGATCTGATTGACAGCAATTTCAGCCAATCAGAAGGCGCAATTTTGTTTTTTCATATCAGAGTATGCACGGGAACCTCCATTTGCACTGGGGAGCTCCTCAGGAGAGGAGCTCTGTTACTAGTCTTATTTTTTTTTTTAGAACGTCAGAATTTTTTGAAGGGCCCAAGTCTGGGCTGGAGGACTGAAGACCGGTGCATCGCTGGACACATCTGGAGGGGCATTTTGGCCAGGTAAGTAGACTATTAACCCTTTATTTTATTACAGGTTGTCAGTATATGTGTATTGACTGTAATATATATTTTTTTTTTAGGTGTGACAGTAGGTCTAGACATTTTTAGAGGGACAGATGACTGAAGACCAGAGCAACGCTGGACACCACTGGAGGGGCATTTTGGCCAGGTCAGTGGTCTAATTAACCCTTTTCATCCAAAAGGTTGTAACTTTTTTATTTTCAGTAAGTCTGTTTTTTATTTTCAGTAATTCACAATTTTTTTCCCCAAGTGTTTATTTTCAGTAGTTAGTGGTTTGTTATTTTTTGCAATTAGTGTGTTTTTTTTAATTTCTGTAATGTGTTTTGTTTATTTTTTGTAATTAGTGCGGTGTTGGGGGGTTTGATAGGGGTTAGGGATAGGGATTTACTGGGTAGAGTAGTAGGGGGTTTAATAGGATAGTCCAGTTAGGGTTAATTGGGTACAGTTAGGGTTAAATAGGTACAGTTAGGGTTAATTGGGTATAATTAGGGGTATATAGGACTAGCTAGGGATAACTGGGTCTAGATAGGGTTAAGTGGTTTGTGATAGAGTTAATTAGGTATGTTGAGGGTTAAATAGGGTTCATTAGTTAGAGGGGAGGTTAATAGAATGATATAGGGTAGGAAAGGGTTAATAGTGTAGTGCTTAGACTTTTTGTCATGAGTGTCCTGGAGGACCCTCATGGCACTTATAGTGTTAATATAAGCATATAGTGTCCTATAGGGGTCTATATAGATCAGGATCCCCGCAGCAAGGGTTAATGTAAGGACACTGCAGGTGTCCTGATGGGGACCCCGCTGCATGGGGGGTGTTAATGTTAGGTGCCAGGGGTTGACTATTTGTGTGCCCTTTAAGGACCCGCCGCAGGAATTTTGAAATTTTAATGCAGCGGGGGTCTTGATCGGGAGACCCCCGCTGCAAGGGTTTATGTAGGGACACTGCGGGGGGTCCCGAGAGGGCACCCCAGCATAGGGGGGTTCATTTTAGGTGCTGGGGGTACTTGTAGTACCCCCGAAGCATGGGTTTACTGTTTAACTGCCACGGGGGTCCCAGCAAGGGGTAATGATGGGAGTCTGCAGGGGTTCCCGCAGGCTTTCTTCAGTCAAGCTGGCGATCTCTTCTGCCATTGGCTACGTCTAAACCTGTTACTACTGGTTTGACTAATTGATCATGTTCACGGATGCACATCCATTTGCATTTGCGTCTCTAGCCCTTAGCTCGCTGCCCTTTCTAATTTAACTAGCGACTTGCCCGTCAAAAAATGACAGCAATAAGATCGTTTTTTTTCTCTCGCTTAGGTAATTTTCGGTTGTCTAAATTTTGTAATTTTGACTTAAATCAAGGTGTAACTTCACTTGCAGAGGTCCTGGGTGCCCAGCTTGCTCTGGGCAAGCTTTTTTATGTGTTTGTTGTGTGTATTTATTGTGTTTCTAATGTTTTTCGGGTCGCGCAGGTTGCGTCCTTCTTTTGGGATCTCGGACGTAGGTGTTTGGTGGTGTTTTGCGTCTTTAGAGTCCTGTAGCCTCGTTTTCGTTTTTTTCGGTGGCAAATTTTTCTCTCACTTAGGGGATTTTCGGGTGTCTAAACTCCTTTACTTTTAGTGAAATTGAGGTGTAAGTTCAGTTTTCGAGGTCCTGGCTGCCTCCCCTTGCTGTAGGTAACCTTTTTATGAATTTGTTGTGTGCATTTATTGTGTTTTTAATGTTTTCATGTGCGCGGGTTTCGGGCGGTAAGGTCGTATTTTTGCGAGGTCGTAATGGGTTGTAACGCGTCTCGTATTTTTGTGTCATAAGTCTGTAAATTTTGCGAGGTCTGCAGGCTCGCTACCCGAGCCCGCAGCGTAAGCAACAACCCGCATGCTCACAACTATATATGTGATAGCACCTTAACACAGGAGAATTTCAAGCCTGCAGCCGTTGTGGGGATCACGTTGCAGATACGGGGCTGCAATTTAATAGGGCTCTTAGTCTCCAAAATACTTAACTTTTGAAGAGAAATTCCACATTTAAATGCAAATCCAAATTTTGCAGCCTTGCCCTTGTGATACTTTTTCTGTTTTTTACTGTTGTTTTCTCTGAAACTTTAGGACAGTGGTAGTCAATCTGGTCCCTATAGCCCACTAGTGGGCAGTTCAAGCTTTCATGATGGACAGTGAGGTAATCGCTAGGTGCTGACGAGTGACTTCACATGCCGGAGACCCGCAGCACCACGCTTGGCTGGTTGGAGAGCTGGTGAGAGATCCTAGGGACAGCAGTCAGGACCAGATCACTATGTAGCAAGTACAGGGTGATACATAGCTAGGGTCATATGGTTTATGTAACCAGAAAATAGGAAAATTGAGATACTGCGGCAACGGTGGGTAGTAAAGAAATTTACCATCACAAGTGGGCGGTAGGTATTAAAAGGTTGACAACCCCCGCTGTAGGAGAAAGATAGATGTCTGGGCTGTCAGTGCTACAGAATATCTGAGTATAAATATATGGAAAGGTGTGCACATCTCTAAAACTTAGTTTACATACCACATGATATTGAGGTAAAACTTCCTAATTCATGTCTCAATTTTTGTATGTTATAAGGTATGTTTTTACATTATACAGAGGGGGCAATTAACCTTGTGAATCTTTGGACATTCACATTGCATTTTATTACCATTATTTTAACTGTACAAATAGCTAAGAAAAACAGACAAGATATTAACTATGAGTTTTTGACTCCCCCTCTGGTTTGTTTAAATTCCTTAGTGCTTTAGAGTTAATTTTCTTGACTATTATTTTTCCATGAAAAAATAGTTTTACTGATGTATGAAACAAGATAACTTAAATTCATGAGAAAATGTTGGACAGCAGTTTCTTGTTAAATTCGATCTTCTGATTTTAAACTGTAACCACTCATAAACCCCTCTCACTCTCCGCTACACAAGTTTTCCTGTGCTGCGCCCCCTCCCAGGAATTCAGTTTTAAACATTCCACAAACCTTTACCTTTTCAATAAATCCTATATGACACTCGCCCAGTATCTACATGCACATACATTCTAAGCAGACTAAATAAAAGAACGTTATGGTATATTTATCAAGCGGGGACAAAACTGAGGATAAGCAGGGATAAGGGGGTATAAGCAGGATTAAGTGAAGATAAAACATAAAATACCTCTACTTTCTACTTCCTATGTTTTATATTTTTCACTAAATTTAACTTTGTTTGATAACTATCAGTATTAAAGTGTATCATAATGAAAAAGTTTAGAAAAATTATATTTTGCCATCACTATTTATACCCAAAAATTTTTTTTTGTATTTTCTACAAAAATTCTAGTAGCTTTTTGTCAATACAATTTGAAATAGCTTTCTACAATTTAATGATTTTAGGACTTTCCCATAGAACAGGAAACCAATTAAAGTCAGTAAATTTAAATGTATAGGATAATTTATTAACGCTAAGGCCATTCTTAAAGGTATACAGAGCCTTACAAAAGTATTCACCCCGCTTGACTTTTTATCTGTTTTGTTACATTACAGTCTTAAGTTCAATGTTTTGTTAATCTGAATTTTATGTGATGGATCAGAACACAATAGTCTAAGTTGGTGAAGTGAAATGAGAAAAATATATACATAAAACCATTTTTTAGAATTAGAAAACAGAACATTGGCATGTGCGTATGTATTCACCACCTGTGTTATGAAGCCCATAAAAAGGTGCAACCAATTACCTTCAAAAGTCACATAATTAGTGAAATGATATCCACCTGTGTGCAATCTAAGTGTCACATTATCTGTCATTACATTTACACACCTTTTTTTAAAGGCCCCAGAGACTGCAACACCTAAGCAAGAGGCACCACTAACCAAACACTGCCATGAAAACCAAGGAACTCTACCAAACAAGTAAGGGACAATGTTGTAGAGAAGTACAAGTCAGGGTTAGGTAATAAAAAAATATCCAAATCTTTGATGATCCCCAGGAGCACCATCAAATCTATCATAACCAAAGGAAAAGAACATGGCACAACAGCAAACCTGCCAAGAGATGGCCGGCCACCAAAACTCACGGAGCTGCAAAGTTCCACAGCAGAGAGTGGAGTATCTGTACATAGGACAACAATAAGCCGTACACTCCATAAAGTTGGGCTTTATGGAAGAGTGGCCAGCAGAAAGCCATTACTTCCAGCAAAAAACAAAATGGCACGTTTTGAGTTTGCGAAAAGGCATGCGGGAGACTCCCAAAATGTATGGAGGAAGGTGCTCTGGTCTGATGAGTTTAAAATTGAACTTTTCGGCCATCAAAGAAAACGCTATGTCTAGCGCAAACCCAACACATCACATCACCCAAAGAACACCATCCTCACAGTGAAACATGGTGGTGGCAGCATCATGTGGGGATGTTTTTCAGCAGCCGGGACTGGGAAACTGGTCAGAGTTGAGGTAAAGATGGATGGTGCTAAATACAGGGATATTCTTGAGCAAAACCTGTACCACCCTGTGCGTGATTTGAGGCTAGGACGGAGGTTCACCTTCCAGCAGGACAATGACCCCAACTCACTGCCAAAGCAACACTTTAGTGGTTTAAGGGGAAACATATAAATGTGTTGGAATGGCCTAGTCAAAGCCCAGACCTAAATCCATTAGAACATCTGTGCTCAGACTTAAAGATTGCTGTTCACAAGCACAAACCATCCAACTTGAAGGAGCTGGAGCAGTTTTGCAAGGAGGAATGGGCAAAAATCCCAGTGGTAAGATGTGGCAAGCTCATATAGACTTATCCAAAGCGACTTGGAGCTGTGATTGCTGCAAAAGGTGGCTCTACAAAGTATTGACTTTAGAGGGGTGAATAGTTATGCACATTGACTTTTTCTGTTATTTTGTCCTATTTGTTGTTTGCTTCACAATAAAAAAAAAAACATCTTCAAAGTTGTGGGCATGTTCTCTAAATTAAATGATGCAAATCCTCAAACAATCCATGTTAATTCCAGGTTGTAAGGCAACAAAACACGAAAAATGCCAAGGGGGGTGAATACTTTTGCAAGGCACTGTATGTAAATTTCCTGGATTATGAATGCATTTGATAGATTAAAATCAGTAGTGTATGCAAAACATCTTGTCTTGTAATTTCACATAATCATTCGAGTAATTTTAAGATATTAATAAAAATAAAACGTTTTATGAAATGTGCTGCGTATATAAAGGATGGGTGTACTGGAAGGAGTGCAGAATTGTATTAACCAATGAAACTTAGATATGAATTTAACATGATAAAATATGTTATATAGTTAATTCCATGTAGTTAAATCATTCTATTTTTTACTTAAATATTGTTTCAATAGAATGCCAAACCTATTTCTTTATACGCCTGAGATGTTTTGTGCAAAATTGAAAAAGCTTTTCATGGTCGATAGAATAATTCTATTTGTGAATAATTCAGAGAAACCACAACAGAGAAACGGGTACATTGATTCTGGAACAATCTGTATACATGATGAAAACACAGTGATTGCAATCAGTTATACATATTATCTAGCCAGGACATGTCTCCAAATGCTGTCACATCCTTTTTGATAAAAGTGCACTTAATCTAAAGCCCCAATTCAATATGATGATAATCTGTTAATGTGTGGTTAGAGATGCATTAACATCAATGCAAGTACACACGTCTCTCTGAAAGAGAGAGATAGGTCTGTAATGAATATAAACTAAGCTATTTATCTCTTGGCAGTCATTCAGCAGACAGATATCCTGTACATTTGATAAAGCAGGCGCTTGGTTACTTTTTAATTGGGGATGAGTGGTAGGTGATAGCAAAATGTTTTTAGGAAAAACCTTCCATGTGTACAAATTATGTAACAAGTTAACAATCCCTCCTGGATCTCTACCATGTCGTGGTGAAGGGGCTGGTGTACCACAATGAAGCTGTAATCTATACCATGTAGGGTAACCCAAGATGGCAGGTCATAGCAAAGATGTCACAAATGGCAAATCACGGTCTACTTGTGAAGGAACTGGCAACCCACTCCAGTATCTTTGCCATTAAGACCATATGGATAAGCACCACCCGAAACAAAGACAGATGTACCTGGCGTGCTGTGCCCATATGGTCACAGAGAGTTGGGCACGACTGAAGGACAACAACAAGAACAAAACTATGAGCCTAAAATCATTAGTAGACAAAAAAAATTACTTTTGAAGAATTTGTATATAGAAAATGTCCATTTTGTCTGACTTGAAAACTTGGAGGCGGTGTGGTGGTGATTATCTTATCTTATCAGTGAAGGAAAGAATGGGGGAAAAGGTAGAGAGCGAAGGGACATTTGTTAAGTCAATTGATCTTTTGGAATTTGTAGCCTACCCCCTTTCCTTCACATATAAGAAGTGGGCAGCTTTCAACTACACGTACATAACTGGTCCTGCAGCAAAATAAACATCCCTTCAATCAAAACGTTCACCATCATATCCGGCAGAGCCTTGCAAACTTATTTTTTCTAATAAAAACATAGCTTAATTACTTTTTTCCTGTCTTACAGCCCTATTAAATTAGAAGCCTGTAAGTGCAACGTGAGACCCCCAACGGCTTAGGGCTTGAAATTTAGCCGAATTACATAGCTATTAAATTTGAACGGACTGCGAGTTATGAGCTTGAGTAGCAAACCCGTAAACCATTTGTCGACCGTTGTATGCGCCGGCCTTGAACGTGATCAATTAGTCAAACCCGTAATTACTGGTTTAGATGGAGCCAATGGAAACAGAGATTGTCATCATTGCGTCACAGAAAAATGGAGGTTGGATTTAAAAGTATTACGGTTTTCAATTACGATTTACAATTGGACCCACATTCCAGATATAATGCAACATTAATAAAGCCGTAAATATGATATTCTATTACATGTGAGTTCCATTATATGTATTAACACATTGATTGCCGAGATCAAAATAACACAGAAATTAAACGGAATTTACCTGTTAATAAAAGTACAGCAGTGTGTGTATATGTGTATTTAAAGTGCTACGGATTGGACTTTACCCCCCTTGCGAGTCCTCTCTCGCACTTGGCCTTTGGGCTCCATTTACGTTTTATGGGGTTGAACACCAGTGAAATCATTGAAATTTAATAGCATGATTGGAAACGTAGCGGTTACGGGCTTTTGAGAACAAAGGATTTGCAGGCACAAAGTTCCACCTTCCATGTCCCATAGGCTTCTTTTGCTCCAAACCCGCAGATTTACGGGGCCAATTTAATAGTCATAAGTCTTACTGACTACATTACAAGCTACGGTTTTACACGTTGGGGGAATTTAATAGGGCTGTTAGTATTGCAGCTTCCAGACGGGTTCACAGAAAAACGTTAGACTTAGTAGGATTTCGGGATAATTATAATTGCAAACAGGTGAGGCAATTAAGTTCTATCACCTATAAGCAGAGTAATTCCTAAATCCTGGCTTGTGTCATCTCACACATTTAAAAAAATCAGTAGTGTCCTACTCCCCTTCACTTTCATTTAAGATGTGAATGTGTTTTGGGGAGGTGGCATGAGAGGGATACAGAACGATTGTATGCCCAGATACATACTGTGAAGGTAAGGTTTGTGGGTATATATAAATCCATGAATAATGTGATTTGTGTAGAAATAGCCGTGTGATGGCTCATGATGATTGGTCATGAGACTATTTAGTGTACGTGATCACTACGGGGTTGTACATTATAAAGCTGATAGAGTATTATAAAGTGACCCTGCAAAAATCATCTCTGAACTGCAGTGTAGATCAATTCCTACAAACCAGAGATCCCCAGATGATAGATGATGGAAGAAGGGGACAAGGTGTGGTGTACATTTAAATCACAAACCATTATGCTTTAAATTATATCTAAACAGTTCTTATGTGGTCAATCACCTACCTCGTACCTATATATAGTTTATTAACCTTTTCAACAACAAACTAATCAATTAAATACAGCGTATTCATATTCACTGTAAAAAACACATTATATTCACTGTAAAAACACATTATAAACGCATAATTTAAAAGACTGCATTTCATACAAGCACAATGACCCACCAGTGTTAGGTCAAGAGCCCAACAATATACCCTCACCACGAGAGTTATCTAAATACAACATTTAAATCATCTACATTACAGTGTTGGGTTGACCAAGGAGTACTTGGGTGTGGGATGGGCATATCTAAATAAGACAGAGAGCAGCATAAAACCTAATTATGCCTGTGATTATATATATACAGCTAACACATGGGAGGTAAATAATATTTTCCTAAAAGCAAAGAACATACTAGCACAGTTGTTTTCAATCTTTTTTTTGATCTGGGGATCGATTGGTTATCTTCCTGTGCTCATGGGGACTGTCTGTAAGATCCAGAACATATTTATCAGGTGATACTGCATGTAACTTACTGAATTTACATCTAGCTTTGAATGATTTGAATAGAGAACTGATTATAAGTTCCTCTATAATCTGCATATAACTGTGACTAATGGTAATAGTATGTATAAGTGTTGTTGTTGTTCTGTCCTTTAGTCGTGTCTGCCTCAGGGTGACCATATGAATGCGGCACGCCAGGTACATCTGTCTGGGTCTCTGTTTGTGCTTATTCATATGGTTTTAATTTCAAAGATACTGGAGTGGGTTGCCAGTTCCTTCTCCAGGGGACCGTGATTTGTCCTACTTCTCTGAAAAAAAATTGCCCATCTTGGGTGACTCTACATTGTATAGCTCACAGCTTCATTGAGGTACACCAGCCCGTTCACCACAACAAGGGTTTGATCGAGAAGGGGGTATAAAGTGTTAGGATGTGAGGACTGGTAGGTAAGGTTTCAGGGACCGGCACCAGTCCTAAGACCGGCTGCTGAGAACCACTGGACTAGGATTTACTCCACTTTTCTAAAGTGCCCATGAGTTTGGTCTTAAATAAGGCAAACAGTCTTAGAAAAATCACAAATATTATAATATTAAATTAATGCAGCGAGCATAGCTAAAAGCTATAATACATTTGATGGATTTTGTGTTTCCTCTGAAGTTATTTCCTAGCGTATACTGTCAAAAAAAACGCTGAAACACTGAAACACATACATATTTCATATATCCCATTCCACACAGTGGCTGTTCTTCTCCACAGGGAAGACATCTTATAGCCAGCTTATTTTATGTGTATCTGCAATGCAGATAAAACTATCAATTTGATTTTAAGAGCAAAGCAAATGACCTTCCACAAGGATAAGAATGTAACATGCAGAATCACTGCAGTATTCATTTTTCAAGGTAGTCTTTCATGGCACATTACACATTTTGAAAGCAGATAATTAATAAATGATTTGCATTAAAATGTATTTTCTATTAACACTGCTGTTCTCACAATTAATTGCTCTTACTATTTGTGATGTGCCGTAGAGTAAGAGGCGGGTAGGCTCTAAGAGTCTAAGACAGTGGGACATATTAAATTCCAAGCCCGTGGGGGGAACCGGTACACTGGCAAAGACTGCGGGCTTGGAATTGGGCGGAGTTACAGAGCTATTAAATTAGCCAAGCCTGCAACAGACGTGTCCGACATCCAAACCCTTAAACCGTTCTTGCGCATGTTGCGTGTGCAGCCGTAAACATGATGAATTAGTCAAACCCGTAGTTACGGGTTTAGACTGAGCCAATAGTAAAAGAGATCGTCATCATTACGTCACTTAAAAACTGAGGTTAGATTTCAATCCCTTACGGGTTTGAATTACGAGTTACGATCAGACCCTCATTCCAGAAATAATGCAATATTAATAAATCAGTAAATATGATATTCTAGTCCATGCGAGTTCCTTTATATATATTAACACATTGATTGCCGGGATCGATATGAAAAAAAGTATTTTATATTGCAGATTTGCGAGCTTGAAAATGTTGTGCTATTAATTTTAATACCTAACATCACTTTCCCTTTAGTTTAAAATAGAATAGTGTGTTGATATTTGCATTTACAATGCTACGGATAGGACTTTAACCACCTTGCGGGTCTTCTCTAGTTCCCGTAGGCTTTTGGCTTCATTTGCGGTTTACGGTTTGAATGCCAGTGGGTTCATAGCAATTTTATAGCAATTTGTGAACGTAAGAGCTACAGGCTTGACAGAACAAAGGCTTTGCGGCAACCGAATTTCAATTTTGAGAGCCCGTAGGGTTTTTCCGCCTGTAACCCATCTGTAAGAGGCCAATTAAATAGCCGTAAGTCTGACGGGCTTCTTACAGGCTATGGGTTTCCACATTGGGGAAATTTAATAGGGCTGAGTGATTTACAACTTATGTCACTATAAGGGCCTTAATATGCGACCCCAAATCTTGAAGTGCCACACAGTGCATCAACCCTTTTGTTGTTGGGAATAAATAATGAATACAGCTATAGATAGTAAAACAAAGAGTTTCTGGGGTAATAGAGAAAGGTATATACTAGTTGTGAAGGGAGATATGCTCTCACACTGGGAAGAAAGGCTGGGGGACCCCTGAACTTTTTGAGAGCTTTTATTTTCAACCACTAGTCTAAAATCTACCTATAATAGCAAACACTAGCATTAAGGTTCCACCATCTTAATTATGTTATATGGATATGTTATGCCATGTTTGTTTGGAGAGGTTGGTGTAGGGTGTCATAGCTGAAAAAATTGGTAACAAAATGTACATCACAGAAAAACTGAACTTTTGTTTTATGTTTTGGCAGGATCAATATAACTGTTTGTTTAAACATATGTTAACATTTTACTTATACTATAAGCCACCACTAATATCTAATTACGAATGTATTGCATATATAAAAATAATACATGGAAATAGTAGAGAAATTAGTCTCTTACCACTATTTTTTCATCCATGTCTTTCTGTCTTATGAATTTTGTCACTTTAAGACATATTATCCCAGCACTTTTATCATCAATAATGTGTTTATACAGTTTCAACATATTATGCACCATTCAGTGAAATGTAATAAATTGTTGATAATATAAATAATATATATAATGATACATAGGGAATCGCCCAGGCCTTGTCTGAGCTTACAATCTAGGAAGCCAGGCTGTTAAAACAAAAGGTTGATCTGCTTCATCAATGAATTCTATTAATGACGTGACAGCATTTCAGACAGAGCAAAAGGTGTGACTGATAGTGTACAGCAGTGCTTTCCTACAAACAGCCCAATGCCAAACAGAGGGGATACCAGTCACCTCACTTACCTTTTTAGTTATATTACTAGTATTTCTATGTTTTCAAGGCACTTGGGTAGCACTTGTATTGGGATGCTGATGTGTTTCAATATGAGTAGATGTTGCATTAATATGCAAATTTGATTCTCAGCTTGAGAAGCAATTTTGTTCATATGTTAATAACAGTTCTCAACATTATTAATGCCCTGTTATTCGATGCCTGATGCAACATGTCCACTTGGGAATACATGGAGAGTATCCCATGCATACCTTCTCAGATCTGTAAAAAAGCATCAAGCATAAAGAGAAAGCCCACAGAGCCTGAATAAGGGATGTCCCTGATATATTCAACACACCAATGCACAGAAGAATATTTTAGCATCTATGATATTGTTTTTTGATCATCTACAATATAATATTTAATTAGATTACACAGTATAAAACTATAAACGCATCTGCATGTTTTACCTGCTTATTATGCAGGTTTTTAAATGTTTATACAGCAAACTTCATGTTCTACATATCATGTGTGTTGTATTTACAAACAGTTTCAGATTGTAATAGCATTTTTTAGGAGAAAGGGTTAACCACATGTATTATTCCTTGACATTCACATACAATAGGCAGGATATGGGGTGTTATACTGAATTTTTGTTGCATTTAAGAGCTGTCATGTGAATCTCTTGATATTCCGTTCAAGTTGGGAAAAGTATATCTGTAGGTATGCATCTGACTTACCAGCATTATGGCCTAAAATAATGACGTCACCACTTCAAAAAAGTTGGAAAGCGCTGGTATATAGTGCATTAAGAGCTGTGTGGCTTCTCTAAAGCAATGTTCTTTTGGACATCATGTAGCATGCAATCTATGAACATGCATGGAAAGAAGTCATCTTAGAGGCAGGGCATATGTGATCAGAGTGGAGAATACTTGGAAATCAGAGTAATGCTATGGAGAACTGTGAAGATTACGGTAAAAAATGTGATCTTTATGACACTGGAAATGAATGATCACAAGTGAGCAAATTAGTTTTTGGCTGTGACTTGTGAATTTTGTCAATCTGTGCATGAAGAAACATACACTTGAGTATGACCCCAAGGCAGACTGAAGTTATGGTTGACTTATGTACTGTATCTCAGAAGTTGGGCCTGAGGTAGGAGGGAGAATCAGTAGTTATATTTCAGTGGTGGGAAGTTATCCATAAAGAAACATCAGAAACAGCTGAAGATTTGAGTTAGTCTGTGTGCCATGAGCATAAGTATAATATTGGATTCCATATGTGCTTCTATGCTTGCCACCCACTTCAGTATGAACTTGCCACCCACTGGAGTACCTGCTGAAGCTTTTAATCTGCAATAGCCAGTTATGGAGAATACCAGAAATCAATAAATTATGTGTTACTTTTTGTTGGTGCACTTGTGTTTCTCATCATCTTATATTAAAGAATCTTCTTCTTGCATTGTACAATGAACCTGCTCATCTGTGAATCTACAGTGAATAAATATATTTTCAAAAATAATAAATTTACTTCAAGTAAAATCTCTCTTTGTCGAAAAATAAATTCTTTAATCATTTTGGTGATAAAAATCCTGAAACATTGAAGCTATTTTTTGGGAAGGCAGTCATAATTTTTAAGCACACTGGATCAAGACCTTTTGTTTCTTATAACATTTCATGTATTTTCCTCTTATACTTTCAGTCTTTTTCATAATATTACAGAAGATTGTGGTAGTGACCTACATAGAAAAACAGCATTAATAACCTGTAAAAAAAAGCTAAGTGTTTCTTCCTCATCTACTGCACATCATAACTCTAGTTAATGCATGTCTGCAGAAAATGAAAATCAGCAATAAAAGTCAAGGAAGGTTTCATTATTATAAATTCTGCAGTGAGAGTGAATTAGCCGAGATTTTGGAACTATTAATATAAAAAGTGTTGTATTGTGCATTAGCAGTGGCAATTCAGATAAGAAACGGCATTGCTTTGTATAACTCTCTGTCCTCTACTGAGTGCATTTTGGAAAATCATAAGTCATATTAAGCAGCTTTTTAAAAAAAAGTACCGTAAGTATTTGTTTTTTTTTGGTTTGTAGGATGCTTATTTCAGTTATCTGTGTAAAGAGGGGTAAACATGGGAATAGATTGCGTGAGGTAGAAATAGACTACCTCAATAAGGATGACAGCCTTATTGAGGTAGTCTACACATTTTTCTATGTTTGTATGTATATATATAAGCAATTTTTACGGCCTGTGTATACAATGAGCTGTATCCCCCCAGACTTATTCTGGCTCCTAGACTCCTTGTGACATCCACATCAGCTGCAAGATTTCAGATGTTTCCTTGTGAATGTCATAGTCAGTTAAGAAAGTGAGTTTATGCATCTGAAGTCAGTAAAAATAAGAAGTGTGGATTTAGGCAAAAACAAGATTCCTTTTTATAATATGAGCTTAGCAGACTTGAGATAAGAGGTGTTGGTATTTTCCGTCTAAAGTAATCCAGTCTAAATAAAAACAAAAAACATTCAAATCTATGGCCTTATTTAGGAATTATACTGTCCTAAACCCATTCGGATTTTTGCCCCCTCCCCACCCCCCACTTACTACTGCTCCTTTCTATATCATGCAATTACTGCATAAGTATAAAAAAAATATGTGTATTTCATATAGTCATATATGTGCATGTTAGCAGTGTTATTATAACAGCAGTTTTTTTTCTATAAGGGGCCATGTATAAAGTTGGGTTGAATTAAAGAGTGAACATGCATTGTGGACTCATGCATGCCCTACCCAATTTCCCAATAAAATAAGTGTAAACAGGAAATAAGCTTTTTTGACTTCATTTTAGAAATCCAAAACAAATGTGCACATAAATGTACAATTTTTTACTATATCACATATATAGTTGTGGATCTGTGTGGTTGTGCGTAACGCTTGCCGTGTTGGTAACACACTTTCGAGCCGTTACAGGCCTCGCAATGAGCGCCGCAGACGCTCATCGCCAGCGGCGCAGCATTCAGGCCCGCCGGACTTCAGTGAGGGCCGCAATACTCCTCCTCCCTTCAAACCCCCTTTGCGAGGCTTGACCAGTTGAGGGCCGCAGGACTTAGGCCCGCTGGACTTCGGCGCTCAGGCCCGCGTACTTCAGGACCTGCACTGCGGGCCGCAATACTCCTCCTCCTCCCTCTATAACAACCTCCCTTTCCCTCTCTCCTCTCTTCTTGTGATGTCACATAAGCGTCACGTCATTAGCATATGCCGGGTCCCGACACAGGCAGAAGACGCGATGTAGCAGCAGGAGCTCAGCAGATGAAGGTAAGAAGAGGGGAGAGAGGGAAAGGGAGGTTATTAGAGAGGGGGGAAGGAGGAGGAGTATAGCGGCACTAAGGGGGAAAGGGAGGAGGAGGATGAGACATGAGAGAGAGGAGGAGGAATAGAAGACACAAGGGAGGGAGAGGTGGGGAAAAGGAGACAAAAGGGAGAGAGAGGTGGGGATAAGGAGACACAAGAGAGGGAGAGGTGGGGAAAAGGAGACACAAGGGAGGGAGAGGGGGGTGAAAGAATACACAATAGAGGGAGAGGGAAGTGAGACACAAGGGAGGGGGGGCTGAGACACAAGGGAAGGGGGGAAAGGAGATAAAAGGGAGGGAGAGGGGGAATGGGACACAAGGGGGAGAGGGATGGGGGAGGGAGAGGAGGAATGGGACACAAGGGACAGAGATGGGGGAATGAGACACAAGGGAGAGGGGGGAAATGAGACAAGGGAGAGAGGGGGGATGAGACACAAGGGAGGGAGAGGGGGAAATGGGCGAGGGGCGAAATGTGCTCAGAGGGCCTATAGCCTTGCATTGTGTGGCAAGCCAGCATTGCCAGCCTTACAATTTAACTCCCATACAGTATGTCATAAAATGTCAGGTATACTTACAGACAAATGTCACTCGATATAGACATTTCACTGCATATGTGAACACTATTACATAGCACTATAATGGCAAATTTGTGCTGTCCTAGACCTGGGTCTCATAGGACTATGAAAACACTGGTGAAATGAAGGCAATTTACTTTAATCTTTATATCCAGAATGAACTTAAAGAGTGGTACCTCAAACATTTCAAAAAGTTGACTTTAGAATAGGAGTGTTCAAACTGTTTTTCAGGGGTCAATATGTTACCCCAGCTTTAATAGGCTACCTCTGAATTAAGTTGAACACTACTGTATATGCCAGGACTAACAACATAGTTTGCAGATTTTTTTAAATATATTTTCTTGATTATGAACAAGTTATACATAGCAAGATACATACATTGTGTAATAATTTTAAAATATGGTTATTCCAGTTTTTAAACAGTATAGTATTGTTTCTGGGGACTAACTAAACTAAGGGCCTCATTCAAATGTGATTTGGCCAATTGAATAGGGCTCTATATAAGCACACAGCAATTTTTTTTTACAAAGTTTTTAGTTAGTGAACGTCTATCCAAAAGAAAGGTCTTCACTAACTAAACACTTTTGTAAAAAAAATATGCTATGTGCTTATATAGAGCCCTATTCAATTGGCCAAATCACATTTTAATAAGGCCCTAAGATTGATAACAGCATAGAGAGGCAATTAGATTATGCAACAATGAAGAAGTAAAATGCAACACTTTATTTATGTCTCTATTCATATAAATCTCGAAGAAGCTCAGCATCTTACCTATATCTTTAAACACCAATTGGTCAGTTAAATATCTATCCTGTCTTGTGTTTACTTTGCAATATCTTGTCCTACAGAAGGAATTTCTGTTAGAAATGATCAATTCTGCCATATGCATTATGTGTATATGAACTTAACATGCCTTCTCTGATCACTGTGCATTGTTTTTTTTAAAAGGATGGCAAGGCCGGAATTAATGTACCATCCAAACATATAATTTCAGTCACCACTCAATATAATATTCCCAGTAGGCTTCCACTTCTTTGAAATCTTGATAGGAAGAGGAACACATTTTTATTGAGTCAATAGCCATTGACAAGAGTGATAACAACTAATGTGAAACGGAAGAGGAGAAAGACAAAAGGGTGAATGAATGCCAGTGGATGAATCACTGTGAGAAAGTACGATCTTAAATGAAAGAGTGGGGTTAGCTAAATAGTTCCACTAACAAATAATGCTTTTTTTGTGATGGGTCATGCTGTAGAGGAGAATAACGCCACTCATCTATGACATCTAAACATATTATCAAAAGAAACCTTTTCCAGCTACTGCCATCATCCCCTGCCTAAACATTTGAACAAAACTAAGTTTTAGAACATCTTGGCACAATATTGTAAAATCAGTTAATTAGTTGTCCATTCATAAGAATTACAGTAAACAAAGCTGTGTGGCTATACAATAACCAAGGCTTCCAACCACATTGTAATTTCGAAAATCTGGGACTTTATTGCCACCCTCTATATGGCAGCTGGCAATGGTACTGGCTGTGAGTAAGAAATGTGATATATTAGTGATCTCTGTTTCAGTAGTGTATGAACAGAATAGTGAAGAGAGTGAAGTCAAGAGTTGGAAG
Source organism: Discoglossus pictus (assembly GCA_027410445.1). NCBI lineage: Eukaryota > Metazoa > Chordata > Amphibia > Anura > Alytidae > Discoglossus > Discoglossus pictus. Next base: position 414,868,777 of record CM050164.1, on the reverse strand, counting down.
ATGAGTGAATAAAGGGCCAAGGATCATGGTTGATTTGTGTGCCAAGTTGCTTCCTGGGGTGTCATGCTTTGGGGGGATCTACATGCCTTGGTACTATGTTACTGGGCACTAATGACGCAGGAAGGTTGGCTCTAATTGTCACCATTGGAGGAATGTACCAGTTAATGAGGCCACTCAACATTTGCTGCATAGTCATATACATCAGACAAATAAGGAGAGAGTGGACCACCCAAGGACTCTCTGTCTCTGAGGAATATGGTAGACTGATGTAGAGTAGACATGGCAAAATAAGATCAGCATGCGCATAATATTCCAGAGGGCACAGTATGATATGAGGATAGAGACATCCAGCAATAGTGTATTGCATTTATTAATATATCAAATAACACAATTAAGGAATAAAATAGAGATACAGAGCTTATTACAAACAGCATAGCAAGTAGCACAACAATCAGCATAGACTAAAACTACTTTGATTACTATTATAAAAGTCACGACAGCACTTTAATAACTACAAGCACTGTTTTTCAAAACTGCGTACACTTTAAGGAGTAATAGCACTTGGCACTTTATTTATATCATCTCTAGTCAATTTATACTTAACAAAGTCTGTCTCTGCTAACCTCTTCAAGTTATGCAATTTGTACAAAAATATAACTGTGGAATAGCCAATTAAGTTTGATGCTCTTTTTAAAATTGCATTGAACTGGGGTCTCATAAAAGCAATTTTAAAAACAGATAACCTACTATAACGATATTCCACTAGAGTCAAATTCCTGTGTCTGTTCACATATTTTTAGGGAATTACTATGTTAACTATGAATGAAATAAAAGTAATGCTTTAAAATTATTCTCTCTTGGGATTGGAAATTATAGGTGTGCCCTATAAGGGGATATTTACCCAAAGCTTTAGAATATATATATATATATATATATATATATATATATATATATATATTAGTTCCAATATAATGATGACGTTCTCTATTGGTTCCTAGAGAGTAAATCTTGTGGATAAGGCAGGATTTACTGCCTATGGCGCTCATTCAATTGCGATTTGACCAATTGAATAGGGCTCTAAATAAGCACATAGCATATTTTTTTAAAAGAAGTTTTTAGTTAGTGAAAACCTTGCTTTTGGATAGATGTTTACTAACTAAAATCTTCTTTAAAAAATATGTTATGTGCTCATTTAGAGCTTTATTCAATTGGCCAAATTGCAATTGAATGAGGCCCTATGTGTTTAATTAGGAAGGCAATAATTAAATATGATATTGCTATTTAAAGTGCCATAAACAGATTTTCTTTTTAAATAATTATTTTTAAGTTAGCAATTCATATGATTTCATGTTACTGTATAACTCTTTGTCAATAGGAATTAGTTGGTTGCTTATAAATGGAACAATTGTATTATCCTTAGATAAATGGAACAATTGTATTATCCTTAGATAAAGATCTGTCTCTGAGAACATTTTATTGTATAGGCAGCCTTGGGCATAATTCTTGCCAAACACTACCCAAAGCCACCTGTCAAATTAAAATTAACCTCTTATGATTTAAATCTGAATGTGTATACTTTTTGAATTCCATTGTAAGCTTGGTAAATGTGCGTGGGAAATTTTAAACAAATAAAAAGTTGTATGTCTGCTGAAAAATAAGCCCTTCAGTTGAAGACTTTCTCAATAACTGATGTATTAGAATTGAATGGATATCTGAAAATATTAGAGTTCTCCTGCAAGTTAAAGATAAAATAGTAGAAGAATTGAGACATTCATTTTATTTTGCTATGAAGAAATAATTTTTATTAATTTAAGAAATCTTGTGTAAAGTACTCTTCCACTATTCAATATCAGTCTCTTTTTAACCAAGCCTTCTGGCCTTTTAAACCTCATCTCTCTGCCTTTGTGTACATCACTTTTTTCAATCTTTCCATTTTAATGAAAGTGAAAACCACATGCTGTGACATTTCCTCCTACTTGCTCCTCAAATCGCTTGATCTCCTCTCAATTCCCAGCATCCAAAATATAATCTATTCTTGGTACAATCAAAGAAGAAGAGATTGCATTTTCCTTTCTACATAGCTCTCTCTTGTTCACATGTTAGACACCAAGAAATAAATACAGCTTGCCTCAAAATAATGATGCCGCATGAATGCCAGTGTGTGCACCAACTGGCCCATAAAATCTAGACTTTTAAACCTGGAACCACAGTGATTATATGACCTGCTTTACATTTTAAAGCAATGAATAATAAACATTATTTTTCCAGTAACATTCACTTTCTTATTTAATCAGTGTGTGTATTTCTGATTGATCATAGCCATTATTAGCATTTATAAAGTTCTTATATTTGATGCAACTCAAATGAAAGATTTACAGTACTTAAAGGATCACTATATAATGAAAAAACACTTTGAGTCTGACTAAAAACACAATTAGACAGGGCAAAATACCATGAAGATATTTTTTAATTTGACAAAAAAAAAATATGTATGTTGATGTCTCTACAGATACCTAGAGGCATCCATAATACTTTGATTAATGTTGTGTGTAGGACAGGAGTATTTACATTTCTGCTGGACCAGTGCTTGCTGTTATTCTTGCAAACTATCTGCTTCTAAGTATGTGTAGGGGAAAGGGGTAGTTGACAAATGCTAAAGGCTACAAAAATATACCAAATACTCCTACCCTCTCCCTCCTTTCTCACCCCTCCCTCTACTTATAGATAACATAATCAGAACTACCCAAGCTCTAAGCTGTTAGGACATTTTGAAATCACACAAGACCATCTCTACATAAACAAAGTCTTAAAAACTTACGATTTTCTCTAAATAAATACTCTTATAGATTACACATGTGTTATTAGTTTGTTAACTTCACAAATGTAATATTTTTCATGGATTACAATGGTCCTTTAAGGGCAGAGAAATATTTAAAAAAATAACATAAACTAACATATAAAACATAATGTATAAAATATTCATCTCGCAAAAACAAAGCCATACGGCTCCGATTTCTAATTGTCAAGTCATTATGAATTTCCTCTTTTGCTAAATTCTTATGTCCGGAAGGAAGATAGCAATAAAGAAAATTACCTAAGAAGATAATTCTATTCCTTTGTTTGGTATAATGTTATTCTTTTGTTTTGAATTAATATGGGCATCTTACTTCCAGATGTTACAGAAATGGAGTATTATGTCATTGACAATAGCTCAACAGACTAAAAGCAGAACTTAAAGGACCTCTGTAGTTGTCATACAATATTGTTTAATGTCTCTGTTTAGTCAATTATCACCAATACAATCAGTATTTAAATAAAATAACTCAATATAGCTTTAATTTTTACCTTTGTAATTAGCATTGTAGCTTCTAGTAAATATGCTTCTCTCCACCCTATTAGGTGTGCACAGGCTGAAAGAGGTTCTGATCAGGAGGCTATCCTAATTCTGTTCTGATAGGTTTGACTACAATAGCCACTGTAAGAAAGTAGGCAGATAAATAATGTCACCAGGACAACACATAAGGTCTTCCACCTGATATGAGGTGGAGAGTAGCATGTTCTGAAACACTAAACTTCAAATGTAAGTTTTAAAAGCTGCATTGATTTGTTTCTGTCTGTACACATTCATATTGCTATTCAGTAACTATGGTCCACATGCTATTCACTTATATCACACTTTACACCATGTTTAAAATCAAATTAAATGTCCTATGTTAATAACCCCTCTCAGAAACATTGCAAGAGAACTCCCATGAGTGACTGCGGCCAGCTAAAGTAAAAAATTACAGCAAACTTTCACATTGATTTTCACACTGCCAAAAGATTAGATCTGCATTTACAGGTACAGCCAGACTTCAGATCGGCTCATACAGGCACAGACTGCAGACTAGCTCTTACAGGCACAGACAGGCTGCAGATCGGCACTTACAGGTACAGTCAGGCTGCAGATTGGGTGTTATAGGCAAAGTCAGATTGCAGATTGGGTGTTATAGGCACAGTCAAGCTACAGGTCAACACAATGTTATTGACACCAGGGTTGTTTTGCCGGTTGCTTGAGAGTTTCCGGTTGCTCTATTTTTTCTGTTGGATGCCGTTGTATGATAAGTTCTGTATACCCGTGATTTTACTATATATATATATATATATATATATATATATATATATATATATATATATATATAAATATATATATATATATATATATATATATATATACAGTGGATATAAAAAGTCTACACACCCCTGTTAAAATGTCAGGTTTCTGTGCTGTAAAAAAATGAGACAAAGATAAATAATTTCAGAACCTTTTCCACCTTTAATGTGACCTATAAACTGTACAACTCAATTGAAAAACAAACTGAAATCTTTTAGGTGGAGGGAAGAAATAAAAAAAAGAAAAATAATGTGGTTGCATAAGTCTGCACACCCTTTTATAACTGGGGATGTAGCTGTGTTCAGAATTAAGAAATCACATTCCAAATCGTGTTAAATAGGAGTCAGCATACACCTGCCATCATTTAAAGTGCCTCTGATTAACCCCAAATAAAGTTCAGCTGCTCTAGTTGGTCTTTCCTGACATTTGCTCCCTTAAAGCAAATGCCCGCTGTGTTAAACAGCTTTTAAGCAAAGCACCGTGTTGGATTTTTGCTCAAACCAAGATTCTAAATATATAGATTGAGACAAACAAATCCCCTCATAATTCAAATTTGTACATAGAGAATTATGCAGTGATAAAGTCCCAGTGATAAAGTCCCAGACATCTTTCTCAGGATAAGCTGCATGTATAAAAAAATCAAAACATGGAGATATAGAACAGAAAAAATAACTTGACAAATCTTAGCTGATGGAGACAAGCTTAAGTTGATTTTGATAAAACACAGATGAAAGAGATGATTGAAAAGATGTACAAGAGTTTAAGGCTCCAAAATCAGACAGCTCTTGTGTGTATTTACAATTCACACTCTAGGGAAATTACCAACATAATCAGAATTTTTTTTTTATTTGAATTGTTGCAACATCAGCAATTCTATATGTTCTTATATATTTATTATAATATAATATTATATATTATTATCACATATAATAGTTGTCGTAATTGCAAGTTTGTTGGTAACGCTAAAGTTAAAAGTTATGGGCGTGTGCATGCCAAAGGAGCTCATTGCAGGGCTCGTGATGAGCGCCGAAGGTGCTCATTGCGAGGCCCGAAAGTTATGGTTTTGATGGGGGATGCAATGAGCGCCAAAGGCGATTATCGCGAGGCCTGCAAGACTTTGAAAAAGGCTGCCTGCAGGCCTTGTGATGAGCGGCAAAAGCAATCAGCGCGAGGCCTGCAAGACTTTAAGAAAGGCTCAACATGAGCGCAAAGCCGCTCATGGCGCTGCCCACAATCAGTTCTGAAGGCCATATGCCTTTGGCGCTAATAGCGAGGCACGTAAGACTCTTACAGCTTTAAGGGTCATAACATTTTTCAAGCCCATAACTCGGAAAGCCATTGGAAGGCTACCAAAAGACGCCAATGAATTAAGCACAGGGGGAGAGGCAGGCTGCCTGTAAGTGAGATTGCAAGCTAACTTGATGTTTAATTGGCGTTTTTTTGAGGTCTGAAAAGCGAGAAAAAAACGGTGGCCATGATGCCGTCATTTAAAAAAAAAAAGGCTCACAACTAGGCCGATGCCTGTAGTCATCGCAAGACTTTGAAAAAATGGGAGAGACCCTTTAGTTAGATAGGGGAGAGCCTTGCATTGTGTGGCAAACAGCATTGCCAACCTTCAAATGTTTTTGCTGTCATTTTTGACGGGCAAGTTGCTAATATATTATATTGCATTTAAGATGAGATTCTATTTAAATGTAATACTTATTTGTAATAAATGTATTCTTTCTTTAAAAAATATGGATTGTAGATAGTGTGGTCCTGTTTTCAGTTGGGTGCAAAATAAACAAATCTAAAATAGTAACTTAAGAGATATATTAAGGGGATTGTGTTTTATTGAGGCACAGTACAGAGTAAGAAGTTGCAGTAACTGCGGTGAGACGATTTGAAGGTTTGCATTAAAAAGACAAGAAAAACATACTCTAAGGGTTTCTATACTCTCAAAACTTGTAGTATGCTTAATGTTAAACAAAATCAGAAATTATTAGACACTGTGAGCCTCATTCAATTGAGCTTTTGGGAGATCCAAGCTCGGAAATGGAGCACATAACTTAATTTGCTATTCAATTGACAACTTTTTTGCGGGCTCCGATCGAGTTACGGGCTCCAAGCTGTGATTCATAGTGATTTTTAGAATTGCAAGTTAATGCCCTCCAAGCCTTTGATCTTTCACTTTAGCGAAGGTAAAATCACAAATCGATATTCAATTGCTCCGATTCCCCAACGCTAACCACTCTGTCTGGCAAAAATCAAACCACAAGTTAAGGGTACCAAGGAGGACTCGCAAAGGTCTTAATGACTTGTAAGGAGCACTTCAAATGCTAATATAAAAACAATACTGTACTTTTACTAAAAAGGAAATTGATGTTAGGTCTTAGAATTAATAGAACAACATTCTCAAGCTCGCAAATCTCCAAAAAAGAATGCTTGGAAATCTAACCTCGAAGCCCGTAGGACTTTGAAAAATGGATGTTGTATTTCAAAGTCCTACAGGCGTCAATTACCTCCAAGCCCGTAGGACTTTGAAATCCAACTCCTTTTTTCGAAGTTCCTAGGAGCTTCGATTACAAGTTATGGGCACGGAGGTTGGATCTCATTGATGTCATGATAACGATCTCTGTTTCCATAGGCTGTTTCTAACTCGGGAGTTACAGCCTACATGTTCAAGCTCACAAATGCTAAATACTAAAGCATGGTTTCCAAATCTCGCTACCGGCCCCCAACTTGCAGGCCCAGCCAATTGAATAGCATCGCAATCAGAGACGAATGAGAGCCCGCAACTCAATTGCAGACATTCGGCGATGGAGTTGCGAGTCCCAAATTGAACGAGGCTCTGTATGATTACATTTGAATATTAGAATATTACATCAACCAAAAGGTTGATGATGATATTATGCTCATGATAGACATCAGTCATTTTACTATACAGACCTAATGCCTAATAAATTATAATGAGTTATATGTGTAATTATATCTTGCTATTTTCAGAAAATGTTAAAGCGTGATCATTCATTATCATGTTTGAATATGTCCCTCTGCACTTATTCTATATCTAAGGTGTTTACTGATATGATAACTGAATGTATTACTGAAAATCATTTATATTTTCATTACATCCAGTTTTTAGGACCACTGAAGTTTAGGAAAACCTCATGTGAAGTATGTAACAAAATACCAATATTAGCAACTCTTATAAATAGTAATTTAGCAATTATTAATCTCTCTCTCTCTCTCTCTCTTTCTCTCTTTCTCTCTCTCTCTCTATATATATATATATATATATATATATATATACTAGCGTATTGCCCGTCAAAAAATGACGGAAAAAGTTCTGAAATGATTTATCTTTGTCTCATTTTTTTTCAGCACACAAACCTGACATTTTAACAGGGGTGTGTAGACTTTTTATATCCACTCTAAGTCTGTGATAAATGCCAAGCGGGTACATGAAGGAGATGGTACTTCTAGGAACGGGAGCAGACCAAACTAAACAACTTTGGGAGCTTTAGTGCATGCACAGGTGTCACAGGCTGCTATATGTCACAGATGATATATGGGGCCACTAGAAGATCCTTGAGACAAAATAAAATAACAAAATAAGGAGTACCAGATCATATCATCGGCCTCCTGAGGAATCTGTATGTGGACCAAGAAGCCACGGTCAGAACAGGACGTAGGGCAACAGAATGGTTCAAGATCAGAAAAGGAGTGCGACAAGGTTGTACATTGTCAGAGTACATTATGCGTATGTCCGGAGAATACAAAGTTGTATTCAATATTACTGGAAGAAATATCAACAACCTCATATACGTGGATGATACTACTCTGATGGGTGAAAAGTGAGGAGGAACTAAAGGACCTATTGATGAGGGTTAAAGAAGAGAGTGCAAAAGTTGGCCTGCTGCTCATCGTTAAAAAGACAAAAATTATGGCAAACGGCAGAAGTGGAGGCAGTGACAGATTTTATTTTCCTCTGATCCAAGATCTCTTCAGATGGTGAGTCATGAAATTAAAAGATGTTTGCTTCTGGGGAGGAAACCTATGGCAAGCTTGGATAAGCTAGTAAAAAAGTAAAGATACTATACTATCAACAAAAGTCTACATAGTCAAACTATGGTTTTCCCAATAGTAACATACGGATGTGATAGCTGAGAATTGATGCCTTTGAATTGTGATGTTGGCAAAAACTGCTTAGAATTCTTTGGAATGTAAGAACATCTAATAAACATCTAAGGAAATTAAGACAAACTGATCACCAGAAGGTATGATCAGGAGCCTGAAGCTCAAATATGTTGGTCATATCATGAGATTGCAGGATTACCAAGAAAAAACTGATGCTGGGAAAGAAAGTTGTCATGGAGGGGCAACACTAAAAAAACAAACAATTTGGGCTCCTTCCCACTAAATGGCCTACATTTTTTTTGCACTGGGTTCCTCTATTCACTAGCTCTGCCACTGTTAATATCATATGTCCTTCCAGAGAACTGGGCAAATACCATTGGATTTCATCTTCAGAATATCTAAGTTTTTTTCTCTCCGAACAATCGTCATTGACAATTCACATAGATATTAGTATCTTTAACAGCAGAGCTAAGGGCCCTATTCTATTAGAAGCGAGCTGTGTTTTTTAAAATAAATAGACGTCACCTGCAATAGGAGGCTACCAATAAATTAGTGCCAATAAGTAATATTTGCTGATGGGGCTTGCAATCAAGCAATCCAACACTCTATAAAATGCATTAGATCATCTGCTTTAGTCCATGTGGGTTTCATGATATGTATTAACCCCATGGGTCTTGGGATCAATATTACTCAAAAATAACTTTTAATTGCATATTTGTGGGTTTGAGACTGTTGTGCAATTAATTATAATGTATTTTCATGCCTTCCCATGCTTTTAGAGTATTGTGTTTTTAATTGCTGTTACAGCTCTAAGGCCCTCATTCAATTGCAATTTGGCCAATTGAATAGTGCTCTAAATAAGTACATAACATATTTTTTTTAAATAAGTTTTTAGTTAGTGAAAACCTTCTTTTTGGATAGATGTTTACTAACTAAAAACTTCTTTAAAAAAATATGTTATGTGCTTATTTAGACCCCTATTCAATTGGCCAAATTGCAATTGAATGAGGGCCTAAGTGTTTGAAAAATGCCTTGAGAGTCCTATTTAGTATTCATAATATGTTTGACAGAGCCGCGATCCTTTTTTCAATTGCGAGTTCCGATCTAGCACTATGGGTCTAATAGAATATAATTTTTTTGTAACTTTAATTATTTAGAGATTGTAATATTTGAGCTGTGCTAAAACCAATGGAGTTATAATGCCGGGTTTGAGGGTTTGGCTGGCCTGTAGTGATTGTGGATAAGAAACTTGTAATCTGATTGTAAGTAGCTAATACAATATGTGGCAATTTTAAGAGCAGTTAACAGTGTGTATAATTTTACGACTTGGCCAACAGAATAGGGTCCTAAGTAATGACAGAATAAGAATATGCCATTATCTGAGCAATATAATTGTTCTGTATCAGAATCATCTTATATCACAGGATTGTCAGTCAAGCCAATAACTATCTTCATCTGTATTCATCTGTGAACTTGTGAGCCAATTAGGCTTCTTGTTTCTATCTGCATAACTAACACATGCAACGTTTATGTTACTCTCTGCTGTAGGGAGCTATCTAGTATACTAATTCAACAACAATTATGAGATTATTTTGGTACGCAACTTTGGGCTCACATTAATTTTATCACTGAAAAGGGGGTATTGAAGACCTGATAACACTGCTTTGGTACTCTCTTCACTAATTATAACATTTTGCTTAATCAATTTACCCTTGATCACTTATTATCTTACTTACACCTTCATATTCCAATAGATTCCAATTTTTCAATACTATGGCAATGTTACACTGAATTTCTTCCCCTCTTGCAATATATTTTTAAATGCTGTTGATTTTATTTCTACTATTATAGAAATCATATTTCAGTAAAAGCTATATTTAATTGATTAATAGCCATATCTAATTCACAGTTCATCTGTAGTTAGGAAATTTTGTGGGAAGACAGGAAAAGACATTGTGCCAATGCTTTGGTGAACCAAGTCAACAAGTTTAACAAAAAGTCAGCATCCTTTACTTACAGAGTTACATAGTAATTGAGACTTTTAGTCCATCAAGTTCAACCTTTTAAGATCTCCTCTGATCTGCAATATGCGGATTAGTTGTTAATTAATTAGTTGTTTATTAATTGATCCAGAGGAAGGTAAATAGAAAAAGAAAAACCAAGTGAAACTTAGCTAATTGTCTCAAAAGAAAAAAAAAATTCCTTCCTGACCCCAGATACTGGCGATCGAAGTCCTCCCTGGATCAATACTCCCTCTAATTATCCAGGATAACCCTGAATGCCCTTTTTAATTAGAAATAAATCCAATTCCATTTTAAAGTTATCTATTGAATCCGCTGTCACCACCTCCTTTGGTAGAGAATTCCACAGATTAACCACCCTTACTGTGAAGAACCCTTTTCTTTCATTAAGGTGGAATCTTTTTACATCTGTCCTCTTGTCAGTTGAAATCCTCTTGGCACAAAAAAGCTCACTTGACAAATCTTTGGCACCTCGTCTGCATGTGGGTGGCTACAAATGCGTGCACTCACACCAGTGTGGCCCCCGCTATTAGACCAGAGGAGAGAGGGTGAGTACTATTCGAGAGAGACCTGGGGTTAGAGGGTGGGTACTAGGGGGAGAGACAGAGTTAGTAATGGGGAGCGACAGAGCTGGGGAGAGAGGGTACGTACTGAGGGAAGGAGGGAGAGCTGACCTTCAGATGCCATATACCCATCCCACGCCCGGCACAGATATCCAGTGCTCAGTTTTCTGCCAGTGGAAGTCTGGGTCAATCAGCTGACACTCACAACATGTGCCAACACCTGCTGTCCTATGTATATATCCATCGCACAATGGGTCTAGACACCCCCCAGTAACTCATACACAGTGTTCTAGATGCATTTGTGGAGTAGGTGTGCTGGGAGATTATGAAACCTGCACTGGTGTGGGTGCGCACATTTTTTACCCTTTATGGGCGCGCACATGACATAGCGCACAGCTCATGCGCCCAAAAGTCGTGATACCCAAATGTTTATACTGACCCTGGATGTATTTATATAGGGTAATAATATCAACTCTTAGACACATTTTTTCTAGAGAAAACAAGCTTAATTTGGTTAGTCTTTCTTCACAACTTAGCCCCATCCATTCCCCTTATTAGGTTTGTAGCCATTCTCTATACCTTTTCCAGCTCTAAAATGTCATTTTTATGAAGTGGTGCCCAATATTGTACTCCATATTCCAAATGAGGGCGTACTAGGGATGTGTATAGTGGCAGAATTATATCTGCTTCCCTTGCTTCTATACCCTTCTCAATACATGCTAATATTTTATTTGTCTTTGCAGCTGCTGCTTGGCATTGAACACTGCTATCCACAAGTACACAAAATGGTGGGATAAGTATAAACGGAATACATTTTTATTAAATAAATGACAGCGGCGTATTAAAAGCAAGGGATATTAAAACACTAATAAAGGGAATAAAAAAGGGGCAGATGTAGGGAATAGTAAATAACCCTGTAGCACTAGTATTGTGCAATGTAAGACTCTAAAGTGAGTGGGTATTACAATTCCCACCTAGCGGGCGAGCCAAAAAAGTTCCCAGGGCATGAAAGCCCTATTGTATTATAAGTGGTATATATATAAAGCACCCTTATGCTGAGAAGAATGTCCTCCAAATATCTAGAGGATAACTTAAATAAAGCAAAATTCTTGGGGTGTAGGTAAAAAGATGCCTAACTGATAAACCTATTGTGTTTTGATCAAAGGTACTAGGAGGTTGTACCCATATAGGTAAAGCTTGAATGGAGCTCAACCTGGAGTACAAACAAAGTTGTCAAGAACAGCTATATATTACACAGCATAGGATTCAAGCTGTGTCTGTATGCACTTATAGATACCTAACTGCCATATGGTACAAAAAGTACCTAGAAATGTATGTGCAAGATGAAGATTGTTCCCCAACTTTAAGGTTATACAAAAGGTAATATCAGGTACTTGCAGAAATATTATGCCACTAGTGGGATATAAGGGGCTTTAAACTAGGCCATAAATGTAGCAGATTCGCGCTTCTTGGAATAGCTCGGCCGCTAGGTTTGCAACGCGCATGCGCACGTCTAACGTGATGACGTGCGCAGCGTGGTTGCTAGGAGCCTGACGCGTTTCGACGTATCACGTCTTTGTCAAAGGAAAATTGTATAACGCTGTCTCTGAGAGCTTTATATAGGGAGCTGTCGCCTAGGCAACCTAAAAGTAGTGAATGTATTGCCCATAGCGGGCCAAAAAAGAAATGGAAATGGCATAAGAATTCCGTAGGCATATACAAGAGGATACTGAGATGGATATGTAGACGCTAAGGAACACCAATGGACTTATTATGTTATCAATGTATAGGCCATATAGACAAACTGTGAAAGCTATTAATAAGAAGTGTAGTGTGATAACTACTACATCAATAGTGTGTGAGGGTATCAAAAGAGGGAAGATATAAACAAAAAGTGAACAAAGAAGAATGCCAGGGGTGGAGAGCTGTTATATAAATGAGAAGTTAGCTCCATTAAATAACTAGAGAATAGGAGACCAGGAGACAAAATCTTTATAAGGGGACTGATGGTCTCAGGTTATTACGTGATGTAGGATGTGTGAACGGAGCTGGAAAGCTAGTAATAAAGGAATACACATATACTCTAAGATGTGTGTTAACTAATGTGACAAGTGCCTATAGCAGGTTACTCATATATAAATGAAAAGAAATAAAGGTGCTGATGCACTGAGGGTCCATCCAAATGGGATGAACAAAAAAGTGAGGAACAAAAAGAGGATCACAAATACTCATTATGGGGAATAAACAAAATTGTGAAACAGACTAAGGCTCAGTGAAGGTGAAAGTGTATAAAGTGTCTATGTGACCGTAAGGCCTACCATAAAATGGACAGAATAGTATAAAAAGAGAAAAGGACCAAGTATTAGATGAAGGGCGTAAAAGTAAACCCCTCATTAAGTCCATAGGGTGCTTGGGCCTTCAATTGGTATATCCAGCGTGCCTCACATTGTAGTAATTTTCTCTCCAGGTCACCTTGTCTTGGGCCTATATGGACCTGGTCTATAGCACAAAAAGATAATACTTCACTTCTATTGCTGTGACAATACTTGACATGGCGGGCAATTGGTGTATCCAATGCATTCTTGATACTGTAAATATGCTCACCAATCCTGCGGCGCAACTGGCGCCTCGTTTTTCCTACATAGATCTTCCCGCAAATACAGGTGGCCACATAGATAACCGCCGTAGAACAACAATTCATAAATTCTTTTATTTTATATTTTTCCCCAGTAATAGGATGCTCATATATTTTTAAAGGTGTAACATACCTGCAAAATTTACATTTGCTACATTTGAAACACCCTGTTAGGGGTTTTAACCAGGTCCCTGGTTTCTGTTCATTAAAAGAGCTAGGGACCAGTCTATCTTTCAGGTTTTTGCCCCTACGGTATGTGATAGAGGCCTTTGGTGTTAGAACATCTTTTAGATCCTCGTCACTCCTCAATAGGTGCCAATGTCTGGATAGAATGTCTCTGATAGCCTCAGAGTCATAACCAAAAGTCATAATACAGCGAGATAGTTTGCTTTCCTTATCTGTATTCTTGCTAAGGCCATTCAAAAGTTCAGATCTCTTGCAGTTAGATGCATAATTAAAGGCAGATTTGAGACATTTATTTGAGTAGCCTCTGTCTCTAAATCTAGTTCTTAGTTTATCTGCCTCTAGTTTGAACTCTGCATCAGAGCTGCAATTCCTCCTTATTCGAAGGTATTGACCTCTTGGTATCCCCCTTTTAAGGGGTTCAAAATGCTGGCTGTCCCAAGTCAACAGAGAGTTCGTGGCGGTATCCTTCCTATAAGTAGTGGTTGATATCTTTCCTTCCTCATCTTTGGTTATTAGTAGATCTAGGAATGTGATAGAGGATGGGTTTAACTCGTAGGTGAATTTAAGGCCCAAGTCATTGGTGTTGAGGTCAGACATGAATTGTTCAAATTCAGACTCAGTGCCTGTCCAAACCACTAACACATCATCAATATAGCGCCGCCATACTAATGCATGCTCAGAGAGTGAGGATGTAGATTCATGGAAAACAAACTTCTCTTCCCACCAGCCCAGGAACAAATTGGCGTAACTGGGAGCACATGGTGTACCCATGGCTGTCCCTTTTTGCTGGTGATACCATTTATTATTATGCGTAAAGTAGTTGTGCTTTAACACGAATTCCAAAAGTTCCAGAAGAAATCCATTAAATTTCGTGTGAATAACACCTTTCATACTTAAAAAGTGACCTAGGGCCTCTATACCGTACCCATGTGGTATGCTGCTGTACAAGGCCTCCACATCAATAGAGGCTAGCCATGCTGATTCGGGTATATGGAGGTCATCCAGCTGCTTTAAAATGTCGTTTGTATCTTTGACATATGAGGGTAGACTTTCTACCAGTTCTCTCAGATAGTGGTCAATAAATATGCTGACATTGTGGGACAGGTTATCAGTGCCGGATACAATAGGCCTACCAGGGATAGGTGATTTCTTTTTATGAATTTTGGGGAGGGAATAAAAGATCGAGATAGTAGGAAATTTGGGGTATAAAAACCTATAGGTTTGCTCATCAATAAGGTCCTCTTTCATTGCATTGTACAAAATAGTTTTCAAGAGTGTCTTGTACTCGTTGGTTGGATTTTTTTGAATCACCTTGTATGTGCTATTATCTCCCAAAATTCTGTTACACATATCTCTATATTCCTCATTATTCATGATGACAATATTACCTCCCTTATCCGCAGGCTTGATTTGTATCTCCTTGCACTTCTCCAATTCTTTTAATGCTATGAATTCATTATTAGTCAAATTGAATACCTTTTTCAGTTTATAATAGTCTATGTCCTCAATCTCTAAAGTGGTCTGCTGAAGAAATACCCAGATATTAGCATAATCTTTCATTCCTGGTGTAAAGGTACTTTTATTTCTCCAGGTTTTAGATTTGACTTTACTCATAGGATCAACAGGTTCATTCTCTTTTAGCAAAGATAACAGAGATTGTAAAGTTTCTATGTCTTCCTTTCCCACACCCAGATTCATACATTCTCTCTCCTCCTTTAGTTTATAAAATTTGTGCAATGCTAGCTTGCGGGCGAAGAGGTTTAAATCTTTTATGTGTGTGAATGTATCTGATCTGGATGTTGGGACAAATGTCAAACCTCTCTGTAACACTGAGGTATGATGTATATTGAGGGGAAATTTGGACAAATTGACTATCTGTGGATTCATAGCTGTTCTACGGCGGTTATCTATGTGGCCACCTGTATTTGCGGGAAGATCTATGTAGGAAAAACGAGGCGCCAGTTGCGCCGCAGGATTGGTGAGCATATTTACAGTATCAAGAATGCATTGGATACACCAATTGCCCGCCATGTCAAGTATTGTCACAGCAATAGAAGTGAAGTATTATCTTTTTGTGCTATAGACCAGGTCCATATAGGCCCAAGACAAGGTGACCTGGAGAGAAAATTACTACAATGTGAGGCACGCTGGATATACCAATTGAAGGCCCAAGCACCCTATGGACTTAATGAGGGGTTTACTTTTACGCCCTTCATCTAATACTTGGTCCTTTTCTCTTTTTATACTATTCTGTCCATTTTAGGGTAGGCCTTACGGTCACATAGACACTTTAAACACTTTCACCTTCACTGAGCCTTAGTCTGTTTCACAATTTTGTTTATTCCCCATAATGAGTATTTGTGATCCTCTTTTTGTTCCTCACTTTTTTGTTCATCCCATTTGGATGGACCCTCAGTGCATCAGCACCTTTATTTCTTTTCATTTATATATGAGTAACCTGCTATAGGCACTTGTCACATTAGTTAACACACATCTTAGAGTATATGTGTATTCCTTTATTACTAGCTTTCCAGCTCCGTTCACACATCCTACATTACGTAATAACCTGAGACCATCAGTCCCCTTATAAAGATTTTGTCTCCTGGTCTCCTATTCTCTAGTTATTTAATGGAGCTAACTTCTCATTTATATAACAGCTCTCCACCCCTGGCATTCTTCTTTGTTCACTTTTTGTTTATATCTTCCCTCTTTTGATACCCTCACACACTATTGATGTAGTAGTTATCACACTACACTTCTCATTAATAGCTTTCACAGTTTGTCTATATGGCCTATACATTGATAACATAATAAGTCCATTGGTGTTCCTTAGCGTCTACATATCCATCTCAGTATCCTCTTGTATATGCCTACGGAATTCTTATCCCATTTCCATTTCTTTTTTGGCCCGCTATGGGCAATACATTCACTACTTTTAGGTTGCCTAGGCGACAGCTCCCTATATAAAGCTCTCAGAGACAGCGTTATACAATTTTCCTTTGACAAAGACGTGATACGTCGAAACGCGTCAGGCTCCTAGCAACCAAGTCATCACGTTAGACGTGCTCATGCGCGTTGCAAACCTAGCGGCCGAGCTATTCCAAGAAGCGCGAATCTGCTACATTTATGGCCTAGTTTAAAGCCCCTTATATCCCACTAGTGGCATAATATGTCTGCAAGTACCTGATATTACCTTTTGTATAACCTTAAAGTTGGGGAACAACCTTCATCTTGCACATACATTTCTAGGTACTTTTTGTACCATATGGCAGTTAGGTATCTATAAGTGCATACAGACACAGCTTGAATCCTATGCTGTGTAATATATAGCTGTTCTTGACAACTTTGTTTGTACTCCAGGTTGAGCTCCATTCAAGCTTTACCTATATGGGTACAACCTCCTAGTACCTTTGATCAAAACACAATAGGTTTATCAGTTAGGCATCTTTTTACCTACACCCCAAGAATTTTGCTTTATTTAAGTTATTCTCTAGATATTTGGAGGACATTCTTCTCAGCATAAGGGTGCTTTATATATATACCACTTATAATACAATAGGGCTTTCATGCCCTGGGAACTTTTTTGGCTCGCCCGCTAGGTGGGAATAGTAATACCCACTCACTTTAGAGTCTTACATTGCACAATACTAGTGCTACAGGGTTATTTACTATTCCCTACATCTGCCCCTTTTTTATTCCCTTTATTAGTGTTTTAATATCCCTTGCTTTTAATACGCCGCTGTCATTTATTTAATAAAAATTTATTCAGTTTATACTTATCCCACCATTTTGTATACTATATATTTGGGGTGGTAAACACCCAGGGAAATCCAAATCCTCACTCTTCTTTCTTTGATAGTGATTAGTGGTTTAATCCACACAGAGGAAACATATTACTTACTTAGAATTTTCAACTTTATTCAAGTGACCTTAAGTTTTTATACTTGTTTTCATTTGAGCTTAGTTTAAGGAGTAAGTAGACTGTACCAACCCTTTTTAAGATGGCAAATTCTGCTATAAATAATATAGATGTGGACTCACTTCAAAAGGAAGCCGATGAGAGCTTTGGCTCTAGGGCCCAGTCCATCACAGCTAATGAGAGGAACATTAAAGATCAATTTGGTGAATTACTAAAAACTGCTAAAAAACAGCTAAGATCTATATGGGAAATCAGTAGCCTGCAAAACTACCTAAAAAATCAAATTGTCCCTAGAGGACTGAGAATAAATATAAGTCCAGCAAGTAACCTGTCGAATGAAACATTCACAAAGAAGTGGCAAGAAATATTGTTAAAATGTTCATCTGAACTTATGTCCCTTATAATTGAGACCGAACAGCAGAACTTAGAAATCATCAAACCAAAGTTGGCATTATACCAACAAGAGTTTGGTAAATTCAGTGAAGTATCTGAGTACAATGTGTTCTGCACAAGGTTGAATGATAATATAGACAAGTTTAAGAAAGAGATTAAAGAACGCAAACAAAATAAATTTTGGAGGGATCAGACTGACTTCAAAACTGGCAGGATATTTGGAAGATTCCCAAAATTGAATGTTAACCAAAGAAGTTCTGATATTAGCTCCTCAGAATTTGAGAACTCTGATAACGATGACTTTCATCCCTATAACACCAGGACCAGACGAGGAAATTATCCTCAGAAAAGAGAGAACTATGAATTAAGAGCAAATCTTCAGACCAGAGAGAACCCTAGATTTAATGAACAACAACAATCTTTTTTAGAGAGAGGCAGGATCCCTGTGAAGGGGCCAGAGAGGACACTCAGATCCAGGGGAAACAGAAATACTTGACTCCCAACCCCTCTAACCCCCCAGCTATGAATCCACAGATAGTCAATTTGTCCAAATTTCCCCTCAATATACATCATACCTCAGTGTTACAGAGAGGTTTGACATTTGTCCCAACATCCAGATCAGATACATTCACACACATAAAAGATTTAAACCTCTTCGCCCGCAAGCTAGCATTGCACAAGTTTTATAAACTAAAGGAGGAGAGAGAATGTATGAATCTGGGTGTGGGAAAGGAAGACATAGAAACTTTACAATCTCTGTTATCTTTGCTAAAAGAGAATGAACCTGTTGATCCTATGAGTAAAGTCAAATCTAAAACCTGGAGAAATAAAAGTACCTTTACACCAGGAATGAAAGATTATGCTAATATCTGGGTATTTCTTCAGCACACCACTTTAGAGATTGAGGACATAGACTATTACAAACTGAAAAAGGTATTCAATTTGACTAATAATGAAGTCATAGCATTAAAAGAATTGGAGAAGTGCAAGGAGATACAAATCAAGCCTGCGGATAAGGGAGGTAATATTGTCATCATGAATAATGAGGAATATAGAGATATGTGTAACAGAATTTTGGGAGATAATAGCACATACAAGGTGATTCAAAAAAATCCAACCAACGAGTACAAGACACTCTTAAAAACTATTTTGGACAATGCAATGAAAGAGGACCTTATTGATGAGCAAACCTATAGGTTTTTATACCCCAAATTTCCTACTATCTCGATCTTTTATTCCCTCCCCAAAATTCATAAAAAGAAATCACCTATCCCTGGTAGGCCTATTGTATCCGGCACTGATAACCTGTCCCACAATGTCAGCATATTTATTGACCACTATCTGAGAGAACTGGTAGAAAGTCTACCCTCATATGTCAAAGATACAAACGACATTTTAAAGCAGCTGGATGACCTCCATATACCCGAATCAGCATGGCTAGCCTCTATTGATGTGGAGGCCTTGTACAGCAGCATACCACATGGGTACGGTATAGAGGCCCTAGGTCACTTTTTAAGTATGAAAGTTGTTATTCACACAAAATTTAATGGATTTCTTCTGGAACTTTTGGAATTCGTGTTAAAGCACAACTACTTTACGCATAATAATAAATGGTATCACCAGCAAAAAGGGACAGCCATGGGTACACCATGTGCTCCCAGTTACGCCAATTTGTTCCTGGGCTGGTGGGAAGAGAAGTTTGTTTTCCATGAATCTACATCCTCACACTCTGAGCATGCATTAGTATGGCGGCGCTATATTGATGATGTGTTAGTGGTTTGGACAGGCACTGAGTCTGAATTTGAACAATTCATGTCTGACCTCAACACCAATGACTTGGGCCTTAAATTCACCTACGAGTTAAACCCATCCTCTATCACATTCCAAGATCTACTAATAACCAAAGATGAGGAAGGAAAGATATCAACCACTACTTATAGGAAGGATACCGCCACGAACTCTCTGTTGACTTGGGACAGCCAGCATTTTGAACCCCTTAAAAGGGGGATACCAAGAGGTCAATACCTTCGAATAAGGAGGAATTGCAGCTCTGATGCAGAGTTCAAACTAGAGGCAGATAAACTAAGAACTAGATTTAGAGACAGAGGCTACTCAAATAAATGTCTCAAATCTGCCTTTAATTATGCATCTAACTGCAAGAGATCTGAACTTTTGAATGGCCTTAGCAAGAATACAGATAAGGAAAGCAAACTATCTCGCTGTATTATGACTTTTGGTTATGACTCTGAGGCTATCAGAGACATTCTATCCAGACATTGGCACCTATTGAGGAGTGACGAGGATCTAAAAGATGTTCTAACACCGTAGGGGCAAAAACCTGAAAGATAGACTGGTCCATAGCTCTTTTAATGAACAGAAACCAGGGACCTGGTTAAAACCCCTAACAGGGTGTTTCAAATGTAGCAAATGTAAATTTTGCAGGTATGTTACACCTTTAAAAATATATGAGCATCCTATTACTGGGGAAAAATATAAAATAAAAGAATTTATGAATTGTTGTTCTACGGCGGTTATCTATGTGGCCACCTGTATTTGCGGGAAGATCTATGTAGGAAAAACGAGGCGCCAGTTGCGCCGCAGGATTGGTGAGCATATTTACAGTATCAAGAATTCATTGGATACACCAATTGCCCGCCATGTCAAGTATTGTCACAGCAATAGAAGTGAAGTATTATCTTTTTGTGCTATAGACCAGGTCCATATAGGCCCAAGACAAGGTGACCTGGAGAGAAAATTACTACAATGTGAGGCACGCTGGATATACCAATTGAAGGCCCAAGCACCCTATGGACTTAATGAGGGGTTTACTTTTACGCCCTTCATCTAATACTTGGTCCTTTTCTCTCTTTATACTATTCTGTCCATTTTATGGTAGGCCTTACGGTCACATAGACACTTTATACACTTTCACCTTCACTGAGCCTTAGTCTGTTTCACAATTTTGTTTATTCCCCATAATGAGTATTTGTGATCCTCTTTTTGTTCCTCACTTTTTTGTTCATCCCATTTGGATGGACCCTCAGTGCATCAGCACCTTTATTTCTTTTCATTTATATATGAGTAACCTGCTATAGGCACTTGTCACATTAGTTAACACACATCTTAGAGTATATGTGTATTCCTTTATTACTAGCTTTCCAGCTCCGTTCACACATCCTACATCACGTAATAACCTGAGACCATCAGTCCCCTTATAAAGATTTTGTCTCCTGGTCTCCTATTCTCTAGTTATTTAATGGAGCTAACTTCTCATTTATATAACAGCTCTCCACCCCTGGCATTCTTCTTTGTTCACTTTTTGTTTATATCTTCCCTCTTTTGATACCCTCACACACTATTGATGTAGTAGTTATCACACTACACTTCTTATTAATAGCTTTCACAGTTTGTCTATATGGCCTATACATTGATAACATAATAAGTCCATTGGTGTTCCTTAGCGTCTACATATCCATCTCAGTATCCTCTTGTATATGCCTACGGAATTCTTATGCCATTTCCATTTCTTTTTTGGCCCGCTATGGGCAATACATTCACTACTTTTAGGTTGCCTAGGCGACAGCTCCCTATATAAAGCTCTCAGAGACAGCGTTATACAATTTTCCTTTGACAAAGACGTGATACGTCGAAACGCGTCAGGCTCCTAGCAACCACGCTGCGCACGTCATCACGTTAGACGTGCGCATGCGCGTTGCAAACCTAGCGGCCGAGCTATTCCAAGAAGCGCGAATCTGCTACATTTATGGCCTAGTTTAAAGCCCCTTATATCCCACTAGTGGCATAATATGTCTGCAAGTATCTGATATTACCTTTTGTATAACCTTAAAGTTGGGGAACAACCTTCATCTTGCACATACATTTCTAGGTACTTTTTGTACCATATGGCAGTTAGGTATCTATAAGTGCATACAGACACAGCTTGAATCCTATGCTGTGTAATATATAGCTGTTCTTGACAACTTTGTTTGTACTCCAGGTTGAGCTCCATTCAAGCTTTACCTATATGGGTACAACCTCCTAGTACCTTTGATCAAAACACAATAGGTTTATCAGTTAGGCATCTTTTTACCTACACCCCAAGAATTTTGCTTTATTTAAGTTATCCTCTAGATATTTGGAGGACATTCTTCTCAGCATAAGGGTGCTTTATATATATACCACTTATAATACAATAGGGCTTTCATGCCCTGGGAACTTTTTTGGCTCGCCCGCTAGGTGGGAATAGTAATACCCACTCACTTTAGAGTCTTACATTGCACAATACTAGTGCTACAGGGTTATTTACTATTCCCTACATCTGCCCCTTTTTTATTCCCTTTATTAGTGTTTTAATATCCCTTGCTTTTAATACGCTGCTGTCATTTATTTAATAAAAATTTATTCAGTTTATACTTATCCCACCATTTTGTATACTATATATTTGGGGTGGTAAACACCCAGGGAAATCCAAATCCTCACTCTTCTTTCTTATCCACAAGTACTCCCAAATCCCTTTCAATATCTGATACCCCTAGATTTGCTCCATTACGATTATACATTACATGGCTATTTTTCCTTCCCAGATGCATAACTTTACATTTATTCATATTACTTGTATGAAAGAAGAGCAATGGGTGTATATAGGTATGCATAACTCCCACTATTTCTAAATCCCCAAAAGACACATCTCCTTGGGAAGGTGCAAGTATAATTACATCTCAAGATTTGTATTTCTTGAGAAAAAAAGGCTAACATTCCCATTAGCTGCTGCTGTTTTTATTTATTACAAGCTATTTCTATTATCTACCTACACTAGGCTTACATTTCTTACAGCAAATTGATTTCAGATGAAAATTTGAAAACACTAATTATTTATTTCAAAACAATTTCATAAGATATATTTGCACAAATCAACCATTTATCAAACATACCGCTGTGCAGATAAATTCTAGAAATTACTTGTACTGCACAAATAATCAAAAGAAAATTAGCCTTTTATTCCACTGTAATACAGATCAGAGCCACATGTCCAGTAGTAATACTAAGATTTAATTCCAATAAGGATATTTTATAGTTAGTTTTACTTGTGCTGACAAGATTGCTGTCACACATCAAAGCTATAACAAATCTAAAAAATCACTTATCTTAGGGCTAGAGTTAACTATTGCACTGCTGTCGGACTGTCCAGAAATGAAAAACAATGAGCCAGTTAAAGAAACCAAAGAGAGACTGTCTAATCTACACATTGAGAGACAGAGAAACTTGCAGCCCTATTAAATTCCCCCTACGTGTTAAACCATAGCTCGTAATGTAGCCCGTAAGATTTACTGCTATTAAATTAGCCCAGTAAAGTAAGCCATGGCCGATCTGTGGGTTTGGAGTGAAAAAAGCCTACGGGGCGTGGAACGTGGAACTTCGCGGCCGCAAATCAAGCCCGTAACCGTTCCAACAATTCCAATTTATGTATTAAATTGCTACAATTTCATTGCGTTTATCCCCATAACAGTTAAATGTTGCCTAAAGGCCAACGAGTAATAGAGAGGACTCGCAAGGGGGGTAAAGTCCAGTCTGTAGCACTTTAAATGCAAATATCACCACACTACTGTACTTTTATTAAAACGGAAAGTGATGTTAGGTCTTAGAATTAATAAAACAACATTCTCAAACCAAGCTCTCAAATCAGCCTGAAAAAAATACTTTATTTCATGTTTAATTTTTGTGTTATATCTATCCCGGAAATCAATGTGTTAATACATATAATGGAACTTGCATGTAATAGAATCTCATATTTACGGATTTATTAATATTGAATCATAACTGTAATGTGGGTCAAATCGTAAATCGTAATTGAACCCCGTAAGACTTTGAAATCCAACCTCCATTTTCCTATGACGCAATGATAATGACCTCTGTTTCCATTGGCTCCATCTAATCACGTAGCTACGGGTTTGACTAATTGATCATGTTCAAGGTTGCAAATCCAACGGTCGACAAATGGTTTACTGGTTTGTGTAGCTCGCAGCCCGTTCTAATTTAATAGCACAGTAAGTGGGCCAAATTTTAAGCCTGCAGCTGTTTCGAGTCTCACGTTGGACTTACTGGCTTCTAATTTAATGTGGCTGTTGGATGCTATATGCAACAACATAAAGAGGTTTTGAATTACAAAGCAAAACTTTATAGCAAAAACCATCACCGTGGGGAGGTTTGTATTAATCTTTATTTGCAAAGCATCAGCCATGTACATAGCACAATAATAGCTTATATAAGTGTTAATTATTTAAAATATCCCTTCAAATACTGCATCCAAAGCTCATAGTTTCAGATAAGTTAAACATGTACACTAATATCTTAATGCAGTTGACTCTGACCCTGAAACTTACAAGAACCTTCTTCAGTGGATCTAGACTTTTGCTTGGACAACACCAAACCATTGATCTCCCTCTTCCCTGTTTCATAGCACCAATCATCTCTTTTAGAGTGTAAATTTTCAGGAGGAGGGATTTCATCTCCTTTTAAATCAACATGTTTAACTTGTTATTATCACAATCATATCTCTATATTTGGTTAGTGTAAAGTAAAGTATAATAATAAAGTATGTACAAATGCTTTCCACAAAGAGATTATGAATTATTTAATGTCAGGAAAGCGACTTATAACCAACAAATTTACACAGGACACATATATTATTAAAGGTATATAGAAGTTTCCTGGGTTTCAAATGTTTCCTAAAAAGCAGCCACTGATTATTAGAAAAATACATATTACATATTTACATGCTGGATACTGCTATCTGGATATGCACACCCCTAGGACATTACAGTGTACCCTGCTGCAGAGCAGCGAGGTACAGGTTGTGACCTCCAGAGGAAAGGCTGCCAGCAACATGGTTGGTGGAGTCACAGCTGAAATTTTCCACAAGGAGACAGGGGCAGAGAGAAAAAAACAGCAGCAGCAATTGATGCAGGGAACAGGCAACCTGCAGGTGTAATCTAGTGTGAATGTGCTGCACAGGTAGACTCTTATATGAAAATACATAGCACTTTCTAACATGCGCCAGACTACATATCCCAGGCTGCTTTGAAGCATGAAAAGCAACCCCAGATTGTGATACAAATGTTTCAGCCTACTTCCTCCTGATTGGCCAAAACTATTTTTGAATTTTATACTAATTTAGTCTGGATTTGGAGAGGGTGTTAACCATAATTTTCAACTGTCAGAAATTTCAAGACATCTTGCTAACTTCAAGGTAAGTGTTTAAATGTTAGTTTTGGTATTTGTTCATGCACAAACTGTTTTCATACACTACCGATTCTCTTCTATCAGATGCATTCATAATCCATGAAACTCAAATATGCCTTTAAAATAAGTAAAAAGTTACATTAATATATCATAAAAAAGAGTTGTGTTATTACAAATGATTTCCCTTTATAGAACTTTTCCTGTCTAATAAGAAATCAGAAAATGAGTTGATCTTAATAACATTTACAAACAGTTGCATTGTGCTGTATGTCAACATCTACCCACTGTATGAAATAGATTTAATTTCTCTCCTGGTAGGTTTGCTATTTTAATTGACTAATTAAACTTTTAGATCTGTCACAAATTCAAGAAGATAAAGAAAATGCAACTGCGTTATTCACACATCATCAAGCAGAGGATGTTCAGAAATGTTTACCATTGGGGATTTGCTGATGATGTGTGAATAAGTGAAAAAGACAGCTTAATTTCCTCTGCTTGGATAGCAAATACTAACTGACCCATATGTCAAGAGTGTACCTAAATATAGCAGGTACATTACAAGCACAAAGAAAGGAGAAAGTTGCACAGTGAACCATTTTTCAAGATTACACAATGGGTACAAATCTATAAATAACTGCAAATTAGAAAGGCAAGCAAACTGATCAATTTCAAAATGGAAGGAAAATGCAATATAAAAAAATATTTTGTTACAAATTGTAGTAATTTCCTATTTCATATTACAGTTCCATAAACATGAAATGTATGAAGGCGCAGTGTTTTAGATAATTCCAAATTTTCTATAAACCTTTTTCCCATTACGAAATGTAGTTGATTTTAATGGTCCACTGAAGCCACCAGATGTTCTCTTTACTGCCAAATACATCAATGTTTCTCAAACTATTTCAGCCATAGTACCTTAACTGGGCTTCAAAAGTATTGATGGAAAGCAGAACTCCAAAATGTGTCCCGTGGAACCCCAGAAGCCTCTCCCCTCTACTCTACTCTAAATGTCTCCCCAGAGTAAAAAAAAACTCTTATTACTCCAAAATCAACCCAGTATGTCAAAATCCAGCCTCTTTCCATCACCCTTTCCGGATTACCA
Organism: Discoglossus pictus; assembly: GCA_027410445.1. Lineage (NCBI taxonomy): Eukaryota > Metazoa > Chordata > Amphibia > Anura > Alytidae > Discoglossus > Discoglossus pictus. The sequence continues at coordinate 414,842,447 of CM050164.1, read as the reverse complement.
GGTTACCAAAGGGTATAACCTTTTGAAAAGACATGTGCAAACATTCGACAGGCAAAATAAAATCCTAGGCTTCCATGGAGCACAGTTTTGGAAAGACTTGAAAGGCACAATTGTTTTCCATCTTTAAAAAGATTCTGAAGTCATGGAGTTAGAAGCATCTGTAGTTAGCGGTTTCAGAGTGCTCAGATTCCCTCTTCAGTCTGAACTATCTGAGGCATTAGTTGGGAACTGAATAAGGAAGTTCTCATCTCACCAGCTATCCTTTATTTCTTATATATTTTTATTGATTTTTAAAATAATATATATAAAATTGTACAAAATAAGACCATACATTTTAACAAATTAAATCTTAAAAAAAGCAATAACAAAGGAATTGTAACCAAAAAGAGGGAGCAAACATATGACATTTTATATTGCTATAGTTTTCAATTCATGTACCCAAAACTTACATATATCTATCAAAATGCATAATTTAACCTGCTACTTAATTCATCTATATTATTCACATGTTGTATTTTTTTGTATGACAACATTTTATGAAGGGAAAACAGATATAAAATGCATGGGTGTATTTAGGCATTATGCTGCCCTAGGTAATTCAGATTTTTATATCCCCTTTTTATATCTCAAAATATAAGTTTATAGTATCGCAGAAAGTGTCAAATAGACTTACACACAGAAATATCACTGCATATATACCGTACATTTCTGTGAATATACAGACATATTTCAATGTAGTGCACCCTCAGACAGCCTGCTGTGCTGATTTAAGCCTGGGCCTCATGGGCATAGGCAGAAACAAACTCCTGTATAAAAGGCAAGCAGTTGTAACCGACGATTATGGGTTTCAAGTGTTTTTTTTCCAGCGAATGCAGTACAAGTGATGAATGTAATTTGATGTGATAGGTGACTGCAGAGCAAATAGTTGCGCCATAGCTAACTGAAAAAAGAAAAAGGTTACATAGGGATTTGAACACACAACCTCTCATATTAGAAGTTATAACTGTACCTCTGAGCCATTTCTCAACAATGAGTGCCCACATCTAACATGGTATCAGTGTGACAAGCACATGTAACCAGAATCTGGTTGGCAACTATTACATCAGTGTTCTGATGATGCCAAGACTGCACAATGATAAGGTGGCATCACACTGGTGGGAGATAAAGAGGGGGCTCCGATTTAACATTGCTCCTCTCACATTCAGCTCATTTACTGCTTGGTGTAGCCTCCACCCTCATCATTGATGTAGCTGTTTGTAGGAGAGCTTTAAGTGCTATACAACTAAATGTCTATATATATGTCAATTCTTGACCAAAATAAAAAAAAACAGCTTGACCACATGATTTTCAAATTGTGCACTGCAGTTATATTGTTTTCCATGTCTTTTTACATATAGGACTACTAGTTTTTGAAATTTGTTCCCTCAAGGTTGTTGTTAGAATTAATATTATTATGGTAAGCAGTAATATAATAGACTTAATAACTGCTGTCTGCCAACATGCTTAATTACAGCGTGTTAAAACAAAATATGGGATTTATGGGATTTTGGGTTAGCTTACATATTGTGAAAGTAAGACGTCTTTTCCAGGAAAATTGCACCACAAATAACTTGCTTTTAAGCTAGGTGGTGACATCAGTTCTGCTTTGACCTTTATTGTGCCCATAATGACAGTTACTAAAACAATGTTTCATATGAACAAAATCATCATTATGCTTTCAGTGTATGGAGAAAGAAAGTCAGATGATAATTACAAAACTGTAAACTGTTTTATAAACCCTGTATTGCAACAAAAGTATATGTGGCAATCACCCAAAATCTGCCCAGGTATATCAAAAATACTGAAATACTTCTTAGTGATAAATCAATTAGTGGTATAGCAGATATACAAATGTCAGTTACCCTTTAACATTGGTGCTAGCTAAATTTTATTTACCAAGACAAACAAATGATTTGTGCATCAAGATAATGTACATTGAAAAAGACAGAAATGATTAATTGTCTGTATTCATTATATTCAGCTTTCTCCATAGTGGCGTAAAACCTCTACAAATTGCAAGGCTATTCGTATGGGGCTTCTTTTTCAAATAGATCTCTTCACAATTTACTGAAAATATTTTATAACATTATATGAGCACTGAAGACACTGTCTCACTATTGAGGAAGGTGTCACCTTAGCAAATACAGTGGGGGGAAAAAGTATTTGATCCCCTACTGATTTTGAACGTTTCTCCACTGACAAAGAAATGTTCAGTCTATAATTTTAATGGTAGGTGTATTTTAACAGTGAGAGACAGAATAACAAAAAAAACAAACAAGAAAAACGCATGTCAAAAAAGCTATAAATTGATTTGCAGGTCAATGAGGGAAATAAGTATTTGACCCCTTTGTCTTAGCACTTGGTGGCAAAACCCCTGATGGCAATCACAAAGGTCAGATGTTTCTTGTACTTGGCTACCAGATTTGCACACATCTCAGGAGGGATTTTGTCCCACTCCTCTTTGTAGATCCTCTCCAAGGGCCTCATTCTAATATCGGCTGTAAAATGGCCGCAAGGCTGCGATTCCTTGCGGGGGTTCCGTTATCTTGGAATTCAATTATACGGATGGATCTCCCCTTACGGCCGGCCGTATATCTTGCAACCGGCCGTAAGCTCAGAAAACTTTAAACGAAAAAATAAATTCAAGACGTCACTGTAAAGCTCTGTAAATGCTAGGGATCATATTGGGGGACATGAGGATTAATAGCAACCCCCTCTCAAGCTTGCACATCAGCCCAAATCCGAGTTTACATTAACTGTTTATTTTCCGGCCGCAGCGTGGATGGGTCTGAGGTGCTCCAAGCCCTCGGGACTTTTTACATGGATATGTGACATAAATGACAAAATAATGTATTTACGGATTTGAGTGTAGGGGAATGTTGTGCTATTTTTGCTAACACCTACAATCACTTTATAGTCTCCTCAGAGTGCAGGATGGCTTTATTTCGGCTTTATAATCTGCTTAATTGGTGCTAGCGGGACCTTTTTGCTGCAAGTAAGCTGCGGCTCGGTTTTAGCCTTGCAGAGAGGGTTCCCGGAGCAATTGAATAGCAAATAGGATTTTCTTGCGGCCGAAACTCTTGCGGCCGTTTTAGATCAAAGGTTTTCCTCCGGCGCGTGCGGCCGCAAGGGATAGCAAGGCGCCGGCCGCAAGCCTGCCGGAATCCCCGGCCGGAGGGGAATAGAATAGCCGAATAGCTTGCGGCCGGTCCTTGCGGCCCCGCATCTCCTACGGCCGATAATAGAATGAGGCCCATAGTAATTAAGGTTTCAAGGCAGATTTTCTATGGGATTAAGGTCTGGACACTGGCTAGGCCACTCAAAGACCTTAATGTGCTTCTTCTTGAGCCACTCCTTTGTTGCCTTGGCTGTATGTTTTGGGTCATTGTCATGCTGGAATACCCATCCACGACCCATTTTCAATGCCCTGGCTGAGCGAAGGAGGTTCTCACCCAAGATTTGATGGTACATGGCCCCGTCCATCGTCCCTTTGATGCAGTGCAGATGTCCTGTCTCCTTTGTCCATTTGCGAAAAACACCCCCAAAGCATAATGTTTCCACCTCCATGTTTGACAGTGGGGATGATGTTCTTGGGGTTATAGCATTCCTGCTCCACCACAACACTTTCACCCAGTTCTCCTCTGAATCATTCAGATGTTCATTGGCAAACTTCAGACGGGCCTGTACATGTGCTTTCTTCAGTAGGGGGACCTTGCAGGCGCTGCAGGATTTCAGTCCTTCACGCTGTAGTGTGTTACCAATTATTTTCTTGGTGACTATGGTCTCAGCTGCCTTGAGATCATTAACAATGTTTCCCATGTAGTTCTGGGATGACTCCTCACCGTTCTCATGATCATTGAAACTCCACAAGGTTAGATCTTGCATGGAGCATCAGACCGAGGGAGACTGGCAGTTATTTTGTGTCTCTTCCATTTGCGAATAATCGCACCAACGGTTGTCACCTTCTCACCAAGCTGCTTGATGATGGTCTTGTAGCCCATTCCAGCCTTGTGTAGGTCCACAATCTTGTCCCTGACATCCTTGGACAGCTCTCTTTAAGAGTGTGCTCCTAATCTCAGCTCATTACCTGTTTAAAAGACACCCGGGAGCCAGAACTCTTGCTGATTCATAGGGGGTCAAATACTTATTTCCCTCACTGACCTGCAAATCAATTCATAACTTTGTTGAGATGCGTTTTTCTAGTTTTTTTTTTGTTTTGTTATTCTGTCTCTCACTGTTAAAATACACCTACCATTAAAATTATAGTCTGATAATTTCTTTGTCAGTGGACAAACGTTCAAAATCAGCAGGGGATCAGATAGTTTCCCCTGCACTGTATGCAATAGCCCAATATCCCAGTGGGTTGAGGTATAAATAAATCTAAAATCAGTGTGGAGTATATAACATATTAATTGATTAGCAATAAAATCACCATTTGAAGATAATACATTCAGTGTAACATTTAAAACTTACATTAGAACATTAGTTTTTAGAGAACTAGCAGTTCTGCTTCTCTCCACACCCTATCCTGTGTCCAGGGATGGAAGAGGATCTGCTCAAGTTGCTGTCCTGCATGTTTTCTGGTCAGTTTAAGTTTTACTGTAGTGAAGGAGTGAGATAAAGATTCCTATCAGCACAACCTCCTGGGCAGATCCTCCTCCGACCCATAGAAACCTGGTCGGGTCGAAGGAGCTTATCTGTTGAAGTCTAAAACACTCAATTTCAAATACGACAAGACATTTCCTTCCTCAAATACTGATTTCTATTGCTAATTATTTCAAAAAACAAATTGCAACTTAATCTATGCGCCCTTCAGTGATCCTTTAAATCAGTGTCTCTAAACCTTTTTGTTGCCTTCAAATGCTTATGGGGATCACCTCTAAAATCCAGAACTTTTATAACCAGGTGCTAATACATGTAACATACTTTTTTTTTTTACATTTTAAATGTAAATTAGAGAATATTTTAACTTATTTGAACTATTTATCAATAATCTATCTAAATGCAAGTAATGGTGGTGGTATATTAAAAATATTAGGCTTTCCTCTTTGATGACCAGCAGATGAGGTATCAGGGACCGGCTGTTCAGAACCGCTGCTTTATAAAACATGATAGCTTTAGGTAAAATGTTCCAGCATACAGTAAAACATAGTCTAGTTACACTGCAATGAAATTTCCCACGCCAAATCTTCCAATATCAACATTGTGGTTAAGTAGCGTGTCCTAAAACATTGTTAGCCATACATTCAAATAACATGAGTCATTAGCTTTCCATTTCCTGCCCAAACTTCCTTTGGATCTCTAACCTAGTTTTATATAGCACTCTAGTGATGTCACTCAGATCTTTGTCTGGTAAACAAAGTACTATTTCCCTCTGTATTTTTGGGTCAAGTTTGTGTAAAATATTTATAGTAGTGCTGTAATTGTTACCATATGGTATTGTACGTATGACCTTGGAAAGACATTGGTTTCTTATGATGAAATCTCTTTTCTCAATAGCTTGGCTGAGTACATTACTGGGAGAAAGAACAAAATGCTCCATGTAGTTTACTGACGTCTGTACCTACACTCAAACAACTGTTTATGTAGTTATACAAGCCACTTAAACCATTAGAGTAGATGTAACAGTCTCAATTAAATGTTGGAATTTGTTTAAAGAAAATGTATAAATGGATGAAACAGTGAGACAAATGTAATTATGAAATAACCTGAGCATGAAAGTAGTAATTAGACGCAAGCCGAACACAAAACAAACTATATTAGTAGAGGATCGCTCAAAGGACCGGTGTGGTCATACATTTAAAATGTACTATTTTGAAAAATTATTCAGGAAGCAGCAGGCGATGCCAAAAAATACATGTCTGCAGCCAAGGAAAATGGCATTAAAAAACTTCAATTGAAATGCTGCGATTAGTTAGGTAAACAAAACACCATATAAAATAATGATCGCAGTGGTCCTTATAGTATTTTGTTTACCTACTTTGGCAGTGTTGAATGGACCTAGGTTTTTCCTAACCTGTATATTATCTCTTATGAGTATAAGCCCTTTCAATTGAACTAATTAGAACCTTATCTTCATCTAAGCTTCTTTACTATGTACCTAATCAGGTAAAAAATGGCCTACCCCACAATAGTATAATTCTTTTTTTTGTTGTAAGCTCATTTTCTCAATATCAAGTTCTTTAAAAGATGGAACTTTAATTGTACTTTAAAGAGAAAAAAGGCTGTATTCTATTGCCCAATTTGTAAATTTGTAAAAATCTGATTACGAGTTACCCACCTACAATCACTATGGGACAGCCAAAAGATGCAAAGTCGGGCTTAGAACTCTATTGGTTTTAGCACAGCTTGAATATTACAAGTTGCACAAAATCGATATTCTATTAGACCCATAGCTCTAATAAAATCTAACCCACGACTGAAAAAGTATCAAGTTTCTGTCACAAATATTACAAGTACTAAATAGGACTTGCAAGGGCTTTTTCAAACACTTATTATAGCTGTAGAAGCAATTAAAAACATACTATTGTACTTTAAATGGGAAAGCATGGAAAGACATTAGAGTTAATTGCACAGCAGTCTCAAACCCACAAATGTGCAATTAAAAATAATATTTTTAAATGTTATTTCTGAGTAATATCAATCTCGGGACTCAAGGGGTTAATACATATAAAGAAAACCCCATGGACTAAAACAGATGATTTAATGCATTTTATAGAGTGCTTGATTGCGAGCTCAATCAGCAAATATTATTTATTGCCACTACTATGGGCTGTGTCTAAGAAGTAAATTACGGGCTTGCTTAAATATTGTCAGATCATATGATCACACACCCTGAAATTTTACTTAAGAAGGCAAGGTTTACCAGTTTAGGCTTAAGGAGGTTAATTGTGAGCTTGAGTCAATAAAATACATCTAAACATATACAGCCTTATTAAATTGCGATTCGGCAAATTAAAAAAGGCTCTATTTAAGCACATAGCATATTTTTTTAAAAGAAGTTTTAGTTAGTCAACTTCTATCCAAAAGCAAGGTCTTCATTAACTAAAAACTTCTATAAAAAAAATATGCTGTGTGCTTAAATAGAGCCCTTTTAAATTTGCTGAATGGCAATTAAATAAGTCTGTTAGAGAAAAAACACCTGCAGCCAAAATTACTGGTTAGAGGCATTTGCGTGCTTCCTATAGAATAGGGCTCAAAGTAACCAGACGTCATAAATGTAATATTGTCTAATAATAGTTGTTGATATTTATCATTATTAACCAAAAACTAATTTTGATCTTTTTCTATGTTTGCAACAAAATTCTATCTGAAATTATGTTCAGAGAAATGTGCTAATTTATAAAATTTTACTTTGTAACATGATAGTGGTGCCAGCAGTGCACTTATAAATTTAAATGATGCTAGATGAGTGTGAACATACCCCTGTCTTCATGACACAAGAAGGGTTGCCATTGTTATATGAACATGCACATTAATTTAGTAGAGTTGCAAAATCTTACAACGTAACATCCTTTATGAGATATCCAGATCAGAGTATATACCACCAGCTCCCACTCCATCAAAAAACAGAATAAAAAAAAACAATTAAACTCAACTATGAGACATGCCAACACCACACACATGGCCATGGGAGATTTTCCTTACTCACTTTTTGTGCGTCATTGGAAGTCTAGCTTCAAGGTAGCATAAACATATCAAACTTTAGAAGACGTACTAGGTTCTTTACACTCTCTTTTTTTTCTATATCAAACTTTCGACTACTAGGTTCAAGAGTACCACGTGAACAACAGTATAAAGCTGAACAGTTATTTTTTACATAGTAATACCAGAAGGCAATATCATGGCTCAAAAAAACTTTATGATGTTTTTTATTACTATACAACTATTTATTTGTTATAGAAAAATAACAATAACACATTTAATAGTATAGACATAGATTCTAAATCAATTCAATGCTCTTATTTTACTAAAGTATAATACATTAAATGCCTTTGCAGTATGGGACATTAGTAGTGTGAAGCTCCCATTCCTGTGGGTGTTGCGTTATTTTATTCCTAGTTCCCAGAATGCAGAAATATCGCCTCATGCATGGACATTTAGGGAGAAATTATAATCCATTTATGTTGATCTTTTTAAAATGTAAAATAACCTATCCATTTTATATATTTCAAAATGAAAATTCTTACCAGTTCTCTGTAAATTTCAGTTGGGATGATATTTAAAGGCGCTGCACCAGCAGTGATGGCATCTTCAATGTCTATGTTCAGTTGTTCTAGTTTTAATAAAAGGCAGGTCATAGATTTCGACCTTGGAGGTCTTTCATCCTATTAAAAAAAAGTAGAAAAAGACTATCATGTCATTTATGCACAAACATTACATCCCTTATTCAAATGAGGTTTATAAATGATTGAAACTGAATTAAAAATGTCAAAAATAAATAATTTTAATAACTAGTTAAACCTGTAATTTGTTTAGTATTTGGATTTCCAACATTCATTTATGACTACCTCCAGAACTACACATCCCTATTGGCCAGTGGCAGCTGTTTAACTACATGAACGTATCTGGAACTTGCTTGGTACTCCCACTATATTGGGGACTCTAAAACTACTAGGAACAGATTCTCTATCTCCTTAACACTAATTTCATACTTATTCTTCACTAGCGACTTGCCCGTCAAAAATGACGGGGCAATACAATTGTAAGGCAGGTAATGCTACAGGGCCTCATTCTATTAGCGGCCGCAGCCGTTGCGGGGCCGCAAGGACCGGCCGCAAGCTATTCGGCTATTCTATTCCCTTATGGCCGGGGGCTCCGGCAGGCTTGCGGCTGGTGCCTTGCTATCTCTTGCGGCCGAGGAAAGCCTTTGATCTAAAACGGCCACAAGAGTTTCGGCCGTAAGAAATTCCTATTTGCAATTCAATTGCTCCGGGAAACCTCTCTGCAAGGCTAAAAGCGAGCCGCTGCTTACTTGCGGGAAAGAGGTCCCGCTAGCACCAATTAAGCACATAAAATAGCTCAAATAAAGCCATCCTGCACTTTGAGAAGACTATAAAGGGATTTTAGGTGTTAGAAAAAATAGCACATAATTATCCTGTACTCAAATCCGTAAAATATTTTATTTTTAATATCCGTAAAATATCCATGTAAAAAGTCCAGAGTGCTTGGAGCACCTCAGACCCGCCCACGCCGCAGCCGGAAAATAAACAGTTAATTTGAACTCGGGTTTGGGCAGATGTGCAAGCTTGAGAGTGGGTTACTTTTAATCCTCATGTCCCCCAATATGATCCCTAGCATTTACAGAGCTGTACAGTGCAGGCTTGAATTTATTTTTGAGTTTTTATATTTCTGAGATTACGGCCGGTTCCAAGATATGCGGCCGGCCGTAAGGGGAGATCCTTGCGGGGCCGTATAATAGAATCGCGAGTTAACTGAACCACCGCAAGGAATCGCAGCCTTACGGCCGATTTACGTCCGCTAATAGAATGAGGCCCAGAGACATTAATTTTTTTGATGGTCTGAGATTTTTCGTTTTGTTTTTTTCGGCGGCCATTTTTCTCTCGCTTAGGGGATTTTCGCGTGTCTAAACTCTGGAATTTTGACTTAAATTGAGGTGTAACTTCACTTGCAGAGGTCCTGGGTGCCCCCCTCGCTGTGGGTAAGCTTTTTATGTCTTTTTTTGTGTGTATTTATGGGGTCGTAATGTTTTTTTTTGAAGTCCCGCGGCTCATATTTTTTTAGGCTAAGTCCGTAAATTTTGCGTTCTAAGTCCCGCGGTTTGTATTTTTTTGTGTAAGTCCATATTTAGTGATTGCATGTTAGATCTATTTTGTTAAAGTGCCGCTTGTGTGGGTGTTTGAAACCGCGTGTAAGGCGCCGTAGAGCCTCCACCTCCCCAAATGCCTTTGGCTCATTGCTGCTGACGTGGGAGCCTCCACCTCGCTTCGAGAGAGACGCAGTTCTTTCGAGCTTGCTTCGCGAGCTCGCAAAGCGTGACGCCAATTCGTAGTTTGACAACTATTATATGTGATAACTAGATCATAACTAGGATGTTGCACAATACCATGAAATACAGAATATTTTTAAGTTATAGAAGTAACTATATCCCAATTGTATCCCAATTTACAACTGTTAAACAATATAAGGAATATCTGGCACACAATCTTACTTGCTTGAAGGAAAATATTTTAGCTGCAAGCCTATGCAGCCTGACAACGCCACGAGTATTTGTAGACTGTGTGGTCAAAATAGCTTTGTACATAACCGTTTAATGACAAAGAATGCAGATTGGAATCACAAAGCAGAGATGTACCAGAAATACACTACAACTGTTGTTCTTTGTGGCCTGTTCCATACTTGTGCATCACAACAAGAAAGAGCCCTCCTAATAGGAAATGTCTACAACTACAATTTACTAGACACGTCAATCTATCCCTAATGTCCTATATTAGATATTCTCTAAGAAATATGTAAAATTATTTTAGTGCCCATAACCACCTTTATTAATAACAATTAAAGGGACATTGAAGGGATTTTTTTCTGTATGGAATATGAAATAATTTATTTCTGAGTGTTTTCCTTTTTTAAATGATAATTCTAAAGCAGAAAAAACGTATTCATATATTAATCGATCTCGGGGCTTGCCTCTGTCAGCCAATGAGCAGTAACACAGATGTAGGAGTCATACTTGTCTGTTAATGAAGTCACCAAACATACATATGCTATGTGTACTCTCTGTTGCTTTCAATTACATTTAAACAGTTTTTTGTGCAAAACAAAACTTAGGTAAGCTTTTAAATGCATGAAAAAACTAACTGTGTTCCGTGTCTCCTTAAGACTCAGACGTACTGCTCTTGTAATTAACCTATTCAATTTATATTTTTATTTAAAAAAAATGATGCTTGTATTATTAGGGAGTCCCAGAGTACTAACATAATGTTAGCATCATTTAAGCCTGCAGTCCACCATAGTGTGCAATTCTAAGGGCCTTATTCAATTGCGATTTGGTCAGTTGAATAGGGCTCTATATAAGCACAGAGCGTATTTTTTTTACAGAAGTTTTTAGCTAGTGAACTTCTAGCCAAAAGCAAGGTCTTCATTAACTAAAAACTTCTGTAAAAAACTATGCTCTGTGCTTATATAGAGCCCTATTCAATTGTCCGAATCACATTTGAATAAGGCCCTGTGTCATGGGTTTGGTATGTTATATTTAAAATGCAGAACTGAATAATAAAGTTAGACCGTTTTAAAATGTTAGCTGAAAATAATTAAGGCCTGAATGAAGAATGATAACAAAGAAAGATGTAATTTAAATTCTCATTCTGATTCAACCTATTTGAGACAGTACAAAAGTTTTGCTTTGCATGAAAACTGAACTGTATTTACCGCTGTGCAAACTGCTCTTGCAATAATGTCAGGACTTTCTAAAATATGAAGGCACTCATTCAATTGCGACTTGGCCAATTGAATAGGGCTCTAAATAGCAAAAATTTTTAAAGAAGTTTTTAGTTAGTGAAACCTTGCTTTATGATAGATGTTTACTAACTAAAAACTTCTTTAAAATAAATTTGTTATGTGCTTATTTAGAGCCCTATTCAATTGGACAAATTGCAATTGAATGAGGGCCAAACTGGGATGGAATAACTGATTTCTCCAGTGATTCAATTTGTATAATCCCCTAACACACTTTAATTATACTTACAATCAGATCTTGTAAGGCTGCATTTCCAGAGTTTTTTGTTACATTGTTTGAATCTTGTGCTTTTAAAATCATGGTAGCATTATTTTTTAAGCACTTCCTCCTCTAACTTTTTCACCTTAGGTAATAATGAAACACGAAAACAAATGACAAAATCAGATTAGGTGAACTCATAACTCTCACATATGATCCTTAGAAATTGTTTATAAATAATTGTTATTTAAATTGATCTGTGGAGTTTGGCAAAGATTTCAAATGTTTGTGAAGGACACAAGACACTAACAACATCAACAGCTATTATAAGCCATGAGCATACAAGTGTTTTTGTAGAGAACATTTTAAATTTAGCTGTTTGTGTCATGCGTGCTGCCAAGGACTGAGATATCACTATATTCTGCAATACTCTGATTATTCATCTGGATTACGGGACATTCACGGCTACCTCACTCTTCATATATATATAAATATATATATATATATATATATAAATATATATATATATATATATATATATATATATATATATATATATATATATATATATATATACCCTTCTTGATCTCTATCTTCTACCCAGGTTCAGGTACATTATCTCTTCTTGTAGTACTTTATCTGTCCGTCCTTATCTCTTTCTCCCTCTCCAGCAGTTCCCCAGTAGCTCCCCCTAGCCATCATTCATTTTGGCCAGATTGTTCCCATAACCGTGTCTCGCGAGAGCTCGCGAGACTATCTCATGAAATCTAGCGAGATTACCTTGCTTGATCTTGGGAGACCCAGGTAAGAGAAAGTAGCCAAAGGGACAGGGGAGGTTAAGGGAAGCTGATGGATATCTAGGGGGATTTATCCCTCTCAACCCCCCCGCTTCCTATGCCCCTGCATGCTGCCATCTTAAGATAGCCAGTTTGCTTGGAAGCTGGGGGAAGAGATGTCTTTTTGTGACATACTTATCTATTCAGTTGGCTATTTATGACAATATTTTAACAGAACTGAATAAAGATCTTATCTGAAGACAATGTTCCTCCCACTCCTCCCAATTGTTGAATCCTTTTATTATTATTATTATTATCGTTTATTTGTAACGCGCCAACATATTCCGTAGCGCTATACATAAGTTAAGTTACAGGCAATGACAAGTTAAAGATTCATACATTGCAAAGAGTGTATGGCCCTGTCTTTGAGCTTGGAATCCAGTGTCCATAGCGCTTTCCCTAAAGCACTGCGCAGGATTGAAACTCGCAGACTTACAATCTAATATCTAAGCCAATAAAGCAAAGTTGAATCTAATTTTTAAACTCTGTTTATTTATTTAACATTTTCTAAAAATATTTTGTCCATTTTAAGGTCTTCATACCAGCTTACTATAAATATGATACTTTAGTAGAAATTTATCTCAAAGCACAAAATTTAGTTGGACGTTAGTTAGTGCTTCTCTTGGGTTGCAATGGCGGATGTCTATTAACTTCTATTTCTATAGAAAATAGCTATCACGGCCTCTGAGAATCTTGGTGAATCTAGCCCAAAGATCATTATTAAAGAAAACCACCAAAAAAAAAAAAAAAAAGTTAATTCCCCATAATGATATAATCAAAACACTGTATCAGGATTTAACACACTTAGTTTTGCCTTTAGGCAGCAAACGTTTCTTTTTTTTTTTAATGTACTTTAAAAGGTACAATATTGCTATTCAGCTTCCCATTCTGCTATAGTAACATGTCTGTCTGCTTTAAATGACTGTAAGAGTGGACACAACAAGGATGATGGCTGCCAACAAATCTTGACCTAAACATTGGAATGTACCAAAAACAAGAAATAATTTCAATAAGGAGATTGTATTCAGTACTGAGGTCAGATAGTTACTTTTCCACTCAAATCTCCACTCCAAAAAAAAACTGTAATTAAGGGTTATGAGAAACTTTCTAAAAGATTGCTTCTGTCAGTTCCAGTGACCTTTGGTTTGAAAGCAACATTGTTTTCATCAGAAAGCATTCATGTCTATTTCACCATGGATTGCAGCTTTGCAGTTTCTAAGTCTGGTTATAATAATGTGATTTTAATGTTTAGTTTTAATAATGCCATTTTCATTATTTATTTTTTTCAAAATTTAGATTTTCTATTTCAAAATAATTATTTGCCCATGTTTTAAATAACATTTTATGAATTTTTGGTTGAGTAATGGCATTTTCATATAAACACCAATTCATGATGTGGATATTTTATATATTTTGGTCTAGGATAGATAGATAGGTAGATAGAGAGATAGATAGATATTAACTATTTTATAGCCTCTAGGTTGTAAGCTCAGATTTGTGTGGCCCCCTAACAACTCAATTACTACTACTCCTTTCCTCTTGTTTTATCCCAATCATAACTTCACCATTCTATTGAAAATCATAAGTGTATATATGTCTAAGTAAGTTTACAGTCACAAAGTCATAAAGTAATAAACTGATAAATACATTTACAGACAGAATATTCTAAATGTAGACATTTTTGTGCATATTCTATGGCATTTCACTGACAACTTCAGGCAATCTGCTGCCTATAAAAATGAGCTCCTAGTAAACCAATGACCTTCATTAAATTTAGCAGAAGGAACTGGCAGTTCTAGATGTCACATGGACATTGTGCAGACATAAACCTCTCCTATATTCTAAGTCCTCCCATCTTAGGAAGCTGAGATGCAGAAACCAAAATGGTAGCTTCTGGAGCTGCATAATTCCATTTAAAAAGAAATCAATTAGAAATGTGATTGCTTTATAATAATAATAATTAAATAATAATTTTACATTTTAAAACTATTTTCTTTATTTTCAGGTTGAGTTCCGCAAAAGAGAACATGTTAAAAATAAGGTCCTTTAAACACAGGTTAATACTGGAAAGGTATGTTTCAGGGTTGACATGCATCTGTAAAAGGTATACTATTTATTAATTAAAACATTGTCAACCTATTTCTATATATTTAACAATTTCTAAGTTCAGATATTTTTGTAATATTCATTTATATATACAGTAAGTTCCTGACTTACATGGTTTCAACTTACACTGACTCATTCCAGACATAAAACAAAGGACAAGTACATCTATAAATCACACAGAAAAAATCCAGTGCCATAAATAAAAGCAAAATCGGAGCTACAAATAACTTAATAGCACTATAAGTATAGTATGTTGGCTTTTAATTGCTATGCATGTTCTAAAAAAAATATTTAATTCAAGCACTGTTCATCTTTTCATATCACAAATTCACAATATATAGTTGATTAAATATATTGGTTAAAATACGTGATGACAAAGCTATGTATCATTTTGATACTGATGTCCAACATATTTTGATGTACAAGACAAATTTACAACAACTGTTGATGCATTCTCTTGGGCTCTAAATATAACGTACATACTGAGGAGATTATGAAACATATCTTTAAATCTATTTCTGGCACCTATACATTTTTCTCTTTTTGCATTCCCAAATGAATCACTATGTGTATCATCACTGGCTGCTTCTAAAAATACAAATATCAACAGTAAAAATGATTTACTGGAAATACATGTCACTCTTACCACGGATGACGGGTCATGGTGAATCCATATATAAAGTGAAACGGACATTTTTTCTTGCCCATTTCAATCTTTTGTCTGACTCTTCATGATCAACCATTATAAAATGCACATGTCCATTTTAATAGTTGCAGTCATGTTTTTTCCTTCAATGCTACTTGTTTAGTTTAATTAAAGTGTGTTGCACTTGTAACACACGTGAAAGTACATTTCTTTTCTATTTTTTTGGGATGTAGTTGACTAGACATTATAAGAAAAATGGAAACTATGAGTCTGATTCAATTCGAAGGCCGCATCTCACGGTATACAGGATGTATGTCTGCGGGCTACTCTGCTACAATTCTGGTGCTGTTCAATTGAACAAGCCTGCAAGTTATGGACCGAACACCGAAGCTGTAAACCATGCACTTGTGCGTAGCAGTTCAGGGCAGGAATATGATCAATTAAGCAAGGCAGCAACCACCCGTTTCGAATCAACCAATAGAAAATGAGACCGATATCATTACGGCAGTAAAACATGGAGGTTACATGTCAATAAATTATGTTCGGGGGTCCCATATGCGATGGAACTCGCAAACCCTCAAAATACAAAATAATAAAAATGAATTCCAATACTGTTCTAGTCCATATGGGTGGCCTGATATGTATTAACTCATTGATTCCCAAGATCGATATAACCCCAAAATGACACATAAAAAAATGTATTTGCTGATTGCAGATTTGCAAGCTTGAGATGGTTGTGCAGTTAATTCTAATGTCTATCATCGCTTTCCCCATCATTTACAGTGCAGTATTGATTTTTTATTTGCATTTACAGTGCTGCGGACAGGGGTTAAATCCCCTTGAGGGTCCTCTCTAGTACTCATAGGATTTTCTCCTATATTTGCCCTTTACAGGTGTGAAAACATTTGCCGGCTTAATGAATTGTAGCAATTGAATAGCGATTTGCGATTTTAGTGATCGTAACTCTTGCGGACGGGAGAGATCAAAAGCTTTGGGAGGCTGCAAGTTCCGGGTTTAACAACCACAATTTTTTCAAGGCGATAACACGTAAATCGTTTGGAGCCTGCAAAAAGTCGCCAATTGAATAGCAAATTAACTTACGGCTTCACTTACGGGCAGCAGTAGCTTACGATTGCTCAACTGAATGCGGGTTCTATGCTAATACAGTAATTTCAAGTGATCAAAAATTTAAAAAAAGAGTCTTGAGAGATAGAGTATAGAACGATTTGCGGGATCAAACTTATTGAGCTACGTATTGATCAAATTGAACTGAAACAAGATATCTTAGTTTATGCGGAATATGTTGGCGCGTTATAAATAAAGGATAATAATAATAATAATAATAATAGGGATAACATCTTGAATAATCAAATTAAATTGGAGTTTTAGAAACCTCATTACTTTCACTACTGTTTCACCTTTTGCAACTACATAATTTTAATTTGAAAAGTGTATAAAGATATCTTGGCAAAGTCCCGAATAGAATGCAATAATTTAGTGCAAACCATTAAGAGTCAGCCAGTATACATTCTGAGTTTTAAATAGTGATGTCACCTATTTCCCTTTTTTTTGCATTCTCACTTATCAGAATAAAAATATTTTAAAAAAGCTTTCCGTATTTTCACTTGATTTTCCCCTTACCACTGCTAATGCACTAGATATTTCAGGGGTTCTTCAGTCCATATTGGTTTCACATACAGTTGAATCATAAGGCTGGTTACTATAGAATCATAAAAAACAAAAACATTTATTATAGTTCCTTATTTACATCTACTGTGCAACATTCAGCAGCTTAATTTTCATCAATTTGGAGTCACCAGCTTTTTTCAGCTTTGTTTGAATATGCAATATGGGCTGGATTTTGTATAATCTAATGTATGCCAGTTAAGAGAAAAGTAAGAATGCCTTATCACTATTTCAGTGAGGTTTTTCAGACCTCTAAAATGTTCATTAATGGTAGAATCTCTTTTTGGAAGCTAATATTGTGCATTATCACATATTATAATTGTCTAACTACGAATCGTCGTCACGCTGCGTTGCGTAGTGCGTACGACTTAGCGCGCTCATCGCCTGGCGAGCCTCGCGCAGCGAAGCGAGCCGTTAAACTGCTCTGTTGCGTAGTGCGTACGACTTCGCGATGAGCCGCTCATTGCAGGCGAGCCTCGCGCAGCGAGGCGAGCCGTTATGTTAAATCGTAGCACTTTGGCAATGAGCACCGCAGGCGCTCATTGCAGGCTCGCCTCGCGTAGCGAGGCGAGCCGTTAAATTGTAGCACTTAGAAAAAAAACACGAGGTGAAAAAAATTACGAGATAAGCGGCGGAACAAAAACAGTAAAAAAAACACTACATACACACTAAAAAATAAAACAAAGGTCACTTACAGCATGGGGAACCAGGCCGGACATCTGGAAGTGAGTTGGAACTGCAATTTAGATCGATTTAGCCAAGTTACAAAGATCGAAAATCGGCTAAGCGTGAAAAAAATGGCCACCGAAAAAAATGAAAACGAGGCTATACTACTACGAGTTGCGTAAAACACAGTCACAGACGTATGTCTTTGAAAAACAACGAGATAAAGGATGCAGATTAACCGTGCAATGAGTAAAAAGACAGTAGTGAGTACATTTTACGAAACAGATTTACGCATTAACACAGATTTAACGACTTTGTCTCGCGCAACATCGGATTTCCCGCCTAAACCAACGCATTTGATGTGAAATATAAGTTGCAAGTTATAAAAAAAAAAAAAAAAAATTGAATTTATTTAAAAAATAAAAAAAAGGGACAAATGTAGCGTCATGTTGTGTGGCAAACACATTT
Organism: Discoglossus pictus; assembly: GCA_027410445.1. NCBI lineage: Eukaryota > Metazoa > Chordata > Amphibia > Anura > Alytidae > Discoglossus > Discoglossus pictus. Next base: position 414,824,326 of record CM050164.1, on the reverse strand, counting down.
CACTACATTTAATTTTTAGTGACCGTCATTTGACCGTTTGACCATATTTACTGTTAAACCGTAGTACTTTAGCGGGCTGAGCGATGAGCGCTGCAGGCGATCATTGCCCGGCGAGCTTCTCGCAGTGAGGCGAGCCGTTAAACCGTAGTACTTTGGCAATGAGCGCCCCAGAAAAAATGCAGCACGAACAAAACGAAAACCAGGCGACAGCACTATCACCACGGAAAACACGTACCGATAATCCGCTAAGACGCATACCACACATTATCTGCCATTTTAGGATAATGCGCAAGTACACAGCTACGTTAACGGTTTCGGCTCGCGCACGCACACTATTACACTGCACCTGTTCATCACGCTTACACAGCACCTCCACACCACTAATGCTACTGCAACATCAACACAGATTGCCAGCTCTTCAACACAATGCATAAAAATACGTAAATTCATTTATTTATTAATATTTCAGTAGTACACACAAAACAACATTAGCTACCTTACAATTCCATATGTATATTAATAACTAAACAACTTTTAAAACATACACATCTGATTGCCGTCATTTTTTGACGGGCAATACGCTAGTCACATATTATAATTGTTGAACTACAAGACGTCGTCACTCTTTGTGTGGTGCGGATGACTTAGCGATAAGGGCCGAAAGCGCTCATCGCCTGCAAGCCTTACGTAGCGAGGAGAGCCCTCACTCGGAGCACTGAGGCGATGAGCGCCAAAGGCGGTCATTGCCTGTGAGCCTTGCAAAGCAAGGCGAGCAGTGGGGACAATGAAACATTCAGGACTTAGCCAGAGAGGAGCACCGAAGGTTGAGCTGATCACACATTGAAACACGCAGGACTTACTCCAAACACTTACAAAACGCGGGATCGCCTTAGGCTGCAAGTAGTTGACGAATAAGGGACTTAGAAAAAAAAAAATACCAGACGCGGGACTTAGAAAAAAAAAAAATTAGATAGGAAAAATACGAAGTTAAAGGCCGAATCTCGCAAAGCAAAAAACACAAAAAACAAATATAACAAAAACATCACAAACAGCACAGGGGAACAGCCAGGACGTCTGGGAGTGAGGTGGAACGCAAATTTAAGTTGAATTTAAGTATTTTCGCCAGTTGAAAATCTGCTAAGCAAGAAAAAAATGGTGGGCGAAAAAAATGAGGCTACACGACACTGAACCGTGCAAAACACAGCCAGCAACGTACGAGGTAGAAAAAATACAAATAGGCAGGACGCAAAATGCTCGCAAAATACATAAAACATAGACTAACTCCGCCATTTTAAAACACCAATTTACAAATTTACACATTAAGATTCTGAAATGGCCGAATTCCCGCCTAAACCAACGGTTTTGTCTTGCGCACGCAGCCTATATATAGGGCACACTTGCCACAGACCTGACACATTCTACTCAGGTGATGACAGTCTGAGCGGACATTTTCTGCTGCCGGAAAATCCAAAGAAATTGTTAGCTCTTCAGGATACTGATTGATAAATATTAATTACAAATCAGTAAAGTATATTGATTTATATTACTTATCATTAAAAAATTATTACTCAATTAATTATTCTTAAAAAAAAATGTATATATTGTTAGTTACAAAAATTTAGCAACAAACTTATAATTTACACTGCCTTTAGTTTATGAATACTTTCATGCTTAGCTCTTTGTAATATATTTATTCATTGGTTAATGAATGAATTAGTAATGTAGATTAATTTATTAATTATTAATTACTAATCATTATGAACAACAAATATTCCATATTTTACAATGCTCTTATTTTATGAATATATTAATGCTTAGCTCTTTAGAATACATTTATTTACTTATTGATTATTAATGTACATTAATTTATTAATTAGTAATTAGTAATCATTACCAAAAAAAAAAAGTATTTTACAATGCAATAAAAAAATATAGAATTCAGATTGCACTTATATATCTGTATTACTGATCATTAACCTACATTACTTTATTTACTATTCATTAGTAACAATTAAAAAAATTGACCACAAACAACATGTACGTTTTACAATGCACTGACATATCCTTGTTGCTGCTGATTGGCTGATAGGGATGATTTCAAATATTAAACATGCTTTCCATCTCATTTGAAAGTTTCATCATCTCTGCTGCTGACTGAACACAGAGAGTGACGTTTGCAGCCTTTGAACAGCATAAAGATCACCTTTACAAGTATATCATTTAATTATGTTCTTATGGAAGAAAAAAGGATTGACAGCCTTATTAAATTGCGATTCGGCCAATTGAGTAGGGCTCTATATAAGCACAGAGCATATATTTTTTACTGAAGTCTTTAGTTAGTGAACTTCTATCCAAAAGCAAGGTCTTCACTAACTAAAAACTTATTTAAAAAAAGTATGCTATGTGCTTATATAGAGCCCTCTTCAATTGTCCGAATCACAATTTAATAAGGTTGTAAGTCTTTTAATTTTGGATTAATGACAGTTATTGATTACTTAATGTATATTGATATATTAATTATTAATAATTAGTAATCATTACCAAAAAAAGAAAAATATTTTTACCCTGCAATAAAAATAATAATAATTTTTGACCTGCACTTACTGCCTTACTGGTCATTCATGTACATTCTTTTTGGAACTATTAAATAATAATAATAAATAAAAAAAACAACATTTATAATGGATAAAAAATATGTATATTTTACAAAGCACTTACATATCGGGAGTGCTTATAATTGCCTGACAGGAATAGGATATTCAAATCACTTAAATATTTAAAGCAGTTTCTTAGATTCTGCTTTTATTTATGAATATATTGATGATTATGCTTTTATATTTTCAATGTAGGTCAATTAAACATCATACTTTCAATGAGTCACAAATTAATTGAATGCAAACATTAAAAATGATTTTCATGTAATTTTACAGAATTTTCATCTCTGCACCTGACTGAAGAAAGAGAGTGAGCTCATAGAGTGATTTCATCTGCAATAACATAAATTTCACAGGTATATGATTTCATGATGCCCTTTTTGTTTTGCATTGATGAGAGTTAATGAATAATTAATTAACCTATATTTATTTAGGGCCTCATTCAATTGCAATTTGCCCAATACAATAGGCCTCTATTTAAGCACATAGCATATTTTTTTACATCAGTTTTTCATTAATGAACATCTATCCAAAAGCAAGGTTTTCAGCAACTTCAAACTTCTGTAAAAAAAATATGATATATTCTTATATAGAGCCCTATTCAATTGCCCAAATTGCAAATGAATGAGGCCCTTAATATTTAATTATTCATTAATAATAATAAAAAAAAAACATTACTTATGCATACATATATGCTTACCTAATTAATGTTTAAAGAACACAAATTACAACTCATAAGTTGATTGATTTCTTAATTAATACAATAACAAAATTGCACACTATTGTAAGCCCAATTTAAACTTTGCTCACAGCTCTTTGTGTTCTAACATTTCTAAATTATAACAATTAAAAAAAAAAAACATCAGGTCTTATAACAGTGCAATCTCATCTGCTTCTATTGGTGCTACATTAGCAGAAAATGTCCCAGGACATGGTCCATATTGTTTTAGAGTTCAAGGGCAAATTTACCACCGCACTTCACATTTACACCCACAAGAAGGAGAGCAAAGGAAATTTGCAGTTGTATGTCATAGATACAATGGAAGCTGTTGAAGAACAGATGACGCTTCCAGAAAATAAACAGTGTTTGCGCATAGTTTTTGAACAGCTGGATAAAATTATGGCCAAAAACCCATACAGTCAAACAAACAAATGATTAGCACAGGTCGAAAAAGAACAACAGCAACATGCTCAAGTGCATAAATTGCCAATGCCAAGAGTAAATATGGTTTTGAAAAAAGATGGCAATACTGATCAAAGACATATAATTTACCAACAGTAAATGAACTACCTTTTCAGCGGGATATTAGAATATATCGACGCAAAAAAGACCAACCTTTTATAAACATAATTATATTAAGTTGTATTTTGGATCCAATGACATATCCCATTTTACTTCCAAATGGTGAGCCAGGATGGGAACCAAAATTACAATTGCAAAGTTATCCCAATAGTAAAGTTTGTGTTAGAAGCAATATTTTTATGCTAGAATATAAAGTGGCACAAACTGCTATTCGTAATCATTTTAATCCTATTTTATGTGGGGGCAAACTCACACAACAATGGATTATTGATTCCTATCTACAAGTCGAAGCAAGTAATCAAAGATTTATCAACAAGCTTTGCATAGAACAATATTGTGGATTGATGGATTATGTCGCTGAATTGGTTACCAACAGAGACATTCCAGATGGAAGAGCAATCATTTTGCCATCCACTTTCCAAGGATCTCCTCGCAATATGCGAGAAAGATATAATGATCCCATGGCTATTGTCACAAAATTTGGAAAACCAGATTTATTCATTGCATTCACATGTAATCTACAATGGCCAGAGATCAAGGAACATTTGAATCTTGGACAAAATACTACTGATTGACCCGGTTTAGTGGCAAGAGTATTCAAAATAAAACTCAATTCATTAATACATGCTATAACTAAAACAGAGATATTTTGGAAAATGTGTGGCTTTTGTTTATACCATTGAATAAAAAAAAAGAGGCCTGCCACATGCACGCATACTTTTAATCCTGCAGAAAAAGGATACATTAAATACTGCAGAGAGAGTGGATTCAGTAATTACAGAAAAATATTCCAAACTTTATGAGATTGTAACACACAGAATGATTCATGGCCCATGTGGAGATATCAATCCAAATTCACGATGTACAAAAGAGTTCTCAAAACTATTTTGAATGCAAACGTATACTAAGTGTAATGGATACCCTTTGTATAAAAGAAGAGAAGGACAAACAGCTATTATCCGTTCAAAAGTTTGATAACAGATATGTAGTTCCATACAATCCACATTTGCTGATGAAGTACAATGCAAACATAAATGTGGAAGCTTGCACTTCTATTAAATACATCAAATATGAGTCTAAATATATATACAAAGGATAGGATGTAGCAACTGTTGTGCAAGGTGCACAAAATGAAAAGGAAAATTCAAATTTACATAACAAACTTTCTAATTATTTAGATGCTCGCTATTTCAGTGCTCCAGAAGCAATGGGGCGTCTTGTGAAATTTGAGATGCATGATCGGTCACATACTGTGTATCGATTAGCTGGACATTTGCAACAGAGTCAGTTTGTTTGCTTTACTGCAGGCAATGAAACAACTGCCTTAGCCCAAAGTGAACATTGAGAAACAACACTTACTGCTTGGTTTCAATTAAACTGCCAAGACACTGAGGCCAGACAATTTTTATACATTGAGATTCCATATCACTATGTATTTGTAAATGGCTAATGGCGACAACGAAAAAGAGATACTCATAAAATGATCCCACAAATTTATACCGTCAGCGCATTGACATTGAACGTTTCAGTTTAAGATGACTTCTTTTACATGTTCCCGGTGCACAAAGTTATGAACATTTACGTACAGTGAATGACATAGTTTATGATACTTTCCTATTAGTTGCAAGACATCAAAACTTCATAGCAGATGATACAGAATGGTAGAGGTGTCTGGAAGAAGCAGCACTATGTTAAATGCCAAAGCAAATGAGAGAACAATTTGCATTCATTTGCATCTTTTGCAATGTACCTGATGCATTTGCTTTGTGAGAAACATTTAAATTAAATATGTGTGATGGCTTCTTGAAACGTTACAGTGAGCCCATTGCACTTTTAAAAGCATTAATGGAAATTCAAGAAATATTTCTTGCTCATGGATTAAATTGTGCAAGTTTTAATTTGCCTGATCCAGGACTTACAGATGACTTCAACTTTGATGATTATGATACTGAGCTTCAAAAACAAAAAACAGAAGAAAAACTTGCAACTTTAAATACATTACAAATGAAAACATTTAATGTTATCACAAATGCTACAGATGATGAAATGGTCAAAGACCGTTATTTCTATCTAAAAGGCCCTGGTGGATCAGGAAAAACATATCTGTACAATTGTTTGATGAGTTACATTAGAGCACAGGGTCAAATAGCAATGCCATTTGCAACAACTGGAATTGCAGAGCTTTTGTTAGAAGATGGGAGAACTGTGCATTGCGGATTTAAACTGTCAGTTCCCATTTTATAAACATCAGTGTCAGATATTCGACTGAATTCTTTACAAGCAAATTTTTTTTAATTAATTATCATAGATGAGGCAACGATGATGTCATGTCATGCCTTGCAATGTATTGATGGATTACTAAAAGAAGTGATGGATAACAATTTGCTATTTGGTGGAAAGGTGATGTTGTTAGGAGGAGATTTTAGGCAAGCATTACCTGTTGTGCCACATGGAAATAGGACTGACATAAATTAAACTTGTATCAAGACAAGTAAACTGTGGAAAATATTTACACACCTCAAATTAGAATTAAATATATGATCTGAAGGCCAAAATGAATTTCATGATTGGCTAATTCAAATTGGAGAAGGAAAACATTCAAAAAAATTAATAATTTACTCGATAATACCGTAGAAATTCCATCACTAATTGTTTGCAAGGAATCACTCAATCTGCAATCTTTCTAAACACTATCAATAACGACGATTACTCAGACATTGCAAACAATGTGATATTAACATCAAAAAATATAGATGCCTTAAATCTAAATAACAACATTTTAAAAATCATCAACGCACCCTAAAAAAATTATTACAGTGCAGATTCAGTTTTGGCTAATGATAAAGACAGTGAATCTAACTTTAGTATAGAATTTATCAATTCTTTAACGCCATCTGGAATGCCACCACATGTTTTGCAATTGAAAAAAGGGGCAATTATCATGCTATTGAGAAATATGAATCCCAAAAAAGGACTTTGTAATGGGACCAGATTAATTGTGCAGGATTTAAAAGATCATTTCATACATGCAGACATTATGACTGAAACCCATAAAGGTAAATGAGTTTTTATATCAAGAATTGATTTGGCTCCAAGTGAGAGTGGTTTGCCTTTTGTCCTTCAAAGGAGACAATTTCCAGTTATCATGGCATTTGCCATGACCATAAATAAATCCCAAGGACAAACTTTTAAGTCTGTGAGTAATTTTTTTACAGGAACCTGTTTTTGGACATGGACAACTCTATGTTGCTTTTTCAAGGTGCACAAATCCAGCTGATATTAAAGTTTCAATTGAAGACAACCCAAGTCAGGGTGATCTATTACAGGATGGACGCATTTTTACAAAAAACATTGTGTACTATGAGGTTTTGTAAACATAGAGAACAGTGGTTTTATTTCGAGGACGAAATTTTATGTCACTCTGGCTCTTTTTTGAGGACCACTATTTCACATAGGAAACTCTATGTACAATTTTACAAAACTACAACAATAAAAAAAAACAAACAAACAAAAAAACAACAACAAGAATAAACAGTGGTTATATCCCATAGACAAAATTAAAAGTCTGCTGGGCTTTTTTTAAGGGAATCACTTGGACATGCAAAAAAAAAAAGTATTGAAATGTCTTGGAAGTGGCCTTTTGCCAGGATTGGCCCCACAAAACAGTTAAGTTGCATTTTATTACTTTTAATGTTTACATTTTAATACATTAACTTCATGTTTGTAATGTTAAAATATTTTTTTTAAAGGTCTCAAAAGTTGTTTCATTGTAGGTAATTAAGGGTTTATGTTACTAGGAGGATGATCATTTGTTGTAAAAATTAAATGTATAATTAAACACAGACTATTGATCCAGTGAGTAATCCGATTGCCAGTTAATGGGGTCAGGAAGGTATTATTTTTTTCCCTCCTTTGATACTAGTTTTAATGTTTTTTTTTTTTTACTGTTTGCCTTCCTCTGGATTCAATACATATGTGGTTTAACAGTACTTTAAATAAAAGTTGCATGTTACAAAGCATTATGTAATCGTTTAATATACTCATTGATATAAAGTTGACCTAATGTAATGTTACTCATCCATACCTCAGATTGAAAAATGTTGCTATTGCTAAAAAAATGGTTCAGTAATGTTTCAAATACAAGTTGCATGTTGGAAAGCATTATGTAATGGTTTACAATAATTTATTCATACAAACTTCATCCATTGTTACATTATTCCTGCATACAGGACGATTAAACAGGTTAATATCGTTAAAAAATTATTGTTTACCAGTTGTTAAAATACAAGTTGACTGTTAAAAAAATAAATAAAAAAAAAGTTATTCTAATTGTTGTACTTCTTTCTACATAACAAAAAGGTTAAGAGGGTCAGAGACTCACATTGTGTGGCAAACAGCATTCCCAGCTTTAAAATGTTATTGACCATCATTTGTGACGGGGAAGTCACCCGTCAACACATAACACATTTAAACCCATATATAAAACATATGATTGGCTATGGATGGCAGCATTCTGAGGTTCAATTACAGTTTTATATGCAAGTGCCCGAGTAAGACCCATCCTCTTGAACACCAACTCCTACATCAATTGATAATATTTGGTAAGAGGGATTTAATTACAAGGTGAAGAGTGAGTCTTTTCAATTCTCCATTAGTCTCAAGTGAACTTGAGGTTCCTGTGACTCAAGTCTCATGGCAGTACTAATGTGCTATTGTCACATGATCTTTATGGGCACAATTTTATTTAATAAAGTGAACAAAAAAGAGTAGTGTGAGAGTGTTGGGGTAGATTAATTTAAGTAGGCGAAGGACAGCACAAAAATACATTAATATTCCACTGAAATAATATGCAGTCAATTTTCTGCACAATACTTCCAATCAAAGTTAGTGCAAAAATAATGTTATCAGCTGTGTATAACAGCAGTTTGAATTCATTAGAAAAGATCCAAGTTAACTGTCTAGGCAAGCTGGGCAAAATGTCAGTTATCAAAAGGACCTTGAAGGAAAAAGAGTGAAGGGAAATACTGAGAAAGAGAGTTTATTATACAAAAATAAATGAAGAAACTACATTTCAATTTGAGTGCAGAAAATACTAAGAATAGGAGATTTTAAATTTGTAAAATAAAAAAAAAATAAAAAAAAATACTAAGAATAATAAGTATAACCAAATGAAAGAAGAAGATGGCCCAAGAGTACCAAAGAAACCCGCACGATTGCACTTTAAAATAACCTGTTCATTGTGAAATAAAAAATGAAAAAATTACTTTACAGTTGCAAACTTTATGCAATTTTTTTAACATAATAACATGTATAGAATGATTTCCCAACATGTGTAAAAGAGTGACTAGAGACAAAATGGATGAATGGGATTAACACCTATAGAGAGAGAATATTTTTTGCATTTAGGGTCATTGACATGCAGAAACAAATTTTAGTGGGACACACTTTCAATTTTTCCTCCACCAAGTTTTTGTATAACCCTTCATGCTGTGCCACGTGGTTGCTAATACAGTGCTGCCTCTATGCATATGATGGTCAGTGGTGGTCTAACTTTGGTAGACATCTGTGCAATTGCTGGACCAAAACATGACAAGAAATATATAGAATCAGGCAAAGGGTCTCAGCCTTAATGTATATGTGCTTATATGAACTTAGTATTTTAATAACAGACCTCTTTAACAATTTCTGCACAAACTCTTCTAATTTAATTATATATTATATTAGTTCAGGTAAATGACCTTAAGTACCGGTAAATGCTACAGATGTATTTCAGTATATTTGACAAGGGTTAAATATCACTTCATGTTAAACTAATATTTTTGCATCATTATAACAAAATCTAACTTTAGCCTGGTGCCAATATTTCATTTTGGGAATATATATGCTTTGACCAAACCCAAATTGCAGAGCCTCAATGAGTACTTGCAAGAAAACCAATAAAAATGTTTAATTTGTCCCTCTACTTCATCAGCTGCTGTCCCCATCTTGTTTGTTATGAAAAGGATAATTCAGGGAACTGAACAATGGAACTATTTGACAGCCTTAAGAATGCCAAGGTTGTTTCCAAGTTAGATCTGAGAGTGGCATACAACTTGGTCCTTATCAATGGAGTAAACTACTGTAAGATGGCATTCTGCATATATACAGCCACTTTGAGTACCTAGTTATGACATTTGGCCTTTGCAGCAGTTCTAAATTTTATGAATTACATATTCAGATATTCTTTGGGCCACATAATAGTCATCTATTTAGATAACATATTGTTTTTCTCCTATTCATTATAAGAACATTGACGTCAGATGTTCCAAATCTTATAAAGGTTACATACACATCATTAGTATCCTAAGTTAGAGAAATGTGCCTTTTAGACTGATACCATGTAGTTTCATGTGTTTATTCTTTCCCCCAAGGGTGTCTCAATGGATCCTAAAAAAGTTACCGCAGTAACAGAATGGCCTACGCCTCAGACCGCTAAAGATTCCTTGTCTTTGTGAACTTCCATAGAAAGTTCATCAGAAACCTTTGACATATCGTACAGCCCTTTACGCTTTTGATACCCTTACGCAGCGATTCACTTCAGCTCCTCTCCAGGCACATCCCAGTTCCACTGGACCATTTATTCTGGAGGTTGATGCCTCTGAACAGCCATTGGAGCCATTGCTTCTTGGAGACAAGGGGCAATATGTGTACTACAACCAGTTTACTACTTCTCCTCCATTGAAACCTGTACGAGATATCACATGACAGACTGTTAGGCCTCTTTCAAGCTATGCCTATCTCAACTCATCCCTGGGTCCTGCTGTGTGAATTTTATAGTGAATCTCCAACCATCACAACAATATACAACTATTATGGTAGTAGTGGACATCCTCACCAAGATGGCCATTTTCATATTAATGACTGTCTGTGGGAAAAACATTTATTAGAGAAATCATCAGACTCCATGGTATTCCAGATAGAATTCTGTCAGAACAAAGTTCAGAATTCACTTCACGCTTCTGGGTAGCATTCTGTAAGGGACTAGGGATACAGCAATCTCTACTCTTTGCCTTCCACCCACAGACTAATGGGCAGATAGAGAGCACTAATTAACTAACTAACAGTATCTTCTTTATTTCACAACTTAGCTCCAGAGTAACTGATGCCAGCTACTTCTACTCACAAATTTTGCTTTTAATAACTCAGTTCATTCAAGCACCGACAGAACCCCTTTTTATGCTAACTGGCTTATCATCCGAGGTTTGATATTGACATTCTGACCTCATCTGTCCCTGAAGTCACCCTATGTTTAAAGCACCTCCAACAGCAATTTAGGCTCCTGCACCACACTGTTCGTAGTGTTATTTGGATTTCTCTGACTCACTGGCTTCCCTTGACCACAGCTTGTTTTTGGATTCTGCATTTCTAATTATGTCTCTGACCTTGGCTTGCCCACCTCATATAACCTGGTCCAACTGAACTGACACTATTTTGTCTGGCCATGATTTTGCCTCTGGCCCCCTTTGATATGACGTACTGGTACTCCTTTGCTATTGGTTTCCACCTGTCTTTTCCTGGCTAATCCAGACACATTACGTAAGAAAGTGTCAGGTACGGTTATATCAAGATACATCCCTGCATGTAGACATTTCTCTGCGTACACAAATATTATTTCATAGCAATACACAAGCATTTTCAGGCAGCCCTGCTCAGTACTATCCTGCCCTGCTCATACAGAATATAAATGTAATCACCCCTTTAACATGTAAAGCTCTCTCACACACATGCAACCTTCACCACCCCACTATGGCTGTATCCAGGGACTAGCAGAGAAAAAATGTATTATTTTTTTTATTTATGATTTATGATTTTTTTCATGACTAATCATGCTCTTAGTCACAATGATTATTTTTAAATATATGTAATGAAACCCCCTTCTGGATCGCTACCTTGTTGTGGTGAAGGGGCTTGTGTACTTCGATGAAGCTATGAGCTATACCAATTAGGGTCAGCCAAGATGGGCAGGTCATATCAGAGAGGTCAGACAAATCGCAGTCCACTGGAAAAGCGACTGGCAACCCACTCCAGTATCTTTGCTAAGAAAAGTTTATGGACAGGCACAACCAGAGACATAACGATATGGCACCGGAAGATGAGCCCTCAGGTCAGAAGGTGCCTACCAAATTACTGAGGAAGAGCAGTGGGCAAGTACAGGTAACACCAGATCTAATGACGTGGTTGGGCCAAAGTCGAAAGGCCACCCAGCTGTGGATGTGTCTGGAGGGGGAAGAAAAGTCTGATGCTGCAAAGATCAATTCAGAATAGGAACCTGGAATATTAGAACTATGAACCAAGGCAAACTAGATGTGGCAAGAATGAAATGACAAGGTTAAACATTGATATCCTGGGAATTGGTAAACTTAAATGGACTGGAATGGGACATTTCACATCAGACAACCACCAGATCTACTACTGTGGTCATGATTCCCGCAGAAGAAATGGAGTAGCCATCCTAGTCAATCACAGAGTGGCCAAAGCAGTGCCTGGTTATAACGCAATAAATGACAAAATGATTTCAATTAGAATGCAAGGCAAGACATTTAATATCACAGTGATCCAAGTCTATGCTCCAACCATGGATGCTGAAGAGGCTGAAGCTGTCCAGTTCTACGAAGACATTCAACATGTCATAGATATAACACCAAGAAAATATGTTACTGTCATCCTAGGAGATTGGAATGCTAATGTAGGGAACCAAAAGACACCTGGAATAACTGGCAAATTTGGCCTTGGAGTACAAAATGAAGCAGGTCAGAGATTAGTAGTTACAAAGATAGTTCTCTGGTCGCAGCAAACACCCTCTTCCAACAGCCTCTGAGATGACTCTACACATGGACATCACCAGATGGACAACATACAAATCAGATTGTCTATATACTTTGCAGCCAACGATGGAGGAACTCTATACAGTCAGCAAAAACAAGACCTGGAGCTGACTGCGGCTCAGACCATAAGCTTCATATTGCAAACTTGAAAATTAAACTGAAGAAAAGAGGGAAAACCATCAGACCAAGTAGTTACAAAATAAATAATATCCCTTGTGAATATGCAGTGGAAGTAAAGAATAGATTTAAGGAAGTAGACATGGAAGATAGAATGCCTGAAGAACTTTGGACAGTGGTTTGCAACATAATCCAGGTCACAGCAACAAAGAATATCCCTAAAAGAAAGAAAAGTAAGAAGTCAAACTGGCTGTCTGATGAGGCTTTGAAAGTAGCCCAGGAAAGAAGGAAAGTGAAAGGTAGTGGTGATAGGAAAGATTTGTCAAACTGAATGCAGAATTCCAGAGGATAGCAAGAAGAGAAAAGGAGACATTCTACAATGAGCAATGTACAGAGATTGAACAATATAACCTAATGGGTAAATCAAGAGATCTCTTCAAGAAAATAGGGAATCTAAAAGGCACCTTTCATGCAAAAGTGGGACTGATAAAAGACAAAAATGGTAGGGAAGAAGATCAGATAAAGAAGAGGTGGCAGGAATACACTGAAGATCTATACAGGAAGGATCTTAACAGCAGTGATGACCTCAATAATTTGTCCAATGAGTTGGAGCCAGACATCTTGGAGCTTGAAGTGAGATGGGCCCTAGGATGTCTTGCTGATAGTAAGGCTGCAGGAGGTGATGAAAACCCAATTGAACTATTGAAAAATTCTACAGGATGATGCTGTGAAAGTGTTACTTGCCTTATGCCAACACATTTGGAAAACTCAACAATGGGCAATAGACTGGAAAATGTCAGTCTACATCCCAATCCCAAAAAAGGCAGTGCCAAAGAGTGCTCCAGTTATCGAACAATTGCACTCATTTCACATGCCAGCAAGGTTATGCTTAAGATTCTACAAGCTAGACAATATATGGACCAGGAACTACCAGATGTGAAAGCCGGGTTCCGCAGAGGAAGAGGCACAAGAGATCAAATTGCAAATGTCCGGTGGATAATAGAGAAAGCAAGAGAGTTAAAAAAAACCTATTTTTTCTGCTTCATAGACTATTCTAAACCCTTGGACCGTGTGGATCACAACAAAAAGTGGCATGTCCTTGAAGAGATGGGAGTACCAGATCATCTCATCTTCCTCCTAAAGAATCTGTATGTCTACCAAGAAGCCACAACAGAATGGTTTAAGATCGGAAAAGGAGTGAGACAAGGTTGTATATTGTCACCTTATTTATTCAATTTATATGTAGAGTACATCATACATAAGGCTGGACTGGATGAATCCAAAGCCAGAATCAATATTGCTGGAAGGAATTTCAACAACCTCAGATATGCCGATGATACTACTCTGATGGCTGAAAGTGAGGACGAACTAAAGGACTTATTGATGAAGGTAAAAGAAGAGAGAGCAAAAGTTGGCCTGCTGCTCAACATTAAAAAGACAAAGATCATGGCAAACGGCAATCTCACTTCCTGGCAAATAGACAGGGAAGAAGTGGAGGCAGTGACAGATTGTATTTACCTTGGATCCAAGATCTCTGCAGATGGTGACTGTTGTCAAGAAATTGAAAGACGTTTGCTTCTGGGGAGGAAAGCTATCTCAAAACTATCAACAAAAGTCTGCATAGTTTGAACTATGGTATTCCCAGTAGTAACATACGGATGTGAGAGCTGGACCATGAAGAAGTCTGAGTGCTGTAGAATTTACGCTTAGAATTGTGGTGTTGGAGAAGACTGCTTAGTGTCCATTGGACTGCAAGAAGATCCAAAAAATCAATACTTCAGGAAATCAAGACAAACTGCTCACTAGAAGGTATGATCATGAGGGTGAAGCTCAAATATTTGGGCCATATTATGAGACGGCAGGATTCCCTGGAAAAGACTCTGGATGCTGGGAAAGAGTGAAGGCATAAGAAGAAGGGGACAACAGTGGTGGAGATATATAGAAGAGATCACTGAAACAATGAACATGAACTTGATTGAGCTCAGACCGGCAGTGACTGAGAGATGCACCAGATGTGCTGCTGTTCATAGATTCACAGAGAGTCGGATGCGACTGAATGACTAAACAACATGTAATGAAACATATGTATGTCCATATTAATGTGGCAATGGAGAGTTATTTCTTGAGAACCATAAAAGTCTGCAGTATAGAACCAGATCATATTTCATGTATCAGGTTAGTCAATACACTGAGATTTAGAGGAAATCATAGATAAATCTACAGATTCTTCGATACTGAAAATTCATTTAAAATCTTGAATTTTCCTACTTTGAAGCCCATCCAATTTACTAAGCTCTGCAAGAGCTACCAAATGCTTATCTGTCATGGCTGCTTTCTGTTGGAAAAGACCATCTCCACCTTATGGTCTTGTGACAGCTTAATGAATCTATCCAAAATTGGCAGATCCCCAGCCAGGGAAAAGAAAATAATAATTCATACATACAGTTGCTTATAAAATAAGAAAAGATAACCTTGAAGCCTAACAAAATATTATTATGCATATATATCTATATTTCTCAAGTGACCTTCCAGAAATTAATATTATACTAGTTTATTGCATTAAAATGTTTGTTTCTTTAATTCATGTCACAAATTCCAATTTTACTGGTCTTTGATTTTTTTTTGCTTCCAACAAAATACATTTTTGTGTGCGCACCTTATTTTATGTTACAGTGTTCTAGTGCCATCTACTGGGAAAAGACAGAAAAAGTCATCATTTGCATTTTAGGAAGATAATAAGATGGATGTGATTTTAACATATTTGCAGAAGCGGGTGCCGAATGCAATTAATGATAAGCTTCAGTAACTTAAGTATATAATTTATCCAGTACAGTGGTTTCAGCCAGGGTTCCCCACAGGTTTGAAATGGAGAGTATAGATGAACCAATAGGTCTAGGAAAGGGATTACAGATGGGCACACAGCCCTGCAACACAGATTATAGTTAAAAAAAATCAGGTCAGGCCAGACCAGCTAGCAGAATGGCCAGGATTACAGCCCAAGATCAAAATAGGAAAGTGAGGGGAAAAGCATAGTATTTGCCAGTTATATCCAATTTATGCTTAACATAACCAGCATGAAAATGATGCACAAACAAGACAAGAACAAGTAGACCTTGGTTTACGACAGGGCTCTGTTGCAAAAAACAAAACAAAATCAATGTAAAATAAACATATTCATATAATGTAGGTCAATGGGAAGTAAATGAGTTATGTTCCAGGTCCCACTCAAAATGATCAGAAGAAAATGAGCCTTACTGGGAAACACTGCATCGGTCCATTATTCTCCCCATTATGATTCAATAAGATATAAACATCACTTCACAACACTCCCTCCAATTCTCTTCTTTTGAAGTTCACACTATTCGCCTCTTCTCACCCATCTCTCTGTGAATTGCTGTGGTCTATTACCCACCTGGAACCATCCGCTCAATTTCTAGATCATTTTGCCACCTGGCTCCACATTTTATCTCCTCCAACATACTTTCACTTATTCTTGGCGATTTCAACATTGCCATTGACACTCCCACCTCCCCTTGAGCCACAAAATTACTTACACTTACCTCTTCCCTTGGCCTTTCACAATGGACCGAATCCCAAACTCACCCTGATGGACAGTTCCTTGACCTCATTCTTACCAATCATTGCAATATATCCAATCCTATTATCTCCCCACTCCCTCTTTCTGACCATCATCTCCTAACCTACACCCTCACCACTCCTCCCACTCTTTGCCCTTCCTCTCCCTTGGCCAACAGAACACACAGAAACCTACAAACACTCGACCCGCAACATCTTTCCAATGTGCTACAACCCCTTTTCAGTCCCATCTCCACCCTCACTTGCCCTGACATGGCCACCACACACTACAACTTGACTTTAACCTCCACCCTTGACACTCTTTCCCCCATAACCACACACAGATGCCCTCACTCTCAACTACACCCATGGCACACCACACAAACACGATACATCCAGAGATGCTCTCATGCTGCGGAACGATCATGGAGGAAATCTTGAAATTTAGCAGACTTCCTTCACTACTAGTTTATTCTATGCTCCTATCACAATGCCATCAATCTGGCCAAACAAAGTTATTTCACATAATTAATATCCACACTGTCCTCCAACCCCAAACGTTTGTTTGCCACATTCAACACTCTTCTCTGCCCTCCACCACCTACTGCCCCTTCCTTCTCACTGCGGAAGACTTTGCTAGCAACAAAATTTAAACTATCCATAATGAACTCTCCACTCAACTTGATCCTACCTCATCTTCACGCTTCCCCTACCCCCTATCCATTATGAACTCCTTTGACCCTGTAACTGAGAATGAAATTGCTATTCTTCTATCATCCTCTCGTCTTATAACTTGTCCTCATTACCCTATATCCATCACAGCTGATCCCTCCCCTCTCTACCACTCTTATTCCAGCTCTCACACATCTATTCAACCTTTCCCTTACCCTGTGAACAAAACGGTAGGTAAACAAATAAGTAATAGCAACTTCCCAAAAGGGTAGATTGCTATGTCTATAGCGCTCCACAAGCGATATCAAGAGGATGGTGCAATTAAATATATAAAGTTGGCTCGTGCAGGGATGGGTATATATAGAGAAAAGCAAAGTGGATATTAATCTGAGGTTATTCAATCGTCAAACCAAATAAAACCACTATGCGGGAAAGTGATGGAAATTAAATGCAAATCGTCTCACTTTGGAATGATATAGTTCTCCAAATAGTGTCCTTTCTTCTTCCCATTTGTTTCCAGAATAGTCCCAAGTGTAATTAAAGTGTGTGCTCCAATAAATTAAATCCTGGTTTGCGATGCTGCTTCATCCAGACAAATACTGTCCACAAAGTACTTCCTTACCACACAAAACACACCATATTTACACCCATTCTTAAGAAACCCGCTTCTGATCCAGCTTCTGCATCTAACTACCGCCCTATTTCTCTACTTCCACTGATTTCTAAATAAATATATATATATATATATATATATATATATATATATATATATATATATATATATGTATATATAAATAAATCAGCTCACAATACATCTGGAAGCCATATACTGACACTTTATTAGAAAGAGCTTTGTCAGAGATAAAGTTTATATGTTTATACACGTAAGTCCACCTGATTATTTAATCAGTCAGACTCTCTAAAAAACATTAGCCCTTAAAAGAACACAAACTACCGGCTGGATAGATTATGGCCAACAAACCAATTACAGTGCTCACATTCGTGGGTTGGTATTTCCCCTCTCACTTTTACGTGTGAGAGGCCTCCGCAGAGGGGTGGAGGAGGGACACTGAGCCCCACCCACACGCCCAAAGGATGCCTAGGTCCTAGAGGATGGCCTGAATGCTGCATTTTACAGACCCCATTTACACCAGACCCCTCGCCCCCTTCCTGAAGGATAGCAGACGGGTAACTATACAGTTACCCAAGTTTTAGTTATTCACAGATTTTTGGAATTTGCGAGGTTCCTGTGAATGTAACCCCTGAGAATGTTGAGAGCCGCCTGTATATCTTAAAAGGAATACATGCTGTATCAGATTGTACATAGTAGCAATTCTACATCTCAATGATACATTGTTTATACTCAACCCACATATAACTAGTCTAAATAGGGAATATTAAATACTAGCAACTTGCCCATCAAAAATGACGGCAGTAAAATTTGAAGCCCGGCAAAGCTGTTTGCCACACAATGCAAGGCTCTCCCCCCTTTACCTTGCGGGCCTTGTGATGAGCGCCTTCAGCGTTCATTGCAAGCCTCTCCCCCCTCTACTTTACGTGCCTCGCGATGAGCTACTTGCAGGCATCAGCCAACACACAACTTTCAGGGCCCTGTATTAGCTCCTTTGGTTTTCATCGGGAGATCCGCAATGAGCGCCTTTGGCACTCACTGAAAGCCTCTCCCCACTCCCTCCCATGTCTCTTTGCTTTGCTGCTCATTGCAGGCCTTGGCCAGCCCGCAACTTTCGTGCCCCGCAATGAGTACCTTTGGCGCTCACTGCGAGCCTCTCCCCACTCTCTCCATCCTGTGTCTCCTTTTTCCATCCTTATCTCCCTCCCCTGTGCCTCTTCCCCCCCTTGTTGATTTTTTCATTGTCATGTTTCGGGGGGTCTTCCGACGGCTTCTAAGTTACGGTCTTGAAAAAATGGCGGCTGTTAAATCTGTAATTTTTTTGAAGCTTCTCCCAAGCCCATAACTTTTAACATCTATATATATGACTAGTAACTTGCCTGTCATAAATGACGGTATTATAGAATGTTATTTTGAATTGTCTGTGCTCTCTCTCTGTGCACTCTCTGTCTGTGCACTCGAAATCTCACTCCGTGCACCCTCTCTCTGCGCGCTCTGTGAGATCTCTCTCGCTGTCTGTGTGCGCTGCCAGCTCTGTACCCCCTCCAACTCTGTACGCTCTCTGTCTGTGCACTTTCTCTCTGTGCGCGCTCTCTCTCTGTGCGCTCTCCCTCAGACTGTGTGCGCTCCTACAGTCTGTGTGCGCTATTGGCTCTGTAGCTCTCTCTCTATCTGTACCCCTCCCTGTCACTCTCTGAGTATCTCTCTCTGTGTGCTCTCTGTCTGAGCACTCTCTCTGTGCTCTCTCTCTCTGTGCTCTCTGTCTATGTGCTGTCTCCGTATGCGCGCTCTCTGTGCATTCTCTCTCTGCGCTCTGTCTGTGCACTCTGCTATCTCTGTCTGTGCACTCTCTTTCTCTGTAAGCTGTCTGTGTTCTCTCTGTCTTCATGCACTCTCGCTCTGTAGCTCTCTCTCGCCGCTCGCTCTGTCTGTGCGTTCTCTCTCGCTGGCTGTGTGCGCTGCCAGCTGTGTACCCTCCCTCTCTGTAACTCTCTCTGTGCTCTCTGTCTGTGCAATCTCTCTCTATCTGTGCACTCTGTCTGCTCTCTCTGTCTGTGCACTCTCTCTGAGTCGTGTGCTCTCGCTCTGTACCCTTCTCTCTCTCTGCATCTCTCTCCCTCTTTCGCACCCACTCTCCTGTCTGTCTGTATCTCTCTCTCTGTACCTCTCTCCCTCCCTCTCTCTCAATATATTCGCTGTCTGTCTCTGTGTTCTGTGTGTCTCTCTCTGTCTCTACCTCTCTCCTTCCTCTCTCTCTCTCCCTCACTTTGCTGTATGTCTCTCTGTGCTGTGTCTCTACTTCTCTGTACCTCTCTACCCCTCTCTCTCTCACTCACTTTCCTGTCTGTCTCTCTCTGCTGTGTCTTTCTCTCTCTCTCTCTCTACCTCTCGCCTCCCTCTCTCTCAATCACATTGCTGTCTGTCTCTCTGTGCAGTGTCTCTCTCTGTACCTCTCTTCTCTCTCTCTCACTCTGCTGTCTGTCTCTCTGTGCTGTGTCTCTCTCTCTATACCTCTCTACCCCCTCTCTCTCTCTCTCTCACTTTGCTGTCTGTCTCTCTGTGCTGTGTGTCTCTCTTTCTGTCTCTCTCTCACTCACTCACTTTGCTGTCTGTCTCTCTGTGCTGTGTGTGTGTGTCTCTCTCTCTGTACCTCTCTCCTCGCTCTGTCTCTCTCAATCGCTTTGCTGTCTGTCTCTCTGTGCTGTGTCTCTCTCTCTCTGTACCTCTCTCCTCCCTCTCTCTCTCTCACTTTGCTGTCTGTCTCTCTGTGCTGTCTCTCTCTCTGTACCTCTTTCTCACACTCACTTTGCTGTCTGTCACTCTGTGCTGTGTCTCTCTCTCTCTGTACCCCTCTCCTCCCTCTGTCTCTCTCTCTCACTCACTCACTTTGCTGTCTGTCTCTCTGTGCTGTGTCTCTCTCTGTACCCCTCTCCTCCCTCTGTACCTCTCTCTCACACACACTTTGCTGTCTGTCTCTCTGTGCTGTGTCTCTCTCTGTCTGTACCTCTCTCCTCCCTCTCTCTCTCACTTTGCTGTCTGTCTCTCTGTGCTGTGTGTCTCTCTCTCTGTACCTCTCTCCTCCCTCTCTCACTCACTTTGCTGTCTGTCTCTCTGTGCTATGTCTCTCTCTCTCTCTCTGTCTCTCTCTCCCACTCACTCACTTTGCTGTATGTCTCTCTGTGCTGTATCTTTCTCTCTCTCTCTCTCTCTCTCTCTCTCTCTCTATTTCTACCTCTCTCATCCCTCTCTCTCTCTCACTCACTTTGCTTTCTGTCTCTCTGTGCAGTGTCTCTCTGTTCCTCTCTCTCCCTCTCTCTCTCTCTCTCTCACTCACTTTGCTGTCTGTCTCTCTGTGCTGTGTGTCTCTCTCTCTCTGTACCTTTCTCCTCGCTCTCTCTCTCTGTCACTCACTTTGCTGTCTGTCTCTCTCTCTCTCTCTCTGTACCCCTCTCCTCCCTCTGTCTCTCAATCACTTTGCTGTCTGTCTCTCTGTGCTGTTTCTCTCTCTCTCTCTATACCTCTCTCTTCCCTCTCTCTCTCTCTCACTTTGCTGTCTGTCTCTCTGTGCTCTCTCTCTCTGTACCTCTCTCCTACCTCTCTCTCACTCACTTTGCTGTCTGTCTCTCTGTGCTGTGTCTCTCTCTCTCTGTACCTCTCATCTCCCTCTCTCTCTCACTCACTTTGCAGTCTGTCTCTTTGTGCTGTGTCTCTCTCTGTACCTCTCTCCAACATCTCTCTCTCACTCACTTTGCTGTCTGTCTCTCTGCACTGTGTGTGTGTCTCTCTCTCTGTCCCTCTCTCCACCCTCTCTCTCTTTGTGGTCTGTCTCCCTGTGCTATGTCTCTCTCTCTGGAATTCTCTCCTTCCTCTCTCTCTCTCACTTTGCTGTCTGTCTCTCTGTGCTATTGCTCACTCTCTATACCTCACTCCCTCTCTCTCACTCACATCTGTGTCTATCTGTGAGGTGTTTTCTCTGTGCTGTCTTTGAATGCATCATGGCTGCCGGCTGCTATCAATTCCTGCTTTAGGCCCCACCCCAATGATGTAATGACCATGCCCCTCAATAACAGCGTTACACACTATGAAAACTATTATAGATAGAAAAATAAATGTACATATCAAAACCACTTAATACTCAATAGAATATCGCACAATTACAATAACTATTCTTTTAATAATAAATATACTATTCACAAATAATTCCTATTGGATGTCTGGCACATAATTAAAATATCCAAAAACAATTGAAATATCCAAAAACACTATACTCTGACCAAATAATTGAAAACTATCACCGCTAATGGAAGAACATTTAATACTTCAAATGAAACTGGGAAAAAAGGACACAAAAGCACAACTGCAAAGTCTAAAATGTTGAGCAACAAGTGTACTTCTTTAAGGATGGGATAGATTCAATGTTTTCCTTAATATTTTCTTTTTAAGTATGGGTTTTATGAACGACTTATTGTGCAACACATTTAGTACATGTCAACAAATATAATAATAACATTATTACAGTATTACATGTTAAACAATATTTGTTCCTAAACATATTTTTATTCACTGAGTAAACAAATTCTTTTGATCTCAATGAATAAGTAGAGGATATATTTATATCTCCAACTACCATATATATATATAAAAATATATATAAAAATATTTTCTCTGCAGCCATTTTCTTGTATTTTCAGATATCATGTAAAGACTTGGTGAGAGCATAGGTAAACAGTAACAAATAACGATACACTTTTTTTATATTCAATACTACAGTATATGTGGTAGCAAATGTAATTAATTGGGTGCTATGTTTGTTGTCTATTAATAATACGATTATCTAAGATATTCATTGCATAAACTTGCTCCTTTTCTCTCAAGTGTATATACTCTTGCTAAAAATATGCAGACCAGAGAATCAGAATATTTACAACTCTCCTCATTCAAACAATTCCCTTTTAACCATATAAATTGTATCTTAGGTGTACCATGAACAAGATTCCTAGGATGACTGGATCTTGCAAAGAGATATTTTCCCTCTACTTGCTTCCTATAAATTTGTTTATATCATACTCATTATCTTATTACCTATTAAGATCAAGTGCAAATAATGTATCTGAGATATTTGTACATCATATGTGAACCTTAGGCTACATTCATTAGAACTTAAATAATCCACAAATTTGAATCACTAATCACTAAAAAACAGGTTGTCATAGGAGGGAGTGACATTCACCCCCACGGCAGCCCTGGGGATAATAACAGCCATCAAACATAAAATGATTGTGGGTCAACAGAGTTCAATAATCAACATCACATATATAGTTGTTAACAGTGCGGGTTGTCCAAAGTTGTTGCTAACGTTGCGGCCCTCGCGAAGCTCCTTGCCAGCAACCGCAGACTTTAAGGGCGCAAATGCGGACCTTGAGAAGCGAGGGGCTGCATTTGCAGAGGTGGAGGCTCAAACCGCGACGGCAACATTTATGGACTTAGCAACCGCAAATACGAGCCGCGCCACTTACAAACAAAAATATTACGACCTCGCAAAAATACGACATTAGCGGCCGAAACCCGCGCACACCAAAACACAACAAACACATAAAAAGCTTATCCACAGCAGGGGGGCACCCAGCACCTCTAAAAGTGAAGTTACAAGTCAATTTAGGTAGAAATTAAAGTTTAGACATCCGAAAAAACCCTTAGCGAGAGAAAAAATGGCCGCAGAACAAAACGAAAACAAGGCTAAAGGACCCTAAACACGGAAAACACCACGAAACACATACGGATCTTTCAAAAAAGCTGTACGAGGTACAAGAACAAGGACGCAAAATCAGCCACAGCCACGTAATACACACATTAGGCGCCATTTTACAACACTAATTTACACAATGCGGAAGTACACAGGTACCCTAACAGATTTTACTCACGCACGCACACTATTTACACTACACACCGCACACGTTGCTGACTCTTACACATCAGCTCCACAACACTCAAAACACACATTGATGCTGCGGCAACATCAAAACAGATTGTCAGCTCTTCAACACAATACTTCCTGCATATATTACTTCAACATAGGTAAAGTATATTAATTTTGTAATGTATTATTTATTTGATTATCATACACCAAACAGCATTAGCTCACTTTCAATTTCATTGCCGTCATTTTTTGATGGGCAATATTCTAGTAAGAAATAAGATCAAGTTAGTGGAATATTGAGAAAAGTAATCTAAGAAATACTTAACCGCTTGCAAACCCAAATGATGTGGTATACAGAAATTAAGACAGGTGGCATACACTGTGACCTGCTTATTTTCTTCCACCCATTTAAACCTCTCCAAATCCCTAAAAAGCCATTTTGTATGCCTTAAATATCCAGGTAAATTATTCACAATTAGTTATAGATGATAATCAACACATACAATGTCATGCATTTTAAGGGGATAAAAGTTATAATTTTAATGCAAGTATTTCATATATTTGTATGTTGACTGTTAGACATAATTAGACTATAATTTTAAAATGGTACGGTATCTTAATAAATAGATATTTGTAAAACATACTAAGATAATCAACCCATCTTTGATATCATAATTACCATATCAATTATATTAAGCATACTGGGCATGTCTTATATTATATTGTATGGACAATGTGATAATAACGGATTTGTCATAATTTGTTATACCTTGATATTATATCTGTTACAATTGTTTATACCATCTTGATTGTTATATTGACAGATCCATTGATTCAATGTTATTTTATTCATTAATATTAAATATATTTTCATATACCGTAATACAGTTCTATTTATTTCATGAGGCCAAAGCATATGTATATTGTGTAGTAAGAATTCAGATGATTAAAAATTGGCAAATATCTAAAATAGGTAATTTTAATTAATATTAATGAATGAAGCAAGGGCCACAGTTGCAGGCAATGTGCGCCGAAGGCGCTCATTGCGCTGGTGGAGATGAGCGCCATAGGCGCTCATCCATACAACCCTGCACGACTTAGGCAGTGAGCACTGAAGGCCGAAGGCGCTCATTGTGCTGTTAGAGATGAGCGCTGTAGACGCTCACTGCACTGGGGGAGATGAGCGCCGTAGGAGCTCTTCCCTATGACCCAGCATGACTTGGGCAGTGAGCGCAAAGGCGCTCAATGCGCTCAATGCGCTGATAGGGATAAGTGCAGTAGGCGATCATCCCTACGACCCCGCTCACGACCCGCGGGACTACAGATCAACAGACATCTCAATTATCCAATTCACAGAGCGAGCACTGTAGCAGTTTGAAAAAATTACGTAAAAAAAATTACGGCCCGTAAAACTGTTGCACAGGAACGTTCGAGGTACAAAATGCGCTATTAGAAATGACGGAAAGTGCTCGCGAGCTGGGTAACACATAGACAATGGCCTCCATTTTACAACACTAACTTGCAACCAATAACATTACGTTTCTAAAATGGCGCTTCACCCGACTAAACAAACGGTTTGACCTCGCGCACGCAGCTTATCTATACTGCAGACTTGGCACATTGCTGACACTTTCTCCTCAGGTCAGCAACAGTCCAAATGTACATTGTATGCTGCAGGAAAATTAAAAGAGATTGTTAGCTCTTCAGGATATTGATTGCTGGATATATTAATTAGAAATAGGTAAAGTATATTAATTAATTAATTAATTATTATAAAAAGAATAGCTAAATGGCATATTTTACACTGCTACATTATCAATACATTAATGCTTCGCACTTCCTAATACATTTATTCATTACTAATAAATTATTAACGTAGATTAATTTAATAATTATTAATTAGTAAAGGAAAATAAAAATGTATAATTTCCACTGCACTAACATTTTTTTAAATTTTACACTGCACTTATATAACTGGATTACTGCTCATTGGCTGACATCGATAGGACTCTCAAAGCAGTTACGTATATAAATCACTTTATTATACTCTGAGACCTGAAATCATTTTTCTAATTTACACTGCACTAAAAAAAATGTAACACTGTACTTATATATCTGTCTTTGCAATGAGCGCCAAAGATGATCGTTGCAAAGCACGGAACTTGAAGTACATGAGGGGAGAGGCTCACACTGAGCGCCGAAGTTGCTCAGAGGAGCAAAAGCACACAGGGGAAGAGGATCGCAATGAGCGCCGAAGGTGCTCAGAGGAGCAAAAGTACATGAGGGGGAGACTTGCAATGAGCCCGAAGGCACTAATAGCAATCCGCGCGATGAGCGCAAGGCTCGCATTGAGCGCCGAAGGTACTCAGAAGAGCAAAAGCCTTAGATTCTGTGGCAAACAACATTGCCATGGCTTCAAATTTTGTTGCCGTCATTTTTTGACGGTTAAGTCGCTAGTATTATTATATTGAATAATATTGAATAATATAGTATTAAATAAACTAAATTTAGTTGAATGTAGAAACAGCATTTTGTACATTTACTTTAATATATTTCATTCCATACCGAAAGCTTTTTTACGAGCCACTGTAAGGCCCTTGCATTAATATTTTCTGACAATAGCAGTAAAAATTAGATCAGGGTGATACCGTCCTCTACAATGGCTCTTATTTTGTTAAATGAATGAATATTTTTTTAAATTAAAACTCGCAAATTGATGCTATAGAATAGTGGCTAAACAATAGTACACCAACAAGAGAAGAGGATACTCCCCTCCTCTTATGTCCAGTCACCTCATCCCTGTTTGGCTTAGATGGTAGAAGGGGATAAGTGGCTGTGTGCAGTCTCTTGACATCACATCCACTATATATAATTGCTAATTTTTTTAGGTTTTTATAGTTGTTTTTATGTTTTTGCCCGCCGCTTTAAAAACTGTTGTGTTTTACAACATTGTGAAATGTTGTAAAATATTATACAGTATAAGCATTATTATATCAGAGAGATTTCCCTATATCTCACAACAATTCTTAGTTTACTTTCTGTGTTAGCACTATGCAGAAAGTATCCTCACACAACTTTATGGCAGATCATACAACAGCAATCAATAAATTATAGCAAAATAAATATTCCAAAATGCACACAACTTCTACATACAACAATATCTGTCATGGTATTTCCCTTTGGGATCACTACCTTATCGTAGTGAAGGGGCTTGTGTACCCCAATGAAGTTGTGAGCCATACCATGTAGGGTCACCTAAGACAAATTGCTGACCACTGGCGAAGGAATTAGCAACTCACTCCAGTATCTTTGCCATGAAAACCTTATGGATAAGCACAAGCAGACACAAGATGTGCTTGAGTGCTGCTGCCAAATGGTCACAGAGAGTGGGACATGAATAAACAACTAGACCACGTCATAGTATTAGAACAATTAATAATATTAGCAATGCTACATCAGGAATAGCACAGTTGAAGTTACATTTTCCTGAATTTTTTAAGTAAAGGATTTTGTTAAAGCAACAAGAACAGTTCATTTAAATAGTAGTTGTAATTTTGTATTTGTATAGATGCTGTATAGATTTTTCGGTTTTAATTTTCCTAAATCTCTCTGCTGCTTTTGACACATTTGACCACCTTCTTCTTATCCAAAACTCTCTGGTCTCTTGGCATCCATGACACTGTCTTGTCTTGCTTCACATCTAATCTCCAAAATTGAATATTTAGTGTCTCCTTCTCTGGTTCCACTTCTTCGCCTTGCCCTTTGACTGTCAGCATTCCCCAAGGTTTAGTGCTAGGCCCCTTCCTTTTCTCTATCCATACATCCTCCCTAATAAAATCTTTTGGATCTCCATATCATCTATATGGAGACAATGCCCAAATATACCTCTAAGGATAAGAAGTTACCCACTGCCTCTCTAGCATATCCTTCCGGATGTACACACATCAACTCATACTCAACATGTCAAAGACCGAGCTACTGATCTTCCCGCCTTCTTCCACAGCTTCATCTCCTCACATATTTCTCACAGTTCACAATACTATCATAACTCCTACCTCCCAGGCTCGCTGGGGTTTTCTGGACCCTGCCCTCTCTTTCATTCCTCACATTCAATCAATCATAAAAATACATCATCCAAAATACATGTCCAAAATACATTACAACCTTACACGAGACACAACTAAAATTCTAAAATTCTAATTCACTCTCGCCTCATATATTGTCTACTGCAACTCTCTCCTTACTGGCCTCCCCATCACTTGTCTTTCTCCACTCCAAACCATATTGAAGGCATTCGCTATACTCATATAATATACTCAACGCTCTGTTTCACCTCTCTGTCATTCACTCCACTAGCTTCACATAGCCTCCAGAATAAAATTTAAAACCATGACCTTAACGTATAAAGCCCTCAATAATATTGCACCTTCTTATATATCTGCTCTCGTATCTAAATACTCTCCCAACTGCTAATTACCTTCTTCTATCCACCTCTCTTATCACCTCCTTCAAATTCTTTGAAACTCCTTGTCTCGCTCCACTAGACTATTCTCCTGCCTCAAATCCTTCAAAACCTCATTAAAATGCATCTAGATTATTACCTTCAGCCTTAATATGCACAACACATCTATCATCCCTGTACCTCACCCATACCCTTTAGAATGTAAATCTGCAAGTTTTCAGTCTTGATAGGGGCTTTAGGGAAAGCTCTGTGTACATTTGATTTTAAGCTCAAAGATCGGGCCCTCCATTATATACAATGTGTTCAAATTGTTTTTTACTTGTATGTAACTCCTGTAAAGCTCTTCGGAATATGTTGGCATGTTGCAAATAAAGGATAATAATAATAATAATAATACAAAATCGATATCAATAGAATATCCCTATGTGCAATACAAAATGTTGAAAACAAATAAGACTTTTTTGCCCTTTGACACAAAAATAGTTAAATTACAGAATTTTGCTCATTGGTTTTGTCATATTGCAAGAAACACTGAGAATCATTTCTATAATATATTTTCTTGTCAAAAAAGTATTATTATTTTGTCCAACATGTCCCTGTAAGAAGGCTGCAATATATAATTATTTCCCAGGAGAGGTGTTCGAAATGAATAACAGCACCCTGGAGCAACAAGACGTACCACAAACCTGTCATTTTACCACCTCATATTGTTCATATCATGAATCTGACAATTCTCTGAAAATAAATGATTGATTTTCCCATGTTTCTTATCTTTCTTTTCTTTTCTTTTTTTCTGACTGTTATTAATCACCTGCTGCAATATTTGAAGTGTAATTTTGCCAGAAAGGGCATTCTTATAAGTCTTGTTTATTGTAGTCTGTATCTGTGTCACTATCTCTGATTATTATAACTCCCACAAATGGGAAAATCTTAACTGAAGATGTGTGCCCAAACTATTCAGTTATGTGTATGCCAAGGACGTTTAATGCGTTAGTGTAGACAAGGATGTGTATTTTTGTGAAATGAAAAGCAAAATATAATGAAGCGCCAGCAGAATAAACAATTCAGGAGTCAGCCGACAATGCATCTGTAAGAAATACATATAGGCTCATACAACTAGAAAGAACTTAATAGAGATCTTATCAAAGTCCGTGATTTCTCTGTTTCTTCTCATGTATCAAATTATGTTAGGAACAGAAAGAAATGTCTGTTTTCATTAAAGGAAAATTGAATACAATAGTTACAAATTTAAGGCTGTATTTGTTTAGTTTAACTCTTATAAACAATATTTTGAACATTACAAAATTAATGTTCTTTATAAGAGTGCATTATACACTTCAATAATTATTTAAATATGCGTGATGGACTACATGTATTGCATACATAATTTTAATTTAGATACATGTGGTTAAATTCAGCAAAATAATCATGCAGGCTCTGTAAATCAGGTGCAGAGAACCAGCATCATGATGGGTAAATATAACCCTTTACCTGAATTAATATGACCATCAGTATGTTTTGGCCAGCGCATCAGAATCCATCACTGCCTCTTGAATTACAAGTAACAGCTTCACTTCATGTGAATACTGTGAAGGGAACACAACTAGGGTCCCTATTAAATTTCTACAATTGTAGCAATCGTAGACCGTAAAGGAGCCCGCAAGAGTTACGGCTATTAAATTGGCCTCTTTCAGCTACGCACAAACGATCTGCGGGTTACAGGCTGAAAAACCATACGGGCCGTGCAGATCGGAACTCCGTCCCAACTAAGCCTTTGATCTGTCAAGCCCGTAAATCTTTCTAAAAAATCCTATGGGCACTAGAGAGGACTCACAAGGGGGTTAAAGTCCTGTCTGAAGCACTGTAAAAGCAAATATAAACACAATACTGTATTATAAATTAGAGGGAAAGTGATGTTAGGTATTAATATTATTAGCACAATATTCTCAAGTTCGCAAATCAGCAATAAAAAATAATTTATTTTATGTTTATTTTCGGTGTCATATTGACCACGGCAATCAATGTGTTAATACATATAATAGAACTCACATTGACTAGAATATCATATTTATTTATTATTTTTATTGCATCATTTCTGGAATGCGGGTCCGATCGCAACTCAGACTTCAAAACCGTAGGTGATTGAAATTTACCCTCCATGTTTTAGTGACGTAATGATAACGGTCTCTTTTACTATTGGCTCTGTCTAAACCCGAAACCACGGGTTTGACTAATTGATCATGTTCATGGCCACAAATGTAACATGCAGAAGCATGGTTTACGGATTTGGATGTCGGCCACGTATGTTGCGAGCTTGTCTAATTTCATCGCTCTGTAACTCCGCCAAATTTCATAGGACCCCTAGTGTTTAACATATAACACTCGCCATTGTTAAGGCTTACAAAGGTTATGTTGAACTTGCTTGCTATGCAAAAGAGCTATGAAAATAAGTGACCAGATCTGACAGGACAGTGACAGTAACATGGCTATTTTTTTCAAAATTCCTGAGCTGACAATGAAATCAGGTTCTGGGTCACCCTCAGATATAGTGACTTGTCCCATGAGTAAGAGATACTTTCAATTTTACATATTTATTATTGTTTTCATATCGTTATATACTTCCTATCATGTCCCATCTGTTACTGTATATGTTGCTTACCATTCTTTGTCCACCACAGATACAGATGCCAGGAGTGTTGCAAGATATATGCAGAGGTATTCACCCCCTATGCTATGGTAAAATAAGTTAATCAAGGGCAGGGGCTTAACAAGGAATATAAGGGGAGGACCTACTTCTTGTTAGCCATCAGCAGGGGTGTAGGAGCCAGAATAATTCTGGGGCGATACAGCTCATTGTATACACAGGCCATAATATAGCTTATATATACATACATACAACATGTGGGGGGATTTCCCCACGAATCCCCACCAGTTCCTACACCAATGGCCATCAGCCAAGGTCCCACCACACACCTTTGTATTGCCCTGAAAAGTACATTTTCTGTTATTTCTACTAGTAGGATCAGGCATGTTGATTTCTGACCTGAGGAGAACTAACTGTTGGCTGATCATGCCTCGGGCTCTCTGCAGTAGTGCAGATTTGGCAAACATTAGCACTTTATGAAGAGTGGTATGTGGATCAGAGGCTGATGTAGAGAATGGAGGGCACATTGGCAAAATAATTTGGGGGCCAACTTACAACTTCTGTATATAAGGTAGGTTTCAATAAAAAAGAGTTAAAATATATGTAGGGGGCCAGATCACTCCTAGGATAATCAGATCACCTTTCTATAAAAAAACAATGACCTGCCTTTATCCCCTGCTGCCGGTAGCAGAGGACTCCCACCATGTTTTTGGGCCTGGTGTGCTGCACCTGCTTCACCATTAGTAGCTCTGCCACTAGTGTGGGTGAACAGTTGGAGAAGGCACTTGTCCTGACTACCTCTGAGGTAAGGAGCATAGGTACTGTTGATGATCAGCGAGATACTTGGTAAAAGGAGAAGGGGTGCTATTCTCAGATAAAATATTTTCTTGCCTTAGACAGCAAGGGTACTGGTAAAGGAACATTGTAGTCAAGAATTTAAAATAAACTCTGCTGAAGAACTAAGATTAAAAATAGCCAAAATATTTTTAGAATGTAAAACAAAATACTAAAGCCCATTTTATTAACTTTTAGATAGAATTATTCTGCAGTGGATTCTATCATTTTTCTAATCAGCTAGTCAGAAATGGGTATACTTTGAAATCAACAAAAGTTTCTATTTGCAGAATGGAAAAGTGGCATTGAAAACTGCCAGTGCTCTCAGGAGGAGTAATGGGATGAACACAACTTTCCAAATAAGGAGCATACACAATCAACATAGAAAAGAAAATAGAGTCCTGCAATAAAGAATAACTGGATATTCAAGACAACATATAGAAAATAAATTGTCCACAGTGGTCCTTTAAGGGCATTGTTAGGCATCCAATTGGATATCTAAATGAGCAGCCTTGGGAAGTCTCCTTAGTTGTATATATACAAGAGTTTATTGCTATCGCGAAAATAAATCTGAGACCAAGTATAACTCAAAGTTATTGTCTGTGTGGTATATGGAAGGGAGAGAGGCAAGTTGTTCAAGGCTAGTGTAATAATTAATAAAGCTAATTAAAATAATTTAGATTATTAGGCTGAATTCAACATTTGTGGTGCCTTCCAAAAGTTTTCAGGTAGACATAAGTGAAGTTCAATACGGTATTATCAATGCATTTCAATCACTGACTACTTGCTAAAGAATAATAATAATAAGAAAAAAAAACAAATACAAGGGAGGAACACAGTGTACAAAATATATAATACTTGTCAATTATGTTAGTTTCCGAGAAAAGGAACAGTTGAATTATTTGTTCATTACTGTTTTGTTTGGACATATTCAAAATGTCTTTCAATTCCCTCTAGCACTGATGGTGATGGGTGATATCACCATTTACTTGTAAAAAATCACATATTTGTGCAGCAGTCTCCACTAGTAATAAATCTTCTGGCAGTGTGTGTGACTTGCGTAAAATGAATATTTTTAGAAAGTGGAAGAATACCTTGCATGACGTGGCACTTGAACATGCCACTTGTGTTTGCTTTTAAAAGTATTCTGTGGATTTGTATGATGAAATGGTATACTCCTATTTTGCCCCCATACATATGTAACTAGTATTAACTACAAATGTATAATTACAAGGAAAGTTTAATCTAAAACATTATTAAAGAAATTCAAATGTATATATAAAAGTCTCACCACTTGACTTCAAACACAATATGTGATGTATGCATGTTATATGATGTGAGCTTCTGAAGAACACATCAAAATTAATGTAACCGTCACAGCTAAGCACTCAGCTGCATTTAAATGGCTCTTGAGCTGGCACTTGAACTTTTGAACCAATCAACTTAACATTCCAAAAACTGAACTTAAGATGGCAGCTTCCTCTCTACATAAATTTGGAGGAATAACTAGCAATATAGGCAAGTTTCATTACTTTTACATAGGGAGTTAGTCTTCTCTAAATGAGTGCTCTTTAAAGGGACATTTACCTCGCTATAAGTGCTCTTCATGATGTGAGAGAGCACACAATTCTATGTTAAAATTATCTATTTTTCTATGTTAAAATTATCTAGTTTTTTTTAATTACACTAATAAAAGCTACAAATCTGCAGTCTTAGGTCTGTTTAAAAACACACTCCACATGCCGACGCCACCTGCGATGTAGACTTCACAAGCACAAATATTTATGTTTTTTTCTCTGAACTTTAGGAATGAAGCAGGATATTTTAACCCCCAACTGTCATTAATAGCTGAATCCAGCAGTCATTTGTGAATTTGTGAAGGGTTAACTCTCTTTGTGCTTATGCTATCTGCATCAGCTGCTGTTGTGGCATTGTCTGGGGGCTTTCTCTGTAAAAAAAAAACGTATTTCAAAAATTTAAAAAGTATTTCAACATGGTATTATGTGAAGTTTACAGTGGTGTGCGCCAAGTTGAATTAACTGGCCCTTTAATATAAAATAATTTAGTGAATCTTGCTCTTTAATGCACTTACATACAAGCATATGATAACTGAGTAGATTTACTAAAAATGTCTGTGATAGATTGAAACTTTTTCATAGTATTCATTAATATTATTTTAATGAAATGAATTCCATGATGCTCAAACCAACTTTCTCGGTTTGCTGCTATATTGAGTCTAGTTTATAACTGCATGTTATCAAATATTTAATAATGCATACAATTTTTATTCTGTGAGTGGTTTCCTTGTTGCTTCTATTAACACACAAATCGCCTTTTGGACTGTGAATATAATGTAGTAATGAACATATTCACAACACTTTATTACAACTTGCAGCACATATATATTCCCATTATATCAATGAAATGTATTGTAAGCTGTGCCTGTAATTTAATATTTGATGCTGTACATGCACAATTGCAATCACTGTATTGGCTAATTAGGAATGTGGAGAATCACACCAAGATTCACTAAGCATTGCAGGGGTTATGGGGAAAATTGCTAATGCAGCCATTACCAGCTCCTAAATAAATCTACATATTAATATTGTACAAATGAGAGAGAGGGGACCTTTGATGAATTCTCACACCTAACGCACCATTTAGTCTACAAATGGCTCCGTGAATAATGTGGAAGGGGCAGACATGAAACCCCCTAAAATGTTACTTTTGTCCCTGACTTCCAATAGTTTGAATGACTTTGAAAAGAATGATAAATTAGTTGCAACATACAATTCAGTAAAAAGCTAAATAAATGTCTAAAGGAGAACATAAATTTTTTTTTTTGCTAAGCTAGTATTCTCTTTTCCCTCTTTTGAAGTAAACATCAGTATATTAATTAATTAATTTGTTTTTTGCAGGACCTTCCCACTAAATGACACAGGGCATTTTCTATTTTGGTCACATAAATGTACTCACAGTAAATATTTTACCAGCTGCAGACATAACTAAAACTGTCCATAGACAGAGAGGCTTTATTATCTACGGCAATCTCATTAGCTGCATTCGACTTTATCTAGAGCACTTGTGTTATAATAAAACCACCTCCAGCCTTTCAAAAGCACTTATCAATTAGCTGATCAAAAACTCAGCTGAACCACATTTTCCCACATTCAATTGATCAATTGTATGTTTTTTCGCTAGCAGCAAACGATTTGCATGTTAGAAGCTCAAAATCCATGCGATTGTTAAAATCGTAACTCCGACCCAGCTAAGCCTTTGATCTTTCAAGCCTACAATCGCAAATCAATATTCAATTGTTACAATTCCCCAAGCCCGCAAATGGCAAATGTAGAAGAAAATCCTACGAGTTTCAGATAGGACCCCTGATTGTAGGACTGTAAATGCAAATAAATAATCAATACTGCACTTTAAAAGATAGGGAAAGTGACGACAGCCATTATAATTAATTGCACAACAATCTCAAGCTTGCAAATCTGCAATAATAAATATTTTTTTTATGTGTAATTTCTGTGTTATATCAATCTCGGGAATCAATGAGTTAATACATATCAGGCCACCCATATGGGCTAGAACAGTATCACCATTCATTTTTATTATTTTGTACATTGCTGGATTGCGAGTCTGATCGCATATCGGACTTCTAAGTGCTAATTAATTGACGTTTAACCTCCATGTGTTACTGACGTAATGATGATTTACTATTGGCTGTTTCTAAATCGGTAGTCATGGCCTTGCTTAATTGATCATGATCACGCTCTGAAATGTTGCTTACAATTGCACGGTTTACGGTTTCAGTCCTTAAATTGCGGGCTTGTTCAACTGAATCACTCTGTAACTGTAGCAAATTTCAAACCTGCAGACTTACGGCCTGTATAACCTAAACTGCGGGCTTACAATTGAATAGGGGCCAAATATTTTTATTCATACTCAGTCTAACAAAACAGCAGAACTAAATACAAATATTTACTATATGCCATGGCAATATCTGCAGTTAATAAAATATTACCTTATTTTTAAGACCTCCTCCACCTCATTCCCCTCTAAAAAATGGTGCTGACAGTAATATCAGTCTAGAAAGTAAATGCACTGTCCAATATTTTCCCATAATTCATCTGTCAGAATTAAGTTTTAACATTTTTGCAAAGGATTAAAACCAACGCTCATTTTACATACAAAAAAAAAACGTTTTAATGCTTAAAGACAACTATTTCAAATTGATTCTAGAGAAACATGTGCTTCCCTTGCTTCTCCAACTATGGTGATGACTGTCAATCAACCAATCCTCTGTGGATTAATACATATTGAAACATAGTCCCTTAGATCAGTGATTCTCAACTGCTGATCCCTGAGACTTTACCTGCATGTCCTCAGGTACAAATAGGGATGCAAATTGCCTATTTTTTTGTTCAACAGTTGCTAAGATTGTTAGTTTTTACATACTTTACAAACAGGTCTTGCTTTTTTTCTATGACAACGGCTGCTGTCGGTTTGCAATTTTAGCCTTGCAAAAGTGAGAGATCAAAGGCTTCAGGAGGCTGTAAATTACGAGTTTAACCATCACCATTTTTTCAAGGCTGTAACTCGGAAGCCGATCGGAGCCCTCAAAAAGACGCTAATTGAATAGCAAATTAGCTACAGGATCTCGCGAGGGCTTAATTGAATGAGGCCATAGTCCATATTTGGGTCTGCCCGCTATGGTGTACGCCACCACTGGCTTTGTAGTCCTAACTGTGCAGTGTCTCATACTAACCTATCAGTTACCATCTCTCAGCAACATTCTTCATCATGCTGCTGAGATGTGATTCCTAATACATTTCACTTTACATTGAGCACTACAGAGTCCACTTCAAACTGAACACTACAGATTCTGTGTCAGCAGTGGACAGACCCATATAGGGACTATTTGTTTGGTTTTAACCAGTAAAAACTGGTAGTAAAAACACCTATATCCCTTTAAAAAACTACAATAGAAGCAAATTAAAAAGTGGGTCGGTGGAACAATTTATATTTCACTCTTAAATTTTATTTTTTAAGATACTGTTTTTTGTGGCTTTCTCACCACATGTTCCATGTTTTATACTTGATGTTCATTGTATAGCTGTTTCATTATCACATATTATAATTGTCTAACTACAATTCGTCGTCACGCTGCGTTGCGTAGTGCGTACAACTTAGCGATGAGCGCCGCAGGCGCTCATTGCCCGGCGAGCCTCGCGCAGCGAGGCGAGCTGTTAAATCGTAGCAATTTGGCAATGAGCGCCACAGGCGCTCACTGCAGGCGAGCCTCGCGAGTACATTTTACGTAACGCAATTACAGATTTACGCATTAACGCAGATTTAACGCCTTTGTCTCGCGCAACATCGGATTTCCCGCCTAAACCAACGCATTTGATGAAATATAAGTTGAAAGTTACAAAAAAAAAAATTAAAAAAAAAAAAAATTGGTATTTATTTTAAGAAAAAAAAAAAGGGACAAATGTAGCGTCATGTTGTGTGGCAAACAAATTTCACAACATTTAATTTTTATTGACCGTCATTTGACCATTTGACCATATTTACTGTTAAACCGTAGTACTTTAGCGGGCTTATCGATGAGCGCCGCAGTCGTTCATCGCCTGGCGAGCCGTTAAACCGTAGTACTTTGGCAATGAGCGCCCCAGAAAAAATGGCGGACGAACAAAACGAAAACGAGGCTACAGCACTATAACCACGGAAAACACGTACCGATAATCCGCTAAGACGCATACCACACATTATCCGCCATTTTAGGATAATGCGGAAGTACACAGCTACCTTAACGGTTTCGGCTTGCGCACGCACACTATTACACTGCACACGTTCATCACGCTTACACAGCACCTCCACACCACTAATGCTGCAGCAACATCAACACAGATTGCCAGCTCTTCAACACAATGCATAAAAATATGTAAATTCATTTATTAATTTGAATTCTATATTTCAGTAGTACACAGAAAACAACATTAGCTACCTTACAATTCCATATGTATATTAATAACTAAACAACTTTTAAAACATACACATCTCATTGGCGTCATTTTTTGACGGGCAATACACTAGTAGTTTTTATATTTATTATAAGTGTACATGATATATCTTGCTAAATAGACCTTCTACATATCTCCTGAATTGGTGATTTTGGAAATTCATTAATAGTGTGTTTTTGGTTGGCTAGAATGCCAATACATTTTGCAAAATAAAAACAGCTACTGCTTACTCTTTTAAATTACATTTACCAATATATAATACATTCTTACCATGGGTATCTTATTTTCACTTCCATTTTCATTTGTGTCATTGTCATTTTGATTTTTGCCAAGTAATCCACAAACACCCTCATAACGAAATACTCCATTTCTTTTTCTGGGATGCGAAGACCTCCTTTTAATACCAGTAAAGAGGTACTGATATTGTGGCAGGTCTGTGAAAACATCATCATCTTCATCGTCATCATTATCCTCAATGCTCTTTTCCTCTGAAGTCTCACTGTCCATTATTTCACAGATGTTGATTTCAGAATTAATATTATCCACTGAAAAATCAGGAAATGTGATGGCGCTAGGTTTATGCTTAATAACTTTGATTATTTTTTCAATTCTAAAATTTGAATTGGATATCATACACATTGAGAGAGTTTGTGGGTATTCCTTTGGTGAAACGGACAAACTATCTCCATGGTTTAATGATGTACAGAGCATATCTGCCCATGCTTCTTCTCTATCAAATTCTTTCCCAGCTATCTCATTGACTGGAATCATCCCAAGCTCCAATGGTGTCATGGTGTTTGGTATTGGTGATGACAAATTTTTAATTTTGGTTTCAGATTCCAACAAAATTCCATCAGTCTCCAGTTGTTCATTATGTTCATTGGTTCCAGTTTGGAATGGTTCATCTGTGTCGGATTCAGATGTTAAAGAACACTTGTAAATAGTAGAGTAATGGGAAGCTCCTTCAAATTCTAAAATGGTCTCCATTCTTCACTAGTATTATTCATAGTTTTTATCCATATTGCAATGACTTTCCAATACCAAAATACGAATTATTGGTGATTCTTCAAACTAACTGTAGCAGAATTAGAATCTTTTTGTGCCATTATACTCTTCTCCTGCAAAAATTAAAGCCAAAAAATA
The DNA here is from genome assembly GCA_027410445.1 of Discoglossus pictus. Taxonomy (NCBI): domain Eukaryota; kingdom Metazoa; phylum Chordata; class Amphibia; order Anura; family Alytidae; genus Discoglossus; species Discoglossus pictus. The sequence goes on along the minus strand of CM050164.1, from coordinate 414,785,480 downwards.
AAATATATGAAAATAAAATAGAAATTCAGAAAAGCAGTTTATTCCATTGCCAGATGATATCACTCTCCACAGTAAAGAGCATTAAACAGTGAAGGAACTACTTTTGTAATTACAATATATCATTTTTAAAAACTACAGTTTAAAAATAAATAAATTGTTTTGATTAAAAAATAAGTTTAAATTATTAAGTATTTAACTTCTGTTGTTTCAGTTGAAATAATGGGACTCTAATGGAAAAATAATTTTAAACAAGCAGCTCAAAAAAGGCAATGGTTGCCTATAAGTCAGGAATAACTGTATAAAAACATTAAAACGTTAAAGGCTATACTTTTTTACTTTCTCAATACATTGTAAAGTTTATCAACTCTAGTTCTTCAGGAGCATACTGTAAATATAGGACTATGGTGGCTCCTTAAACATCAGAAGGGAATTCCAAACTGCTATCATAGAATAAATCATAAATTAAATTGCATACTAAATTATGATTACAATCATAGCATTCCTACTACTGTATTTTCCGATATTGAGGTTCTGTGGGATGGGAACTAAGTAGGCTAGAAAAGCAACGTATCACCTTTATATTGTAAAGTTGCCCATGTTTTAGAAATAAACTTAATATGTAATGGTAAATGATGATTATGTTTTGCTGATTTATTTATTGCTACAAGAGCTGCACAGTCCAGCTCTACCTTATCCTTAGTTCTCCAGTGGTCTGGCTTTGTCAACATAGTTGGCCTTGGTCTGGCAACTGACCAGCAGTGTGAACCTGGCCAAGTTCTTTATTAGCAAAAGCTGTCCTTTATCTGCTATCTGTTAAAGTATTTTTTTTAATTCAAAACTCTGTTGTTACCCAGTTTATTTTCCAGATAATACTGGCTGACACTCTCTATGACATAATAACAGGCACATGTAGTGTTTGAATAACCCACACCACGTTCTACATGGGATACGTCAAGCTCTAAGAATGCACAGAGCAAACCTCATAATAAGTAACTTAATGGGAATACAAAATAATGAATTATAACTTTTTAGTATAAACTAAACATGCATTTTACCCATTCTGTGAAGAATAAAATTATGAATCCCATTGGTAATGTCCCTTTAACTCAACTGTTATTGTCATCAGTAACATTCCTAACTCAAATAAAGGACATAAGGATTCATAACACTAATAAAGCAGTGACAGAGCATTTCAATACACATATAATGATTTTAACTACTACAGAAACACCACAGACAGGTCAGCATATCGTAAAAATTTGAATGTGTCTATAAGAAATACTAATATAATTACCGTAATAATACTAATTAATGTATTTAAGATTTGACGTCAGTATATTTTACAGTAAAAACAATATAGGGTTATATTTATCAAACAGAGTTAAAATGAGGATAAGTGCACATAAGCAGAGTTAAAATATAAAATACTTATTTATCCATTGGGAATATACTTCTACTTTGTTGGATAATTGGCTTCTATGGAAAACTTTTTTAATCCCAGAAATATACGTCATAATGTATACATAGCAATAATGATGCTATGTAAAAAAAAACTATCCATTAATCCTGTTATCAATTAATTAACCTTGAGTTGTAAAAGGTCTCTGTCTGGTAATAATATTAATACATGGCCCAAATTGATTTCCATGCTATCCCCAATTTATCCCCAAACTGCACTCTACAGTCCATAAAAAACACTCTACAGGCAAGGGAAATGGCTGTTTTCCCGAACCTTATAAATCCTTTTTAGTACCTTCTTAAGGACACTAAAAAGCTTTCTACAATAAGAAACATTTTGGACTAATTTTTTATTGGAATCCTGGTCACGCAAAAGGAAACCCAGAGACCACAGTTTGGGAACTGATATTTACATCAAAATATTCACTCTCTGAAAAATCCATCACAGTGTGATCATACCTTGTAAACATCATAGTAACTTGCAAAATTACACATTTTTAGTAGATCCATTCATTGAAAGATGTCTTTAACTAACACCTTTGCTTACAAAGGGGCCCAAGGGTGGAAAAAAGTTAACTATTAAATGCTTCAAACTATATACACTGGTCTATGTATTACAATATTTATTTTTTTTACTTGAATTTACACAAGAAAAAAGCCTCTAACTGATACAGTCTTATAACAAAAACGCTTACCTGTTTCAGAAGCATATTCCTTGATATTAATAAATCCATAGAGGTAGCGGGAATTAGTCAACTGGAAAATGTAACGTAGTGAAGCTGAATAGTTAACGTGGAAGTAGTAGCTCTTCGATAAAAGGTATTTCGTTTTGCAAACTGCACAAGAACTCTTGTCAACAGAAGTATGTGTGAGAATCCCTGAGGCAAGGACAGCCTCCCAAGCACCAGGCAAATTACTTGTAGGAGAACAAGATGAGACACAGAGGGGGGCTTCCAGGGTGTACGAGAATAGAACTAAACAGCACTAAAATAATATATATATAAAAAGAAAAAATGATTGAAAAGCTTCATAAATGCTGGAAAATTCAGTTTACTTGTGCGGGTTGTGTACATATTGCCCCTCCTATTTATGTTTAAACACTGTATGACAGTACAAGTGGTGCATGGTAATTTTAGTTACTAAAAGATAAAGAGATTTTGAAGCATCTTAAAATTTGTATAAGAAGTAGAGCATATCGTTTGCCTGCTGACTTTAAGTCTGCAAGTTTTCTATCTTATGTGCTTTAGTAAAAGCTATGTGTACACTTGATTTTAAGCTCAAAGACAATGCCCTCCATTCTTTTTTCTTCATTTTGTTAATATTGTTTTGACTTGAACTTACCCCCTGTATAGCGATACGGAATATGTTGGCGTGTTTCAAATAAAGGAAATAAATAATTAATACAAATTGGATTTGAAGGACCACTCTACAATGAAAAAGATATGTTTGAAAACATAATTAGTCATAAAACACATTTTTAACTGAAGAATAAATAAATGTTTATGCTTCTGCTGGACCCTGGAGGCATCCATGACATATTAACGTAGACTGTGTGTGTGGGAGGTGCATTTGCAATTCTGGAGAGCAGTGCTTGCATTTACTCATGCAAGCTGTCTGGTTCTGAGTATGTGAGGATGTCAATTTTAATCTGATCCAGTTACCTAACCAAAAAAATTACCTCTTCCATTCTTCCTCCATTAATATATAATATAACACTAACCCTATTGTGACTGTGCTCCCATGAAGTGACACAACTAACACAAAGGCTAAGAAACTTAACATTTTATCTAGAATTCATCTTTTGTTCAACAGCTGCTAAGATTGTTAGTTTTTACATACTTTACAAACAGGTTTTTCTTTTTTTCTACGACAGTTGCCCTTTATCAGATACGGTAAATAACTTACATGGTATGTACCACAATTTAGCCTTCCTGTGGAACTGTAAACTGCTATACTTATCTGACATGCTGACATATTGGCAGAAATTCAGAGTGGCAAAAAATCACTAAACTTCACAGGAGCTGCAAAATTAAATGCACCCATAAGAAATAGCCACTGCAGCCTCAGTGAACAATGTGGTGGCATCTGTTCAATACTGTGAATTAGTGGTCAGAGATACAAAACTCAGCTGATGCCACAGTCACTTCTGATTGGATGGCAATATTCTGGATGCATTTAAAAAAAATCCTACTCGGTTGTTCTGCTGTGTCACAAGCTAGCTGGATTCAGTGGAGGTACTGCTTGTATGACAGGTACAAAGCACCAAAGGTTAAAAGGTTACAACAACACACTGACCTGGAGTAAATGGAGGACTCTTAATTTATTATGGGAGTAGAAGAAGATAATTATTTTATAGAAAGGAGAGAAGGAAAGTTGATCACTCCAGGGGTCATCTTAATATATAAATATATATATTTATATATATATATATATATATATATATATATATTATCTCACAAAAGTGAGTACACTCCTCACATTCTTGTAAATATTTTATTATATCTTTTCAGTGTAAATGTGCTGTCCCCTCAAAATAACTCAACACACAGCCATTAATATCTAAACCATTGGCAAAAAAAGTGAGTGCACCCCTAACTGGCCCAAAGTGTCAATATTTTGTGTGGCCACCATTATTTCCCAGCACTGCCTTAACCCCCATGGGCATGGAGTTCACCTGAGCTTCACAGGTTGCCACTGGAGTCCTCTTCCACTCCTCCATGATAATATCATGGAGCTGGTGGATGTTAGAGACCTTCCACTCCCCCACCTTCCATTTCAGGATGCCCCATAGATGCTGAATAGGGTTTAGGTCTAGTGATATGCTTGGCCAGTCCATCACCTTTAGCAAGGCAGTGGTAATCTTGGAGGTGTGTTTGGGGTCGTTATCATGTTGGAATATTGCCCTGCGGCCCAGTCTCAGATGGGAGGGGATCATGCTCTGCTTCAGTATGTCACAGTACATGTTGACATTCATGGTTCCCTCAATGAACTGTAGCTCCCCAGTACCGGCTGAACTCATACAGTATCTCTGTAGATTGTGGCTACAGCCATGAAAAACATGTTTATTACTAGGGAGGAAAGCTATGGCAAGTCTGGAGGTACGCATAGTTAGAAGTATGGTATTCGTACTAGTAATATACAGATGTGAGAGCTGGACCATAAAGAAGGATGACCGCAGCAGTATTGACACACCTTTGAATTGTGGTGCAGGAGAAAACTGCTTACAGTCCCTTGGACTGCAAAAAAATCCAATCAATACTACAGGCAATCAAGTCAAACTGTTCACTGGAAGGTTTGATCATAAAGCTAAAGCTCAAATATTTTGGCCATATCATGAGAAGACAGGATTCCCTAGACATGACATGTTGGGAAAGTTTGAAGCCACTTGAAGAAGGGGAGGAAAGAGTCTGAGATGGATAGGTGAGATAATTGAAGCTATGCACATGAGCTTGAGACCACGCAGATGGGAAATGACTGGCAAATGTACCTGATGTGCTGCGGCCCATTAGGTCAAGTAGAGTCGGACACCACAGAACGACTGAACAACAACAGTTGAAATTGTTGCAATTAATGCATTAATAAGGTTAATGGTGTTTTTAAATTACATTTTAATATTGTCTAGCTGTTTTTCTAGATATAACATGAAAAACAATTACACTGGCCTTTAAATTTGCCTAGGATACAAGTTTTGTTATATAACTCTCTCAATATTTTTTTTTAATAACAACCAACTGCAATTATATTTTTTATGTGTAACCTTTATAAGCGCAAAGTGCATCTTCTGCAGGCCTCACCGAATGAAGAAGTCAAAACCAGTGAAGTGAATCAAGTTTCTTTGATTACAAGCTTGGAGAACACAACACAATTCATAAGCAAATTTGCAGTGGTCTGTCTTTTTCCATTAGCCTTATATAACTTTTAAACAGGGGTGGGGAAATACTGTTCTTACACATACATGCAAAGGAAAATTACTAGAATTTACTAGAAAATTATGGTAACATATGTCTGCGTATAAAGCAGGTGTTTTTAACATAGGACATAAAACTATTATTTCGTTTTTTGAGGGAATTAGACAAGAAGTTAGACAAGTTTGCAAGGCCTGAGCTTTTGGAAAATGTCCAGCCTCCTTCATCTGCCAAGGTGTCAAGGACATTTAGTCATTAGATCATTTGCAAGCCAAGCAACAGTATTCTATAAATGACAATTATTCAATTCAGCATGGCGACATAACAGCAGTACAAAATGGATGATGTCTTCCTACATAACATAATTTATCTCTACACCTTAAAAACTGTGATCTTTGTTGTGTCCCTTGTTAACAAAAATAAAATTGTACGCAATAAATGAATATGGGCACCAATTAGAGCATAGAATATGCCAAATATAAAGTTAATACAAAATAAAGACAGAGACTACAATCAATAACAGGGCATGTTCGTGCACAGCTCATATAACAAGAGATAGCGAAGTCAGATCATGATCGTCGTATGATCTCATTCTTATTGCTCTGCCGAACGCAACATCCCACTTCCAGTCATTTAATAACCTAACATAACCTGCAGCACCTGGTTTAAACTTTACATTCCTATTCCAATTACAGGCAAGTTTGCTTGCAATGTTTTAGTGTGTATGCTCAGTAAAGAGTGCTTTCACGCAATTTCCTCAGGGCTTGTATGTAAGATTGTATAACAATAAACACTTTTTTGTAAGCTACTTTTGAGTTTTAAGATTTATTGCAAACAACTAATTGAAATTTAGATATGAAAAATGAGAAGTCATCTCCTCCAGCTGTACTTCGCTTTTACAACACTGTAGAAATATGTTGTTTTTTTGTGCAGTCTACTTCATTACTTCAAACATAACTACCCATTTATGCGAAAAAGTTATTATTATTATTATTGTTTATTTGTAACGCGCCAACATATTCCGTAGCAGTTAACTTACAGGCAATGACAAGTTAAAGATTCATACATTGCAAAGAGTGGGTGGCCCTGTCTTTGAGCTTGGAATCCAGTGTCCATAGCGCTTTCCCTAAAGCACTGCGCAGGATTGAAACTCGCAGACTTACAATCTAAAGGTTAAAGTTTTATGTAGTACAGTAGGGAGAGAGTAGTGCTGAGCATGTTAGGTAGGAAGGTTATAGGCTTCTTTAAAGAGGTGCGTTTTTATTGATGTTTTGAAGGATTTAAGGCAGGAGGATAGTCTGGTGAAGCGAGGCAGGGAGTTCCAGAGAATAGGGGCAGCGCGAGAAAAGTCCTGGAGGCGGGAGTGAGAGGAGGTGACAAGAGTGGTAGAAAGAAGAAGGTCGTTAGCAGAACGAAGAGGGCGTGTGGGGGAGTATTTGGAGATGAGAGCAGAGATGTATGGGGGTGTGCTGTTGTTGAGGGCTTTATAAGTAAGGGTCAAGATTTTAAACTTTATTCTGGAGGCTAAGGGAAGCCAGTGAAGTGATTGACAAAGAGGAGCTGCCGACGATGTGTACTGAAGATGAGTCTGGCGGAGGCATTTATTATGGATTGAAGTGGGGAGAGGCGAGTGATGGGCAGGCCAACAAGGAGCGAGTTGCAATAGTCAAGACCAGAAATGATGAGAGAGTGTATTAGAATCTTAGTATTATCTTGTGTAAGGTAATGGCGTATTATGGATATGTTTTTTAGATGGAAAAGACAGGATTTGGTTAGAGACTGTATGTGTGGGATGAAAGAGAGGGCAGGGTCTAGTAGAACCCCGAGACAATGGGCTTCGGAGGTGGGAGTGATGATGGCGTTGTTTTGTCTATTTTGTCGACAAAACTTTGATGACAAAACCATTAGCACTGTGGAAAGCCCAGGTGGTAAACTTGAGATGGGCAGTGATGTTTTTTTTATTTTGTGTGCACTCTGTGCCCCTTTCTTGTGTCCCCCCTCTCTCTCCCCTGTGTCTCTTTCCCCATCTCCCTACCCTGTGTCTCTCCCCCTCTCCCTCTCATATGTCTCTTCCCCTCCTCTCCCTCTCCTTGTCTATTCCACCCTCTCCCTTCCCTGTGTCTCTTCCCCCTCTCCCTTCCCTGTGTCTCTTTTCCTCCCCCTCCCTTCCCTGTGCCTCTTTCCCTCCCCCTCCCTTATCACCCTCCTCAACCCCCCTCCTCATCCTCCCTCCTCATCCTCCCTCCTCAACCCCCCTCCTCATCCTCCCTCCTCATCCTCCCTCCTCAACCCCCCTCCTCAACCTCCCTCCTCAACCCCCCTCCTCAACCTCCCTCCTCAACCCCCTACTCAGGGGGGTTTAGGATGAGGATGGGGGGGTTGAGGATGAGGATGGGGGTTTGAGGATGAGGATGGGGGTTGAGAAAGAGGATGGGGGGGTTGAGGATGTGGGGTTGAGGATGAGGATGGGAGGTTGCGGATGATAAGGGAGAGGGAGGGAAAGAGCCACCGGGGGGGGGGGGGGGGGGGGGGGGAGTATATACGGTATGTTTGAAAAACTGGCTAAGAGCATAATTAAACATTGAAAAAAATCAAAAAGGTAGTTTTTAATTAGAAAAAAAGTTAATTTTGGTGCCTTGGCAAGACCCTGTAAAGATTCAAAGTACATTGGTGGAGGTTGTATGTGTTAGAGAAGAGTTTACATTGCTTGTGAGCTGTGTCTGCATTAAATGATGCATGATGTCTGCTTCTGGACCAGTGAGTGTAAGAAGTGTGGTTTCAATTTTAATCTTATCCTATTATCAAACTAAGACTCTGGACTTCTCTCTGTTATCTCCTCCTTCACCCCTCCCTCCACTGATAACTACAAAGACACACCCTTATGATCTAGCTCTGAGGAAGTTATGTAACAAACATAAAATGGGTGACTATACTTATAAACTTTATTGAAAATGTTTAAATTTGCCAATTTTTTTTAATGTTTTGCTTGTGTCATGGCTTACATAACTGCTGATGTTGTTAGTTTGGTACATACTTCACAGGGAACCATCATTCTTCTTGCATTGTAGTGGTCTCACAAGTAGAGCTGAAGGAACAAGCATTAAAATGGTTGACTTAATGCATAAAAAAAGCTTAATACATTACTGTTTAAAGGACCAAAGTGGTCAGTTACATGAAAATGTTTTTAGAAAGTAAAAAAAAAGAAACATAGCAATTATTCTATACCGAGGTTGCTTCTTGTAGCTATTGTCACAAAAGGGGTGGCCTTGTAAACTCATAAAATTGAGGAAATCAATATTCTGAGTGCTTAAAATAGCAACCAATCAGAATATGGTTTACTAATACTGTACCATATATACATATGTCAGCTGTCAAAATCAATTATTCTGAGAGGAAGTTCCTCAGAGGAAGACCTCTGTTCATTTAGTTATTTTGTTTTATAGAGAGGCCAGATTTTGTTTTGATGTCCTTTCCAAAGGGTGAACACAGGATGCAAGTTTCCTCAAGCAAGAGAGAAGAGTCCAGTTTCAAGGAGGGTCTGTAGATGAGGGCTTCAATCAAGACAGGAGTGTCTGCTTATCCAGGTCCGAAGACTAAGGGCCAGGGCTTTGTGTATCATCTCTGGAGACCTTCCATGGATAGGTAATGTATTAAGTAACACATTTTCCCCAAAAGGTTAATTTGTAAAAGTTTTTATTTATTGTAAATGTAAATTAATCAGTAATTTTTATTGGAGTTCTTCTGCAGGAGCCATATAATAGATCCATAAAGTTACATAGTTACATAGGCCCTCATTCAATTGTGATTTGGCCAATTGAATAGGGCCCTAAATAAGCACATAGCATATTTGTTTTAAAGAAGTTTTTAGTTAGTGAAAACATTGTTTTTGGATAGATGCTTACTAACTAAAAACTTATTTAAAAAATATATGTTATGTGCTTATTTAGGGCCCTATTCAATTGGCCAAATTGCAATTGAATGAGGGCCATAGTATTTAAGGTTGAAAAAAGACTATCAGTCCATCAAGTTCAACCTTTTACGATCTCCTCTGATCTGCAATATGCAGATTAACTATTAATTAATTAGTTGTATAAAAAAATAAAAATAAAAATAAAATAAAAAAATAAATAAGAAAAAAATTCTAGGACATCGGTTTATAGTAATTTGAAGAAAGGGACGGGTTCAATACAGGTTTTATATTGCTGACGGGAACAATCCGGCAAGCTAAGTAGCACCTAGTTAACAACACTGGAAACATACAAGGGATATAGCATAAATGTCAATGTATTACATGGCAATCTGGTAGTCATTTAAGAAAGGCAATGGGTTCAACACTAGGGTGGTATTAGGCCAAGATAGTAAAGGTTTCATTGGAATGATAGAGGTTGGAATTCAGTACAATAGTTGAAAATAAAAAGCTAAATTTGTTTTTAAAAACATTTTGCTCATAATCAAGTCATGTACGTTATCAAACCATAAATATGACACTTTAGTGGTACCATATATCCATAATAATCTGCAACTCAAGCATCGCTCATAGCAAATCCTAACCCAGTGAAGTTACTGTGTGTAATAGTCCTGACAGCACAGTTCCAAAATGATTGACAGATGTGTGAGCAAGAGTTAGTTCAAGTAGGCTAATATCAGTGCCATGTGTCCCTGGTGTTGGTGCCATGTGTCCCTGGTGCCAGTGCAATGTGTCCCTGGTGCCAGTGCCATGTGTCTGAATAATTTTAGAGTCTTCTTTTACAAATATCATGTTAAATTGGGTTTTCTGTACACACAGTTACAGCACTGTGGCCTTATTCCAGACACACCTTCCTTTATGACAAGATACAAACCGTGCTGTCTATTTGATGCCTTCAAAAGTATTTCACTGTGTGGGTTTATCTTTTGTATTCATGTTTGCCTATAGATTAAAAGCTCACATTTAAAAATATAAACTTGTTCTGCAAGCTGTTTTATAGTAACAAAACTGACATTAAAGAAAAATATCTATCATGCACAACTGTATCTGTGTTTTTAAAATATCTGAAACCTTAAACAATGGCTGTTTTAATTTCTTTACAGTTCCAATGGAACAGTCATGTTAGGACCTGAATTTAGCCACAAGCAAAACAGCATGAGTGGCATCAATATGCAACACCCAAAGGCATGACTTGTATGGATGTCAGGAGCCAGAAACTGAGGTGTTTTATTTTTATACTAGTAATATGAATCTGTTGCATAAATTCTACAATAAGAAAGTAAAGATATAAATGGCTTGGCAGATAAATGACTACAGTATATTAGTAGAAGATATGGCTAAAGGGCAGTTATTTTGGCTGACAATTTGCTCACAATTTAAGGTAAAGGGAACTTGCATACTTGTCTAGCACATATTTAAAAGAGCTGGGGGGGGGGGGCTGCATAAAAATTAGTTCTGCAAAGCTTAAAAAAGACAACTGGAAATGTGTTAACCATTGGATATCATAAACTAATAGCCAAATATACAATCAGAAAACCAAAGTTAGAAACAATGCAATATAGCTTAAAATCAGATTTGTGAGTGGGGACAGAATGACAAAGCAATATAAATATTCCCATGGTAAAAGAAAAAAGGTAAAAAGGCACTTGTTTGTAAAGTGTGAACCAAACAAAAGGCCATATTCTATTAGAAGCTTGCAAATGCCCCAAATTTGTAAATTTGGCTGCAGGTGTTTTTTGTTTCTAAATGTTTAGATGTATTCTATTGCCGCAAGCCCGCTATTTACATCCTTAAGCCTACAGTCATAAACCCTGCCTTTTTAAGTTGGATTTCAGGGGTGTGATCATATGATTAGACAATATTTAAGCATGTGGGTTTCATACAGTATGTATTAACCCCCGTGATTCCAGGGATCGATATTACTCAGAAATAACAGTTAAAACTTATTTCTGCTGTGCAATTAATACTAATGTATTTCCATGCCTTCCCATGCTTTTAAAGTACAGTATTGTGTGTTTAATTGCTGCTACAACTATAATAAGTGTTTGAAAAAACCCTTGTGAGTACTACTTCGTACTCTTAACATTTTTGACAGAAACGTGATACTTTTTTCAATTTTCAGGTTAAACTTTATTTGCTAGCTAGAGCTACAGATCTAATAGAATATTGATTTAATGTAACTTAAATTAGCGCTTGTAATATTTGAGCTATGCTAAAACCAATGTAGTTCTAAGGCCGGTAGTGAGGGGGGCGGGGGATACTCATAATTGGATTGTGAGTAGCTGATAGAATATGTGGCAATATTTAGAGTGATTTTAAGTGTGTATAAATTTACAAATTGGACAATTGGACAATAGAATAGAGCTCTGCCATCTCACAACTAATGCTAAATTGTGTCAACTATGCCATCTCACACACCAACTTGGGACAACTATGCCATCTCACACACCAACGTGGGACAACTCTGCCATCTCACACAGTAATACCAGATTGAGTCAGCTCAGATGGAGTGTGAATGTGTGAGAGACAGGAGGGAGGTGTGTGACATGGGATGGAGTGTGAGTGAGTGAGACACAGGACAGAGGTGTGTGACATATGGGATGGAGTCTGTAAGACACAGGAGGGAGGTGTGTGACATGGGATGGAGTGGGAGTGTGTGAGACACAGGAGGGAGGTGTGTGACATGGGATGGAGTGTGAGTGAGTGAGACACAGGAGAGAGGTGTGTGACATATGGGATGGAGTCTGTGAGACACAGGAGGGAGGTGTGTGACATGGGATGGAGTGGGAGTGTGTGAGACACAGGAGGGAGGTGTGTGACATGGGATGGAGTGTGAGTGAGTGAGACACAGGAGGGAGGTGTGTGACATGGGATGGAGTGTGAGTGAGTGAGACACAGGAGAGAGGTGTGTGACATATGGGATGGAGTGTGTGAGACAAAGGAGAGAGGTGTGTGACATATGGGATGGAGTGTAAGTGTGTGAGACACAGGATGGAGGGAGATACAGGGACATAGAGAGACAGGGAGGGGGGAAGGGAGAGAGAGGGAGGGAGGGAGGGAGAAATGGAAAGAGAGAGGAGAGAGAGGGGTGAAGAGAGAGAGAGAGTAGGATGGAAAGAGACAGGGAGAGAGAGACAGGGAGGGATGGAGAGAGATAGGGAGGGGAGAGAGGGAGGAAGGGAGAGTGAGAGAAAGAGGAAGAGACGGGGAGAAAAGCGTGGCCACTCACATCTGCTACCCAGCATACACAGAAGTGCGAGCGCCAATAGCGGAACCGTGCGCGTTGATGTAGGGGCTCGCTACAGGCAGAATTCAGGTCGGATTTCTTGATGATAGCACACACTGTAATACTACACTCCATCCCATATGTCACACACTCACACCCAATCCAATATGTCACAAACCTCCCTCACACACTCCATCCTATATGTCACACACCTCCCTCCTGTCTCTCACACACTCACACTCCATCCCATGTCACACACCTCCCTCCTGGGTCTCACACACTCCATCCCATATATCACACACCTCCCTCCTGTCTCTCACACACTCACACTCCATCCCATGTCACACACCTACCTCCTGTGTCTCACATACTCCATCCCATATGTCACACACCTCCCTCCTGTGCCTCACACACTCACACTCCATCCCATGTCACACACCTCCCTCCTGTGTCTCACACACTCACACTCCATCCCATATGTCACACACCTCCCTCCTGTCTCTCACACACTCACACTCCATCCCATGCCACACACCTACCTCCTGTGTCTCACATACTCCATCCCATATGTCACACACATCCCTCCTGTGCTTCACACACTCACACTCCATCCCATGTCACACACCTCCCTCCTGTGTCTCACACACTCACACTCCATCCCATGTCACACACCTCCCTCCTGTGTCTCACACACTCACACTCCATCCCATGTCACACACCTCCCTCCTGTGTCTCAAACACTCACACTCCATCCCATGTCACACACCTCCCTCCTGTGTCTCACACACTCACACTCCATCCCATGTCACACACCTCCCTCCTGGGTCTCACACACTCACACTCGTCCCCATGTCACCCCCCCCCCCTCCTGTGTCTCACACAATCCATTCCATCCCATGTCACACACCCCCTCCTGGGTCTCACACAATCCATTTCATATGTCACACACCTCCCTCCTGTGTCTCACACACTCCCTTCTCCCACTCCTCATTTCTGCCTCTCCCTCTTTCATCCCTTCTGTCTCTCACCCTTCATCTCTCCCCCTTGTCTCTCCCACCCTTCTATTTCTCTCCCCCTTGTCTCTTCCGTCCTCTCTCTGTCCTGTCTCTACTGCCCCTCCCTCCTTGTCTCTCCCACCCTCTCTCCCCTTGTCTCTCCCACCCTTCTCTTTCTCTCCCCCCTTGTTTCTCCCCTCCTCTCTCTCTCCTGTCTCTACCGCCCCTCCCTCCTTGTCTCTCCCACCTCTCCCCCTTGTCTCTCCCACCCTTCTCTTTCTCTCCCCCTTGTCTCTCCCCTCCAGTCTTTCTCCTGTCTCTCCCACCTCTACCTCCTTGTCCCTCCCACCCTCTCCCGCCCTTGTCTCCCCCCTTGTCTCTCCCACCCTCTCCCTTCTGTCTTTCCCATCTTCTCCCCTGTCTCTCCCATCCACTTTCCCTGTCTCTCACATCCTCTCTGCCTGACTCATCCTCTGCCCCCTCTGTCTCTCCCATTCACTTCCCCTCTGTCTCTCCCATCCTGTGCCCCCCCTGTCTATCCTATCTTCTCCTCTCTCTGTCTCTCCCCTCCACCCCCCTCTGTCTCTCCCATCCACTCCCCTCTCTGTCACTCCCATCCCCCCCGTCTCTCCCATCTTCTCCCTCTCTGTCACTCCGAGCCTCTCCCCTCTGTGCCTGTCCCATCCTCTCCTCTCTCTGTCTCTCCCATCCTCTCCCGCCTCTGTCACTCCCATCCTCTACCCTCTCTGTCTTTGCCATACTCCCCCCCTCTGTCTCTCACATCCTCTCCCCCCTCTGTCACTCCCATCCTCTCCCCTCTCTGTCTCTCCCATTCACTTCCCCTCTGTCTCTCCCATCCTGTGCCCCCCCCTGTCTATCCTATCTTCTCCTCTCTCTGTCTCTCCCCTCCACCCCCCTCTGTCTCTCCCATCCACTCCCCTCTCTGTCACTCCCATCCCCCCCGTCTCTCCCATCTTCTCCCTCTCTGTCACTCCGAGCCTCTCCCCTCTGTGCCTGTCCCATCCTCTCCTCTCTCTGTCTCTCCCATCCTCTCCCGCCTCTGTCACTCCCATCCTCTACCCTCTCTGTCTTTGCCATACTCCCCCCCTCTGTCTCTCCCATCCTCTCCCCCCTCTGTCTCTCCCATCCTCTCTGTCACTCCCATCCTCTCCCCCTCTGTCTCTCCCCTCCACCCCCCTCTGTCTCTCCCATCCACTCCCCTCTCTGTCACTCCCATCCCCCCCCGTCTCTCCCATCTTCTCTCTCTCTGTCACTCCGAGCCTCTCCCCTCTGTGCCTGTCCCATCCTCTCCTCTCTCTGTCTCTCCCATCCTCTCCTGCCTCTGTCACTCCCATCCTCTACCCTCTCTGTCTTTGCCATACTCCCCCCCTCTGTCTCTCACATCCTCTCCCCCCTCTGTCACTCCCATCCTCTCCCCTCTCTGTCTCTCCCATTCTCTCCCCCTCTGTCTCTCCCATCCTCTCTGTCACTCCCATCCTCTCCCCCCTCTGTCACTCCCATCCTCTCCCCTCTCTGTCTCTCCCATCCCCTGTCTCTCCCATCCTCTCCCCCCTCTGTCTCTCCCATCTTCTATCTCTCCCATCATCGCCCCCTCTCTCCCACCCTTGCTACGCCTCTGGATCTCAGTGAACTTAACATTGCACACTTTCCCAATCTCATGTCTCAATCTCAATTGCTCTCCAGATATGTAAATGTCCCTCTCACATACATAACTTCCGTCATGGTATAATGGATGCCTCCAGGGTCCAGCAGAGGCATTAACACTTATTTTTTTCTAATTAAAAAGAAGCTTTAGGACATTTTACCTGCTTAGTTATGCTCATGCACAATAAGCTTTCCAATATATTATTTCATTGCACAGTGGTCCTTTAATTAGCAGTACAAGGTGGAGTGGTGACACAGTTTCTGTGGAATCTGTAGCAAAATCAAATAATAGCCAAAAATAAAGTGTAAGTAAAATACATGGCTAAAGGGCATTTCATTTTAGCTGCCAATTTAATTGGGACATGGACTTCACATACTTGTCTAGCCTGCATTTAAAAGTGCAGAGCTTACATGTTACTGAAGACTTTTTTTTGCATTTTGAGATATGAGTTTTGCGAAGCCTAAAATATATGACTAAAAGTCTCTTTCATTCGATATAACGGACAGACATACAATCATAAAAAAGCTTTTAGATAAAAGATAAAAGCAATATGACTGCTCAATATAAAGTGAGTGGGGAAAGAATTATAAAGAAATGGTAATGGAGATTGCAGCCTCTTTAGAAATTCCTCCACATATTTCCACATTTAACAAGCACAGAAAAGCACATAGAAATAAGTAAAAGACACAAAAACAAATACATAGGCCTCCATTCAATTGCAATGAAATTTGGAACAGTTACTGACCAATTCAATTGATCAAGCCTGCAGCTACATGGCCTAAACCGTAAACCATGCACCCGTAAGTAGCATTTAAGAGCGTGATCATGATCAATTAAGCAAGGCTGTAACTAAAGATTTAGAAACAGCCAATGGTAAATGAGACCAGTAAAACATGGAGGTTAAACGTCAATCAATTAGCGTTTAGAAGTCCGATATACGATCAGACTCACAATTGGACAATGTACAAAATAATAAAAATGAATGCTGTTCTAGCCCATGTGGGTGGCCTGATATTTATTAACTCCTTGATTACCGAGATTGATATAACACCGAAATTAAACGTATAAAAACAAATTTTGCTTGCAGATTTGCTAGCTTGAGACTGTTGTTCAACTAATTCTAATTTCTTACATCACTTTCCCCATCTTTAAAGTACAGTATTGATTTTTTTATTTGCATTTACAGTGCTATGAACAGGTGTTTAACCCCCTTGCGAGTCCTATCTGGCACTCATAGAATTCTTGACTACATTTGCCATTTTGGGGTGTGAAAGCAATTGAATAGCGATTTGCGATTGTAACATTTACAGGCTTGAAAGATCAAAGGGTTTTTCAGTCTGTAACCGAAAATCGCTTGCTGGTAGCTTAAAGAAGCCAATTGAATAGCAAATTAGCTTATGCTCTAAATTTGCTCAATTGAATGGAGGCCATAGTGTATTAAAATCAAATATCAAATTCTTTAAGGTATAGGCTTATTTGCAAAATAAGATGGTCAGCTTTAGTTAGTTTGGCCCCATTCAAAACTAACAGCCTTATTAAATTGAGATTTGGCAAATGTAAAGGGGCTCTATTTAAGCACATAGCATATTTTTTTACAGAAGTTTTTAGTTAAATAAATATGCTATGTGCTTATATTGAGCCCTTTACAATTTGCCAAATCGCAATTTAATAAGGCTGTAAATGTGTAGAAGGTGGTAGGAGTTACTGGGACCTTACAATATCAATACTGCCCATTTTCCAGGAGAGTAGAGGGGTTTCCAGGAGATCCTTAGAGCTGGGGGTTTCATCTGGAAAACATATTGTGGGACTTACCTTTCAGCCCAGTGGTGTGGGCAACAGACTGATCATGAGAACCAAGGAAAGTGAGTTTCATTGAGGGAGTGGGTATGTGCTGCTTGCATGCACTTTAATTCATAATTTAATTTAATTTTAACATATTTTATGGATCCCAGTATTGATTAAAAACAATGTTACACTATTTTGTTTATTCTTTTTCCCCTGTGATAGTTTGTTGCAGCTGAGAAAAGAGGTTATACACAACATAGAATGAAAAATTCTCTATTGTATGGGTGTGTGCAACGAGTGCGAGTGTGTAAAAAAAAAGCATTGGAGTGTACAGCATTGGATTAGAACCAGTTATTTACCACTGAAAACATTCAAACAGTGCACTTACCACTATACCAACAAGGGCCATTCAATTTTAAAGGTTAATATATCTGTAATAGAATATGGAGGTACATACTCCAGTATTAAGAGGGAAAAATCATATTTTCAATTATATTTGCACCATCCACAGAGAAGACCAAGTTCGTTACATATTACCTGGGGAGGATTTATCCTTGTATGGTATTAATAGATTTGACCAAAACAGAGGAAAAGATGCATACAATAGTGAGCACTTCCTTTTGTATCTATTAACTGGGTAAATAAATAAAACTTAACTTTTAATAATTAACTAAAATATTGATTTTAAATAAAAAATCCATATGATCTCTAAGCAGTAGTTCATTATAAGAGGACACAAATAAATCCCATATTGCTGGGAATATATTACAATACCAAATTTGGTATATCCTATACAATTTTAAATTATGCATATAATCTGAATACTATTATATTGATTATATTATATATAGATCATAGCACGCCAGGCATATCTGTCATCCCTCTAAACTCCCTCTAGCTCATGTACATTGCTTCAATAACCTCATCGATCCATCTCCACCTGTGCCATTCTTTGTGTGCCTGCACTCAGAGTCTTCTCTTGGTAATCCTGTATTCTTATGATATGGCAAAAATATTTTAGAAGCAACCGGCACTAGTCTGAAGTGATCTATTTATAACCTCCATTTGAAAGAATCCAACTCATGTCATGACATCAAGATTTCTGTAACCCTCTGTGTGCTGATATCTTTTTTTCTATATGAAATTCCATTAATAGTAAACACCTATTAATTTCACTGACATAAGCAAGTCACATTAATCTATACATAAAAGATTCCAGGATAAATAAGCATTAGTAGTCATATCTGTGTATACAGCAGTTACCATTAATGTACTGTCTTGAAAGATCATTCCCGGATATATTAGTCATAGCGATTGCCTTCTATGCGTACACAGCAATTGCCATTTCTGTACTGCCTTGCAAGATATCAAACATTTTATCTTAGGAAAATTCACATATTTAGCTGTTCATACACAGGTACAGTAAAACCCCTGTTATCCGGCACCCACGGGGACTCCCTATTGTCGGATAACTGTAGTTGCCGGTTAATCGTGAGTCCCCAAATTTAAGGGTCTAAACGACACTTAAACACCCCAAAACCCCTCAAATGTCTTAGCACCTAAACTGGGCCATTTAGGCCCAAAAAAAAATCATTAGAAAAAAAGTTAGCATTTTTTTTTTGCAGTCTTAAACTCCGGATTGTGCTGGATAGTGCCGGTTATGCCGGTTTAGTGGGAGTTTTTTAAAATGGGGAATTGATGCCAGTGCCGGTTGCTTGAGAGTCCCAGTTAGTTGGGCGCCAGATAACTGGGATTCTACTGTATTACCTTATATGTGTGTATAACTGTTAACATTTTGTTTGCTTTCCTGCAAGATCACAAGTACTCCAAAGTAAAAACTTGTATACATCAGTTAATACATAACAAGTGCCATATGTGTGTATACAACAGTTGCAATTTCTGAATGGTCTTATAAGATCACAAATATTGTATCATAAAATAAAAGATTAATACATAACAAATATCCCATTTTTGCATACAGTAGTAACTACATTGCATGTGTATAAAACAATTACCATTTCTGTACTCTCCTGCAAGGCCTCAAATATTGGATCATGGAGTACATTCATGTATACAGTATATTCTATTAGCTGCTCGCAAATGCCTCTAATTCACAAAATAATTCCTGTCTTTTTAAGTGATATTTTAGGGGGCGTGATTTTATGATCTGACAATATTTAAGCAAGTCCGTAATTTACTTCTTAGACACAGCCAATAGTAAATGAGACCGTCATCATGACGTCAGTAAAACATGGAGTTTATACTTAAACTTCACTTCGGACTCACAATCCATAAATCAATAAAAATCATTAAAGTAACTGTTCTAGTCCATGCGGATCGAACGATATTTGTTAACCCCTTAAGTCCCAAATCCATTTCACACAAAAAAAAACATTAAAAAAAAGTATTTTTTAATTGCATATTTGTGGGGTCGAGACTGTTGTGCAATTAATTATAATGTACAGTATTGTGTGTTTAATAGCTGTTAAGGCTTTACTAATTGATTGAAAAATGCCTTGCAAGTTCTCTTGAGTACTCGTAATATTTTTGACAGAATCGTGATACTTTTTTCATTTGCAAGTTTGCGAATTAGAGCTGCAAGTCTAATAGAATATCGATTTTGTGTAACATTAATTGGTCCGCACTCGCAAATCTTGAGCTGTGCTAAAACCAACAGAGTTCAGTTTTGTGGGTTTGGCTCGCCTCTAGTTATTGTGGGCGGGGAACTCTTAATATGAGTGCGCGTAGCTAATAGAATCTTTGGCAAATTTCAGAGTGGTTTTAAGTGTGTGTAACTTTGAGTATTGGCCAAAATAATATAGCCCAGTATTTGTAATATATACAGTAATTACCATTTCTGTGCTGTCTTGTAAGTACACATGTATTGTACCTTAGAGTGAATTCACATATGTTTATTGCATTCTTGTACTGGTATCAATATAAAAAAACAGCAGTCTGGTGTGAATTCCCAAGCTAGTAACTACTGTGTTCTAAGTGAAGTTAATCACATATCAATCAAATTCTATTTATATGAATTATAAATATTAAGTGAAAGCAAAATATGGATAAGATGTATAGGGGACATATTAAAGGCATATCCAAGTTTCATGGATTAATACATTTCTGCACTCTATAGGTCATAAAGCAGGCTATATATATGCAGCACATCTCATAAAACCATTTATCTTTATTAATATCTAAAAATCCCCTAATGATTATATTGACACAACTAGAGGGGTGTCTACACAGGCCCCTGACCCCCCCCCCCCAATCATTCAGCATTAGGATATCCATTTAAGGAGAGCACCAATGTCAGCCCCAAATCACTGCTGATATATGACTTCCTGCTGCTTCCTGTCTGTCCTGCAGCCATATCATTTAACATAGAGCCACACTATATATGCCAGGCTGCTTTGCAGCACAAACAGGAACCCCAGAGTTTAAATCAGATGTTTTAAATAATCTGATTGCCCAAAACAAATTATGAAATTAATGTTAATTTAGCCTGGGTTTGGAAATTACAAGATATTTTGCTAACTTCAAGGTAAGTGTTTAAATATTTATTTTGGTATTTTTTCATGCAAACATTTTTTTGCATACACTATAAATACTTCTCTATCAGATACACTCATAATCTAGGAAACTTAGATATGCTTTTGATTTATTCTTATGCTGATATCAATATAATATCTTTGTTAATTAAGAATATAAATTGCGGAGACAATATTAGTACTTAAGCCAACAGCTACTTTATTGTGAGTGACAAAACTATCATAATAGTGATTCATTTCTACTAGTATAATTAGGTATATGAAGTGAAAATTAAAATAAAAATATAAAATAAACATACCGTATATACTCGAGTATAAGCCGACCCGAGTATAAGCTGAGGCACCCATTTTACCACAAAATACTGGGTAAAATGAGTGACTCCAGTATAAGCCGAGGGTGGGAAATTTGCTGCCCCCTGTGTCCCTCTTGTGCCCTCTGTGTCCCCCTCTCTCTTCGTGTCTCTTCTCCCCTCTCCCTTCCCTGTGTCTCTTCTCCCCTCTCCCTTCCCTGTGTCTCTTCCAACCTCTCCCTTCCCTGTGTCTCTTCCAACCTCTCCCTTCCCTGTGTCTCTTCCCCCCTCCCTTATCACCCTCCTCAACTCCACTCCTAATCCTCCCTCCTCACCCTCAACCTCCCTCCTCACCCTCAACCTCCCTCCTCATCCTCGACCTCCCTCCTCATCCTCAACCTCCCTCCTCATCCTCCCTCCTCATCCTCAACCTCCCTCCTCAACCTCCCTCCTCATCCTCAACCCCCTCCTCATCCTCAACCCCCTCCTCATCCTCAACCCCCTCCTCATCCTCCCTCCTCATCCTCAACCTCCCTCCTCATCCTCAACCCCCATCCTCATCCTCTCTCCTCAACCTCCATCCTCAATCCCCCTCCTCAACCTCCCTCCTCATCCTCAACCTCCCTCCTCAACCCCCCATCCTCAACCCCTTCCTCAACCTCCCTCCTCAACCCCCCATCCTCAACCCCCTCCTCAAGCCCCCATCCTCATCCTCCCTCCTCAACCCCCCCATCCTCATCCTCAATCCCCTCCTCAACCTCAACCCTCCTCAACCTCAACCCCCCTCAACCCCAACCCCCATCCTCATCCTCTCTACTCAACCCCCCATCCTCAACCCCTCTCCTCAACCCCTTTTCCTCATCCTCAACCTCCCTCCTCATCCTCAACCTCCCTCCTCATCCTCAACCTCCCTCCTCATCCTTCCTCCTCATCCTCAACCTCCCTCCTAGACCCCCCTCCTCAACCCCCTCCTCAACCCCCTCATTCTCAACCCCCTCCTCAACCTTCCTCCTCAACCCCCCATCCTCAAACCCCTCCTCAAGCCCCCCATCCTCATCCTCCCTCCTCAACCCCCCATCCTCATCCTCAACCCCCTCCTCAACCTCAACCCTCTTCAACCTCAACCCTCCTCAACCTCAACCCCCCCTCAACCCAAACGGTATATGCTAATGACGCAGCGCGCATGTGACGTCACATGCGCGCCGGCGTCGGATCAAGGAGCGGAGGCCGGAGCACAAGCAGGTAAGTGAGGGGAGAGGGGGGAGGTATTTAGGGGGGTTTAGGTGGAGGAGGGGGGTTGAGGGTGGTTTAGGTTGTGGAGGGGGAGAGACACGGGGGGGTAGAGAGACACACGGAGGGGTAGAGAGACACACGGGGGGGTTAGAGATACACAGGGGGGTTAGAGACACACGGGGGGTTAGAGACACATGGGGGGGTTAGAGACACACAGGGGGGTTAGAGACACACGGGGGGGGTTAGAGACACATGGGGGGGGAGAGTGACTCAAGTATAAGCCGAGGGGGCCCTTTTTTGCCTTAAAAAATGGGCTGTAAAACTCGGCTTATACTCGAGTATATACGGTATATATATATTGGATTTAAATATAAAACCTTGTTTGTCCCTTTACTGTTTTAATTGGCTTAATCATTAGCTGTGCAAAGTGAGATGTTCTTTATTTATATAAATATACATAAAGGTGTTTTAATTAAAATAGGATATTTTTGTTAATTACAATATAACTACAATATGTCTAGTGACATTAGTGATTATTTTGCCATTTTATTTATCTATTGCACCAGAGGACATTGTTGGTATGTTTAATATTATTATCCAAATTTAATTTCTCCATCGCTTTACGTAGTAAATCACACCTATTGTTTGACAATGGATCTAGGATTTGATCTTGCGGATATATCCAAACCTATCAATTTGTTTTCATTAAATATTTACATAACTTGCATGAATTATAGGGAAAAGATCCTTGAATAAGGTTTACTTGGAAACTGAACAGAGCGACTCTTTTTTAGTCTATTACTTAAGTAAGGAGCTTGTTCCATAACTCACTGATATTTTACCATCTAAAATGGATGCTAAGTCAGGATCGTTCATAAGAATGTTACAATTTTATTCTAATAATTTCTAAATTTTGATTTTCTTGGCTATAAGTTCTGGGTGTATTTTTTTTTGCTTTTTAAATTAATCTATTTCTGTAGCCTCTTACTGATAATCTTTCTTTCAGCGCAACAGCTTATACCTCAAAGTGTTCCATATCTGAACAACTACATGTAGTTCTTAAATCTCTGATGGTAAGGGAGTTAATTGTTTAGGTTGCTTGACCACTGCTTTTATGCAGAATACTGTTGCCTGAAGAGTCTTTGCTGAATAAGGGCCCATTCAAATTACACAGACAATTATGGTGCAAGTTTGTATGTAACTTAGTAACCTATCAATTTCAATCCCTCTAAATTTCTTAAAGGACCCCCATGGTATTCTACGTTAGACCTTACTACCATGGGGATTTTAAAAATTAACCCCAATACCATATGCTGAAATTATTGTATCCTAAAATCAACCTACTATGTGCCATGGGGTGTCCTTAAGTAGCCCATGGCACCCTAATTTAAAACAAAATCCTAAAGTACTCTAAAAAAGGTAAGTACATTACATAAAAAGGGCTCCATGGCAATTTAAGTTAGCCATAACTCCCATAGGGTCTATATAGACTCCCAAGGTATCCTGAAATGAACCCCTATATGCCACGGGGATCATCAAGGACCCCCATGGCACCATAATTTAAAAAAAATCCAAAAGTACTGAATTATTTTTTAACTAGATTAAAGTAAAATAAAAATGACTACAGAAAAAAATTGAATTACAATAAAAAATAAAATAAAAATAAATTTGTATTTGAAGAAATCTATACTAACCTACCCTTTATGACAATCCAGAGATGATCAGTGTCCTTCAGTCTTCTGCCCTGGATCAAATGGTCTGTCAGTGCTGATTTAAGATTCACATTCACGTTCCCATTGCTGTGCCTCTTATTTTTAAATAAACTTCATCAAAAAGGGGAAAATATTTCCTATTCAATTTGCAATTGTACTATATTCCCAGCAATTTGGGATTTATATTTGCTGTATATTTGTGAGTTCTGCTTAGTAGAGATCATATTGATTTATTATTTTGAATCAAGATTTTAGTTGACTATTAAAAGTTAAGCTTTGTTTCTTTGCCCAGTTGATAAATACAAAAAGGAATTGCTCACTACTGTATGTATCCTCTTCTTTGCTCAAAAAAAGTTATAGAACTATTGACTGTTACAAGTAAAAGTATTAATTAATCACAATATATAAAAATGTTTTTTTTTTAGCTTTTCCTTATACCATATACATCAATTCATTTTGTAATTAAAACAGATGCTGCATGCATTTTGGTCTAATATATACGTGCAAGCAAATTGTAACCAACTTTATATTGTAGTAAAGAAAAATGCATAAAATGGTATATATTGTATTGCTAAACATTAAACAGTGTAATATCACTGATGGACAAGAGTGTAGGTTAATGTAGAAGTGCCAATAGTAAGACCCAGGTAGGGGGCAAGGGTCACAATGCAAGCCAGTGACATGAAGGAGGTCTGCGTGCAAACCAGGAGACCATAAATCATACAGTCCAGTTAATACAGCCAGGGGTCAGATACCAGAGTAGAGAGTAATTAGACAATGCCAATCATGGGGATACAGAGAGCAGAATTAACCATATACCAAAGCCAGGGGTCAGGAAGCCAAAATGTAGATTGGTTAGGACCAATACTAAATTTAACAGGGAGACAGATCAGAATATCAGATGAGCATCAAATGGCTCATCAGTGCTTAGAGTGCACGTCAGTGATGCATTTCGTCAAAACTGTACTTGAGTGCAGTGTGAAAGACAAGGAACTATGCTCGTGCTTGCAGAAGCATTCACAGCTTACATCAAAGTACTCAATGCAGGTGCACTGAAAAATACTGCTCTAAAGTACTAAAGGTAAGGCCTAGAGAGACTTGGCTCACTCTAGGTGACATTAATATACATATTTTGGATTTTTAATCTGTTAACTCATTGCTGTTGCCACAGGTAATAAAGATAAGAATCACATTTTCTGAGTTTTTCCCTAAATGAACAATAAGTCAAATTAACACAGACTCTTAGGGCAAAATGCAATTTTGTTTCAGAACAACATTAAGTAAAGAAATATGCTTTGTTCATTGTTTAAAATAATGCCTTTTGTTTTTGCAACTATTTACAATTATAGCAACAATATACCCACTTGTTTAAACGGCAAGTGTAACAAAGTATCTCTGTTCATGGTAGAGGTGTTAGCGCTCATGTAAAAACAAATTTACATTGTTACATTTCTTTATTTAAATTTGTACAGAGCTTTTATTTGGCTTTTCAGTGTTGACTCCAACACAGGCTTTTAACCAAATATGTGCAAAGAGGGGAAGTATGCTCATGAGTTTACAGTTTAGAATTAAAGGATCATGAAACTCTTTCATTAGTTGAGGGATGAAAAGCAAATAGAAAAAGTGTTTTCCTTTTTTAAACTGATCCTGTACTGATGAAGCTAGAGTTTTTCTTTTTTTTTTTCGTATTGTTTGTAGAGTTTGAATCCCTCCTTGAAACGGATGTGGCTCTACAATTTTTAGATCAATACTACAATCATAAGCAGAGATTGGTCAGTGGTAGAACATTTGATTTCAGTGAAAAGAGGTGCTGAGATGCTCAGTCTTTATAAAATTCATTTTCTATTAAATTCACAGGAAAAAACATATAAAGCCTATGAGCCCCATTCAATTGGCCGAATTTGAGATCTGATGGCGCGCAAGGGAGGTTGCAGGCAAATTTGCTATTCAATTGGCGTTTTTTTGAGGGCTCGGATTGGGTTACGAGTTATGGCCTTGCGAAAATGGTGACTGTCAAACTTGTAACTTACACCATCCAGAATCCTATGATTTGTCACTCTTGCAGGACTAACATTGCAAATCCCTATTCAATTGCCCGATTCCCCCGAGCTCGCAAACGTATCCTAACTTCTAAATCAAAATAAAGTATGAATTCCTACATCTGCTAGAGAGGACCCACAAGGGCTTAAGAAGCCCTTACGTATGCTCCCCAAAATGTCTGCACTGCTCCCAACTCCCCTACCACTCCTAGATGAAACCCCAATGATGCAGGTGTCCCGATCGGGACCCCTGCATAGACCCCACATTATTCCTTGCTGCGGGGGTCCTGGGTTAATGTAGGGTTAGTTTTTGTCCCATAAGGGACTAATGGGGTTAATTAGAGGTTCATGGGGATCTTTATAGAGCCCCATGAGTGATAGGGTTAATTACTAAAGTATCGAAGGTCCTTTAAGGACTCACACCGGGAATTAAACATTTTGAAATGCTGCTGGGGTCTTGATTGGGACCCCATAGCAAGGCTTCATGTGGGGACCCTGCGGGGGTCCCGATCAGGACCCCCACAGGGTCCCCACATGAAACCTTGCTATGGGGTCCCGATCAAGACCCCAGCAGCATTTCAAAACCCCTCCCCGATCGGGACCCCCACAGCAAGTGGTTAATGTGGGGAGACTGCAGGGGTCCCAATTGGGACCCCTGCATCATGGGGGTCATGTGGGGACTCTGTGGGGGCCCCAATGGGGACCCTGCAGTGGGATTTCATATAGGGAGCTGTCATGATGACAGTCTCATTTCCTATTGGCTCATTGTAAGGAGTAGCTGTGGGCTTGCATGTACAAGTCCGGCTCTGCTTACTTTGGAAACCAAGGTTTCCGATTTTGGATCTTGAGCAGTGAGTTGAATAGCCTTGGAAATCGAGGGGAAAGGGAGCCTGCAACTCAATCGCAGACATACGGATTTCCTTGAACGATTTGGATATAAAGCAGTGCATTGAGAAATAAGGTTGCTCTTTTTCCTGCAACATTCCTTCAGAATAACACTACTAACAGTGATAAAAGCTTACACAAAGTGTTTCATTATGAAACCATAAAGGTAATGAGTGATATACATTTTCAATGCACCCAGACTTGAACCTAGGATGAGGGTCTTGTACCCTAGTGTGTTACAAGCTGTACCTCCAGGTACTGTTCTCCATAGAAGTAGGCTGTTAATCATGGAAGCTGATCACAAACACCTGAAGATTGAACTGTAGTTATTTAAAGTAGCCAGGAAAATACTCAGTGCTAAATTTTTCTTCATTAGGGCTACAGCTTGGTATTCTTGTTCTGTGATTTGGATTCCACTATGTTTTGACCCGACCTGTTATAGATTTACTCTTTACTCATGTCTTCTTGAATCCTAACTCTTGGACTATTTATGGATCTCGTTTGAGCATTCCTACTTTGACTCTTGGACTGTTTGGGCTACAATTATGGTTTTGCTCGTTTGAACCACTGTTCTGTCATCTCTCTCACTTTGCTCCCACCACCTGAAATCTCTGGCTGATTTAAAACTCAACCCAGCCCTATTTACCTGGTTGGCTGGCTTTGACTCCATTCTCATTATCTATGTAAATGCTTGAGGAAGGATGTCAAGGGCTATTGGCTATATATACAATAACTAACAATTCCTATTAACAAGTCTCTATAAAATCTATTCTTTATTAATTAAAAAAATGCTAACCACTTTTCCACTATATTTTCAAAACTCTATCGTTCCATAATCCTTTAATGAAACACAAGTATTTCTATGTATTTTTTTATTTTTACATGTCAGGTTAAATTAGCTTCTGTTACTATACAAATATTTATGATGCCTTGTTTTAGACTTTGACCCATTATGTCACATTAAAATTGTAGTATTGGTACATAAAAGCATTCTATCTGTAGTGTTATAAAAGGACATATATTGCTCATTACTCTATAAATACCACTATTTGGATTGTTTTACAGGTCTGACATGGATAAAGTTTCCAAAGCCAGTTTTTCCATTGTACACTTGTTTGTAAAGAAACAATTAGGGTGATTTATATTTTACCATATACCTATCAATCACTGATATATTTTTACTTGCTCAACTATTTTTTGCTTTTTCTTTTAGCTTAATAGGGGTACTAGATATACATGTATAATATAGTTTGCAAAAATATCAAACCTTAGAATATAAGCCCCTTACAATAACATACTCTTCAAAACGTCACCCTTTAGTTAATAGGGCCATTAGTTTAGAAGTTAAGTCTCTCAGTAATTGAATGTAAGCAGTACTTGTAAAATAATAGTACATATAGTGGAAAAAAACATTGAAGGCCAAAAGAGCAGTTGGCACATATTGTGATTTTTATCAACAGATATTTTACGGTATTTGTCTCTAAATTCTTGGCAGTGTTACTCATAAATCCTGGTGGTTGTTTGTTAAGGACACTGACAGGTCTAATCTTGTTCAAACTGTAGTTTAGACATTGCATAAATGTGTATCGTTTCATTCTTATTAGCTCTATAAGTATGCATGACGAGCCTAGATATAGAAAGCAGTTAATGAGCTGTTGTGATTTCTTTCTTTACCTGCTAGTGTGTCTTAACTGGTTGTAAATTTGTACAACAGTGTATGTAATTACATTGTTATAGTGTGCATAATTATTTTTACTACCTTATTAGTTTTTCTACCTTATGTTTTTAACTAAACCACTAATGATTTTTGTGTAATAAAAAATAAATAAAGATAATTTTAACTTACCATATAGCTTACCGTAACTCTTTTCATTTTGTCTCACTTGTTGCCTATGAAGCTTTAAAACAGAATGGTAGTGGCATAAAATTCTGCAGACAGGCGTAATAGGAGGTAGGAAGACTAGAAGAAACACACAGATCATAAGAAGAGAAAAGGAGCTCTGAGCACTGTGCATTGCTGAATATAGTTTCCGTAGTGCGCATGAGCTAGCCCACATTACGCACTATCGAAACTATGAGTCTGACTCAATTGCAAGCCCGCAACTCTATCGTAGTAGGCCGAATGTCTGCGGGTGTATTGCGGGCTCCCATTCATCTCCGATTGCGATGCTATTCAAATGAGCAAAGTGCGCAAGTTATGGGCTAAAGCCTCAAGCCTGTAAATCCCTCCTGCAGCGGCAAACTGTTAGGGGGCTGGCCGAGACGCAATCAGCAATTATGATCCAATTGCAGTCTATATAGTAGGGCAACAAAAGGCCTCTAAGCCAATAAAAAGCTGCAGATGATTAACAGAGGGAGATTATAAATTTGCGTTCCACCCGCCCATGAGTTGACTGTGTTGTATTTTCTGACGAAGTAGCATGCAGGTCCCGGAGTTGGATGTTTTTCAGTGACAGAGAGAGAAGGAGTATTTTGAGAGCAGTAATTTGCCGTTTGGTTTATTTCTATTATACTATTTACGATTTTGCACTTAATCCTTGGTTACACATATTTACAGATTACACATAATCGCAATACACATAATTTAAAGAACACACATAGAGACACATAGAGCTAGGTCACTCCATACATCCCCCCATCTCATCCCCCACACCCCATCCCCAGCCGTTACTAAATACACATTATACACCTTCACACATATACAGCCAAACTTTGATTGATTTATCTCTAAATTATTTTTGGGATTATAATGGAGAGGGGAGAGAGAAAGGGAGAGGAGTGGAGAGGTAGGGAGGAGGAAAAGAGAGGAGAGAGAGGTGGCCCCAGGGAGTGGTGGAGAGGAGGAGTGGAGGAGAGAAGTGGAGGAGAGGATAAGGAGGTTGGGAATGGCGGAGGAGAGGAGGTGGCGGAAGAGGAGGGGCAGGAGCAGAGGAGGAGCAGGAGGAGGAGGAGCAGGAGCAGAGGAAGAGCATTAGGAGGAGGAGCCGGAAGAAAAGGAGAAGCAGGAGGAGGAGGAGCAGGAGATGGTGGAAGTGGAGAAGGAGAGTGGAGAGGAGGAGGTGGGTGGTGGAAGGGTAGCCATAGCACCAGGCACACGTAGAAGAGGAACAGAGGGGGAGGGGCCTGATCCCAGGGGGATGGTAGTTCAGGGGAGGGACAGGCCTCAGGGACAGATCAGGGAGACGTGGATCCCCGTCCACAGTTGGGAGGGCAAGAGGCTAACGGCAAGCACAGGGCCCACAATTACACGCACCGGGAAAATGTGGTCTTCCTTGGTGCTTTCCGTGGCTGCCTCGTGATCCTTGCAGGGGGGAGGAAAGTTTGGCCAGGGCCAAGGCTCAGGCATGCAAGGAGGTAGCGGCTGAGGTTACAGCAGTGGGCACAGCGCCAAAGGATGTAAGGTTCATCAAGCACTGTTTTGACAACATCAGGGACAAGGTGAGGAGGATGATGATCAAGGAGGAGAAGAACATGATTGTGCACTATAATGAGTGGGATAGGGTCGCCAAATACCTTCTGAGCCAGGTGCCCACCGCTGGAGCTTCAGGCCTGGTGGCCCAGCAGGACCCAGCCTCCATGTCAGGTGAATATCACATACATCAACATACCACCACATGTACATCACACACAATACACATGTACATGATGACCAACAAGGACACTGACATGTCAGCTCCATGGAATTAACAAGGGATAGATGGATGCGTCATTAAATCTATGACAAAAAGCTGACAAATCCCTGTCATTCCTGGGCACAACAACAGTAATCAAGCAATAGAGAGTCTATGTATTGGTGTGCCCACTGCAGCCTATGCAGTTACAGACCACAGCCGGAATCAAGATAGCGTTAGGAGCCAAGAATTATCAAGACCAAGAACCAAAGAATAGATCATAACTAGCAAATGAAAGCTAATCTGAGTTGCAATTAGAAGAATCATCCAGGTTCAAGCCTAGATGTCAGATAGTAAGAAATGCACACAAAACAATGTATTATTCATCATACTAATAACATATATCTTTCTTTTCTTTTTTTCAGCATCAGGAGGCCTGGATCCAGTGGTGAGCCAAAGGCGGGGGCGTCTGCTCCATCGGAGAGGTAGAGGAGGAGCAAGCCTGTGCCCAGCAGGAACCGGCGCAGGGGAGGAGGAGAGAAGAGGAGC
Source organism: Discoglossus pictus (assembly GCA_027410445.1). NCBI lineage: Eukaryota > Metazoa > Chordata > Amphibia > Anura > Alytidae > Discoglossus > Discoglossus pictus. Next base: position 414,754,608 of record CM050164.1, on the reverse strand, counting down.
CAAAGGCCCTGGTTCAGTGGAGGAGGATGTAATATGGCTAGTGGGGTCACCATCAGGACCACTGGTCACACCGAAAGGATTCACCCCCACTATCCCCCTCCTCCAGAGACTGAGCCTATTGCCAGGGCCCTCCCACTGGAGGGACCATCCCAGACAGCCACCACCTCTTCCCCCCCACAGCAGTGCGTTGGACTGACCGCCACTACCACCACCAGGCCCACCAACACCACCGCCAATAATGCAGCAGGCTCCAGCTGGGCCACAGACCTTCTCCACTTGAACACCACCACTGCCACCTCCTCACCAGGCTATGCCCCAGGGGCCTTCATCCCCAATATCAGTCCAGGCTGCACTGGCGGAGAGGCTGGCACTCATGCAACAGCAGGTGGAGTGTCTTCGGGGGATCCAGGGCAGTATCTCCGCCAGTCATGGAGGAGGCACCACTTGATGACTGAATCCTACCTGGCCAGGCTGCTTAGTATTGGGGCAGACCAGAGCGCATTCCAGGGGGTGACCGCAAATGCTATGCGAGACACTATAGTCCCCACCCCGGATGTATCCCCCGGCCATGCGCAGCCCGGCCCCTCCTCTCCTTCCACCATGCCTCCACCACTGCCACTGCAGGTGCCACTGCCTCCCCAGGGGATGTCTCCCTTTGCCCCCCCCCCCCCCCTCACCACCAGGGAGACGGCTGCCAGCCATGGGGGATTGAGGCCCTGTGTCTAGGCAGAGGAGGACCTAGGGGCTGGGCAGATGTTTGTGCCTTTTCAACAGCACTCCTCAGTGACAATCTATTGGTCCCAATGTTAACCTAATCTAGTCTGGCTACAGATTCTTGGATATTGGCCTATGGGATGGTGATATTTTGTATGCAGATGGCTACTTCCCATCACACGGTGAATGATCCTCTTCTCTGTGGACACGTAGGGTTCTGTTTAACTATTCACCAATTGATGGTCACTGAGGAATGCTGTTGAGAAGAGATGCTGCAGTCTTTATATTTATAATGCCTTATTTTGTAGGTGTTATTTTTTTGTTTTGTTATGTTTTAGGTGCAATTCAGGTCCATGAAGGTATCTTCTGCATCTGCAAGCATTGTGAAGGAAATGTATGAGATGTAAGGTTTTCACAGTGCCTCTCAGGTAGTAAATGACAGCCCACTTTAACATGTTGCTCCCACAATCTTAAAGCTAGCATATAGTCAGATATCTAAGACTGATTGTTGTTAGCTTAAATGTAGACTAATACTGATATGGCGGTGGACTTGCAAAAATGGCATGTTAATGACAGCCAGCATTAATATATGCACTAATGAAGCATGTGATCCTGAGCTCAATATGCTGAACTTTATGTCCTCTCCGTATTAATGGGTATTAATGGGTATTTTCCCCCTATTGCTGATATCATGAGTATCCTTTAACATGTGCTAACAGCTGTATAGCTGAGTGATGTGATATACATTTTGATGAACAATATCATATGGAGAAGCTGATAGTACACCTTGACCATTGACGCTGGTCACAGCTAAGCATTTATTGTGAGATGACACATCATTATTAATGTTAATGGACAGTGAATTATTCAGAGAACTAGCTAATAGTAATGCTTGCAGATGGGAATCAGGTGAGTTGGTATATTGTTACAGTTACAGTATTTAGCACTGTACATGCATGTTGATTATTTGTTTTTTTATCCTCCTCTGCCTTTTTTTAATTGATCAGATTTTTGTATTGTTAACACACTGTATGTATGAAACTGGATTGGATTACACAGTCCAAAGGATGAATCATCTGTTTAATTGAGCAGATCTAGACAAGTTGTAAGTGCTATGCACATTAATGGTTTCTTCAATTAAATGGAGTGATTTGTGATGATCCTTTTTTTCATCAGATTCCGGTTGCAGTGTTGTAGTGACCACATGTGACCCTGGTAGGTGCTATTCACCATGCTTATTCTACACTATGACATTACACCCTTTAGGTATCCTCTTTTTCCAACAAGCCTCTTGCTCTCCCGGGATCCGCCCACACCACACCCATGATATTAATGTCTTGTACATTTCTGATTGTGCTCTGTGTATGACATAAAGCTTTGTTATACCATTCTCACCATGTCAGTGTGTATTCAATGGTTGGGGTTATGGGACATCCACATAGATCAGAATTGCATCACATTCCTATGTTTGTAAACTAATGAGCCCAATTTACTATGCAATAGATCAATACATATAATAATCACATATAATAGCTGTCAAACTGCGTGTTGTCATCACTCTTTGTGAGCTCGCAAGAACTGCGTCCCTCAAGAAGCGAGGGACACAGTTCTGGCCCGCAAATGCGGACCCTCGTGAAGCTCTATGCCGCCTCACTCCCGGTTTTGCCAGGGATGTACGAGGTACAAAAATACACACATACAAAGCACAGAAAATGCCCGCGCAGCACATGGACAAACAACGCCATTTTACAACACTAGCACATTATGAATCTCAAATTTAGCTTTACACAACTAAACCAACGGTTTGCCCTCGCGCATGCAGCATATTTCTAATGCACACTTGGAACGTTGATGACACTTTCTCCTCAGGGCAGCAACTGTCCAACTTTACATTGTATGCTGCAGGAAAATAAAAATAGATACTTAGCTCTTCAGGCTATTCATTGCTGGATATATCAATTACAAATAGGTAAAGTATATTAATTTATTAAGTAAATAAGTAATTAATAATTATAGAAAAAAGAGACATATATATATATATATATCTGTCTTTGTCATGAGAGCCGAAGGCGCTCATAGGACCAAAACGTCAGACGCTTACATCGAGATTAGGCAGCGTTTCCAGTGTAGCTCTGTGATCTATAGAGTCCTGTTACTTTATTAATGTCCTAATTCCTCTATGTAGGAGAGCCTGGTACCACATAAGAGTCTCACTTACTGGCATGTTATTGACTTACCTTATAAACTCTATTTTGAAAATTAGGAGGCTTTGTGATTGCGATAACCTCGGATGGGAACAAAAGGAACGCCATAAGTAGGATATCAATATGGAAGTGAGTGTAGGGGAAATCTGATTAAGGACAATTTCCCCTCCAGATATATATTTTGAACACTCCATACTGAAATACCAGTGCCAAGCCAAAAGGTATCTAGTTAAAATGTAGTAAATGCCCAAATGTGAATGTACACTAAGAATACTAGATACTATGATAGGACATTGTAACACACGAAGTGCAAGTATTAACAGTGTGACTTAGAAACAAACATTCAAATTGCAACTATTAACAGTGTGATCTAGTGACAAAATTGAAGGAGTCATAGCCCACAGATACAAAATAAAATATCTTTCAAAACTGATAGATATATATATATATATATATACATAAAATCCTGGAAACTAAGCCAAGAAATTACCAAATATAGTTCAAGCACTGATTAAAGCAATAAGGTCATTGAGATTTGCTTCTCAGGGACCAATCTTAATAATGCATATGCCTTAGGTGCAAAGAATAAGGGAGTCATTATCAATGTTTTTAAGGAATAATTTCCTATCCCCCTGTTTTTAAAAGTTTTTAATCGATGTTGTTTCCAATAATGTAAATTAAACTTTATTATTTTTCTTTTTTCTCTAGTTCTTTATAAAAAAATGTTGAAATGCTGTTTGTCAGAGCCCCATGAGGGATGGGGTTAATTGGAATTGAGGCGTGGGTCCTTTAAGGACCTTTAAGGTCCTGTAAGGACCTGCACGATGGAAATTAAAATTTTAAAAGCTGCGGGGGTTCCAATCAGGACCCCCGCTGAAAGGGTTAATGTGGGGACCCTCCGGGGGTCCCAATGGGGACCCCACAGCATACAAACGCAATGTTAGTTGCTGCTGCGGTCGGGATTGTGCATTTGTGTGCCGCCAACCCTTTGAGGAACCGCACTGGAAAGTTTGAATTTTGAAAGGCTGCAGGGATCCTGATTTTGACCCCTGCAGCAAGGGGTTTATGTGCAGTAGGGTTTCCACCTCCATTGCCTCAAAGCCCTACTGGCTGCGAGGTTGGATGACATAGATGTTCTGATGACGATCTCTGTTTCCATTGGCTGTTTTGATCTCGGGAGTTACGGACTTCATATTCAAGCCTGGAAATGCTACTTCCGATGGCATGGCTTCCGATTATTGCTATCGGGCCATAACTTGCGGGCTCTTATAATTGGACTAGAGACTTGCCCGTCAAAAAATGATGGCAATGAGATGTGTATGTTTGTAAAGTTGTTTAGTTATTAATATACATATTTGACACTTGTAATGTTTTAGTTATGATGAAATAAGTACAATTGTGATATTAAACATGTTTATTTTTGTAAAATGTTCTTTTGTTCAACAGTAACTGTGAAAGCATTTTGTAGTAAAAGTATTAACATTTGAATGCAAGAACAGTGGAACTTAAAATCAATCAGTATTGTAAACTTGAGGCAATGGTTTTTTAACATGCAAGTTCTATCTCAAGAATTGTTAACTTAAATATACATTGAATCCAGAGGAAGGCAAACAGTAAAAAAACCTCCTTGAAACATAGCCAATTGTATCAGAGAGGGAAAAAAATCTATTTCTTCCTGACCCCATTAACTGGTGATCGGATCACTCCCTGGATTAATGTTTAACATAAAAGACAACATTTACATTGTGCCTTAAAACGTTGTTGTGCTCTTAACATGAACTTTGTAATATGTCTAAGTAAGGAACTTGAAAGTATATTTTTTTAAACTTGAACTTTCTTATCTGTCTAAGGGCCTCATTCTATTATCGGCCGTAAATCGGCCGCAAGGCTGCGATTCCTTGCGGGGCTCCCGTTACCTTGCAATTCAATTATACGGTGCCGCAAGGCTATCCCCTTACGGTCGGCTGTATATCTTGCAATCGTCCGTAAGCTCAGAAATCTTAAAATGCAAAAATAAATTCAAGACGGCACTGTAAAGCTCTGTAAATGCTAGGGATCATAATGGGGGACATGAAGATTAATAGCAACCCCCTCTCAAGCTTGCACATCAGCCCAAATCCGAGATTACATTAACTGTTTATTTTCCGGCCGCAGCGTGTGCGGGTCTGAGGTGCTCCAAGCCCTCTGGACTTTTTACATGGATATGTGACATAAATTCAAAAAAAATGTATTTACGGATTTGAGTGTAGGGGAATGTTGTGCTATTAATGCTAACACCTACAATCACTTTATAGTCTCCTCAGAGTGCAGGATGGCTTTAATATGGCGTTAAAATGTGCTTAATTGTGTGCCTGCGGGACCTTTTTGCTACAAGTAAGCTGCGGCTCGGTTTAAGCCTTGCAGAGAGGGTTCCCGTAGCAATTGAATAGCAACCGGGGCTTTCTTGCGGCCAAAACTCTTGCGGCCGTTTAAGATCAAAGGCTTTCCTCCGGCGCGTGCGGCCGCAAGGGATAGCAAGGCGCCGGGCGCAAGCCTGCCGAAATCCCCGGCCGGAAGGGAATAGAATAGGCGAATAGCTTGCGGCCGGTCCTTGCGGCCCCGCATCTCCTACGGCCGATAATAGAATGAGGCCCTAAGTAAGGAACTTGAAAATATGTTTTCAAACTTGTAACATTAGAAACAATAACATAGTGAATTGACATTTGAACCGAATTAGTCAAAATAATGCAAGGCAAGTGTTTTGTGAGGCTAATCATGCATAAACAGTACTTCCGATAATTATGACTGAATTGTTTATTGATTTCTATTTTTCAATGGTTGACCTTTGTTTGTTGCTGTAGTAATTGTTTTAAATCGCACATACAGTTTTGTGTGTGGAAAAGGGGTTCTCTAAAAAGAGAACGCAAGAACTTAAACTTGTTGCACGCTGTGTAAGCACTGTTCTGTATGTTTTTGACAATTTCATGTAGTTTAACAGGCAAATATTGTTTTTGTAAATGTAATTTCTGTTGCATAATAATGACCTTTAGAAGGAAACGGACAGTTTATGTGTATTTGTTAGCCAAATTTGGTGGTTAGATTGTTTTTTTTTATATTTTTGCATTTGCTTTTAAATTGGCTTTGCATGGCTTTTGTTTGTTTAATTAAAAGCTAAAGTACTTCATAGTAGACAATGTTTTTCGTAAAAATACGTCCATCTTTTAATAAATCACCTTGACTTTCATTCTTTTCAATGAAAACTTTAATAGCCTGTGGATTTTTGCACCGTGATAAGGCAACGTACAATTGGCCATGTGCAAATACTGGTTGTTCTAAGAAAATACACACAGATTTGAAAGTTTGTCCTTGTGATTTATTAATGGTCATGGCAAATGCCATAATGATGGGAAATTGTCTTCTTTGAAGTATAAAAGGAAGACTATTTTCACTTGGTGCTAAATCTGTTCTTGGTATGAAAACTCTCTCTCCTTTATGGATACCAGTTAAAATTTCTAGCATCTATGAAATGGTCCTTTAATTGTTGAACAATTAATCTTGTCCCATTGCATAGGCCTTTTTTGGGGTTCATATTTAACATGACATTTGCACCTTTCTTTAGCTGCAAAATATGTGGTGGCATTCCAGATGGAGTTAGTGAGTTTATGAATTCAGTCGAAAAGTTTGCCTGACTTTCTTTGTCATCAGCAAGTACAGAATCAGCACTGTGAAAATTTCTTTGGGGTGCATTAATTTTTTTAAAGATTTCATTATTGAGGATTAATGCATCCTTATTTTTACAGGTTAGGATGACTTGGTAGGCAAGCTCTGAATATTCCTGGTTATAAGATCTTGGTGACAAATCATATGAGGTGGGATGTGCACAGTGTCATCAGGTAAATTTGCTATTTTTTTGGTTCTGCCTTCTCCAATTTTAATAAGCCAATCATTGAAATCATTTTGGCCTTCTGATCTCATATTTTGTTGCAGTTGAAGATGGGTAAAATGTTTCCATAGTGTGCTTGACTTTATACAGGTTTCGATAATGTCAATTCGATTTCTATGTACAACGACAGGTAATGTTTGCCTAAAATCGCCACCTAACAACATTACCTTTCCACCAAATGGAAAAATATTACCCATGACTTCACAAAGCAAACGTTCAATACATTGGAGGGCATAGCATGACATCATTGCGGCCTCATCTATTATAATTAATTAACTTTTTTTCAATTTTTTTGCTTGTAATTATGTCATGCGAATATCTGACACAGAGGTTTCTAAAATAGGCACTGGCAGTTTAAAGCCACTATGTACAGTTCTTCCACCTTCTAACAAAAGTGCAGCAATTCCAGTAGTGGCAAACGGCAGTGTTATTTGACCTTGTGCTCGTACAAAACTCATTAATAAATTATATAGATATGTTTTTCCTGATCTGCCAGGTCCATCAAGATAGAAATAACGCTCTTTGACCATGTCATCATCTAGTGCATTTTTAATGGCATTAAATGCTTGCAATTGTAACTTATTTAAAGTTGCAAGTCTTTCTTCTGTTCTTTGTACTTGTAGTTGAATGTCATAGTCTTCAAAGTTTATGCCATCTATAAGACCTGGATCAGGCAAATTAAAACTTGCACAACTTAATCCATAAATTAAAAATACTTCTTGGATTTCCATTAACGCTTTTAAGTGTGCAATAGGTTCATTGTATCGTTGCATAAAGTCTTCAGCCATATTACTTTTAAATGTGTCCCACAAAGCTAATGCATTTGGAGCATTTGAGAAGATACAAATAAATGCAAATTGTTCCCTCATCTGCCGTGGCATTTGACATAGTGTTGCTTCTTTTAGACATCTTTCTTTCCCATTCTGTATCATCAGCTAGTAAGTTTCTTTGTGCTCCCGGAACATTTAAAAGTAATATTCGTAAGCAAAAACGTTCAAGATCTCTTGGACTAACTGTGTAAATTCGTGGGATTATTTTATTTCCTCTGCTTTTTCTAGGTCTCCATAATCCATTCACAAAAACATAGTGATATGGAATTTCAATGTATAAGAATTGTGTTGCTTTGGAATCTGTAGAATTTAATTCAAATCATGCAGTTAGTGTAGTGTGACGATGCTCACTTTGGGCCAATGCATTACTTTCATTTCCAGCAAGGAAATACACTAAATGTCTTTGTTTGTGGCAAATGTACTGCTAATCTATATACTGCATGTGATCTATCATGCTTTTCAAATTTTAAAAGGCGCCACATAGCTTCTGGTGCACTTACATAGCGAGCATCTACATGAGATGCAAGTTCATCATGTACTAACTCAGTGCTTTCGGGGTTGTCTGCACTTTTGACGACTACAGTAGCTGCATCATAGCCTTTGTAAATATATTTGTACACATATTTAATGGATATGATGGAAGGGCAGGCTTCTACATTAATGGGTGCATTATACTTCATGAGTAAATGTGGATTGAAGGGTACTACATATCTATTGTCAACTTTTTTCCCACTAATAATGGCACTATCTCCTTCTCTTCTTTTATAAAGTGGATAGCCATCACAATTGGCATACGTTTTGTCTCTATAATCTTTTGGAAAATCTTTGCAACATTTATTATTTTCCATACATGGTGATTGTGGATTAAGCTTGCCACAGTGTCCATGAATCATGCGATGAGTAACAATCTCATATAGTCTACCATATAGTTTTGGATCTGGTAGTTCAGCAACAATTACTGAATCCACTTTATGAGAAGATGTGCATGTGGAAGGCCTCTTTTTTGAAATTCAATGGTATATACATAAGCAAGACATTTGCCAAATAAGTGACTTATAGTGATGTCACGTATTAATTGATTTAATTTAATCTTAAAAACTCTGGCTACTAAATCTGGTCTATCGGAAGGACTTTGGGCAAGAAGTACATTTTGTGTAATTTCTGGCCATTGGGGATTACATGTAAATGTAATAAATAAACGGGGTTTGCATCATTGTATCTTTCTCTCATATTTCGAGGAGATCCTTGAAAAGAAGATGGGTTACAATGATGGCTTTGCCAGCTGTCATGTCTCTTCTTGTAGCCACCTCAGCAACATAGTCCATTAGTTCACAATATTGTTCTACATGTAGTTTATCTTGTTGATATTTTATAAAGTTTAAATTATTGGCCTCAACTTGCAAATAGGAATCAATAATCCATTGTTGTGTTAGTTTTCCACCACATAAAATTGGATTAAATGTATTTCGAATTGCAATTTTGAGCTTCTTTAAATTTAATCATAGAAACATTATTTCAGATTCTGGCTTTAGCATTTGGGTAACTGGGAAGTGTTCATTTTGGTTGCCAACCTGCTTCTCTGTGTGGGAAAAAAATGGGATATGTCATTGGATCTAAATTTGGACTTAAGATACTGATATTAATGAATGGTTGCTCCTCATTTCTGGGATACATTCTAATGTCTCTTTGAAATGGTGGTTCTCCTTCATCATTTTGAAACACCATTGCAACCTTATTTGATGTTGGCAAGTTATAACAACGTTTATCAGTATGACTATCTCTTTTAAGCACCATATTGACCTTTGGTATTGGTAATTGATGTCTTTCTGCGTGAAGTTGTTGTTCATTTTCTACTTCTGCCAATGTTTTATAAGCTTTAGTGTGGGGTTATTGGCCATAATGTTATCTAGCTCTATAAAAACACTGGGTAAGCATTTTTTATTTTTTTGCAGCTGCATACGTTGGTCAACAGCTTCCATATATTTACATATAGTTGAGCAAATTTTCTTTGCTCTCCTTCCTCTGGATGTAAATGTGAAGTCCGATGGTAAATTTGGCCTTGGACTTTAAAACAGTAAGGACCATGTCCTGGTACATTAGCAGCTAATAGATGCAAAGGATATGGCACTGTTGTAGGATCTTATGTTTGTCTTAAAATTTTTGTAGTTTTAAAAAGTAGGTTCAGTCATAATGTTTTGTAAATAGATTGGAAATTATTTTCTTTCTGGAAGTTTGACCTTGCCTTTTTGACAGCAACTAATAAATTGGCCATCTCTGGATCTCTCCTGTTTAAAATGATAAGCCTCACAAAACTGACATTGAGTATTCATGTCCCCACAATTATGAACCTCTACTGCTAAAGACTTGAGTAAAGGACAATTTGCAAATCATATATCAGTTTCATTTTCAAATTCATTAGTTGAAATGTCATGTGATGTTTCAGGAACAAGTTCTAAATGCTTTGTTTTTTGGTGGCTTTTTTTGGTATATCTTTTATTTGTTCAGTTAAAATGTCATATTATGTTTCAGGAAGAGGTTCTAAATGCTTGGTTTTTTGGTGGCTTTTTTTGGTATATCTTTTATTTTTTCAGGTAAAATGTCACCTGATGTTTCAGGAACAGGTTCTAAATGCTTTGTTTTCTTAGTAGCTTTTTTTGGTGTATCTTTAATTTTTGCAGGTGATAGTCTTTTGCTTGCAATTCTTTTGCATTCTTTTTCTCGTCGAATTTCCTTCTACTCCGGTGTCTGCTGGTTGGCCCATCTCTGTTGTCGTTCTCTAGCTTGACGTCTTATCTTTTCTTGTTTGCTGTCGTTATCAGCCATGTTAATCTGGAAAAGAAAATAGTGTATCATTAGTTAAGTTTGAGATGTTAAGTTTGTTTTTTAAACTTTTTATTATCAACAGTTTGTTTCTATGTGATTGTAGTTCATTGTGGCAGAACTTTCTTTGTATTGTTAAATAAGTGTGTTTTATTTTTTTGTTTTTACTTTCTGTCGTAGGTTGTAATTTTTGGCTTACATGCATAGCACACTCAAGGTAATTACATTATAGCTTCTTCTAGATGTAGTAGGTGTATAGTGTTAATTTAAATGGATATTTGTTTTGGTTTGGTAATTTCTTTTTCTGTTGTACTTTTGACTTATAGGCATAGTAGAGGGCAAAAATGTTAGTATTTGTAATTTGTCCTACAGGGGATTGTTGTAATAGTATTTTTATATTTTATTTAAAGGCTTATATGTTGGGGCTGTGAAAAGGTTTGTATTGTTGTTTTTTGGGTGTTAGTACTATTTGTTGTAGTATTCTACTGTATGTGTGTGGTTAGGGTTTATGCTTAATATTGTACATTAGGGCTGGTAATTCAGAATGAAATTTTTTATTTAGTCTGTGTTTTGACACTTTTGTGGACTATTCTGTTTTATGTTGCTTTTTCTTTTTTTTTTGCTAGATTGAAGTTTGGGTTTACTGTAAAACATTGTTGTCCGTAAAAGACAAATAACAGGTAAATGACAAATGTGTCAGTAATATTTTGGTAAAGATTATAATTAGTGGTTCTTATTGTTGTTGGTGTTTTTTTTTTCTGTTCACATGGATGCAGAGCAAACATGTTTATTTAGTTTTCTCATTTTTTACTTGTTATACTGTACCTTGTTTGAAGTGTGATTTCAAGCAAAAATCTTTCTTGGTCCGCTGTTTTTGTCCGATGCTCTTCACACAGTGTCTGTTGTAAAAGAAAAAGTAAAAGAAAAAGTAAAATGTTATTTGATTTCAATGTATTTCTAATGAATAGCATATTTCATTGTTTTGGTTTATTCTATCTGTCATAGTGAATTTTTCTGCTATGCTGTTTTTTGTGCAACTCTTTAAAATACTTTAATTGTATTTCTTTATTACAGTTATCCTTTTTTACTGTAATTATTAATGTTTTGCCTATTTTGGATATGATTGCAATGTTTTTAGCATTATCCTGTTTTGTGTCCACCAGTTTTGGTATGCTTATTTAGCCTTCTTTGTAAGGCTTATAAGTTCTTAAACAGTAAAAAAAAAAAATATTAATTTACTTTTCTATCTGTTTGTGTGTTTTGTGTCCACCATATTTTGCATAGTTTATTTGCTTAATTAGTCTTCTTTATGAGGATTAAATGTTGTTGTATGTTAATGACCTTTTCTATATCATGTTGGGCTTTTTTGTTTTATCCTGTTTTGTGTTTACCACTTTTTGGTTGCTGCATTTGGCTTGTGGGTGATGGAGCTTATTTTACAGTAAAGAGGAGGAATACTTTTGTTTTATGCATGTTGCTAATGTTTTGGATGCTATCCTGTTTTGTGACCACCTCTTTTTTTCTTTGTGAAGTTTGTTGAACTGTGTTGTTTAGGTCTTTATTAAATTTGTATTGTTTTTTTTTTTTTTACTTACAATTTTTATATTGGCGGCTATTAAACATATATAGTTCCTTTTTTTTCTACTTTTTCTACTATACCTTGATTGAAGTGTTGTTCTTGTCCGAATGACAGAGGGTCCCCTCCTGCCAATCTTAATCCGCCAGTGTCTGTTTAAAAAAAAAGTTAAATGGTTAATTGTATATTTATTTATTTTTTGATTTTGCAAAGCATGGTCTTTTTCAGCATGTAATGTATTTTTCTATCTTACCTCTTCTTCTTTCTGTTCTTTAAAAGTCTGTTTGAATATTGAAAAAAAGGGCAAAGATTCAGCTTCAGGTTACATATGTATTAGTGTCATATTTTTTGCTATGAGTTGCAGTAAATTAATGTAATTTAAATATACTTGTTTCATTAGTTGGAGTTAACATTAGTTTGTTGTAGGGCCTATACATGAATCACATTTTCATTGTTAAAGTTTGGATTTTTTTTTTGTTTGTTTTTTTGCTGTCTTGGTAATAAAATGTAATATATTATAGCTTACCTCTCAGTTGTAATTTGCACAGTGTAAAGTAGGAAATTAGGAAATAATTCTCTTCTTAAGTAACAGCAGCAGTTAACTATCCAGTCACTCCGTTCATCACCTTATTAGAAATGTAGAATTTTATGGAAAGTAGGCAGTATTTATAAATTTTGAGGTGCCTGAGACCGTTAGAACGCAATACGCATGCACTATTTGCGTTCCAGCGTACAATTTGCGTTCCAGCCTCCATTTTATGCGTAGTAGTTGTCAAAATGGTGGTTAATATCAGTGTGGTACGTGCCGCATAGGATGTGTTACGTACCTCGTAAAGTTGACTGTAGCGTTGTTTCAGTTTTACGATTCACTGTAGTATTGTTGCGTCTGTAGACTCGTTTTCGTTTTGTTTGGCGTCATTTTTTCTCTCGCTTAGGTGATTTTCGGCAGTTTAAACTAGTTTTCTTGGACTTAAATGGATGTGTAAATTCACTTTTTCAAGGTGCTGGATGCCCCCCTTGCTGTAAGTAAGCTTTTTATGTGTTCGTTGTGTTTATTTATTGTGTTTCTGATGTTTTCATGCACGACGTTTTCGGACGTTTTTTGCGTGTTTGAAACGGGTTGTAGGGCGTCACAACAACTTGCATGCTCACAACTATATATGTGATAGCGCAGGTGTACTTGCTCAATAGAAAAATCTTGGTTTGCCATCTTCTGGTAGAGTACTATATAACACTATGAGCCTGATTCAATTGCCAAAACCGCATCTTGCGGTATCCTGGCCGTATGTCTGCGGGCATGCTGCGGGCTCTCGTTCGTCTCCGATTACGGTGCTATTTAATTAAAGGAGCACACAAGTTGTCCCCAAAGCCGACTCGGTAAACCATGCACTCATTCGAAAAAATTCAGGGCGCGAATATGATCAATTAAGCAGTATCCTCCCATTTCAAAACAGCCAATAGAAAATGAGACCGACAGTAAAACATGGAGGTTATATGTCAATCAATTAAGTTCAGGGGTCTGATATGTGATGGGACTCGCAAACCCTTTAAAATACAAAATTATGAAAAACAATGCCAATACTGTTCTAGGCCATATGGTTGGCCTGATATCTATTCACTCATTTCCCAAGATTGATCTAACCCTCAAATTAAACATAAAAAAACATTTTTTAACTGCCAATTTGCGAGCTTGAGGCTGTTGTGCAATTAATTATAATGTCTTTCATCACTTTCCCCGTTATTTACAGTGCAGTATTGATTTTTTACTTGCATTTACAGTGCTGCGAACAGGGGTTAAACCCCCTTGCAGGTCCTCTCTAGCATTAGTAGGATTTTGTTGCCATTTACAGGTGTGAAAACATTTGCAGCCTTGGGGAATTGGGGCAATTGAATAGCGATTTGCAATTTTAGCCATCGTAATTCTTGCGGAAGTGCAAGATCAAATACTTCGGGAGGCCGTAAGTTCCGGGTTTAACCATCGCAAAGCTTTCATGGCCGTAACCCATTTGGAGCCCGCAAAAAGTCGCCAATTGAATAGCAAATTAACTTACGGCCTCACTTACGGGCTCCAGTAACTTACGATTGCTCAATTGAATCGGGCTCTTTGAGTTCCCCTTGGGAGTGAAACCACAATTGTTTGTTTTGAAGTTCACATTCACATACATTTTTTATTCTTTGCCTTTTAAATTGTTCCGTGATACCTCACCATTGTTTTATGCCTACTTTATAGATTTTAGTGCATTTATTTTTCTCTGTCATTTTCTAGAAGTTCTTCTTTGCGATTTTTTAGTGATACTAATTTCACAGAAATTTACCAGATTCTACTTCTTTTTTAGCTCATTGATAGTTTCTTTGCTTTAGTAATCATGGTAACATAGGTAGCGATCCAGAAGGGGAAACTTGTATTAACAGGTGTTAATATATTTATTTGCAATAAAAATAACACATTCTCCAGTATCTGCCATGTGTGCTCACTCTGGTCACTATGGGGAACATTTGTTAGAAATTTTAGAATGAATACAGTCTTTTATTTATCAGTATTCCTGATTATTCGGAGCAGTGGGAGACATATAGTTTCTGTTTATTTGCTTCTACAAGTGGTGGGTCTTGCATGCAGAGGATCCAACTGCTCCATTCGAAATATGGAAATCTTCAAGTGTGAATGATTTCAGTAGGACTAATGGAAATCTCAACATTTCCAAGAGTTCCTTCACATTGAGAAGAAGCTAAGCAAATCAGAGAATGGCTGAAATCAGTGTTGATAACTGTACATAATTAGTCAATAATAGGTGATAAAGGCTGCATTCATTTTTTATCTTTCTAAAACAATTTGCCTATTATAAAGTATAGTTACAAGAATTATTAAATACCATACTGTATATATATGGCTACAAATGCAAAATTGGTTAAGGATTTTATATTACAACTGCAGCATTGTAGTTCTTTATTCTACTCTGATTATTTAACATTTAGTTCAAAACCAAGGATTGTTATGCAACTTTGCTGCAAACATATAGAGCCCGATTCAATTAAGCAATTGTAACTTACAGTAGCCTGTAACAGAGGCCGTAAGTTATTTTGCTATTCAATTGGTGTCTTCTTGCGATCTACAAAGGGGTTACTGTCTTGAAATCCTTGCGGTTCTTAAAACCGGAACTTACAGCCCATCAAAGCCTTTGATCTTTCACGTCCGCAAAAGTTCCAATCGATAAAATTGCAAATCACTATTCAATTGCTACAATTCCCCAAGCCCACAAATGTTTTCACACCCGTAAACGACAAATGTAGGGAAAAATCCTACGAGTACCAGATAGGACTCGCAAGGGGGTTTAACTCCTGGCCGTGGCACTGTAAATGCAGATGTAAAATCAATACTGCACATTCAAATTAATTGCACAACAGTCTAGAGCTTACAAATTGGCAATAAAGAATTATTTTTTTTAGGTTTAATTTCGGGGTTATAACGATCTCGGGAATCAATTAGTTAATACATATCAGTCCACCCATATGGACTAGAACAGTATTGGCATTCATTTTAATTATTTTGTATTTTGCGTTTTTTTATCGGACCCCGAAATGCTAATTGATTGACATGTAAGCTCCATGTTTTACTGACCTAATGATGATGGTCTCATTTTCTATTGGCTGTTTCTAAATGGATAGTTACAGCCTTGCTTAATTGATCATGTTCCCATCCTAAATTGCTTCATACGAGTGCATGGTTTACGGTTTCGGCTTTCGGGCCGTACCTTGCGGGCTTTTTCAATTGAATAGCACGGAATTGTAGCAGACTGCGAGCCCGTGGGCAAGCACGCAGACATATGTCCTATATACTGCGAGATGCAGGCTTCTAATTGAATCGGGCTCATAGTTTGGAAGAAAATAAAGGTGTAACATAAGGTCTAGTGGGTTAGCTATCAGATTCTTTTTAAAGTATAAACATGTCCTTGAGTGCTTCATCCAGACAATTAGATTTCTGTAATATTGTATATGTATTCATCCACTTCAAAATATATTTACACATCTCAAGAAACACAAAAGCAGTTTGCCGACAGGCATTATTACACAGAGAAGGCTCCAAAAGCACTTCATTGGAAGACCTTTGACTTTTAAGCTGTTAAAGGTGCTGCTTCCCGAAAGACTGCTTTATAAGGCACCTACATACACAAATTCCAGTTACAAAGAGACACCTGTAAAGCACGGTCCTATAAATGTTACCAATAATGAAGGTGAATGTATTTTCATTGGAATATTTGATACTTTTAGTCGAGCACTTTGTTAAGGTGGGAGAGGCAAAAACAATAAACAATTACTATAAATGTAAATGAGATAGACTTTGGGCTATGCTGAATGTAAAAAGGGTTAAAAAATAAATTATAGTCTTAGTCTGAGGTATCGAAATTGAGGTCCATTGTGACTATAATGAAACAACATCAAGAAATGTACAGTTGCATATAGCAGTACAGAAATACCCCCATACTTGATTTTATGGATTATCACTGCATGAATTATATGCCAATATAGCACAAAAAAAAACATTAGTCCATGAAAACCATCCACAGTGGTCCACAAGGACAATAGTCAATCTTTAGGTGGTCCATCAAAAAAAGTGTTATTGTTGATTGTTTTAAACCAGTGAGACACAACAGCTTAGATGAAGGACTGCATATATACTGTAGATTGAAGTTACATTCTTATTACAATTAATTCTGTGATGATTCTGAAACTACTAAATATTAATATCATCAATTATATGTGTAGAAAAATGATGCAAATACATTAGTATAGAATATTCTTTCAGCCCATACTAGGCTTTTATGAGCATAGTTTAAATCGAATGTACTATCACCTGCTACTAATATATAAATCATGCTTATGTCTATCTCAGGTATGTTCCCTTAAGCGATTAACCTCTACTATATGAGCTGGAAGGCTATTACATTGATCCCTTCTATAGGGCTATACTTCATTATAATTCTTTGAACCTATATACTATTGACATAACCACTTTTTTGTTTTTAATGTAAACATTGATCAGCAGCATAGCTTTAACAGGAAATCAATTCACTTTTCCAAAATTAGGGCTATCTAAACAAAAATTTAAATTGAAAAAAAAAAAATATAAAGAAATAATCACATACATATAGTTGTGGACCAAGAACGCAGTTTGGAACATTTGCGATGTTGGTCACGCGAAGTCTCAACCGCGAGCCGTGTATGACTCACGACTTAGGCTAGATGTGTGCCAAAGATGGTGAGCCGTGTATGGCACACAACTTAGGCTGGATGATCACCGAAGGCGCTTATCTGCGAACTTCGCGAGGCGAGCCGTGTACGGCGCAGGACTTTTAGGCTCATGCTTCAAATACGTAAAGAGGATGAAGCACGTACCTGTAAAAACACTAATATATGAAGAAAAATATATATATATATATAAAATACCACACTTACACACAGCGCAGGGGGAGAGCCAGGAAGCCTGTGAGTGACGTTGCAAGCAAATTTGACCCATATTTTGAGGTTTTCGTCAATCCGAAATCGGCTAAGCGAAGAAAAAAACAACGGATTAAAGACGTAAAAAAAAAGAAACTGGATGAAAACAAGGCTGATCAACGTCAAGCACGCAGGCCGAACACCCGGCCGAACAGTAACACACACCAACAACGCGGGACTTAGCAGAAAACAATAAGGGGCTTAGTAAATACACTCCACGGGACAATAACAGCACAAGACAGTAAAGACCATCAGCAAGCAAGTAACCGACGTTCCCAATCTTCGTGAGGAATGTAATTTCGGGCATTTTAGAGTACCCAAGCGCGTAACTCGCTACAAATGCGTTCTACTCCATGAAATGGTGGAAAAACGGTAAACTGCGGATGCGCAAGTTTGTCCTCAGGCTTACACTCTATAAATACTGAAAACCTTCCAGAATTTTCTCACGTTCTCCTCAGATACTCAACTATGTGGCTGCACATTATCAGAGGACGCATTTTATTAATTGATTTCATCATTCTTCATAAAAAATAGTCATTCATTTATTCATTAAAATAGTAAACTATATACCGAGATTCTTCTTTCTTATTTTTCTTTCCATTTCACTGGGACACAAAAGTTTGGTGCAGTGAGGACTTCTGGACAGAGACTTCGCTTACAACTAAAAGGTAACGGATATTTGACGTGCGTGCACCAGGAACTCATAAATGCAGATATTATTAATTTAAACAGTACTTATGACAAAATTGAGCCAATCACACCCCTCCTTCTCCCCTCCCCAGGATCTCTTGGCCTACCTTCTCCTGTGTTTCTCCCCCACCCCCTCTCGCTACTCTGGATTTTTTGTCCCCCCTCTCCCACCTCTGTGTCTCTTACACCCCTCTCCACACTCCATCCCACCACTCCCTCCCCTTTATCTCTTCCCACATTACACTGTGTATTTTCACCCTCATCTCCCTCACCTCTCTCTATTTCTCACCCCTTTCACTGCCCTAGGGCTCTTCAGCGCCCTCTCCGTACACTGTGTATCTTACCCCCACCCCCCCTTTACCATCACTGTGTCTCTTCCCTTCCCCTATCCCTCCCCTTTGTCTCTTTGACTTACTGTCTCTCTCCTCCCCCCGCCCTCCCTTTCATCTGTGTCTCTTAAATGTCCTCTCCACCCCTGTGTCTCTTCCTTCTCGTGTAACCCCCACCTGTGTCTATTCCCCCTCCTCTACCCCCCCTTTCCCTTCACTGTGTCTGCCCACTTGCCAGGTGGTCCTGTACAATGCAGTCTCTATATTACATTGCAATCTCTATATTACCTGCCACTACCTCTCTATCACACACTGCACTCTCCCGCTTACATATATGCACTACACTTTCACACACATGCAGCACACTCTCACAAACACACACACTGCACTCTCAAACACAATCACTCTATCACGCACTCTCTGTAGCACGCCATCTACACTATCCCTCTCTATCACACACTACTCTCTCTGTCTCTATCACACCTTGCACTCTCTGACCTACTGACCCGACACACTCATCTTATGTGCTACTACAACATTAAATATATAGAGTAAAAATTTGCATTTGTTTATTCAAGTAACTTAAATTCAATGATTCAAGAACATTTACATGGTTCTATAAAATCATATGTAGGTTACAAATCAAGCTTTACATTTTACATTACAGGTTCCAATGGCTTCAAACATTGAAAGCAGGAAGGAAGACAAACAACGCATCGACAGAGAACGGAAACAAAGATGGCAAGAAAAACAGTTGGAGGACAGGAAGAAGAGAGTACAACAAGAAGAGCAGGACAGAATTTATTGCAAAAGACAGGCTGCAATGACAACAGTGGGAAACCCAGCTGAAGAGGTAACCTACATGAAATGATTCACTCACATAAAAATGCCTCATTTACAGCATTGGTAATTGCAAATAAACCTTATGGATGACAAGCCAGAAACAGCAAAAAAAGATGGAGACAGAAACAATCGGAGGAGAGTCAGAAAAACCTATGAGAAGAAGCCAGACAATGAATGTCCAAAAAATGACACATGGATTCCAGCTAAAGTCTGCGTAAGAGACTTTGGAAAATAAAACATATTGAACCACAAACATGTCAACAATATGCTTATGATGACAATGTAGATATATATTGTAATGTTCAGGTTGCTTCACAGGATAATCCATTGTTTACAGATCTAGCTGTAGAGAGACACAATTGTGGTATGTTGAATGTGCTTTGTTAATTTTGTGGGCTTATCATTTTCTCAATGAAAGACCAAGAGATGGTAAGTTCATTAGGTGTTGTCAAAAGGGCAAAGTAAAACTACCAGAAAAACATATTTACAAAATATAAGGACTGACCCAACTTTCCCAAATTACAAAAAATTTAAGCAAAATATACTATCTTATAATTGTGCTATTTCTTTTGTATCTATGGTTGCAAAATTAGCTGAAAATGTTTCAGGACATGGCCCTTACTGCTTTAAAGTTTAAGGCCAAATTTACTTCCCATTTACACCCTCAGGAAGGAGAGCAAAGAAAATTGGCTCAACTACAGTATATGTACTTGATACAAATTAAGCTGTGGAACAACGAATGCAGCTTGCAGAAAATAGTAAATGCTAAGCCACTGTTTTTCATGAACTTGATAAGATTATGGAAATAAATTCATACACTCAAGCTTATAAAAAACTCTCAGAGGTTGAACAACAACTCTGTATTCATGCAGAACAAAATCAGTTGCCAATACCAAGAGTCAATATGGTTCTGAAAAGAGATTGGCATACTGATAAAAGACGTTATAACTTACCAACATTTAATGAGGTTGCAATGGTCTTTCAAAATGATGAGGGAGAACCACCTTTTCAAAGGGATATTAGAATATATCCCAGAAATGAGGAGCAATCTTTCATTAACATCAATATATTACGTATAAATTTAGATCCAATGACGTATCCAATTTTGTTTCCCAATGGGGAGGCATGTTGGCATCCAAAATTAATACTTCCAAGCTATCCAAACACTAAACAATGTGTCAGAAATAATATTTCCATACTGAAATTTAAAGTTGCTCAAATTGCCATTAGGGATAAATTTAATTCCATCTTAAATGCAGGAAAACGGACACAACAATGGATTATTGATTCCTACCTGCAAGTAGAAGCCAACAACATAAACTCTGTGTTAAACAGTATTGTGGCCTCATGGAATATGTTGCTGAAGCAGCTACAAAACAAAATCTTGCCGCTGGCCGAGCCATCATTTTACCATCTTCCTTCCAAGGATCTCCTCGCAATATGCAAGAAAGATACAATGATGCTATGGCTTTTGTAACTAAATTTGGAAAACCAGATTTATTTATTACATTTACATGTAATACTCAATGGCCAGTAATTGTGGACAATTTCAAAGATGGCTAAAATGCTTCTGACAGACCAAACTCGAGTCTTCAAAATAAAATGATCAGCCTTAATACATGACATAACCATTACTAACTTATTTGGTAAGTGTTTGGCTTATGTTTATGCCATTGAATTCCAGAAAAGAGGCCTTCCACATGCAAATACTGTACGTATTTGGCAAATACTGGACGAAAATCATAAATTGAATACTGCTGACAAAGTGGATTCAGTGATTAATGCTGAACTACCACAAACAGAAAAACATGCCACACTATATGAAATTGTAACACATCGTATGATGCATGGGCCATGTGGACAGCTAAATCCACAATCACTGTGTATGGAAAATAACAAATGCACAAAAGATTTCCCCAAAGATTTTAGAGATCAAACTTTTGCTAATAGTGATGGGTATCCTTTGTATAGACAAAGAAAAGGTCCAAAAGCCATAATTCAAGGAAAAGATGTAGATAACATGTTTGTCGTGCCATATAATACTTATACAATGAGATTCCCTAGAATTAGGTTTTCGTTGATGGCAAATGGAAATGTAGACAAAAAGGTAGTAATAAAATGATTACCATAATGTATTCAGTAAGTCCCAGAGACATTGAACGTTTCTGCTTACGTTTTTACTACTTTTAAATATTCCTGGTGCACAAAGTTTTCAAGACTTGAGAACTGTCAATTACATACTTTATGACACCTTTCAATTAGCTCACGACATAGAAACTTTCTTGCTGATGACACAGAATGTCAAGATGTCTTGAAGAAGCAGCTCTATTTAAAATGCCACGCCAGATGAGGGAACAGTTTGCATATATCTGAATATTTTGCAATGTTCCAAACCTTTAAAACACATATGTATAAAGATTTTTTTGCAAAGGTACATCGACTCCATAGCTGAATTAAAAGCATTAATGAAAATTCAAGAAGTGTTTCTATGTCATGGAATAAGTTGTGCAATGTTTAATCTACCAGATCCATGAATTATCGATGATATCAACTATGACGCTGAGAAACAAAAAACTGAAGAAAAAATGGCCACTTTAAATGATTTGCAATTGAACGCTCTCAATGCAATACAACAAGCAATAGATGATGACTTGCTCAAGAAGCGTTATTTTTATCTTGATGGACCCGGTGGATCTGGAAAAACGTATCTCTATAATTTATTGATGAGTTCACTTAGAGCCAAAGGTGAAATTGCACTTCCCTTTGCAACCACTGGAATTGCTGCACTATTGTTAGAAGATGGCAAAACAGTACATAGTGGATTTAAGCATCAAGTTCCAATAATGGAAACATCAGTATCCAATATTATAATGAAATCATCCCAAGCCACTAAGTTTAAAAAATAAAAATGAATTATCATAGATTAGGCTACTATGATGTTGTGCCATACTCTGAAATGTATTGATCATTTATTACGTGAAGTCATGAGTAATGATTTGCGTTTTGGTGGCAAAGTCATGCTACTAGGAGGAGATTTCAGACAAACATTACCTGTATACAAGGCAATTGCACAGACATTGTGGAAACATGTATAAAGTCAAGTCCATTACACACCTTAGCTAAGAAAAAAATATGAGATTTGAAGGCCAAAATGATTTCAATGATTGGCCAATTAAAATTGGCGATGGCAAAACAGACAGAATAACCAATTTACCTGACAATACTGTGCAAATACCAGCAGAAATGATTTGCAATGATTCACTCACATCCGCAATATTCCCAAATGGAATTACCCCAGAACACCCATCAGAGCTTGCACAGAAAGTAATCTTAACCTCAGAAAATAGAGATGCTTTGGATCTCAATAACAATATTTTCAAATTCATTGATGCACCACAACAAAAATTATCACAGTGCTTATTCAGTGCTAGCTGATGAGAAAGACAGTCAATCTAATTTTACTACTGAATTTATAAATTCATTAACTTCCTCTGGAATGCCACCACATGTTTTGCAGCTCATGTTACTGAGAAATATGAATCCCAAAAAAGGACTTTGTAATGGGACCAGATTAATTGTTCAGGATTTAAGAGACCATTATATCCATGCAGAAATTCTGAATGGGACCCATAAAGGTAAAGCAATTTTCATACCAAGAAAATATTTGCCTCCAAGTGAGACTAGCTTGCCTTTCATACTTCAAAGGAGACAATTTCCCATTATCATGTAATTTGCTATGACAATTAATATGACAATTAATAAATTCCAAGGACAAACATTTAACTCAGTTGGCGTATTTTTAGAAGAACCTGGACAACTCTATGTGGCATTTTTTCATGATGCAAAAAACAGGAAGAAATTAAAGTTTACATTAAACAAAACTAAAGTTAGGGTGAATTATTAGATGATGGACAAGTATTTACTAAAAGTATTGTCTACTACGTGGTGTAAATTCAATATAAAAAAAAGAAACAAGAAAAAAACACAACAAAAACAATAGTGGTCATATCTCAAGGGCTAACTTTTATGTCTCTTGCGCTCTTTTCAGAGGGCCACTATCACATAGACAACTCTATGTACCAGTCTCAAGAAATGCAAAAAAATACAGAACAGTGGTTTTACTTCGAGGACAAACTTTTATGTCACTTGGACTCTTTGTAGAGGACCACTCTTTCACATAGAAAGCTGTATGTGGCATTCTCAAGAACTGGAATAAATTGACATAACACTGCTTTATATCTCGAGGACGAACTTTACTGTAACTTAGGCTCTTTTCACATCGACAACTCTAGGTAGCAGAATTGCAAAAAAATTACAGTTGTTTTACTTTGAGGACAAACTTTTATGTCACTTGGACTCTTTGTAGAGGACAACTCTTTCACATAGAAAGCTGTATGGGCCATTCTAAAGAAGTACAAACCCCCCCAAAAAATTGTGGTTACATTGCAGAAACAACATTATTTGTCTGCTGGGCTCTTTTTAGAGAAACCACTCCAAAATTACATAAGAAGCAACCAAAGAAACAAAATTGACAAAGCACTCTAAAAAACAACAATATCCCATCCCTTACCATTTGCATTGTCTATATTCAACAGTCTATGTATTTGAAATTCGTTTATACAGTTGTTAGCTGTTTCATTTCTTCAGCTGTTACATTAACTTTTACTTACTAAAAACTTTCATTGAATTTATTTACCTATAATTACTGAAAGCCTATTGATCCAGATAGTATGTATATATGTTTGCTTTCGTCATTTAAACGTCTATTACCTAACATGTAGTACTTACTACTTTTTGCATATGTATTTCAAGTTGATTTCTACATGTATTTTAAATTGCTTTACACAATTGTAATATGTTTGATTACATTATATGTATTTACAGCTTTTACAATTTAAATGTATAATTCCAGAGAGA
Organism: Discoglossus pictus; assembly: GCA_027410445.1. Lineage (NCBI taxonomy): Eukaryota > Metazoa > Chordata > Amphibia > Anura > Alytidae > Discoglossus > Discoglossus pictus. Next base: position 414,730,270 of record CM050164.1, on the reverse strand, counting down.
ATATTAATCCAGGGGATAATCTGATTGCCAGAATCTGGGGTCAAGAAGGAATTTTATTTTTTTACCCATTTCAAACAATTCCCTACTTTTCACTTGTTTTTTTTCCATTTTGTCTTCCTCTGGATTCAATTTTACCTTTAGAAATTTGTTAAATAACATGTAATGCTTTACATATACATATGCTTTAAAAAAAGTTTAAACTATCTAATACTATTCAGTTCAATTATCACTTGCATTGTACTTCATTATCAGGTTCTTAGATTGTTTTTTAATATGAGATTTAATATATGTATTTAGTGCTTTTTAAGTTTTCATGTAATGTTACAGACAGACTATTGATCCAGGGAGTAATACGATCGCTATTATCTGGGGTCAGGGAGGAATTTTGTTTTCACATTTGAGAGAATTGGCTACATTTCACTTGTTTTTTTTTCTGTTTGCCTTCCTCTGGATTCAATAAAACAATATATATGTGTTAATATACATGTCATGTTTTACAACGGTTTTCAAACAAAGTTCATCAAAGGTTATAATATTTCTCTACCCGTTACAATAAAAAAGTTATAATGTTAAAAAAACATGGTTTCTGAGTTGGTAATACATACTACTAAAACAACCTGCCTATTAGAACCAAAAAAAAATTAATTTATAAAACAATAATTTGCTATCCTTTTTAAAACATATCGCTTTTTACATGCAAACACAATCTATATAAAAAAAAATTAAGGGTAAAACACTTGCATTGAGTGGCAAACACCATTTCAAAGCTACACATTTAACTCCAGTCTTGTTTGACGGGGAAAGTTCCTAGTATATTATGATTTAAGATATAGACAATCAAGTTTATTGCAAACTAATTTTAGTACTTTCTCAGTGGTTTAAATTTACAAAAGTAATTATGTGAGTTGCAGTAAGTTCCAGCACTATGGCAATATATAAAGTATGTATCTGGTCATAATTATAGCATTAGTGCCATATTTATAGTTACGGTCACTAAAATGAACTTCTGCTGTAAAAAAAAGGACATACATGTTTTCCCATCTCATAAGTGTTTCCCATCCCATGTTGTTTGTTTCTATACATGTAAAAATATGTAAATGCAAAGTTACTGGCATGCCCACTTTCTGGAAGATGGAGAAACCTGTAAATCTTTAATTTTTAGACCATCATGTTCTTTCTTTCTTCAAAGTGATTTAGCTCAGGAAGCCATTGCCCAAGAATGACACTCATACAATAATAATGTAAGTCGAAACTGGAACTGATGTATTGAAGGAAAGTATTTATACAGAATAAAACAAGGGGGAACAGCCCACAACACAATGAACAGAGGAGTGACCATGTTTGAATTCCCCTCCTACAGTATGTGTATAAGAACCAATCAGTACACTAGCTACACTTATTAAATTATGGTGAACCACTCAGGTGGAATCTGTCACTGGGACAGAACATACCTCCTTGAAGGCTCCGCCCACTCTGGTGTGCAATCAGAGTCATTTGCCGCTTGGGTGGCCATGTCTGGTAGCAACCTCTTAGGGAAACAATAGAAGGGGAATTAATGGGAAACCAGCTAAACTGGTATACAGTAGCAGTCGTCATTTTGGGTCACCACATGGTGAGCAGAAAAGCATGTTCTTTGGTGTAGGCTATTATTAAAACATCAGGGCACAGTAATGTCAGTTTGTACAGTAATCATAAATCCACAATAATGTAAATGTGGGGAAGGTTATAGTACAGGGGTGGTTATATACAGTAATATTAAAATAGTGTACAAAAATAAATTGTGACTCCTTTATATTCAGGGCTCAACTGGTACTATTTCTGTAGCACTGCATCACTGAGTGAAACCTATGTGGTAAAATTATAATAAATGGCAATATACAGTGGTAAATATAATAAAATACATGTCAAGGGCAGTGATACTGTCAGTAGTTGGATTCCTAGGATAAGCCACTTTTGGGGTATATACATGGATGTATAACACCAAGCACAAGAATGCAAGTGGGTAGTTTAGCTACATTTCATAATGCAGTATGATGCAGTAAGCTAAAAAAACATGCGATTAGAGTATTTTACACGAAAGGTTAGTAGCTGTTACTTTATTCCAGACCCAATCCACACTCCTAATGGTCTGTTTGAATGAAAGCAGCTTGCGGATTGGCTAGATTCCAAATCCAGGTATCAGTCTTAAACTCCAAATTGGTGCTTCCCCAGGCTCCAGAGAGAGCCAATCATGTGAAAGCCTACAGGCCCTGGAATTTTAAATGGGCCAATCAAAATGATGCCTACAGTCTGGAGAAATCTCTATCAGTTGTGGTTAATACAGTACAATGTAATTTCCAGTAGGTTTGGGTTAAAATGGCTTTGGGGGGATAAGGGCATTTAAAAGTGAAGTTCAACAGGGTTCCCCTGTGGTATCTAGGGTCCATTTTTGACACCTCTAATTTATTATCTTTTATTTCCATAATTTTAGTTAATAAGCTTCCTGAGGTAGGAGAAGTCTTTGAATACACAGGAAGTTTACATTCGCACAATGGGAATTTGACATCTGCAACTGCCAGCACTCCCAGGGGCTGTAAAGGTAGTAATTACATATACAATCTAATAGTTGTATTTATTTTTAGCTTTCTTAAAGACATTTGCCCATTATAATGTGTCATTATTGAACAGGCCATAAAGAAAAAAATAACCACAATGGTCCTTTAATATGGACAGAAGGATCTTTACATGACTAGTACACAATAAAAAAAAGTCATACAGCTATTTTTAATTTAAAACATTTTTGATGCATTTTCTGGACCGTGGATGGACATATACATTGGTGAAAGTTGTGTGTGAGAGGGGCTTTAACTTTTTTGAAGAGCTTTGGATGCATTATTTAATGCAAGGAGCCTGTTCTGCACCAGTGAGAATGAAAGAGAGTGGCGTCAGCTTCAGACAATGGATCTGGACTTGTGTCCTCCCCACCTCTCCCTCTACAAACACCCCCTCCTCTATCATCCAAACTTTAGGATGTGATGTAACAAATATAAAATAAATTGTACTCAAACATTATTAAACACAGGTGAGGGAAAGGAGGGAAGAGAAACAGAGGGAAGGGGGGAAGAGACACGGGAGGGAGAGGGGGGAAGAGACACAAGGGAGGGAGAAGAGGGGGGAATGAGACAGGGGAGGGAGAGAGGGAAAGGGAGAGGGGAAAGGAGGAGCAGGAGTGGGAGAGGAGGAAAGGAGAAGCAGGGGAGGCACGGGGAGGAAGAGAAGGAGAGGGGGGAAAGGGAAGGGGGAGGAGACACAGGGAAAGGGAGATGGGGAAGACACACAAGGGAGGGAGAGGGGGAAAAGACACAGGGGAGAGAGAAGGGGAAGAGGCACGGGGGGAGGGGGGAGAGACACAGGGGAGAGTGAGAGGGGGAACCACACACACAGGTGAGGGAGAGGGGGAAGAGATGAAGAGGGGGAAGAGACACAGGGGAGGGAGGGGGAAGAGACATATGGGAAGGGAGAGGGGGGACAGACACAGGTGAGGAAGGGGGAAAGACACAGGGGAGGGAGAGGGGGGAAGAAACACAATGGAGGGAGAGGAGGGGGAAAGAAGACTCAAAGTAGGGAGAGAAGGGGCAAAGGAGGCACAAGGGAGGGAGAGGAGTAGGAAAGGAGACACAAGGGAGGGAGAGGAGGAGCAAAGCAGACACAAGGGAGGGAGAGGAGGGGGAAAGGAGATACAAGGGAGGGAGAGGATGGGGAAGAAGACACAAGGGAGGGAGAGGAGGGGAGAAGGAGACACAGGGGAGGGAGAGGAGGGGAAATGAAGACATGGGGCGGGAGAGGAGGGGGAAAGGAGACAAAGGGGAGGTAGGGGAAAGGGAGAGGAGGGGAAGGAGACACAGGGGAGGGAGAAGGGGAAGACAAAGGGGGAGGGAGAGGGGGAAAGATACAGGAAGGAGGGGGAGAAACACAGGCGAGGGAAAGGAGGGAAGAGAAACAGAGGGAAGGGGAGAAGAGACACAGGAGGGAGAGGGGGGAAGAGACACAGGGGAGGGAGAGGGGGAAAGACACAGGGGAGGAAGAAGGTGAAATAAATACAGAGGAGGGAGGAGGGAAAAGGACAGGGAAAAGGACAGGACACGGAGAGGGGGAAAGGAGAGGGGGGAAGGAGACACAGAGGAGGGAGAGGGGGGGTGGAGACATAGGGAGGGAGAGGAGGAAAAGACACAGGGGAGGGAGAGGTGTGGAAGGAGATGGGAGAGGGGGGAGAAACACAGGGGGGGATAGATACAGGGGAGGGAAAGGGGGAAGAGACACTGGAAGGAGAGGGGGAAAGAGACACATTGGAGGGAGAGGGGGGAACACAATTTATCAAACTATGTCATGCTGTCATTTTTAACAGGCAAGTTGCTAGTAGGTAATATTTGCCAAATATGCAACAATATTAAGAGTGATTTTTAGTGTGTATAAATTTATGAATTAGGCAATAGAATAGGGGCAATTGTATTCTGGCATGCTGACTTATTTGCTAAATGCCCTATATTGTTTGAAAAACTCAATCATTGTGCCATATATACAGAGATTTTAACTAGGGAGTGGAGGGGTGGAGGCACACGGGAGGGAGAGAAGGGGAGGAAAGAAGACACAAGAGAGGGAGAGGAGGGGAAAAGGAGACACAAGAGAGGGAGAGGAGGGGGGAAAGAAGACACAAGAGAAGGAGAGGAGGGGAAAAGAGACACAAGAGAGGGAGAGGAGGGGGGAAAGTAGACAAGGAAGGGAGAAGAGGGGGAAAGGAGACACAAGAGAGGGAGAGGAGGGAGGAAATAAGACACAAGAGAGGGAGAGGAGGGGAAAAGAGACACAAGAGAGGGAGAGGAGGGGGGAAAGTAGACAAGGAAGGGAAAAGAGGGGGAAAGGAGACACAAAGGAGGGAGAAGAGGGGTAAATGAGACAGGGGAGGGAGAGGAGGGGGAATAGACCCAGGGGAGGGAGAGGGGGAAAGGAGACACAGGGGATAGAGAGGGGGAGGGAGGCAGAGGGGGAAATGAGACACAGAGGAGGGAGAGGGGGGAAGGAGGAACATGAGAGGGGGAAAGGAGACACAGGGGAGGGGGAAGATGGCAAAGTAGAGGCAGAGGGGGAAAGGAGACACAGGGGAGGAATAGGGGGAAAGGAGACACAGGGGAGGAAGAGGGGAAAGGGGCAGTGGGAAAGTAAACACAGGGGAAGGAGAGGGGGAAAGGTGGCACAGGAGAGGGAGAGGGGGGAAAGGGGACACAGGGGAGGGAAAAAGGAGGCACAGGAGAGGGAGAGGGGTAAGGAGACACAGGGGAGAGAGAGGGGGAAGAGATGGAGAGGGGGGAAGAGACACAACAAAGGGAGGGGGAAGAGACCTATGGGAAGAGAGAGGGGGGAGAGACACAGGTGAGGAAGGGGGAAAGACACAGGGGAGGGAGGGGGAAGAAACACAATGGTGGGAGGGGGGTAGGAAGACACAAGGGAGGGAGAGGAGGGGGGAAAGAAGACATAAGGTAGGGAGAGAAGGGGCAAAGGAGAAACAATGGAGGGAGAGGAGGGGGGAAGGGAGACACAAGGGAGGGAGAGGAGGAGCAAAGGAAACACAAGGGAGGCAGAGGAGGGGGAAAGGAGACACAGGGGAGGGAGAGGAGGGGGAAGGAGAAACAAGGGATGGAGAGGAGAGGGAAAGAAGACACAGGGGAGGGAGAGGAGGGGAACAGAGACACGAGGGAGGGAGGGGAAAGAAGACACAGTAGAGGTAAGAGGGAAAGAAGACACAGGGGAGGGAGAGGGGGAAAGGCACACAGGGGAGGGAGAGGGGGAAAGAGACACAGGGAGGGAGAGGGGGAGAAGGAGACATGGGGAGGGAGAGGGGAAAAAGACACAGAGGAGGGAAAGGGGGGAAAGACAGGAAGGAGGGGGGAGAAACACAGGCGAGGGAGAGGAGGGGAAGAGACATAGGGGAGGGAGGATGAGACACAGGGGAGGGAGAGGGGGAGAGACAAAGGGGGGGAGAAAGTGGGAAGAGACACAGAGGAGGGAAAAGGACAGGAGAAAGGAGGTACAGGACAGTGAGAGGGGGAAAGGAGAAAAGGAGGAGGAAGAGGGGAGGACGAAGACACAGGGAGAGAGAAGGGGGAAAGACACAGGGGAGGGAGAGGTGGGAAGAGACGGGAGGGAGGGGGAGAAACACAAGGGAGTTAGTCCATCAAGTTCAACCTTTTTAGATCTCTATTGATCTTTTTAATACTGTATGTGGACTATTTATTATTAACTGTTAATTGATCCAGAGGAAGGCAAAACGAATATTTGCTGAATATATAGCAATATTAAGAGTGATTTAAATGCGTATAAATTTACGAATTGGGCAATAGAATATATACAATATAGGAGGGGAAAGGAGACACAGGGGGGGAGAGGAAGGGGAAATAAGATGGGGGAGGGAGAGGAGGGGGGAATGAGACACAGGGGAGGGAGAGGGGGGAAAGGAGGATAGCAGCATAATTGTGGTAATATGAATATTGTCTGTCAGTTTTGTGGGGGGTTATCATTTCAAACAGGAAAGACCCAGAGATGGCGAGTTCTTTAGCTGCTGTCAAAAAGGCATGGTGAGACTTCCACAAAGACAACAATTCCCAACATATTTAGAAAGCATAATGACACAGCCTTCTTTCTCCAACTACCAAAATTTTAAATTTAACATCAGATTGTATAATAGTGCCATATCCTTTGCATCTATGGGTACAACATTAGCTGGTAATGTGCCAGGACATGACCCTTACTACATCAAAGTACAAGCACAAATTTACCATTGTAATTCTCATTTACATCCAGAGGAAGGGGAGCAAAGAAAATTTGCTCAACTATATGTCCTAGATACAATGGAAGCCGTTGAAAAACCTATGCAGCTACCAGAAAATAAAAAATGCTTACCCATTTTTTTTATAGAGCTTGATAAAATAATGTCTCAAAACCCATACACTCAAGCTTATAAAAAATTGTCAGAAGTAGAAAAGGAACAACAAGTTCATGCAGAAATATATCAATTACAAATCCCAAAAGTCAATATGGTTCTTAAAAGAGATTGCCATACTGATAAACACTGTTTACCGGATATGCACACGTGAGCGGACGCTCGCACAGTCTGATGGAGGAGACCACGCTGGAGACTGGGATTCCCTAAACCTTTTCCCTCAGCCCTTCCCAAGGTACAATCACTCCAAGCCCGATACGGATTCAGCAGCACGGGACCGGCAGCATGAAGAGCAGGACCATTAAGGAGATATAGCCCCAGCATTTGCCCCCGGTCTCGATGTCCCGCGAGCGGTGAGAGCGCACAAGCTGAGACTGGAGGGGGCTAAGCTAAGCATAGCAGTGATTTGGAGAACTCTGGCAGGGGAATGCCAGACTGCGGGCCCGCAGAAAGGAGCTTTGACTACCTAGAGTATTGGATATTCCAGGCCTCTCACAGCAGTTCGTGCAGCTATTAGCTGATATCACCTGGAGGCCATGAGGAACTTGATTCTAGGTAAATTTCATACAATGCCTCCGAAAAATAAAAACAAAGATAAAATAAGATCTCCTCCTAAATCCAAACTATTTTTTTCGCCTAAAATGGCGCAAAAAACTATGGAGTTATCCCTTTTGGCTTCTCCAATAGGGGATAAATCTACAGAGGCATATGTAGATAATACGGTAGATACCTCTTCGGAAACAAATACAGTTAATTTAGAGGAGGAAATCCTCACGGTTGGAAAACTGGAAAATATCCTAGAGAAGTTTCAAAACAAATTCTTGGATGAATTTAAAAATCAAATTCTTCTAAATATCAAGGCAACACAAGGAAACACAGTCAAAATTGCAGAATTGGGGAACACTTGTAAAACAATTAAAAAGGAACAAACTTATTCCAAAGAAAACATCAAAGCCATGGAGGGGAAATTAAAGGCAAATATTTTCAGATATTTCTACTTCCACGAGAAATAAAAGAAGATAATTTTTTCCTATTACCCAGAAACTGAGGGGAAAAGAAATACCATACAAGTGGACTTTTCCCATAGGACTTTCATTTTTAAGAGACTCTATATGGTATAAAATCACATCACTTAAAGAGGGAGAAGATTTATTTAGTAAATGGGATATTTGAGAGTCTTTGCCTCATTGTCATTTGGTGGGATTGCTAGATTTCCAAAAAAAAGGGAGGAATACTTCACTAATTCCTCGCTACTATCCCTTTTATTTTTAGGATATATTACCATTTCCTCACAAAAATGATGGATTACAATGTTTAAAGGGTTTGTGATTGTATATTGCGTTCCTTTTAAGAAATTGCACAGCACTTTTTTGTAATGAATGCACTTTAAACTTTATTATGTATTAGGAGTATTAAGGAAGGATATAGGTGGTTTAGATAGGGTTTTTTTTTCTTTTTTTTTTTTTTCTCTTCCCCTTTTTTTTTTTTTTTTTTTTTTTTTTGTAGTCATGCAATTATGATTAGATGCAATATTTAAAGGGTCTAAGATTGCATATTGACTTTCCTCATAAGAAATTGCACAGCACTTTATTTGTATTGAATGCACTTTAACCTTATTATGAATTTTGGGTATTAATGATGGTTTTCTTTTACTTTTTTTTTCTTATCTAAATATATTGAAGCCACGTAATTTTAATAAGAGGTTCACCAGCTTATGATTGAATCAACTATAGGGTGATTTTAAAGGAAAGGAATGGAAGAGAAGTGAAAAAGGAAGGAATTTTTGGATGCACAAATTTTAATGTAATAGATTGAACCAGTATATGAAATGAAATGGAATGATTCTACACGTAAAATTATGCTAATTTGCACATGTAAATTGTATATAATAATTGATATTATGATTAAGAAGGATTTGTAGCACATGATTGCATTACAAGATTAAGGGGGATATGTAGCTTAATTTAGATTATGCTAAATTATATATATATATAAAGAGAGAGAGAGAGAGAGAGAGAGTTGTAAGAGTAAATAACTGTGGGCATTACAGTTTTAAATATTTGAAAACAGATGAGCTCATTCACAGATAATATGCAGAGCATTTTTATGAGTAATGAAGCAGTTGGATATGACAGCGTTCACATATCTACACTGACAGGTTCAAGCCTGCTATTAACAGCATACATGTTTTCCAAGAATTCTGATATTAACCTTTTGAGATGTGAAATTTAAGATCTGTTGACCTAAAAGGTTGCCCAGAAATTACCTGAGGGAAAGTGTACTTTTTGTTTTTAAAAATGAATCCATGCGTGTACAGGTAACTCTAGTTTTATGCTGGGGTTACATTTTTTACACTGTGTACCTCAATAGTTTGTAGATTAAAAATGATTACAAATATGTTTGCCATTAGAATGTATGTAAATTATAGAGGTTAAGGGAAAAATAATATATGTAAATCCCATGCTGACATTTTTGCCATTCATAGGTTATATTTCAGTATACAGGATTTTTATTTTTTATTTAAAGTCTTACTACAAGAGAGAACTCTCAGCAGGTGGAGTAAACATTAGGACCTTGTTTTCTTGTATTGAAGGTTTACAATGAATTTCCATCTTAAAGGCATTTTCTAAGTGCAAAGATTTTCTATAATGGTACTTAGAAAGCTGAGTGTGTGTCTGTGAGTGTGTGTTGGTGTGTCTGTGAGTGAGTGTGTCTGTGAATGAGTATCTTTGAGTGAGTGTCTGTTAGTAAGTGTGTGTGTCTGTGAGTGTGTCTGTACGTGTGCAAGTGTATCTGTGAGTGTCTGTGAGTGTATGTAAGCCTGTCAGTGTGTCTGTGAGTGAGTTTGTGTGTCTGAGTGAGTGTAAGTCTGTATGTGTCTGTGAGTGTGTGTCACCATGTGTGCACTTTTACCACCCGGGGGTGCCCCTGAGTTTGACACGGGGGGGTTCCATCTCTAGCTACGCCACTGTATATATACTGTAATCTCCAAGCAATCAGCAAATCAATCAGCAAAAACACATGTAAAAGAAAACAACTTGAAGGCAGTCTTAAGCTGTGTCAAAAGAAGCTAGTTTTAAATGGCTTTACACCCTACCTCTTCACCTTTACAATGAGGATTCTATCAATGTCACATGTCAAATACAAGTCATGCCCTGGGAATCTACTTCTCCATGAACTCTTGTGACTGACAAAACTAAATTGCTCCCTGTAAAGGGGATCTTCTATAGTGATTTTATTAACAAGTGTTTAAAAAACATTGCATGCATGAGCTGCTGGGGGCAGACCTTTGCAGGGCCTGTTTGGAAGGTTTGAGTGAGTGAAAAAAGGGGTTTTAAGAGCTTGTTAAAAACAATTATGTTTAGATATGCAAACAAACACTTAGGTAGTTTATTTTAATATTAAAAACGGAAACGTCCATATCCCTTTAAAAACATTTGGGTAAAATGTCTGTGGAGTGAGTCGTGGGACTCTCTCGCTTTCACTTTGGCTGAGATTATTTATGGCCTTAAATTATAGCAAAATCAGGTCATTGAGGTCTCATAACATTACAGGATGGATGTATTAAGGAGCAAAGTGATCACTAGTTTTGATGCTGTGCAAAGTCATCATTTATGTTCCAAAGGCAGTGAACCTCAACACCAGCTGTGTGTCTGGAAGTGCAAATAGTGTCATCTCCCGCAGGAAGAGTGCACAACTATAAAATGTGTCAAATGTTTCTAGCTTTATCTGTACAAAGAGACAAAAAAGAAAAGTCCCAATTTGTGGCACACTAAACTCCTATATTAATGTTTCAATATTAGAAAATGAGACTACTAAAAATATAAAACTTAACTTTTATTATCTACTAGAGAATTGCCCTTCAAAAAATGACGGCAATGAAATTGTAAGGTAGCTATCTAATGCTGTTTGGTGTACAATAATGAAATAAATAATACATTCATAAATGAATATACTTTACCTATTTTGAAGCATTGTGTTGAAGAGCTGCAATCTGTTTTGATGTTGCTGCAGCATTAGTGGTGTGGAGCTGCTGTGTAAGCGTGATGAATTTGTGCAGTGTAATAGTGTGCGTGCGCGAGACCAAACCGTTACCGTAGCTGTGTACTTCCGCATTAAAATGGCGGCAAATGTGTGGTATGCGTCTGTAGCGGAATATCCATAGGTGTTTTGTGGTGTTTTGCGTGTTTCTTGTGGTGTTTTGCGTGTTTAGAGTGCTGTAGCCTCGTTTTCGTTTAGAGAATTTTCAAGTGTCTAAACTCTTTTATTTTGAGTTAAATTAAGGTGTAACTTCATTTTTTTAGGTCCTGGATGCTCCCTCTTGCTGTAGGTAAGCTTTTTATGTATGTGTTGTGTGTATTTATTGTGTTTTTCATTTTTTTCTGTCCGCTGGATTATTGCGAGGTTGTAATGAGTGGTAACGTGTCTCGTATGTTGTTTGCGTTTCCAACGTAAAGTTTGCAAGGGTCGCAGTTGCTGTGTCGTGTTGTTTGCGTTAGAACGTAAAGTTTGCGAGGGTTGCAGTTGCTGTGTCGTGTTGTTTGCGTTGGAACGTAAAGTTTGCGAGGGTCGCAGTTGCTGGCTTCGGCGCTCCATGCCAGCAACTGAGGCCCTCGCTTTGCTACGCGAGCCCGCAAGCAACAACTCGTACGCTCACAACTATATATGTGATTATAAAACTGTATTTCTGATTTCAAATCATAAAAAAGATTCTGTTGTAGCCTATGTCACTATGACCCGACGCATGTTTCTGTCCGATCTTTTATGGATTTCATCAGGGGTACCGCCACTTCCTAACTCAGGTCTTTTATGTGCTTTAGTTACCATGGAAACTATTTATTCACCCACATTATGTTGGCCTGTATCAATGAAGCCCTCCACTCAAACCCAGTTGTGTTGTAGTCTTTAAATTGTAGATCCAACGCACTTCTTTCTTCAGCATTGTTTATCTGTGTTGCCTTCGTGAATTGTAGATTTTAAATGAATCTTTCTTTTTTTAAATATTATTATTGTGACAAAAGAGAATACAAATAAACAACAGCAGTGTTGCAAATACACTTCGGTATAAATGGTAACAGTAAAAGAATGCACAATTAAATATTTATAGTATAACGTAACATTTTTCTATTAATAGATCTTTTTACTGTAATTCTTTTCTCCATATTACTCATAAACTCATTTTTATTTCTCCTTTTCCTTAACTACTTCTGTTTATAACCAGATTTACAGCTTAATAATACTTGTGAGAGTTACTAAACTCTCTGATTTACTTTAACATAATTTTGAGATATTGAAATAATAACATCAGTTCAGAAGAGAGTTATCACTGTCCCCATTTTTTATAGTGAGCCAGATTGTATCTTAAAATTGGATACAGAGGTAGATCACCAGTTTAGTATAAAGAGCTATTAGCGGATAGAAGATATTTGGTGGGGGGCTGCAGAATTGAAAGATAACATTAGTAGAGTAGTGGCATAAAAATCTATTAAACAATTTTTAGTAAGAGGTACATGGTAAACTCAACTTATCACTTAGTCCCTGAGGTTTTCTGCATATTCTATTTTAATTGTGCTGTGCAGCTTTCTTCTTCATTTACGTCTGATCTGTTGTTTAAATATGGGTGGTCTTTTAATTGGCTTTGTAGTCATTTTGAGTTTGTCCCAAGTTGTTTGGAATCGGTAAGTTCCACAAATAGAGCATTGCTTCACCTTTTGATATGATAAGTCTAAAAGGAAAATCCCAAGTATACTTGTATCCATGCTTTGTAATTATCTCTAGAAAGGCTTTCAGGGAGTTTCCTTTGGTATAAGGTAGTAGGAGAAAAGTCCAAGAAGAACCCCATGGGCCCCTATGCAATTGCAAAAGTTACAGAGCAATTCAATTTAAGAAGCCCGCAACTACCTGGCCGAAAGCCTAAACCATAAACCATTCAATCATAAGTAGCATTTCAAAGTGATCATGATCAATTAAGCAAGGCCGTATCTACCAATTTAGAAACAGCCAATAGTAAATGAGGCCATCATCATGACATCAATAAAACATGGAGGTTAAACGTCAATCATTTAGCGATTAGAAGTCCAATATGCGATCAGACTCCCAATCCGTCATGTACAAAATAATAAAAATGTATGAAGGAAATGTTCTAGTCCATGTGGGTAGCCTGATATGTATTATCTCCTTGATTCCCAAGATTCATAGATCACAGAAATGGAACAATATAGTTTTTGCTTGCAGATTTACGAGCTTGAGACTGTTGTGCAATTAATTCTAATGTCTTACATCTCTTCCCCTGTCTTTTAAAGTGCAGTATGATTTTTATTTGCATTTACAGTGCTATGAACAGGTGTTTAACTACCTTGTGGGTCCTATCTAGGTCTTGTAGAATTTCCTTCTACATTTGTCAATTACGGGTGTGAGAACATTTGCGGGCTTGTAACAATTGCATAGCAATTTGCGATTGTAACATTTACGGGCTTGAAAGATCAAGGCTTAGCTGGATCGGAGTTATGATTTTAATAACCGCAGGGATTTTCAGCCTGTAACCTGCAGATCGTTTGCGGGTAGCGAAAAGACTCCAATTGAATAGCAAATTAGTTTACAGGTTAGAAACAGCCAATGCAATCTGGGTCCGATCGTGACTCGTGGTTCAAGCCCACAGGACTTTGAAATCAACCTCCATTTTTCCTACGGGCTTGAATTATGAGTTATGATCGGACCCACATTCCAGATATAATGCAATATTGATAAAGCCGTAAATATGATATTCTATTACATGCAAGGTCCATTATATGTATTAACACATTAATTGCCAGGATTGATATAAAATGGAAATTAAACATAAAATAAAGTATTTTGTTGGGCCGATTTGCGAGCTTGAGAATGTTGTGCTATTAATTCTAAGACCTAACATCTCTTTCACTTTTAATAAAAGTACAGTATTGATTTTTTATTTGCTTTTAAAGTGTTCTGAACATGTCATTAAGCCCTGTGCGAGACCTCCTTCATACCAGTGACTTGTGGTTGGACTTTTGCCATTTGCAGGCTTGACGGAGTGGTTAGCGAGAGGGAATCGGAGTGATTGAATAGCGATTTGTGGTTTTAACGTTCGCAAATCTTGCGGCCGTGAAAGATCAAAGGCTTTGAGGGACATTATCTTGCGATTTGAACAACCACAATGAACCGAAGGCCGGAGCCGTAACTCGATCTGAGCCAGCAAAAAGTTGTCAATTGAATAGCAAAATAACTTGCGGGCTACATTTCCGAGCCTGGCTCTCCCGAAAGCCTCAATTGAATGAGGCTCTATGACAATAACCTCTCCTTTCAACTCACTATTTCAAATCCCATGTATGTTCTTTAAAACTTTCTTCTCTTGTACTGTCACGACCTGCTTCTTCCATGGGGCTTGACAAGAACCTAGTTCAAGCCTACCCCAGCAGGACGTGTAGTTCTCACTACCTCTGGTATAGAAGATGGCCTCAGGATATCAGGAACACCATATAATCCCTTAGAACTAGGATTAATGCACAGATTGACACTTACACCTTGTCTATGAAAGCACAGATATCACTGTATACCTTTATTAATTGGCACATTTTACAAAATTTTCTGGAACACAGGCTGGCTAATCAGTAAGTCCCATCCCTAAGTAATAGGCTGCCCCTGCCTACTTAGAAAACCCTGTACCTCAGATCAAATCTGATTTTAATCTCATCCTGTTGATTATATTTAGGTGGGCTGAATGAGTTATCACCAGATAACAACATTGTAACATAATAGGCTGATGCAATAGACTGCAGACTAGCTAATATGTTTCTTTACAACAATTACTATAACATGAAACCTAATACATAAACCAAAATCCATACATTATAACAGTGTAATCATATTTTAACCATAAGCACTAAGAAATACATAACCATAATAATAAAAACAGGGTAACTCTGGCCAGTCAGGCCCAGGCCATAGTGTAAAACAGTCCAGTCAGGCCCTGGGCATGACATGTACCATTCTTCTTAATACATAAGTATTGGTCGATTGAAATTATAGATATTCAAGCTTTAAAATTATGGCCTTTAAAAGATTATTTGTGGCTGTCGATTTTCTTAACATTTTTGTCTCAATTATACCATCTTTGTTCTTTGCTAATTCCATATCTAGAAAGGAAAGTTTTCTTTACTGTATTTCAGCTGTTAGATAAAGGTTCAGATTCTTGTAATTTAATAAATAATTTAATAAAGAAATAACTCTTATAGTAATTCTAATGATCTATTACCCTGAACCAAAGTGTCATCAATGTATTGGATCCATAAATCAATGTGTACAATGTATTTTCCATTTCAGCTGAGAATACCTTTTGTTCTTCCCACCAACCTAAGATATAAATTAGTATATGATGGGGCACAAGTTCTGCACATTGATGTTCCATAGGCTTGATAGTTACATAGTTACATAGTAATTGAGGTTGAAAAAATACTTTTAGCCCATCATGTTCAACCTTTTAAGATGTCCCCTGATCTGCAATATGCAAATTAATGGTTAATTGATCCAGAGGAAGGCAAACCTGATGTAGATAATAGAATGTATTGTTGAACACAAAATAATTATGTGTCAAAATACAGTCTACTATCTAAAAAACAAACAAAATATGATGTTTTGGATAATACAGTATATCCCGCATTTGTTTAAGAAATATCCTGTTGACTTGAGTCCTTAACTTTGCTGAATTCTAGTGTAAAGTGATTCGACATCAAGGGATACAACTTGTTTTATATCTATACAACAACCATGAAGTTTACCGAAAACATATGTTATATCTTTCGCATATAAACAATAAACAATCCTCATATTTCCTAATTTTTTTGTGATATAATCTATACTTGACAAAATAACTGTCCAAGGGGGTTTGGATGGATTTTCATAGGATTATGAATACTATAAAATGGTGCTAAATTCATGCCATCAGAGCCAACTTACTGTTTGTTTACTCCTGTTTTCCAGAAATGTATGTCTTCCTCTTATTCCACTGAAGGATCACATATATAGTTGTGAGCGTACGAGTTGTTGCTAACGCTGCGGGCTCGCGTAGCGAGCCCGCGGCCCTCACGAAGCGAGGGCCGCGACTCACGTCTCAACCCAAACAGCACGACACACACATTACGACACTCGCAAACAACATACGACACACGTTCACACACATTACGGCCTCGCAACACTCGGACGCAACTCGCGAACATTTCAAAATGTAAAACACAATACATACACACAGCACATACATAAAAACCTTACCTACACCAAGAGGGAGCACCCAGGACCTCAAAAATGCAACTTACACCTCGATTTTACTCTAAATAAAACAGTTTAGACACTAAAAAAAAATCTAAGCGAGAGAAAAAATGGCCGCCGAACAAAACGAAAACGAGGCTACAGCACTCTAAACTCGCAAAACACCACAAGAAACTCGCAAAACACCACAAGAAACTCGCAAAACGCCACAAACGACCTACGGATATTCATACCACACAGTGCACACATTCATCACGCTTACACATCAGCTCCACACCACTAATGCTGCAGCAACATCAACACAGATTGCCAGCTCTACATCACAATGCTTCAAAATAGGTACAGTATATTCATTTAGTAATGTATTACATATTTCCTTATTATACACCAAACAGCATTAGCTACCTTACAATTTCATTGCCGTCATTTTTTGACGGGGAATTCGCTAGTCACATATATAGTTGTGAGCATATGAGTTGTTGCTAACGCTTGCAGGCTCGCGCAGCGAGCCCGCAAGAACTGCGTCCCTCGCGAAGCGAAGGATGCAGTTCGCTCCGCAAATGCGGACCCTAGCGAAGCGAGGGGCCGCATTTGCGGAAGGTGGAGGTTCCAACGTCGGCTGTGTTGGGGCCGCATTTGCGGAGGTGGAGGCTCAAAGACGCCTCACATGCGGTTAAAAACACACACACGCACGACTTAGAAAAAAACAACAACCTTGGAACCAACCTTAACATCACAAACACCCCCATGCACGAAAAATAAGACCATAACGGCGGAACCGCGCACACCTTAAATCAGTCAAAACACACCAAAATATACATAAAAAGCTTACCCATGGCAAGGGGGGGCACCCAGGACCTCTGAAAGTGAAGTTACACCTCCATTTAAGTCCAAATTCCCGAGTTCAGACACACGAAAATCTCCTAAGCAAGAGAAAAAATGGCCGCCGAAAAAACGAAAACGAGGCTCAAAGCCCAGGACTGCCCAGCCACACACACACGCGACCTCGGAACCAACCTTGCCACCTACAACTTACCCATGAAGGGATCCGAGATAAGCTCGGAAACCCGCATTAAACCCACGGGATCCGAGAAAAGCTCGGAGACCTGCATTAATCCCACATTAACCATTGCAGAGGGGGTCCCGATCGCACGCGATCGGGGACACCCGTTGCAATGCAAATTTAAAATTCCCGCGATACGGGTCCTTAAAGGACCGTAAAGGTCCTTAAAGGACCTGTAATAAAAAAAAAATATACACTATCACCCTGTCACTCATGGGGGTCAATATAGATCCCCATAAGTCCTTCAGTAACCCTGTCACTCATGGGGGTCAATACAGACCCCCATAAACCCCTAATTAACCCTGTCACTCATGGGGGTCAATATAGACCCCCATAAGCCCTTCATTAACCCTGTCACTCAAGGGGGTCAATAAAGACCCCCATAAGCTCTTCATTAACTGTCACTCAAGGGGGTCAATAGAGGCCCCCATAAGCACTTCTTTAACGCTGTCACTCATGGGGGTCAATACAGACCCCCATTAGCCCTTCATTAACCCTGTCACTCATGGGGTCAATACAGACCCCCAAAAGTCCTTCAGTAACCCTGTCACTCATGGGGGTCAATACAGACCCCCATAAACCCCTAATTAACCCTGTCACTCATGGGGGTCAATATAGACCCCCATAAGCCCTTCATTAACCCTGTCACTCAAGGGGATCAATAGAGGCCCCCATAAGCACTTCTTTAACCCTGTCACTCATGGGGGTCAATACAGACCCCCATAAGCCCTTCATTAACCCTGTATCTAATGGGGGTCAATACAGACCCCCATAAGCCCTTCATTAACCCTGTCACTCATGGGGGTCGATACAGACCCCCATAAGCCCTTCATTAACGCTGTCACTCATGGGGGTCAATACATACCCTCATAAGCACTTCTTTAACTATTTCACTCATGGGGGTCAATATAGACCCTCATAAGCACTTAATTAACCCACTCACTCAGGGGGGTCAATACAGACCCCCATAAGCCGTTCATTAACCCTGTCACTCATGGGGGTCAATACAGACCCCCATAAGCCCTTCATTAACCCTGTCACTCAAGGGGGTCAATACAGACCCCCATAAGCCCTTCATTAACCCTGTCACTCATGGGGGTCAATATAGACCCCCATAAGCCCTTCATTAATTTTGTCACTCATGGGGGTCAATACAGACCCCCATAAGCCATTCATTAACCCTGTCACTCATGGGGGTCAATACAGACACCCATAAGCCATTCATTAATCCTGTCACTCATAGGGGTCAATACAGACCCCCATAAATCCCTAATTAACCCTGTCATTCATGGGGGTCAATGTAGACCCCCATAAGCCCTTCATTAACCCTGTCACTCATGGGGGTCAATATAGACCCCCATAAGTCCTTTAGTAACCCTGTCACTCATGGGGGTCAATACAGAACCCCATAAACCCCTAATTAACCCTGTCACTCATGGGGGTCAATATAGACCCCCATAAGCCCTACATTAATCCTGTCACTCAAGGGGGTCAATACAGACCCCAATAAGCACTTCTTTAACCCTGTCACTCATGGGGGTCAATACAGACCCCCATAAGCCCTTCATTAACCCTGTATCTAATGGGGGTCAATACAGACCCCCATAAGCCCTTCATTAACCCTGTCACTCATGGGGGTTGATACAGACCCCCATAAGCCCTTCATTAATGCTGTCACTCATGGGGGTCAATACATACCCCCATAAGCACTTCTTTAACTATTTCACTCATGGGGGTCAATATAGACCCCCATAAGCATTTAATTAACCCCCTCACTCAGGGGGGTCAATACAGACCCCCATAAGCCGTTCATTAACCCTGTCACTCATGGGGGTCAATACAGACCCCCATAAGCCCTTCATTAACCCTGTCACTCAAGGGGGTCAATACAGACCCCCATAAGCCCTTCATTAACCCTGTCACTCATGGGGGTCAATATAGACCCCTATAAGCCCTTCATTAACCTTGTCACTTATGGGGGTCAATACAGACCCCCATAAGCCCTTCATTAACCCTGTCACTCATGGGGGTCAATACAGACACCCATAAGCCATTCATTAATCCTGTCACTCATAGGGGTCAATACAGACCCCCATAAACCCCTAATTAACCCTGTCATTCATGGGGGTCAATGTAGACCCCCATAAGCCCTTCATTAACCCTGTCACTCATGGGGGTCAATATAGACCCCCATTAGTCCTTCAGTAACCCTGTCACTCATGGGGGTCAATACAGAACCCCATAAACCCCTAATTAACCCTGTCACTCATGGGGGTCAATATAGACCCCCATAAGCCCTTCATTAATCCTGTCACTTAAGGGGGTCAATACAGACCCCCATAAGCCCTTCATTAAATGTCACTCATGGGGGTAAATACAGGCACCCATAAGCACTTCTTTAACCCTGTCACTCATGGGGGTCAAAACAGACCCCCATAAGCCCTTCATTAACCCTGTCACTAATGGGGGTCAATACAGACCCCATAAGCCCTTCATTAACCCTGTCACTCATGGGGGTAAATACAGACCCCCGAAAGCTCTTCATTAACCCTGTCACTCATGGGGGTCAATACAGACCCCCATAAGCACTTCTTTTACTTTGTCACTCATGGGGGTCAATATAGACCCCCATAAGCACTTAATTAACCCACTCACTCTGGGGGATCAATACAGACCCCATAAGCCCTTCATTAACCCTGTATCTAATGGGGGTCAATACAGACCCCCATAAGCCCTTCATTAACCCTGTCACTCATGGGGGTAAATACAGACCCCCATAAGCCCTTCATTAACCCTGTTACTCATGGGGTCAATACATACCCCCATAAGCACTTCTTTAACTGTGTCACTCATGGGGGTCAATATAGACCCCCATAAGCACTTAATTAACCCCTCACTCATGGGGATCAATACAGAACCACATAAGGACTTCTTAAACCCTGTCACTCATTGGGGTCAATACAGACCCCCATAAGCCATTCATTAATCCTGTCACTCATGGGGGTCAATACAGACCCCCATAAACCCCTAATTAATTCTGTCATTCATGGGGGTCAATGTAGACCCCCATGAGACCTTCATTAACCCTGTCACTCATGGGGGTCAATACAGACCCCCATAAGCCCTTCATTAACCCTGACACTCATGGGGGTCAATACAGACCCCTATAAGCACTTCATTTATTGTGGCACTAATAGGGGTCAATACAGACCCCCATAAGCACTTCATTAACCCCCTCACTCAGGGGGGTCAATATAGATCACCATAAGCCCTTCATTAACTCTGTCACTCATGGGGGTCAATATAGACACCCATAAGGACTTCTTTAACCCTGTCACTCATGGGGGTCAATACAGAACCCCATAAGCCCTTCATTAACCCTGTCACTCATGGGTCAATATAGACCCCCATAAGGACTTCTTAAACCCTGTCACTCATGGGGGTCAATACAGACTCCCATAAGCACTTCCATACCCCCCTCACTCGTGGGGGTCAATACAGACCCCCATAAGCCCTCATTAACCCTGTCACTAATGTGGGTCAATACAGACCCCCATAAGCCCTTCATTATCCATGTCACTCATGGGGGTAAATACAGACCCCCATAAGCCCTTTATTAACCCTGTCACTTATGTGGGTCAATACAGACCCCCATAAGAACTTCTTTAACTGTGTCACTCATGGGGTCAATATAGACCCCCATAAGCACTTCATTAACCCCCTCACTCAGGGGGGTCAATACAGACCACATAAGCCCTTCACTAACCCTGTCACTCATGGGGGTCAATACAGACCCCCATAAGCTCTTCATTAACCCTGTCACTCATGGGGTCAATACAGACCCCCATAAGCCCTTCATTAACCTTGTCACTCATGGGGGTTAATACAGACCCCCTTAAGAACTTCTTTAACCCTGTCACTTATGGGGGTCAAAACATACCCCAATAAGCCCTTCATAAACTATGTCACTCATGGGGGTCAATACAGACCCCTATAAGCACTTCATTAACTGTGTCACTCATGGGGTCAATACAGACCCCCATAAGGACTTCTTTAACCCTGTCACTCATGGGGGTCAAAACAGACCCCCATAAACCCCTAATTATCCCTGTCATTCAGGGGGGTCAATATAGACCCAAATAAGACCTTCATAAACCCTGTCACTCATGGGGGTCAATACAGACCCCCATAAGCCATTCATTAACCCTGTTACTCATGGGGGTCAATACAGGCACCCATAAGCACTTCTTTAACCCTGTCACTCATGGGGGTCAATACAGACCCCCATAAGCCCTTCATTAACCCTGTATCTAATGGGGGTCAATACAGACCCCCATAAGCCCTTCATTAACCCTGTCACTCATGGGGGTCAATACAGACCCCCATAAGAACTTCTTTAACTGTGTCACTCATGGGGGTCAATATAGACTCCCATAAGCACTTCATTAAGCCCCTCACTCAGGGGGTTTAATACAGACCCCCATAAGCCATTCACTAACCCTGTCACTCATGGGGATCAATACAGACCCCCATAAGCTCTTCATTAACCCTGTCACTCATGGGGTCAATACAGACCCCCATAAGCCCTTCATTAACCCTGTCACTCATGGGGGTCAATACAGACCCCCTTAAGGACTTCTTTAACCATGTCACTTATGGGGGTCAAAACATACCCCAATAAGCCCTTCATTAACTATGTCACTCATGGGGGTCAATACAGACCCCCATAAGGACTTATTTAACCCTGTCAGTCATGGGGGTCAAAACAGACCCCCATAAACCCCTAATTATCCCTGTCATTCATGGGGGTCAATATAGACCCAAATAAGCCCTTCATCAACCCTGTCACTCATGTGGATCAATACAGACCCCAATAAGCCATTCATTAACCCTGTTACTCATGGGGGTCAATACAGACCCCCATAAGCCCTTCATTAACCCTGTATTTAATGGTGGTCAATACAGACCCCCATAAGCCCTTCATTAATACTGTCACTTATGGGGGTCAATAAACACCCCCATAAGCCCTTCATTAACCCTGTCACTCATGGGGGTCAATACATACCCCCATAAGCACTTCTTTAACTGTGTCACTCATGGGGGTCAATATAGACCCCCATAAGCACTTAATTAACCCCCTCACTCAGGGGGGTCAATACAGACCCCCATAAGCCGTTCATTGAGCCTGTCAATCATGGGGATCAATACAGACCCCCATAAGCCCTTCATTAACCTTGTCACTCAAGGGGGTCAATACAGACCCCCATAAGCCCTTCATTAACCCCCTCACTCATGGGGGTCAATACAGACCCCATAAGCCCTTCATTAACCCTGTCACTAATGTGGGTCAATACAGACCCCCATAAGCCCTTCATTATCCATGTCACTCATGGGGGTCAATACAGACCCCCATAAGCCCTTCATTAACCCTGTCACTTATGGGGGTCAATACAGATCCCCATAAGAACTTCTTTAACTGTGTCACTCATGGGGGTCAATAAAGACCCCCATAAGCACTTCATTAACCCCCTCTCACAGGGGGGTCAATACAGACCCCCATTAGCCCTTCACTAACCCTGTCACTCATGGGGTCAATACAGACCCCCATAAGCACTTCATTAACTGTGTCACTCATGGGCGTCAATACAGACCCCCATAAGGACTTGTTTTAACCCTGCCACTCATGGGGGTCAAAACAGACCCCCATAAACCCCTAATTATCCCTGTCATTCATGGGGGTCAATATAGACCCAAATAAGCCCTTCATCAACCTTGTCATTCATGGGGGTCAATACAGACCCCCATAAGCCATTCATTATCCCTGTTACTTATGGGGGTCAATACAGAACCCCATAAGCACTTTATTAACTGTGTAACTCATGGGGGTCAATACAGACCCCCATAAGCACTTCATTATCCCTCTCACTCAGGGGGGTCAATACAGACCCCCATAAGCCCTTCATTAAGCCTGTCACTCATGTGGGTCAATACAGACCCCCATAAGCCTTTCATTAACCCTGTATCTAATGTGTGTCAATACAGACCCCCATAAGCCCTTCATTAACCCTGTCACTCATGGGGGTAAATACAGACCCCCATAAGCCTTTCATTAACCCTGTCACTCATAGGGGTCAATACATACCCCCATAAGCACTTCTTTAACTGTGTCACTCATGGGGGTCAAAATAGACCCCCATAAGCACATAATTAACCCCCTCACTCATGGGGTCAATACAGACCCCCATAAGGACTTCTTAAACCCTGTCACTCATGGGGGTCAATACAGACCCCCATAAGCCATTCATTAATCCTGTCACTCATGGGGGTCAATACAGACCCCCATAAACCCCTAATTAACCCTGTCATTCATGGGGGTCAATGTAGACCCCCATGAGCCCTTCATTAACCCTGTCACTGATGGGGGTCAATACAGACCCCCATAAGCCCTTCATTAACCCTGTTACTCATGGGGGTCAATACAGACCCCTAAAAGCACTTCATTTATTGTGGCACTCATGGGGGTCAATACAGACCCCCATAAGCACTTCATTAACCCCCTCACTCAGGCGGGTCAATACAGACCCCCATAAGCCCTTCATTATCCATGTCACTCATGGGGGTAAATACAGACCCCCATAATAAATTCTTTAACTGTGTCACTCATGGGGGTCAATATAGACCCCCATAGGCACTTCATTAACCCCCTAACTCAGGGGGGTCAATACAGACCCCCATAAGCTCTTCATTAACCCTGTCACTCATGGGGGTCAATATAGACCCCCATAAGCCCTTCATTAACCTTGTCACTCATGGGGTCAATACAGACCCCCATAAGCCCTTCATTAACCCTGTCACTCATGGGGGTCAATACAGACCCCCTTAAGGACTTCTTTAACCCTGTCACTTATGGGGGTCAAAACATACCCCAATAAGCCCTTCATTAACTTTGTCACTCATGGGGTCAATACAGACCCCCATAAGAACTTCATTAACTGTGTCACTAATGGGGGTCAATACAGACCCCCATAAGCACTTCATTAACCCCCTCACTCAGGGGGGTCAATACAGACCCCCATAAGCCCTTCATTAACTCTGTCACTCACGAGGGTCAATACAGACCCCCATAAGGACTTATTTTACCCTGTCACTCATGGGGGTCAAAACAGACCCCCATAAACCCCTAATTATCTCTGTCATTCATGGGGGTCAATATAGACCCAAATAAGCCATTCATCAACCCTGTCACTCATGGGGGTCAATACAGACCCCCATAAGCCCTTCATTAACCCTGTATCTAATGGGGGTCAATACAGACCCCCATAAGCCCTTCATTAACCCTGTCACTCATGGGGGTCAATACAGACCCCCATAAGAACTTCTTTAACTGTGTCACTCATGGGGGTCAATATAGACCCCCATAAGCACTTCATTAAGCCCCTCACTCAGGGGGTTTAATACAGACCCCCATAAGCCATTCACTAACCCTGTCACTCATGGGGATCAATACAGACCCCCATAAGCTCTTCATTAACCCTGTCACTCATGGGGTCAATACAGACCCCCATAAGCCCTTCATTAACCCTGTCACTCATGGGGGTCAATACAGACCCCCTTAAGGACTTCTTTAACCATGTCACTTATGGGGGTCAAAACATACCCCAATAAGCCCTTCATTAACTATGTCACTCATGGGGTCAATACAGACCCCCATAAGAACTTCATTAACTGTGTCACTAATGGGGGTCAATACAGACCCCCATAAGCACTTCATTAACCCCCTCACTCAGGGGGGTCAATACAGACCCCCATAAGCCCTTCATTATCCATGTCACTCATGGGGGTAAATACAGACCCCCATAAGCCCTTCATTAACCCTGTCACTTATGGGGGTCAATACAGACCCCCATAAGAACTTCTTTAACTGTGTCACTCATGGGGTCAATATAGACCCCCATAAGCACTTCATTAACCCCCTCACTCAGGGGGATCAATACAGACCACATAAGCCCTTCACTAACCCTGTCACTCATGGGGGTCAATACAGACCCCCATAAGCCCTTCATTAACCCTGTCACTCATGGGGTCAATACAGACCCCCATAAGCCCTTCATTAACCTTGTCACTCATGGGGGTTAATACAGACCCCCTTAAGAACTTCTTTAAGCCTGTCACTTATGGGGGTCAAAACATACCCCAATAAGCCCTTCATAAACTATGTCACTCATGGGGGTCAATACAGACCCCTATAAGCACTTCATTAACTGTGTCACTCATGGGGTCAATACAGACCCCCATAAGGACTTCTTTAACCCTGTCACTCATGGGGGTCAAAACAGACCCCCATAAACCCCTAATTATCCCTGTCATTCAGGGGGGTCAATATAGACCCAAATAAGACCTTCATAAACCCTGTCACTCATGGGGGTCAATACAGACCCCCATAAGCCATTCATTAACCCTGTTACTCATGTGGGTCAATACAGGCACCCATAAGCACTTCTTTAACCCTGTCACTCATGGGGGTCAATACAGACCCCCATAAGCCCTTCATTAACCCTGTATCTAATGGGGGTCAATACAGACCCCCATAAGCCCTTCATTAACTCTGTCACTCATGGGGGTCAATACAGACCCCCATAAGAACTTCTTTAACTGTGTCACTCATGGGGGTCAATATAGACTCCCATAAGCACTTCATTAAGCCCCTCACTCAGGGGGTTTAATACAGACCCCCATAAGCCATTCACTAACCCTGTCACTCATGGGGATCAATACAGACCCCCATAAGCTCTTCATTAACCCTGTCACTCATGGGGTCAATACAGACCCCCATAAGCCCTTCATTAACCCTGTCACTCATGGGGGTCAATACAGACCCCCTTAAGGACTTCTTTAACCATGTCACTTATGGGGGTCAAAACATACCCCAATAAGCCCTTCATTAACTATGTCACTCATGGGGGTCAATACAGACCCCCATAAGGACTTCTTTAACCCTGTCACTCATGGGGGTCAAAACAGACCCCCATAAACCCCTAATTATCCCTGTCAATCATGGGGGTCAATATAGATCCAAATAAGCCCTTCATCAACCCTGTCAGTCATGGGGGTCAATACAGACCTCCATAAGCCATTCATTAACCCTGTTAGTCATGGGGGTCAATACAGACCCCCATAAGCACTTTATTAACTTTGTAACTCATGGGGGTCATTACAGACCCGCATAAGCTCTTCATTAACCCCCTCACTCAGGGGGGTCAATACAGACCCCCATAAGGACCTATTTAACCCTGTCAGTCATGGGGGTCAAAACAGACCCCCATAAACCCCTTATTATCCCTGTTATTCATGGGGGTCAATATAGACCCAAATAAGCCCTTCATCAACCCTGTCACTCATGTGGATCAATGCAGACCGCAATAAGCCATTCATTAACCCTGTTACTCATGGGGGTCAATACAGACCCCCATAAGCCCTTCATTAACCCTGTATTTAATGGGGGTCAATACAGACCCCCATAAGCCCTTCATTAATACTGTCACTTATGGGGGTCAATAAAGACCCCCATAAGCCCTTCATTAACCCTTTCACTCATGGGGGTCAATACATACCCCCATAAGCACTTCTTTAACTGTGTCACTCATGGGGGTCAATATAGACCCCCATAAGCACTTAATTAACCCCCTCACTCAGGGGGGTCAATACAGACCCCCATAAGCCGTTCATTGAGCCTGTCAATCATGGGGATCAATACAGACCCCCATAAGCCCTTCATTAACCTTGTCACTCAAGGGGGTCAATACAGACCCCCATAAGCCCTTCATTAACCCCCTCACTCATGGGGGTCAATACAGACCCCATAAGCCCTTCATTAACCCTGTCACTAATGTGGGTCAATACAGACCCCCATAAGCCCTTCATTATCCATGTCACTCATGGGGGTCAATACAGACCCCCATAAGCCCTTCATTAACCCTGTCACTTATGGGGGTCAATACAGACCCCCATAAGAACTTCTTTAACTGTGTCACTCATGGGGGTCAATAAAGACCCCCATAAGCACTTCATTAACCCCCTCTCACAGGGGGTCAATACTGACCCCCATTAGCCCTTCACTAACCCTGTCACTCATGGGGGTCAATACAGACCCCCATAAGCACTTCATTAACTGTGTCACTCATGGGCGTCAATACAGACCCCCATAAGGACTTGTTTTAACTCTGTCACTCATGGGGGTCAAAACAGACCCCCATAAACCCCTAATTATCCCTGTCATTCATGGGGGTCAATATAGACCCAAATAAGCCCTTCATCAACCTTGTCATTCATGGGGGTCAATACAGACCCCCATAAGCCATTCATTAACCCTGTTACTTATGGGGGTCAATACAGAACCCCATAAGCACTTTATTAACTGTGTAACTCATGGGGGTCAATACAGACCCCCATAAGCACTTCATTATCCCTCTCACTCAGGGGGGTCAATACAGACCCCCATAAGCCCTTCATTAAGCCTGTCACTCACGTGGGTCAATACAGACCCCCATAAGCTCTTCATTAACCCTGTCACTCATGGGGTCAATACAGACCCCCATAAGCCCTTCATTAACCTTGTCACTCATGGGGGTTAATACAGACCCCCTTAAGAACTTCTTTAACCCTGTCACTTATGGGGGTCAAAACATACCCCAATAAGCCCTTCATAAACTATGTCACTCATGGGGGTCAATACAGACCCCTATAAGCACTTCATTAACTGTGTCACTCATGGGGTCAATACAGACCCCCATAAGGACTTCTTTAACCCTGTCACTCATGGGGGTCAAAACAGACCCCCATAAACCCCTAATTATCCCTGTCATTCAGGGGGGTCAATATAGACCCAAATAAGACCTTCATAAACCCTGTCACTCATGGGGGTCAATACAGACCCCCATAAGCCATTCATTAACCCTGTTACTCATGTGGGTCAATACAGGCACCCATAAGCACTTCTTTAACCCTGTCACTCATGGGGGTCAATACAGACCCCCATAAGCCCTTCATTAACCCTGTATCTAATGGGGGTCAATACAGACCCCCATAAGCCCTTCATTAACCCTGTCACTCATGGGGGTCAATACAGACCCCCATAAGAACTTCTTTAACTGTGTCACTCATGGGGGTCAATATAGACTCCCATAAGCACTTCATTAAGCCCCTCACTCAGGGGGTTTAATACAGACCCCCATAAGCCATTCACTAACCCTGTCACTCATGGGGATCAATACAGACCCCCATAAGCTCTTCATTAACCCTGTCACTCATGGGGTCAATACAGACCCCCATAAGCCCTTCATTAACCCTGTCACTCATGGGGGTCAATACAGACCCCCTTAAGGACTTCTTTAACCATGTCACTTATGGGGGTCAAAACATACCCCAATAAGCCCTTCATTAACTATGTCACTCATGGGGGTCAATACAGACCCCCATAAGGACTTATTTAACCCTGTCAGTCATGGGGGTCAAAACAGACCCCCATAAACCCCTAATTATCCCTGTCATTCATGGGGGTCAATATAGACCCAAATAAGCCCTTCATCAACCCTGTCACTCATGTGGATCAATACAGACCCCAATAAGCCATTCATTAACCCTGTTACTCATGGGGGTCAATACAGACCCCCATAAGCCCTTCATTAACCCTGTATTTAATGGTGGTCAATACAGACCCCCATAAGCCCTTCATTAATACTGTCACTTATGGGGGTCAATAAACACCCCCATAAGCCCTTCATTAACCCTGTCACTCATGGGGGTCAATACATACCCCCATAAGCACTTCTTTAACTGTGTCACTCATGGGGGTCAATATAGACCCCCATAAGCACTTAATTAACCCCCTCACTCAGGGGGGTCAATACAGACCCCCATAAGCCGTTCATTGAGCCTGTCAATCATGGGGATCAATACAGACCCCCATAAGCCCTTCATTAACCTTGTCACTCAAGGGGGTCAATACAGACCCCCATAAGCCCTTCATTAACCCCCTCACTCATGGGGGTCAATACAGACCCCATAAGCCCTTCATTAACCCTGTCACTAATGTGGGTCAATACAGACCCCCATAAGCCCTTCATTATCCATGTCACTCATGGGGGTCAATACAGACCCCCATAAGCCCTTCATTAACCCTGTCACTTATGGGGGTCAATACAGATCCCCATAAGAACATCTTTAACTGTGTCACTCATGGGGGTCAATAAAGACCCCCATAAGCACTTCATTAACCCCCTCTCACAGGGGGGTCAATACAGACCCCCATTAGCCCTTCACTAACCCTGTCACTCATGGGGTCAATACAGACCCCCATAAGCACTTCATTAACTGTGTCACTCATGGGCATCAATACAGACCCCCATAAGGACTTGTTTTAACCCTGCCACTCATGGGGGTCAAAACAGACCCCCATAAACCCCTAATTATCCCTGTCATTCATGGGGGTCAATATAGACCCAAATAAGCCCTTCATCAACCTTGTCATTCATGGGGGTCAATACAGACCCCCATAAGCCATTCATTATCCCTGTTACTTATGGGGGTCAATACAGAACCCCATAAGCACTTTATTAACTGTGTAACTCATGGGGGTCAATACAGACCCCCATAAGCACTTCATTATCCCTCTCACTCAGGGGGGTCAATACAGACCCCCATAAGCCCTTCATTAAGCCTGTCACTCATGTGGGTCAATACAGACCCCCATAAGCCTTTCATTAACCCTGTATCTAATGTGTGTCAATACAGACCCCCATAAGCCCTTCATTAACCCTGTCACTCATGGGGTAAATACAGACCCCCATAAGCCTTTCATTAACCCTGTCACTCATAGGGGTCAATACATACCCCCATAAGCACTTCTTTAACTGTGTCACTCATGGGGGTCAAAATAGACCCCCATAAGCACATAATTAACCCCCTCACTCATGGGGTCAATACAGACCCCCATAAGGACTTCTTAAACCCTGTCACTCATGGGGGTCAATACAGACCCCCATAAGCCATTCATTAATCCTGTCACTCATGGGGGTCAATACAGACCCCCATAAACCCCTAATTAACCCTGTCATTCATGGGGGTCAATGTAGACCCCCATGAGCCCTTCATTAACCCTGTCACTCATGGGGGTCAATACAGACCCCCATAAGCCCTTCATTAACCCTGTTACTCATGGGGGTCAATACAGACCCCTAAAAGCACTTCATTTATTGTGGCACTCATGGGGGTCAATACAGACCCCCATAAGCACTTCATTAACCCCCTCACTCAGGCGGGTCAATACAGACCCCCATAAGCCCTTCATTATCCATGTCACTCATGGGGGTAAATACAGACCCCCATAATAAATTCTTTAACTGTGTCACTCATGGGGGTCAATATAGACCCCCATAGGCACTTCATTAACCCCCTAACTCAGGGGGGTCAATACAGACCCCCATAAGCTCTTCATTAACCCTGTCACTCATGGGGGTCAATATAGACCCCCATAAGCCCTTCATTAACCTTGTCACTCATGGGGTCAATACAGACCCCCATAAGCCCTTCATTAACCCTGTCACTCATGGG
Organism: Discoglossus pictus; assembly: GCA_027410445.1. Lineage (NCBI taxonomy): Eukaryota > Metazoa > Chordata > Amphibia > Anura > Alytidae > Discoglossus > Discoglossus pictus. The sequence goes on along the minus strand of CM050164.1, from coordinate 414,699,344 downwards.
AGTCAATACAGACCCCTTAAGGACTTCTTTAACCCTGTCACTTATGGGGGTCAAAACATACCCCAATAAGCCCTTCATTAACTTTGTCACTCATGGGGTCAATACAGACCCCCATAAGAACTTCATTAACTGTGTCACTAATGGGGGTCAATACAGACCCCCATAAGCACTTCATTAACCCCCTCACTCAGGGGGGTCAATACAGACCCCCATAAGCCCTTCATTAACTCTGTCACTCACGAGGGTCAATACAGACCCCCATAAGGACTTATTTTACCCTGTCACTCATGGGGGTCAAAACAGACCCCCATAAACCCCTAATTATCTCTGTCATTCATGGGGGTCAATATAGACCCAAATAAGCCATTCATCAACCCTGTCACTCATGGGGGTCAATACAGACCCCCATAAGCCCTTCATTAACCCTGTATCTAATGGGGGTCAATACAGACCCCCATAAGCCCTTCATTAACCCTGTCACTCATGGGGGTCAATACAGACCCCCATAAGAACTTCTTTAACTGTGTCACTCATGGGGGTCAATATAGACCCCCATAAGCACTTCATTAAGCCCCTCACTCAGGGGGTTTAATACAGACCCCCATAAGCCATTCACTAACCCTGTCACTCATGGGGATCAATACAGACCCCCATAAGCTCTTCATTAACCCTGTCACTCATGGGGTCAATACAGACCCCCATAAGCCCTTCATTAACCCTGTCACTCATGGGGGTCAATACAGACCCCCTTAAGGACTTCTTTAACCATGTCACTTATGGGGGTCAAAACATACCCCAATAAGCCCTTCATTAACTATGTCACTCATGGGGTCAATACAGACCCCCATAAGAACTTCATTAACTGTGTCACTAATGGGGGTCAATACAGACCCCCATAAGCACTTCATTAACCCCCTCACTCAGGGGGGTCAATACAGACCCCCATAAGCCCTTCATTATCCATGTCACTTATGGGGGTAAATACAGACCCCCATAAGCCCTTCATTAACCCTGTCACTTATGGGGGTCAATACAGACCCCCATAAGAACTTCTTTAACTGTGTCACTCATGGGGTCAATATAGACCCCCATAAGCACTTCATTAACCCCCTCACTCAGGGGGATCAATACAGACCACATAAGCCCTTCACTAACCCTGTCACTCATGGGGGTCAATACAGACCCCCATAAGCCCTTCATTAACCCTGTCACTCATGGGGTCAATACAGACCCCCATAAGCCCTTCATTAACCTTGTCACTCATGGGGGTTAATACAGACCCCCTTAAGAACTTCTTTAAGCCTGTCACTTATGGGGGTCAAAACATACCCCAATAAGCCCTTCATAAACTATGTCACTCATGGGGGTCAATACAGACCCCTATAAGCACTTCATTAACTGTGTCACTCATGGGGTCAATACAGACCCCCATAAGGACTTCTTTAACCCTGTCACTCATGGGGGTCAAAACAGACCCCCATAAACCCCTAATTATCCCTGTCATTCAGGGGGGTCAATATAGACCCAAATAAGACCTTCATAAACCCTGTCACTCATGGGGGTCAATACAGACCCCCATAAGCCATTCATTAACCCTGTTACTCATGTGGGTCAATACAGGCACCCATAAGCACTTCTTTAACCCTGTCACTCATGGGGGTCAATACAGACCCCCATAAGCCCTTCATTAACCCTGTATCTAATGGGGGTCAATACAGACCCCCATAAGCCCTTCATTAACTCTGTCACTCATGGGGGTCAATACAGACCCCCATAAGAACTTCTTTAACTGTGTCACTCATGGGGGTCAATATAGACTCCCATAAGCACTTCATTAAGCCCCTCACTCAGGGGGTTTAATACAGACCCCCATAAGCCATTCACTAACCCTGTCACTCATGGGGATCAATACAGACCCCCATAAGCTCTTCATTAACCCTGTCACTCATGGGGTCAATACAGACCCCCATAAGCCCTTCATTAACCCTGTCACTCATGGGGGTCAATACAGACCCCCTTAAGGACTTCTTTAACCATGTCACTTATGGGGGTCAAAACATACCCCAATAAGCCCTTCATTAACTATGTCACTCATGGGGGTCAATACAGACCCCCATAAGGACTTCTTTAACCCTGTCACTCATGGGGGTCAAAACAGACCCCCATAAACCCCTAATTATCCCTGTCAATCATGGGGGTCAATATAGATCCAAATAAGCCCTTCATCAACCCTGTCAGTCATGGGGGTCAATACAGACCTCCATAAGCCATTCATTAACCCTGTTAGTCATGGGGGTCAATACAGACCCCCATAAGCACTTTATTAACTTTGTAACTCATGGGGGTCATTACAGACCCGCATAAGCTCTTCATTAACCCCCTCACTCAGGGGGGTCAATACAGACCCCCATAAGGACCTATTTAACCCTGTCAGTCATGGGGGTCAAAACAGACCCCCATAAACCCCTAATTATCCCTGTTATTCATGGGGGTCAATATAGACCCAAATAAGCCCTTCATCAACCCTGTCACTCATGTGGATCAATGCAGACCGCAATAAGCCATTCATTAACCCTGTTACTCATGGGGGTCAATACAGACCCCCATAAGCCCTTCATTAACCCTGTATTTAATGGGGGTCAATACAGACCCCCATAAGCCCTTCATTAATACTGTCACTTATGGGGGTCAATAAAGACCCCCATAAGCCCTTCATTAACCCTTTCACTCATGGGGGTCAATACATACCCCCATAAGCACTTCTTTAACTGTGTCACTCATGGGGGTCAATATAGACCCCCATAAGCACTTAATTAACCCCCTCACTCAGGGGGGTCAATACAGACCCCCATAAGCCGTTCATTGAGCCTGTCAATCATGGGGATCAATACAGACCCCCATAAGCCCTTCATTAACCTTGTCACTCAAGGGGGTCAATACAGACCCCCATAAGCCCTTCATTAACCCCCTCACTCATGGGGGTCAATACAGACCCCATAAGCCCTTCATTAACCCTGTCACTAATGTGGGTCAATACAGACCCCCATAAGCCCTTCATTATCCATGTCACTCATGGGGGTCAATACAGACCCCCATAAGCCCTTCATTAACCCTGTCACTTATGGGGGTCAATACAGACCCCCATAAGAACTTCTTTAACTGTGTCACTCATGGGGGTCAATAAAGACCCCCATAAGCACTTCATTAACCCCCTCTCACAGGGGGTCAATACTGACCCCCATTAGCCCTTCACTAACCCTGTCACTCATGGGGGTCAATACAGACCCCCATAAGCACTTCATTAACTGTGTCACTCATGGGCGTCAATACAGACCCCCATAAGGACTTGTTTTAACTCTGTCACTCATGGGGGTCAAAACAGACCCCCATAAACCCCTAATTATCCCTGTCATTCATGGGGGTCAATATAGACCCAAATAAGCCCTTCATCAACCTTGTCATTCATGGGGGTCAATACAGACCCCCATAAGCCATTCATTAACCCTGTTACTTATGGGGGTCAATACAGAACCCCATAAGCACTTTATTAACTGTGTAACTCATGGGGGTCAATACAGACCCCCATAAGCACTTCATTATCCCTCTCACTCAGGGGGGTCAATACAGACCCCCATAAGCCCTTCATTAAGCCTGTCACTCACGTGGGTCAATACAGACCCCCATAAGCCTTTCATTAGCCCTGTATCTAATGTGTGTCAATACAGACCCCCATAAGCCCTTCATTAACCCTGTCACTCATGGGGGTAAATACAGACCCCCATAAGCACTTCTTTAACTGTGTCACTCATGGGGGTCAAAATAGACCCCCATAAGCACATATTTAACCCCCTCACTCATGGGATCAATACAGACCCCCATAAGGACTTCTTAAACCCTGTCACTCATGGGGGTCAATACAGACCCCCATAAGCCATTCATTAATCCTGTCACTCATGGGGGTCAATACAGACCCCCATAAACCCCTAATTAACCCTGTCATTCATGGGGGTCAATGTAGACCCCCATGAGCCCTTCATTAACCTTGTCACTCATGGGGGTCAATACAGACCCCCATAAGCCCTTCATTAACCCTGTCACTCATGGGGGTCAATACAGACCCCTAAAAGCACTTCATTTATTGTGGCACTCATGGGGGTCAATACAGACCCCCATAAGCACTTCATTAACCCCCTCACTCAGGCGGGTCAATACAGACCCCCATAAGCCCTTCATTATCCATGTCACTCATGGGGGTAAATACAGACCCCCATAAGAAATTCTTTAACTGTGTCACTCATGGGTGTCAATATAGACCCCCATAAGCACTTCATTAACCCCCTAACTCAGGGGGGTCAATACAGACCCCCATAAGCTCTTCATTAACCCTGTCACTCATGGGGGTCAATATAGACCCCCATAAGCCCTTCATTAACCTTGTCACTCATGGGGTCAATACAGACCCCCATAAGCCCTTCATTAACCCTGTCACTCATGGGGGTCAATACAGACCCCCTTAAGGACTTCTTTAACCCTGTCACTTATGGGGGTCAAAACATACCCCAATAAGCCCTTCATTAACTATGTCACTCATGGGGTCAATACAGACCCCCATAAGAACTTCATTAACTGTGTCACTAATGGGGGTCAATACAGACCCCCATAAGCATTTCATTAACCCCCTCACTCAGGGGGGTCAATACAGACCCCCATAAGCCCTTCATTAACTCTGTCACTCACGAGGGTCAATACAGACCCCCAAAAGGACTTATTTTACCCTGTCACTCATGGGGGTCAAAACAGACACCCATAAACCCCTAATTATCTCTGTCATTCATGGGGGTCAATATAGACCCAAATAAGCCCTTCATCAACCCTGTCACTCATGGGGGTCAATACAGACCCCCATAAGCCCTTCATTAACCCTGTATCTAATGGGGGTCAATACAGACCCCCATAAGCCCTTCATTAACCCTGTCACTCATGGGGGTCAATACAGACCCCCATAAGAACTTCTTTAACTGTGTCACTCATGGGGGTCAATATAGACCCCCATAAGCTCTTCATTAAGGCCCTCACTCAGGGGGTTTAATACAGACCCCCATAAGCCATTCACTAACCCTGTCACTCATGGGGATCAATACAGATCCCCATAAGCTCTTCATTAACCCTGTCACTCATGGGGTCAATACAGACCCCCATAAGCCCTTCATTAACCCTGTCACTCATGGGGGTCAATACAGACCCCCTTAAGGACTTCTTTAACCATGTCACTTATGGGGGTCAAAACATACCCCAATAAGCCCTTCATTAACTATGTCACTCATGGGGGTCAATACAGACCCCCATAAGGACTTCTTTAACCCTGTCACTCATGGGGGTCAAAACAGACCCCCATAAACCCCTAATTATCCCTGTCAATCATGGGGGTCAATATAGACCCCCATAAGCACTTCATTAACTGTGTTACTCATGGTTGTCAATACAGACCCCCATAAGGACTTGTTTTAACCCTGTCACTCATGGGGGTCAAAACAGACCCCCATAAGCACTTCATTAACCCCCTCACTCAGGGGGGTCAATATAGACCCCATAAGCCCTTCATTAACCCTGTCACACATGTGGGTCAATGCAGACCCCCATAAGCCCTTCATTAACCCTGTCACTTATGTGGGTCAATACAGACCCCCTATAAGCACGTCTTTAACTGTGTCACTCATGGCGGTTAATATAGACCCCCATAAGCACTTCATTAACCCCCTCACTCAGGGGTGTCAATACAGACCCCCATAAGCCCTTTGTAACGGACCCGCTGGCACTCCGACTTATCACATTTCCCCAAGAATGAGCCAAGGCTTCCAGAAAGGGTCAAGCAGGTCTGTTTAATGAGCACCCAAAGCACCAGCACTCACACAGCCAGAGCAACTCCTCAGACAGAGAAAACTGACAGTTGAAAACAGACAGTATTTGAAAATATGACAGTTATTAAGGGTTCTAAACTGGTGTTCTAAGAGAGAGGGGAATAAAACAGTCAAACTAAGGGCCCTATTAAATTCTCCCTCGTAGTTCTCTCGGTGCTCGCAAAAGGCAGTTTTCCTGCTGTTTGCGAGAACCGAATCTCTCGCAGCCTGCTTTACGATATGACTGCGAGAAAATGGCCGAGAATAGGCTCCGAGAGAGCTACGTAGCCTTAAATCTATGCACGAGTCTCGCATATCGTAAGAATCCCTACGTGGACAAAAAGTCCACGCAAGGGATCCGAAAGCCTCTACGTGCTGCCTCGGAACAGCCCGAGACAGCAGCGTGAGGCTCCCCCCTGCACCCTATACACATCCCCATGCTGCAGGGGTCTCTATCAGGACCCCTGCAGCACCCCCACATTAACCCCTTGCAGCGGGGGTCCCCGATCTGCATAGATCAGGCCCCCCGCTGCATTTAAAACTTTTAAATTCCCCGCCGCGGCTCCTTAAAGGGACCGCGGCACACTATTAGCCAATCCCGGCCGCGGCACTTAAAATTAACCCCCCTCTATGCTGGGGGTCCCCATCGGGACCCCCGAAGTGTCCCCACATAAACCCATTGCAGGGGGGGTCCCCGATCTGCATAGATCAGGCCCCCCGCTGCATTTAAAACTTTTAAATTCCCCGCCGCGGCTCCTTAAAGGGACCGCGGCACACTATTAGCCAATCCCGGCCGCGGCACTTAAAATTAACCCCCCTCTATGCTGGGGGTCCCCATCGGGACCCCCGAAGTGTCCCCACATAAACCCATTGCAGGGGGGGTCCCCGATCTGCATAGATCAGGCCCCCCGCTGCATGTAAAACTTTTAAATTCCCCGCCGCGGCTCCTTAAAGGGACCGCGGCACACTATTAGCCAATCCCGGCCGCGGCACTTAAAATTAACCCCCCTCTATGCTGGGGGTCCCCATCGGGACCCCCGAAGTGTCCCCATATAAACCCCCTGCAGCGGGGGGCCCCGATCGGCACCGATCGTGACCCTGCTGCAATTCAATTTTAAATTTCCCGCCTCGCGGGTCCTCAAAGGACCGTAAAGGTCCTGAAAGGACTCGCACTAAAAATAATAACCCCAGGCAACTATAATTACCCCATTAACTCATGATGGTCAATCCAGACCACCATAAGGCCTAAATTAACCCATTAACTCATGGTGGTCAATCCAGACCACCATAAGACCTAAATTAACCCATTAACTCATGATGGTCAATCCAGACCACCATAAGACCTAAATTAACCCATTAACTCATGGTGGTCAATCCAGACCACCATAAGACCTAAATTAACCCATTAACTCATGATGGTCAATCCAGACCACCATAAGACCTAAATTAACCCATTAACTCATGGTGGTCAATCCAGACCACCATAAGACCTAAATTAACCCATTAACTCATGATGGTCAATCCAGACCACCATAAGACCTAAATTAACCCATTAACTCATGATGGTCAATACAGACCAGCATAAGGCCTAAATTAACCCATTAACTCATGATGGTCAATACAGACCAGCATAAGGCTCTATTTAACCCCATCAGTCCCATAAGGGTATATTATTACCATTATGGGCCTGTTACAACCCAACATTAACCACATAAGTGCCATGATGGTCCTCAAGGACCATCATGACACTAACTACAAACACTACACTATAACCCCCAATAAACCATTTAATCTAAACTAACCCCCCTCTACACTAATCTATTAACACTTACACTACCTACCTACACTACCTACCCCCTAATAAACCTCCCCAACACTCTAATTACAAAAAACAAAAAACCTACAGTACAAAAAACAAAAAAACCTACAGTACAGAAAACAAAAAAAAATTACACACCTGAAAAGGAAAGACAGATAAACACAATACAATAATACATATAATACATTACATACATTACATACAATACATGACATTACATATAATATATTAAATATAATATATTAAATATAATATATTACATATAATACATTACATACATTACATACAATACATGACATTACATATAATATATTAAATATAATATATTAAATATAATATATTACATATAATACATTACATACATTACATACAATACATGACATTACATATAATATATTAAATATAATATATTAAATATAATATATTACATATAATATATTACATATAGTCCTAATCAAATACCCCCTATCTATCTAACATACAATCTATTTAATTTAAAATAAATCCTAACTATATCAAATACATCCCCCTATCTATCTAATATACAAAAAATCCTAACTACATACACAGACCCTTATTCTAAAATAAAATAAAATAATTACAGTCCTAACTACATACACAGACCCTAATTCTAAGCTAAAATCAATAAATTAAGACCACTTACCTTTAAGATGTTGCTTCAGATCACTAACCTATGGGTCAAACAAAAAAAAAAATTAGTACAAAACATTAACATCAAATAAATAAACATTCTATACATTCTACATATTCAACTCACCTTTACAGCATGTCCAGTCACTGTTAAGCTCTTCCGGCGCGGCCCTGTTAAAAAAAAAAAACACAATACATGAATACATGAATACAATATATAAACAATAAATAAAATACACAAATAAACATCTAAATATACATTTAACTTACCTCCCCGCGATGTCCCCGGCCTTCTCTCCTTCAGCCCCGGCTGGGCCGCGGAACCATCCGCGCTCTAAAAAAAAAAAAGAAAAAAAACTAACGGAGGTCTGCACTGGCAGACCTCCCCGACGCTACTGAACCTCCCGGAGTCGTTTCCGGGAGGAAATTGGCATTGGCGGCTTGTGATTGGCTGAAAAAGCTGTCTATCAATTTCAGCCAATCAAAAGTCGTCAATGTGTGAGCCAATCAGGATGGGATACACCCCAATATCCCACCCTGATTGGCTAAAACACTTGTCTATCTTTATGGGAACCAATCACAACGCTCAGATGCCTTCAGCCAATCACTATGGGATACACCCCCACGGAGTGATTGGTAGAAGACATCTGCGCATCCTGATTGGCTCCTACATTGACGACTTTTGATTGGCTGACAGCTTTTTCAGCCAATCACAAGCCGCCAATGCCAATTTCCTCCCGGAAACGACTCCGGGAGGTTCAGTAGCGTCGGGGAGGTCTGCCAGTGCAGACCTCCGTTAGTTTTTTTTTAATTTTTTTTTAGAGCGCGGATGGTTCCGCGGCCCAGCCGGGGCTGAAGGAGAGAAGGCCGGGGACATCGCGGGGAGGTAAGTTAAATGTATATTTAGATGTTTATTTGTGTATTTTATTTATTGTTTATATATTGTATTCATGTATTCATGTATTGTGTTTTTTTTTTTTAACAGGGCCGCGCCGGAAGAGCTTAACAGTGACTGGACATGCTGTAAAGGTGAGTTGAATATGTAGAATGTATAGAATGTTTATTTATTTGATGTTAATGTTTTGTACTAATTTTTTTTTTTGTTTGACCCATAGGTTAGTGATCTGAAGCAACATCTTAAAGGTAAGTGGTCTTAATTTATTGATTTTAGCTTAGAATTAGGGTCTGTGTATGTAGTTAGGACTGTAATTATTTTATTTTATTTTAGAATAAGGGTCTGTGTATGTAGTTAGGATTTTTTGTATATTAGATAGATAGGGGGATGTATTTGATATAGTTAGGATTTATTTTAAATTAAATAGATTGTATGTTAGATAGATAGGGGGTATTTGATTAGGACTATATGTAATATATTATATGTAATATATTATATTTAATATATTATATTTAATATATTATATTTAATATATTATATGTAATGTCATGTATTGTATGTAATGTATGTAATGTATTATATGTAATATATTATATTTAATATATTATATTTAATATATTATATGTAATGTCATGTATTGTATGTAATGTATGTAATGTATTATATGTAATATATTATATTTAATATATTATATTTAATATATTATATGTAATGTCATGTATTGTATGTAATGTATGTAATGTATTATATGTAATATATTATATTTAATATATTATATTTAATATATTATATGTAATGTCATGTATTGTATGTAATGTATGTAATGTATTATATGTATTATTGTATTGTGTTTATCTGTCTTTCCTTTTCAGGTGTGTAATTTTTTTTATTTTCTGTAGTGGGGGGTGGGGTTGTAATGTATTTTTTTGTTTTCTGTAGTGGGGGGTGGGGTTGTAATTTTTATTTTTTCTGTACTGTAGGTTTTTTTGTTTTTTGTACTGTAGGTTTTTTGTTTTCTGTGCTGTAGGTTTATTGTTTTTTGTAATTAGAGTGTTGGGGAGGTTTATTAGGGGGTAGGTAGTGTAGGTAGGTAGTGTAAGTGTTAAAAGATTAGTGTAGAGGGGGGTTAGTTTAGATTAAATGGTTTATTGGGGGTTATAGTGTAGTGTTTGTAGTTAGTGTCATGATGGTCCTTGAGGACCATCATGGCACTTATGTGGTTAATGTTGGGTTGTAACAGGCCCATAATGGTAATAATATACCCTTATGGGACTGATGGGGTTAAATAGAGCCTTATGGTGGTCTGTATTGACCACCATGAGTTAATGGGTTAATTTAGGCCTTATGGTGGTCTGTATTGACCACCATGAGTTAATGGGTTAATTTAGGCCTTATGGTGGTCTGTATTGACCACCATGAGTTAATGGGTTAATTTAGGCCTTATGGTGGTCTGGATTGACCATCATTACTTAATGGGTTAATTTAGGCCTTATGGTGGTCTGGATTGACCACCATGAGTTAATGGGTTAATTTAGGCCTTATGGTGGTCTGTATTGACCACCATGAGTTAATGGGTTAATTTAGGCCTTATGGTGGTCTGTATTGACCACCATGAGTTAATGGGTTAATTTAGGCCTTATGGTGGTCTGGATTGACCATCATTACTTAATGGGTTAATTTAGGCCTTATGGTGGTCTGGATTGACCACCATGAGTTAATGGGTTAATTTAGGCCTTATGGTGGTCTGTATTGACCACCATGAGTTAATGGGTTAATTTAGGCCTTATGGTGGTCTAGATTGACCACCATGAGTTAATGGGTTAATTTAGGCCTTATGGTGGTCTGTATTGACCACCATGAGTTAATGGGTTAATTTAGGCCTTATGGTGGTCTGGATTGACCATCATTACTTAATGGGTTAATTTAGGCCTTATGGTGGTCTGGATTGACCATCATTACTTAATGGGTTAATTTAGGCCTTATGGTGGTCTGTATTGACCACCATGAGTTAATGGGTTAATTTAGGCCTTATGGTGGTCTGGATTGACCATCATTACTTAATGGGTTAATTTAGGCCTTATGGTGGTCTGTATTGACCACCATGAGTTAATGGGTTAATTTAGGCCTTATGGTGGTCTGGATTGACCATCATTACTTAATGGGTTAATTTAGGCCTTATGGTGGTCTGGATTGACCACCATGAGTTAATGGGTTAATTTAGGCCTTATGGTGGTCTGTATTGACCACCATGAGTTAATGGGTTAATTTAGGCCTTATGGTGGTCTGGATTGACCACCATGAGTTAATGGGTTAATTTAGGCCTTATGGTGGTCTGTATTGACCACCATGAGTTAATGGGTTAATTTAGGCCTTATGGTGGTCTGGATTGACCATCATTACTTAATGGGTTAATTTAGGCCTTATGGTGGTCTGGATTGACCACCATGAGTTAATGGGTTAATTTAGGCCTTATGGTGGTCTGTATTGACCACCATGAGTTAATGGGTTAATTTAGGCCTTATGGTGGTCTCGATTGACCACCATGAGTTAATGGGTTAATTTAGGCCTTATGGTGGTCTGTATTGACCACCATGAGTTAATGGGTTAATTTAGGCCTTATGGTGGTCTGGATTGACCATCATTACTTAATGGGTTAATTTAGGCCTTATGGTGGTCTGGATTGACCATCATTACTTAATGGGTTAATTTAGGCCTTATGGTGGTCTGTATTGACCACCATGAGTTAATGGGTTAATTTAGGCCTTATGGTGGTCTGGATTGACCATCATTACTTAATGGGTTAATTTAGGCCTTATGGTGGTCTGTATTGACCATCATTACTTAATGGGTTAATTTAGGCCTTATGGTGGTCTGGATTGACCATCATTACTTAATGGGTTAATTTAGGCCTTATGGTGGTCTGGATTGACCACCATGAGTTAATGGGTTAATTTAGGCCTTATGGTGGTCTGGATTGACCATCATGAGTTAATGGGGTAATTATAGTTGCCTGGGGTTAATATTTTTAGTGCGAGTCCTTTCAGGACCTTTACGGTCCTTTGAGGACCCGCGAGGCGGGAAATTTAAAATTGAATTGCAGCAGGGTCACGATCGGTGCCGATCGGGGCCCCCCGCTGCAGGGGGTTTATATGGGGACACTTCGGGGGTCCCGATGGGGACCCCCAGCATAGAGGGGGGTTAATTTTAAGTGCCGCGGCCGGGATTGGCTAATAGTGTGCCGCGGCCCCTTTAAGGAGCCGCGGCGGGGAATTTAAAAGTTTTAAATGCTGCGGGGGGCCTGATCTATGCAGATCGGGGACCCCCCCCTGCAATGGGTTTATGTGGGGACACTTCGGGGGTCCCGATGGGGACCCCCAGCATAGAGGGGGGTTAATTTTAAGTGCCGCGGCCGGGATTGGGTAATAGTGTGCCGCGGCCCCTTTAAGGAGCCGCGGCGGGGAATTTAAAAGTTTTAAATGCAGCGGGGGCCTGATCAGTGCCGATCGGGGACCCCCGCTGCAAGGGGTTAATGTGTGGGGGCTGCGGGGGTTCCTATGGACCCCTGCAGCAAGGTGTTCATGTGAGGACACTTCGGGGGTCCCGACAGGGACCCCCGCATTGAGGGGGGGTTCATTTTAGGTGCCTGGGGGGGGTTTGGAGTACCCCCCACGGCAATGCTTATGTGGGGGACTGCCGCGGAGGTCCCTTTTAGGACCCCCGCAGCACTTGATGAGGAGTGGGAGCCTGCGATATCATCTCGCAGGCTGTCACTCCTCATGTACATTTACGCAGTGTAGATACGTACGGCCCTGCTGCGTAGCTCACACGTTGCTCGCAGCAGGGCTAATTTAATAGCATTGTAAGTTAGAGAAACTTTGCAGTACGTAGGGCTTAAGTAGAAGCCTCTTATTTACGAGGCTGGAATTTAATAGGGCCCTAAGTCCATAAAACAGGGTTTTTCTTCACACTCTGCATCCGAAGTGCATAACAAAACTGCAGATCCTTTGTCAGAGCATTTAAAAGGGCCAGAACCAGTCTAATAAAATCCACTATGCTAAAATAACATACAGTTCAAATACAGGATATAATCAAGGCAAAAGTCTCTTGTGGCTGCTTCTGCCACAATGCTCCCCCAGAACCAAGTCGGCATACACAGTCTGATCCCAACGGATCTGCTTGGGGATGTCCGGAGGAGTGCTCACAGATCATTTCTCGAGTTCTGTCTGTCTGGACAACCCATCGGCGTTACCATTTTGTTTCCCTGGGCGATACTGGATGGTGAAATCAAATGGTTGTAGTGCCAAGCTCCATCTCAGTAGTCTAGCGTTGTCCCCTGACACCCGGTTTAGCCACACCAACGGGTTGTGATCTGTGAGCAAGGCAAATTGTTGTCCATATAAGTAGGGCTGTAGTTTCTTGAGGGCCCACACCACCGCCAGGCATTCCTTTTCGATGGCGGCATAGCTTACTTCCCTGGGTCGTAGTTTCCGACTTAAGTAAGCGACTGGATGCTCGCCGCCATCGGCCCCAACTTGGCTCAGCACTGCTCCCAATCCAAACATAGAAGCGTCTGTATGAACGAGAAAGCGTTTAGTTGGATCGGGAGCGGCCAGTACAGGGGCATGAATTAGGGCAGTTTTCAGTTCTTGGAATGCCTTCTCACACTCTGGGCTCCAGGTCACTACTTTGGGTAAGTTCTTTTTGGTGAGGTCAGTAAGGGGCTTGGCTAGGGCACTATAATTAGGTACAAATTTACGGTAATAGCCGGCGGTCCCTAGAAAAGCTAAAACCTGAGTTTTCGTGCTAGGGGTTTGCCACTTAGCTACGGCCTCTATCTTAGTGGGTTCTGGCTTTTGCTGCCCACTGACCACCCTGTGGCCTAAGTACTGCACTTCGGCCATCCCTACGTGGCACTTGCTGGGTTTTAACGTGAGACCTGCCTCCCTGATGCGGTCGAGGATAGCTCCTATATGGGTCAAGTGCTCGTCCCAGGAGTTGCTAAATATTGCTATGTCATCTAAATAGGCGCAAGCATATTCCTGGGATCCGTCCAGTAACCGGTCCACCATCCGCTGAAACGTAGCCGGCGCATTCTTCATCCAGAATGGCATCACCTTGAATTGGTATAGCCCAAACGGGGTGACGAATGCGGACTTTGGGATGGCATCCTCGGCTAGTGGGATCTGCCAGTACCCTTTGCACAAGTCTATTGTGGTGAGATACTGGCCCCTGGCCATTTTATCTAAGAGCTCATCGATTCGGGGCATGGGATAGGCATCGGAAATGGTTTTATCATTAAGTTTCCGGTAGTCAACGCAGAAGCGGGTGGTTCTGTCCCGCTTCGGTACCAGCACTACCGGAGAGGCCAATGGGCTATCTGAGTGTTCTATCACTCCTAGTTGTAACATTTCGTCAATCTCCTTCCGCATATGATCTTTTACGGATTCGGGTATGCGGTAGGGGGTTTGTCGAAGAGGGTGTTGCCCTGGGGTTTCTACCCTGTGGGTAGCCAGCGGGGTATACCCGGGCTGGTTGGAGAATTAATCCCCTTTTTCCCGGATCAGCTACAGTATTTGAGCTCGCTCTCTAGTGCTCAGCCTGTCTCCTAGCTGTACTTCCCCTAATTCGGTGTTGGCCCCCCTTTGGGCTAATAGGTCTGGTAGGGGTAGATTATCCGGGTCCTCGGCGGCCGAGGCACATATGGCAGTTACTTCTTTGATCCACCACCTTATAAGGGCCTTGCCAGGAGGCCTGCAGTTTGTCATTTTGGACTGGCTTCAAGATTAACACCTTTTGTCCTATTTGAAAACTGGGATCTCTGGCTCCCCTATCGTACCATCTACGCTGTCGTTGCTGGGCCGCCTGGAGATTAGACCGTACCGTCTGGATTAGGGTCTCCAAGCGTTCCCTGATTTCTAGTACATATGGGACGATAGGGGTCCTGTTACTGGTGACCGTTCCCTCCCAGTGTTCCCTAATGAGGTCTAAGGGACCCCGCACTCTCCTTCCGAACAGTAATTCGAATGGCGAGAACCCAATGGACTCCTGGGGTACCTCTCTGTACGCGAAGAGCAGATGGGGAAGAAACCTTTCCCAGTCCTTCTGGGTATCCATGAAGGTACGGAGCATTTGCTTTAAGGTTCCGTTGAACCGTTCACAGAGCCCATTGGACTGGGGGTGATACGCTGAGTTTACAATAGGTTTCACCCCACATGTTCTCCATAACTGATGAGTGACTTCGGCTGTGAATTGGGTACCCCGATCTGAGATAATCTCTTTGGGGAACCCCATTCTAGAGAATATCCGGATTAGGGCATCCACTATAGTCTCCGCATGGATATTAGTTAGGGCTACGGCCTCTGGGTACCGGGTGGCATAGTCTACTACGAATAGTATATACTTCTTCCCTGACAGCCTGGGTTTTGCTAGGGGTATGATTATATCTACTGCCACTCTGCTGAAGGGCTCATCTATTATGGGTAGGGAGTGCATTTTTGACTTGTACCGGTCCCCTCTCTTCCCTACTCTCTGGCATTTGTCACAAGTTTGGCAATAATGCCGAATATCTTTGGAGACCCCTGGCCAAAAGAAGTTTTGGGTCAAACGATGCTTCGTCCTACTGACGCCTAGATGTCCTGATAAAGGGATGTCATGGGCAATACGTAGTAATTCTTGCCTGTACTTTCGGGGCACGACTAATTGTGTGAGGGTCATGGGTACAGATCCTGCTACTACCTTCTCAGCATATCTATACAATAATCCTTTCTCCCAACCGTATCTTTCCCCCTCCAACCCTGCCTGATTCTGTGTAACCCTATCCCGGTATACCTGCAGGGACGGGTCGGTGACTATTTCAGTACCAAATTCTAAGGGGGGAGCCCAGGGGACGAAAGGTGGGTCAGTACTAGTACTTACCGGAGCCTCAGAGTGTTCAGAAGATGCGGTGGTGCGGGGCCTGCTGCCGTGTTACCACGGGTAGCGCTTCCTGCGCGGGGTACTGAGAAACAAAAGCAGAGGTCAGCTCCCCCAAGTCGTTACCAAGGATGACATAAGCTGATAAGTCCTGCATGACGCCCACTTCCCCATTCCCCGACCCCGCTCCCAAATCCAAATGTACTTTAGCAGTGGGAATATTGTAAATCGCTCCCCTGCCACCCGGACTGCCACATATTCTCCAGTGAGCTGTTGCTTGGGGACTAGGTGATTGCGAACCAGGGTTATGGTGGCCCCAGAATCGCGCAGACCCTGAAGGCGGTTTCCCTCTACGTGTACTCCTTGGCGGTGTCCCTGTCGGTTGTCTGCAGCTGCTTGTACTGGGTTAACCTCGTGAAGGGTGCCCAAAGATTCTTCATTAGACCGGGTCCCGAAGAAAAGTTGTCGAGGCTCACTCTGGTAGCAGTGTACTGCTGCCCGGTTTGCAGGGGAATTAGTTGGAGTATTCCACGTGGAGCGGTTTCTGTTTCTGGGACAGTGTCTCTGTATGTGGCCCTTCTGGTTACACGTGTGGCACCTGATGAAAGATCGGGCATTGTTGTACCGTGGAGGGGTTTGGTAGTTCCCACCACCCGGACGCAGTGCTGGGGTGGGGTTGATGGCGGGAGGTGAGTTAGCAGCTCCAAAGATGGACCGTGCCTGTGCCCGCTGTGCCCTCCTGGCATCTTGGTACTCGTCTGCCCACCTGGCGGCGTCGTTTAAGATGCAAGGTTTCCGATCCCTCAGCCAGTTTTGTAAATCCGGGGTTAACCCCTGGAAGAATTGCTCCAGTAGCAGTAATTGTAGCATGTCCTCCACTGTGGTTGCTTGTGCGGCTTGCACCCAACCTTTGCCCGCCCTAGTTAAGCGGTGTGCCCACTCCATGTGAGTATCTTTCTCCGTCTTTCAGCTTTCTCGCTGCCGGTATGCCTCCGGGGTAATTGCATACCTGTCCAGGATCGCCTGCTTTACTTTCTGGTAGTCTCTGCTATCCTCCTCTGGCATGGTGCGGTAGGCTTCTGATGCCGGGCCCGCTAGCTTACCCACCAACAGGGGTACCTGGTCGGCGGCGTTGATCTCAAGTAATTGGCATAACCTCTCCAAGTCATGCAAGTAGCCATCGATGTCTTTGGTCTCCACATAGTTTTTAAAAGCATGGTACGGGATTTTAGGCTTCCCGGGTAGTATGTGTGGTGTGATTAGGGACCCCTGTCTGGACCTCCGGTCTGCCCGCTGCTTTCCCATTATGTATTCGTGGACATCTGCCATAATCCTTTCCAAGGTTTCTGTGGGAGGCGTACCTGGGAAAAAGGCCAGTCTGCTTTGGAGTTCTCTTCCAAACTCATTCTGTGTGCTGTCCATAAGAGGTGCTGCAGCAGCTGCCCGGTCTCCCTCCATGAGTTCAGCAATAAGGGTAGCTTTGGTTTTATTGCTGGCAATAATTCCCCTTGCTTCCAATAGCTCTTTTAGCGTGGCCCGTTTCAAGTTGGTAAAGTCTGTCCCCATTCACTATCCGTTCGGGTATATTCACATACCCTTTCCTTTAGGTTCCATACAAAATAGCAAATTTCCCAAATGGCTGTAACTGCCGAACAACGTTCTGCTGTGAGGTTTGAATCCCGTCGCTGCCATCAATTGTAACGGACCCGCTGGCACTCCGACTTATCACATTTCCCCAAGCATGAGCAAAGGCTTCCAGAAAGGGTCAAGCAGGTCTGTTTAATGAGCACCCAAAGCACCAGCACTCACACAACCAGAGCAACTCCTCCTCAGACAGAGAAAACTGACAGTTGAAAACAGACAGTATTTGAAAATGTGACAGTTATTAAGGGTTCTAAACTGGTGTTCTAAGAGGGAGGGGAATAAAACACTAAAAATAAGTTCATAAAACAGGGTTTTTCTTCACACTCTGCATCCGAAGTGCATAACAAAACTGCTGATCTGTTGTCAGAGCATTTAAAAGAACCAGTCTAATAAAATCCACTATGCTAAAATAACATACAGTTCAAATACAGGATATAATCAAGGCAAAAGTCTCTTGTGGCTGCATCTGCCACACCATTCATTAATCCTGTCACTCATGGGAGTCAATATAGACCCCCAAAAGCCCTTCATTAACCTTGTCACTCATGGGGGTCAATACAGACCCCAATAAGCCCTTCATTAACCATGTAACTCATGGGGGTCAATACAGACCCCCATAAGCACTTCATTAACTGTGTCACTCATGGGGGTCAATACAGACCCCCATAAGCACTTCATTAACCCCCTCACTCAGGGGGGTCAATACAGACCCCCATAAGCCCTTCATTAACCCTGTCACTCATGGGGGTCAATACAGACCCCCATAAGCCCTTTATTAACCCTGTCACTCCTGGGGGTCAATACAGACCCCCATAAGCCCTTCATTAACCTTGTCACTCATGGGGGTCAATACAGACCCCCATAAGCACTTCATTAACCCTGTCACTCATGGCGGTCAATACAGACCCCCATAAGTACTTCATTAACTGTGTCACTCATGGGGGTCAATACAGACCCCCATAAGCCCTTCATTAACCCCCTCACTCATGGGGGTTAATGCAGACCCCCATAAGCCCTTCATTAACCTTGTCACTCATGGGGGTCAATACAGACCCCCATAAGCGCTTCATTAACCCTGTCACTAATGGGGGTCAATAAAGACCCCCATAAGCCCTTCATTAACCCTGTCACTCATGGGGGTATATACAGACCCCATAAGCACTTCATTAACCCTGTCACTCATGGGGGTAAATACAGACCCCCATAAGCCCTTCATTAACCCTGTCACTCATGGGGGTCAATACAGACCCCCATAAGCACTTCTTTAACTGTGTCACTCATGGGGGTCAATACAGACCCCCATAAGCCCTTCATTAACCCTGTCACTCATGGGGGTCAATATAGACCCCCATAAGCCATTCATTAATCCTGTCACTCATGGGGGTCAATACAGACCCCCATAAACCCCTAATTAACCCTGTCATTCATGGGGGTCAATATGACCGCCATAAGCCCTTCATTAACCCTGTCACTCATGGGGGTCAATACAGACCCCCATAAGCCCTTCATTAACCCTGTCACTCATGGGATAAATACAGACCCCCATAAGCCCTTCATTAACCCTTTTACTCATGGGGGTCAATACATACCCCCATAAGCACTTCATTAACTGTGTCACTCATGGGGGTCAATACAGACCCCCAGTAGCACTTCATTTATCCCCTCACTCAGGTGGGTCAATACAGACTCCCATAAGCCCTTCATTAACCCTGTCACTCATGGGGGTCAATACAGACCGCCATAAGCACTTCATTAACTGTGTCACTCATGGGGGTCAATACAGACCCCCATAAGCACTTCATTACCCCCTCACTCAGGGGGGTCAATACAGACCCCCATAAGCCCTTAATTAACCCTGTCACTCATGGGGGTCAATACAGACCCCCATAAGCCCTTCATTAACCCTGTCACTCATGGGGGTCAATACAGACCCCCATAAGCCCTTCATTAACCCTGTCACTCATGGGGGTCAATACAGACCCCCATAAGCACTTCATTAACTGTGTCACTCATGGGGGTCAATACAGACCCCCATAAGCACTTCATTAACCCTGTCACTCATGGCGGTTAATACAGACCCCCATAAGCACTTCATTAACTGTGTCACTCATGGGGGTCAATCCAGACCCCCATAAGCACTTCTTTAACTATGTCACTCATGGGGGTCAATATAGACCCCCATAAGCACTTCATTAACCCCCTTACTCAGGGGGGTCAATACAGAATAAGCCCTTCATTAACCCTGTCACTCATGGGGGTCAATACAGACCCCCATAAGCCCTTAATTAACCCTGTCACTCATGGGAATCAATACAGACCCCCATAAGCCCTTCATTAAGCCTGTCACTCATGGAGGTCAATATAGACCACCATAAGCCCTTCATTAACCCTGTCACTCATGGGGGTAAATACAGACCCCCATAAGCCCTTCATTAACCCTTTCACTCATGGGGGTCAATACAGACCCCCATAAGCCCTTCATTAACCCTGTCACTCATGGGGGTAAATACAGACCCCCATAAGCCCTTCATTAACCCTTTCACTCATGGGGGTCAATACAGACCCCCATAAGCCCTTCATTAACCCTGTCACTCATGGGGGTCAATACAGACCCCCATAAGCACTTCATTAACTGTGTCACTCATGGGGGTCAATACAGACCCCCATAAGCACTTCATTAACTGTGTCACTCATGGGGGTCAATCCAGACCCCCATAAGCACTTCTTTAACTATGTCACTCATGGGGGTCAATATAGACCCCCATAAGCACTTCATTAACCCCCTTACTCAGGGGGGTCAATACAGAATAAGCCCTTCATTAACCCTGTCACTCATGGGGGTCAATACAGACCCCCATAAGCCCTTAATTAACCCTGTCACTCATGGGAATCAATACAGACCCCCATAAGCCCTTCATTAAGCCTGTCACTCATGGAGGTCAATATAGACCACCATAAGCCCTTCATTAACCCTGTCACTCATGGGGGTAAATACAGACCCCCATAAGCCCTTCATTAACCCTGTCACTCATGGGGGTAAATACAGACCCCCATAAGCCCTTCATTAACCCTTTCACTCATGGGGGTCAATATAGACCCCCATAAGCCATTCATTAATCCTGTCACTCATGGGGGTCAATACAGACCCCCATAAACCCCTAATTAACCCTGTCATTCATGGGGGTCAATATAACCCCCATAAGCCCTTCATTAACCCTGTCACTCATGGGGGTCAATACAGACCCCCATAAGCCCTTCATTAACCCTGTCACTCATGGGGTAAATACAGACCCCCATAAGCCCTTCATTAACCCTTTTACTCATGGGGGTCAATACATACCCCCATAAGCACTTCATTAACTGTGTCACTCATGGGGGTCAATACAGACCCCCATAAGCCCTTCATTAACCCTGTCACTCATGGGGTCAATACAGACCCCCATAAGCCCTTCATTAACCCTGTCACTCATGGGGTAAATACAGACCCCCATAAGCCCTTCATTAACCCTTTTACTCATGGGGGTCAATACATACCCCCATAAGCACTTCATTAACTGTGTCACTCATGGGGGTCAATACAGACCCCCAGTAGCACTTCATTTATCCCCTCACTCAGGTGGGTCAATACAGACTCCCATAAGCCCTTCATTAACCCTGTCACTCATGGGGGTCAATACAGACCGCCATAAGCACTTCATTAACTGTGTCACTCATGGGGGTCAATACAGACCCCCATAAGCACTTCATTACCCCCTCACTCAGGGGGGTCAATACAGACCCCCATAAGCCCTTAATTAACCCTGTCACTCATGGGGGTCAATACAGACCCCCATAAGCCCTTCATTAACCCTGTCACTCATGGGGGTAAATACAGACCCCCATAAGCACTTCATTAACTGTGTCACTCATGGGGGTCAATACAGACCCCCATAAGCACTTCATTAACCCTGTCACTCATGGCGGTTAATACAGACCCCCATAAGCACTTCATTAACTGTGTCACTCATGGGGGTCAATACAGACCCCCATAAGCACTTCATTAACCCTGTCACTCATGGCGGTTAATACAGACCCCCATAAGCACTTCATTAACTGTGTCACTCATGGGGGTCAATCCAGACCCCCATAAGCACTTCTTTAACTATGTCACTCATGGGGGTCAATATAGACCCCCATAAGACCTTCATTAACCCCCTTACTCAGGGGGGTCAATACAGAATAAGCCCTTCATTAACCCTGTCACTCATGGGGGTCAATACAGACCCCCATAAGCCCTTAATTAACCCTGTCACTCATGGAAATCAATACAGACCCCCATAAGCCCTTCATTAAGTCTGTCACTCATGGAGGTCAATATAGACCACCATAAGCCCTTCATTAACCCTGTCACTCATGGGGGTAAATACAGAACCCCATAAGCCCTTCATTAACCCTATCACTCATGGGGGTAAATACAGACCCCCATAAGCCCTTCATTAACCCTTTCACTCATGGGGGTCAATATAGACCCCCATAAGCCATTCATTAATCCTGTCACTCATGGGGGTCAATACAGACCCCCATAAACCCCTAATTAACCCTGTCATTCATGGGGGTCAATATAACCCCCATAAGCCCTTCATTAACCCTGTCACTCATGGGGGTCAATAAAGACCCCCATAAGCCCTTCATTAACCCTGTCACTCATGGGGGTCAATACAGACCCCCATAAGCCCTTCATTAACCTTGTCACTCATGGGGGTCAATACAGACCCCAATAAGCACTTAATTAACCCCGTCACTCATGGGGGTCAATACAGACCCCCATAAACCCCTAAATCACCCTGTCACTCATGGGGGTCAATATAGACCACCATAAGCCCTTCATTAACCCTGTCACTCTTGGTGGTCAATACAGACCCCCATAAACCCCTAATTAACTGTGTCACTCATGGGGGCCAATATACACCACCATAAGCCCTTTATTAACCCTTTCACTCATGGGGGTCAATACAGACCCCCATAAGCACTTAATTAACCCTGTCACTCAGGAGGGTCAATACAGCCCCCATAAGCCCCTAATTAACCCCCTCATTCATGGGGTTCAATAGAGATCCCCATAAACCGCTAATTAACCCTGTCACTCATGGGGGTCAATATACACTCCCATAAGCCCTTCATTAACCCTGTCACTCATGGGGGTCAATAGAGACCCCCATAAGCACTTAAATAACCCCCTTACTCATGGGGGTCAATACAGACCCCCATAAACCCTTAATTTACACCGTTACTCAGGAGGCTCAATACAGCCCCCCATAAGCCCTTAACCCCCTCACTCATGGGGGTCAATACAGACCCCCATAAACCGCTAATTAACCCTGTCACTCATGGGGGGCCATACAGGCCCTCCTAAGCCTCTATTTAACCCCATCAGTCCCATAAGGGTATATTAAGACCATTATGGGCCTGTTACAACCCAATATTAACCACATAGGTGCCATGACGGTCCTCAAGGACCATGATGACACGAAGTATAAACACTACACTGCACTATACCCCTCAGTAAAATATTAAATATCAACTAAACAACCTCTACACTAACCTATTAACACCTACAGTACATACCTACCCCCTAATAACCCCCACCACTCTAATTACATAAAATAAAAAAGCCTAAGGTCACAAAAAATAAAAAAATCTACATTACATAAAATAAAAAACCTAAGTCACAAACAATAAAAAAATCTACATTACAGAAAAGAAAAAAACCAAAGTCACAAAAATAAAAAAAGGAACATTACAGAAAATAAAAAAGATATTACAACCCCCCCGCCCCCCACTACAGGAAAAAAAAAAATGACACACCTGAAAAGGAAATACATATAATATATACAATACAATACATACAATATAATACATACAATACAATACAATACAATACCATTAAATACAATGCAATTAAATACAATGCAATTAAAAACAATACAATACAATACACCCCTATCTAATATACAATACATTCTATCTATCTACTATACATCCCCCAATCTATCTAAATAAATACCATAATCTAATATACATCCTATCTATCTAATATACATCCCCCAATCTATCTAAATAAATAAATACCATAATCTAATATACAATACATGCTATGCTATCTATATAAAACACATACCCCTAGCTAACATACAATAAATGCTATCTATATATAAAATAATCTAATTCTAAGCTAAAATAAAATAATTAAGACCACTTACCTTTGCAGATGTCCATTCAGATCAGTCACCTAGGGGAAAAAAAAATAAAAAAATGAGTGCAACATGTTTACAGTAAATAAATAAACATTCTAAACATTCTAAATATTATACTCACCTTTCCGGCATGTCCCCTCCTTATTCTTTCCTTATTCTCCGGCGCGACACCTGTTAAAAAAAACATAACATTAATACACATACATAAACATAAAAACAACATAAAATAAACATAATCTACATTGTACTTACCTCCCCGCGATGTCTCCGGCCTCCTCCTCTTCTGCCACGCCCTGTAAAAAAAAAAAAAAAAAAAGTACACACATCCGCACAATTGTATTGTATTTAATTGTATTGTATTGTATTGTATTGTATCTATTATATGTATTTCCTTGTATTTCAGGTGTGTATTTTTTTTTTTAAGGTGGGGGGGTTGTAATATATTTTTTTATTTTCTGTAATGTTCCTTTTTTTAATTTTAGTGACTTAGGTTTTTTTTTCTGTAATGTACGTTTTTTTTTTTTGGTGATTTTAGTTTTTTTTAATTTTATGTAATGCAGATTTTTGATTTTTGATGACTAGTTTTTTTGATTTCTGTAATTACAGTGGTGGGGAGGGGGTTATTAGGGGGTAGGTAGGTAGGTAGTGTAGGTGTTAATAGGTTAGTGTAGAGGGTGTTTAGTTGATATTTTATGTTTTATTGGGGGGTATAGTGCAGTGTAGTGTTTATACTTAGTGTCATGATGGTCCTTGAGGACCGTCATGGCACTTATGTGGTTAATGTTGGGTTGTAACAGGCCCATAATGGTAATAATATACCCTTATGGGACTGATGGGGTTAAATAGAGGCTTATGAGGGTCTGGATAGACCCTCATAAGTGACCGGGTTAAAATGGTGTAGTGCTTACACTTTTTGTCACGAGGGTCCTGGATGACCCTCATGGCACTTATAGTGTTATTACATGCGTTCATTACTGTGCTAGAGGGGTCTATATAGTTGAGGCACACAGTACACTCACATTGTGTGGCAAACAGCATTTCAACACTTTCTTTTATTGCCCGTTATTTTTTGACGGGCAAGCCGCTAGTTTTAAATATTTTTGAACACTTTGTAAAGCTATAAAATATCAGAAATAATGTCTATGTCACATTTCTTTTGCCTCAATAGTAATGCTAAGAACATGTTAACTTCAATAAGTTTCAAATGAAAAAAATAAATTGTGACATTACTGCGTATCACAATTATAAAGTGGTGAGTGCCTTCTGTGAACTGTTCAAATCAACCTTTATTAAACCACATCGCATTATAAAACAGTTAGCTCCTATAACAATTAGTAGAAAAATAGGCCATTTATACTTCACATATATGGGCCTCTTGGCAAAATGGCAAACACGCAAAAGCTGGGATACAGTGAAGAGCAGGCCTATGACCTTGGGGGGTCCTCCTACCTGGAAGGCTCACTATCTGAAGCCCCAAAAGCATGCTAACCAACAAATAGTAATAAACAGAGATCTTAGGTAAAAGGAGGACCTAATCCTCCGCTGGAAAGACTACTTGCAAAAAACATAGGCTATATTTTGGAAAAATGCTATACAAAAAGACCAATATACACTACTACTAATATCACTGAAAGGTCCGGTGAATACAGGAACTAAACTGAAAAAGTGTGTGGTCTCACATGCCCTGTTTGCAAGCTTAACAAACTGGATGTAGGCCAAAAGATTAAGAGCGCGATTCAACTGAGCAATTGTAAGTTACTGGTGCCCGTAAGTGAGGCCGTAAGTTAGTGTTTTTTTTTTGCAAAGTCGGGCTTTACTGATGTTTATTTTTCCCCTGAATGAGGCGGCGTAGAGCCTCCACCTCTGCAAATGCTCATTGCAGCCGACGTTGGAGCACCCACCTCCGCAAATGCGGCCCCTCACTTTGCGAGTGCACGCATTTGTGGCCAGAATGCGTCCCTCACTTTGCTCGCAAAGCGTGAAGACAATTCACAGTTTGACAACTATTATATGTGATGTATTAATCTATTGCACAGTAACTAGGGCTCATTAGTTTACTTATATAGGAATTTGACACAAATGTGATGCATGTGGATGTCCCAAATCTCCAACTATTGAAAACACTGACATAAGGAGAACAGTATAACAACGCTTTATCTCATACATAGAGCACAATTAAAAATGGACAAGACTATGCATTAATATCATGGGTGTGGTGGGAGCGGACCCTGGGAAGGCAAGAGGCTATATTTGAGAAAAGGGGATACGTAAAGGGAGTAATGTCATAGTCTAGAATAAGCATGATGCATAGTACCTACCAGGGTCACATGTGGTCACTGCACAACTGCACCTGGAATTTGAAGAAAAAAAGGATCATCAGAAATCACTCCATTTAATTGAAGAAACCATGTGCAATAATGTTTAATGTGCATAGCACTTACAACTAGTCTAGATCTGCTCAATGGAACAGATGAACATAATCATGATAATGTCATACAGATCTATTCCACGCATAGTGTGTTTTCAGATATTAAGGAATAATCAGAAATTGATGAGCAGAATCTGTGACACAGAAAGAGGAGGTTGAGGAACATGCCTGCATGGTGGTGAGTTTGGGCTATTAAGACCTATAGAGACCAGAACAAGATATCAATCAGAACAATATTTGGATTGACTTCAACACCTCATCTCAAAGGCAATCCACATTAATACAAAATAATATTCATTGAGGAGTGTGGATGAGGAGGACGTAGGGCAGTGGTTCTCAATCCTCTCATCAGGAGCCATCAGACAGGCCATGATTTACGTGAAACTCAGGAACCAAAAGTGAGGCAACTAGTATTCAACAAGTGGCGGAGCCTCAAATTGCTTCACATGTGTATTCACACAGTGTTTCCCCTAAATCATGGTCTGTGTGATGGGTCCTGGGGAGAGGTTTGACAAACACTGACCTAGGCGACGTTTTCACCTACTTCCTCTTTCTGAGCACTTTCTGTGCTTCCTCCTTCTACCACGGCTAGGAAGTGTTGGGGTGCGTCCAACTGGGGTGGCTGTGTAGCAGCTGGTGTTGGCGGTAAGGGATGAGATGATGAGGCCGTAGGCTCTGGTTGACCTGGCCTCCCGCTAACTGCATTAGTCGTGCCAAGTGATGTGTCTGGGCTTGTCTGTCCCTATGAGACATTTGCTCATACCTCTCCATCCTTAGATTATGCCTCCTCACTTCATATATTGCTCTGATGCTGTCGACCTGCTCGGTACCAATATTGTTCTGCCTTTGAACTGTTGCACTACTATATTGTCACGCTCATCGTACATGTGGATGTGCTGCGACCTGCGAGACAAAGTTGGACTGTGGATGTGATGAGGTGAGGCCAGAGGTGTTGCCTTTTGGGATATTCTTGCCATTGGCAATGGTTTTGCCCGTTGGGATGGTGTTGCCCATTGGGATGGTGATGCCCGTAGGGATGGTGTTGCCATTGGCGATGGTGTTGCCTGTAGGGATGGTGGTGGCCCTGTCTGTTGGGGACACATCTGCTGGGACAACAACTGCGGGGATAGCAACTGCTGGGAGAACCACTGCTGTGGCATCATTTGTTGGGACAATAACTGCTGGGACAACCAGTGGTGTGGCATCTTCTGTTGGGACAACATCTGTTGTGACCCGCTCAGGAGTTCGAAAGAATTGGGGTCTGGGCAACGCATCCATTGCATGTTGGGCCTGTTGAGAGTGGTCCCCTTGACATCCCTGCAGGTGGTTCCTGTGATGTGTGTGAGGGCCCGAGGGGTGTTCCCCACAATGGCGTTGCTGCTGATAAGCCAGCCTCCTGTTAAGGTCACGGGCCCTCGGCTTCCTCCACCACCAGCTGCGTTGGTGATTGTCGTTCCTCCTCCTGTGGAGTCACCACCTGGGGTACACCTCATGGTTACTGAAATGAGAGGACAAAAGTATTTGAGTATTGATTCTCTAAACAATTGTTTGCTGTGTGTTTCCATATGCCTGACATCATGGTCACTTTGAATTGGCTGTGGTGATTGTTTTACGCAGATAAACATTGAGCTGTATCATGAGCATTGTGGATTGTGGCTCATATCAACATATGTAATGCTGGTGCAGTGTGCTAGCTGCAGTTAATTAGGACATGTGTCCATCTTAATCTGTACAGTGTGTGACTGACAAATCTTTGACCGATTCTCAGCAATGGGTGTTAACATGCTTATAAGACATGGTCCAGGTTAGGCTAGTACATGACACGTATATGCAGTCCTTCAGAGTCTGTATCCGCATATGCTGAAGTGTGCACACCCATAAATGTACTCTTTTTTGCATGTAAAATCACTGTTGATCAAAATCTATACCCTGTTTAATGCTGGGGATAGCTTCCAAGCAGTAGGGGTTTTAAGCAAAACAGCTTTAAACGGTGCAGTTTACCATGGGGGCATAGGGGAACACATGACAAAAAATAAACAATTGCAATTGATATTTAAACTGTTTTGTTTTATAGGAACTTTGAACAAACAGCAAACATAACACTAACACAAACTGCATTGGCAACTGCTATTCAGAATCCGTTTTAACTAAAGGTATTGGATAGACATTTCATTGATAACAATTATGACAATAATATGTTTTCTTCCTGGATGGCCATGGTTATTGCTGCCCCATATAACTGTAGTCATAACCCGAAATGTTACAGTGCTATTGTATGTCAGTTATCTATGTGTGTGGGGTTCTTGTGTGTGCATATGAAGGTGTGATGGTGCATATGATACTCACATTGCAGAGTATCCAGAAAGCCAGTGTCCAGCTGTTCTGGAAGGCCCACTACGGCCGCTGGCTCCAACGATTACTTTAGAATCCGCTCCTATCCACAGTACGTGATGTTGATTGGTGGGCCACCGCAGTTGCATGGGCTGCTCTTTCCTCCGCTGCCATCTTCTTCTTCACCTTCATCCGGCAGTCAACATATCAGTGTTTCACAGACTTCACATCCTTGTTTGCAACCCCTAATGACGCAACAGCTGTTGCAACCTCATTCCAGGCATGTGTATTCTAGCCAGCGCTCACATCTCTCCCATCTAGGATCAGGCCCCTGACTCCCAGCTCCTACACCTTGTGTGCCTAAATCTGGGGGCACATCCCTCTCCCTCTCATGCTCTCCTACACCTGTACCTCCCCTCCCTGACCTGCTTACACCTCTCCCTCTCTCCATACCTCTATCTCTCCTCACTCTCCTCCTCTCCTCACTCTCCTCCTCCAGTGTTTCCCTCTCTCTCCTCACTTTCTCTCTCTCTCACTCGCTCTCTCTATCTTTGTCTCTATCTCTCACTCTCTATTTCTCAGTCACTCTAAATTGCTCTCTCTAGCACTCTCTCTCTGTCTCACTTGCTCTCACTATCTCTCACTCGCTCTATCTCTCACTCGCTCTCTCTCTAGCACACTTTATCTCTCTCTCTATCGCTCTCTATCTCTCTTTCTAGCACTCTCTATCTCTTTCTCAGTCCATCTCTCTCTATATCTTTCTCCAAAACCCACCAACGCCTATCTGTGTGTTGAATTTCTCAGCTACAGCACAGTCAAAGACGTACGGTTTTCGCTGTCTTTTAAACCCATTTCCGAGGTGTTGCTTGGCGTTCTCCGCTTCCTATTGGTTAATTGACCTGTGACGGGATTGCAAATTATGGGCTTCCTTGATTTTAGCACGCTTCATCGCTCACATAGTCGGAAGCGTTACATGTGAAACCAAGATTTACAGGCTTGAGGCCTCGGGCCATAATTAGCGCCCTTGCTCAGTTGAATAGCTCCGGTATTGGAGATGATCGCGAGCCTACAACAGGCCCGCAGACATATGGCCTATATACTGCAAGTTGCAGCCTTTGGAACTTTGGATCTAACTAAATTTCAACATGCCCACCCAAAACACCAAATAACACAAGTGCCTATATCAAAACATATTACTGATATTGAAATGTATTACAGTGTTTCAAAACCCTACCCCCTTCAAAACTCCACCTCCAGGTTTCAAATCATAAACATTAAATGTTATTGTGGCCAATATATTGGGAAACATGACATAAGCAGATCAACACATGGTGAGCAAAGATATTGTTTTAAATTGTTTAATTGCAAAATAAATCCATCTAAAAAAAGCTGCAGTGAATATTTGTGTAGCATATGCTAATAAATGTGTCTATATGAATAACATCAGAAGTTCACTGCATGCTGTTTTCAGTAAATTAGCATTTTCCACACCAGACAGGGTCATAATGTTAATTAGTCCTAGGAAGATGCAGCTTTCCTTGAGAAGGTATGAACATTTTGTTATCAAGTTATTTGCATTATTTAACTTTTCCAGTAATCTGTGTTATCATTCAATACTTTCCACTTAGGCCAAAAGACATGATACATATTTACTGAAATCATTCATGTCAGGTCTATTTTTCTTTGCTGTTTCTAATTACATTCTGTTCTTCAGCAAAAATGTATGAACATAGAGCCCGATTCAATTCAGCTTTTGCATGTTGGCGTCTTTTTGCAGGCTCCAAACGGGTTATGAGTTACGGCCTTGAAAAAATTGCAATGGTTAAACCCAGTAACTTACAGCCTCCTAAAGCCTTTGATCTTTCACGATCGCAAGAGTTCCGATGGCTAAAATCACAAATTGTTATTCAATTGCTCAATTTCCCCCAAGCCCGCAAATGTTTTCACACCCGTAAATGGCAAAAGGAGAAAATCCTACGAGTGCTAGAGAGGACTCGCAAGGGGGTTAAACACCTATTCTTTGCAATTTAAATGCAAATGACAAATCAATACTGCACTGGAAATAACAGGGAAAAGTGATGATAGACATTAGCATTAATTGCACAACAGTCTCAAGCCTGCAAATTGGCAGTATATAAGAATTATTTTTATGTTTTATTTCAGGATTAAATCGATCTCGGGTATCAATGAGTTAATACATATCAGGCCACCTGTATGTACAAGAACAATATTGGCATTCATTTTCATAATTCTGTATTTTGCGGGTTTGCGAGTCTGATCGCATATCGGACCCCTGAACCTAATTGATTGACATGTAACCTCCATGTCTAATTTTCTATTGATGATTTGAAATGGGAGGTTACAGGCTTGCTTAATTGATCATGTTCCTACCCTGAACTGCTACGAACCAGTGCATGGTTTACGGTTTCGGCTTTGGGCCAGTAACTTGCGGGCTTGAGCAATTGAATAGCATTGTAATCTGAGATGAACGGGAGCCCGCAACTCACTAACAGACATACAACCTACAATGATCGAGTTGCGGGCTTGCAATTGAATCGGGCCCATATTTTTAACAAAACCGTTGAATTACCAAATCTAGTCCAACTGCGACATCTAGTGTTCAGGAGACAAAAATCTCACTGCATTAACCACAATACACAAGAAAACTGAAATGCTGCTTCTATTTCTATGAAAATCTCCCATTTCCAGAAGTAAAGAATTAACTGTCAGTGGTGGATATGTACTGCAGGTATATTTGACTTAAAAATAGCAACATATTTGCGGTATGAGAAGAACATATCTGTCCAACAAGGTATACAACTATTCAAATATCTATAATAGCAGTGGTCTGTTTAGTTACTATTTGATGTAGATATCTTCAGGCCACAGACTTGAAAACGTCTTCATCAGTACAAATTCTTCATTATCCAAAATAGGATGTCCTTATTTTCCATCAGTATCTGCAAAGGAATGCATGCAAACAGTGTACCTATTACACAAATGGCTGGTTTGGTGGGTATATAAGTTGACATGTAGGCATTCTGCAAACATAAAACGTGCCATTTATCCAATTTAGAAAACGGGATGATCATTGGCTTTTGGGCCAAGGGTGGCAGTATTTGTGAAAATGGCACAATTGTAAATAAACAGCATGGAAACTGTGGAGCACCAAGTGCCATTGATGCCAGAGGTGAACGTTGGCTGCGGAGGTGTGTGAGGGCCAACCGACACTCTACACCGAAACTCTACAGATGAGCAACTCACCATCCAAACGAGCCAGGGGGCTACCAGAAGTATGTCTAAAATGACAGTACAGCCAACACTGTTGTGTATGTTTGTCTCCAAAGCTAATGGCTGGTCCCTGCACCCTTACTGACTAGGGTTCATTGCAGAAACGGCTTCAATTTGCACAACAATACCGAAATTGGACTTCTTCTGATTGGGTTGCCTTCTCTGAAGAGTCATGTTTTATGCTCCATCAACTGGATGGACATTGGCATGTCAAGCTCGTAATGTGACTAGCTTCATAGACAATATTAAAATGGACAGTTATTACAATTGTGGCTTGTCCTATAGGTGTCTGGAACATTCAAAGGGCAATCATTATATCAGGGGAGCCTGTAGTGGTAGGAGCTCAGTAGCAAGTGGTGCCAGAATTATCACAAATGGCTTTCCAGTGAGAACAATACAGGTATAGAGATGCCCGAGCGGTACTTAGTAATCACTGAAAATAATCACCCATTACAAATATATCAGTCTTTGCTTAGTGTATAGATGAGAAAAACTTCAATTTAAATTCACTGTAAGAAAATTCAATTTTAATAACATTCAATTAAAAAACAGTAGTAATTACATATAGATTTAAATCATACAATAAACGTAACTGTGTTACTTTATGTTAAGTTTTCATCATCTAATATATAACTTTTCCTCCACCAAAGAATAAATGTTCAACTTGGATTAGTAGACAATCTATTTTGTCTCTAATGTTTATTCTGGAAGTAAGTTCTGTGTCTCTTCTCAAAAGATGTCCTTTCCAGAGAGAAATGAAGTTCTATTTTTGGATTTTATATTGCTGAACCAGCAAAGAGTATAAATAGACAGAACACACTTTCAAATAGGATACAGAGAATACCAGAATATCAGATTACCATTGTCCTAATAGTTTATAGTCTTATTTTCCGCACACAAACTTGTTTCATTTATCACTTCACCAGTATGAAAATAATATATATTAAAGGTGATTATAAAGCACAAACATGCTACAAGTGATGGCCCTTTAAAATATGTATAAGTAATGAGTAACCAGTAATTTTTAAACTTCTCTCTGCTTGCTTCTAGGAGGCTGCCATATTGGACTCTCTCCATCCTCCTATCCCTGAGAAAGTATCATTATGTAAAGTGTGCAGACACCATATGGAATTTTCTATGGTACACATAGCATGGTCATAGGGTCCTGTGGTGCAACTCCTAATTAGGAGCCAGCACATGACTAGGTGGGCCAATAGAAAGCTAATCACCACCCTCTGTGCATTATGCACTATGACAATTTAGAGCTTACTGTCTGCTCACCTCAAACAATGACATCATCTGAAGGATGGAATGAGTCAACATGGCAGCCCACTAGATCTGATCAAAGGGAAAATAAAAAATAGTAATAACTGTAAACTTAAAATTATATGAATTAATAACATTGGGCTAATAGGGCTTTCATCATGCTAGTTACAACTTACACTTTTAAAGGGAATATGACTTGTTTTACCTCTACAACGTTCCCGTTGATTAAAATTGCTATCTAATATCCTCAGTAAGCTATAACTACTATGGATAATCATTCAATAGCAGTTGTAGTGAAATTGTCCCTTCAAGAATCCAGCAACTTATAATACTTCATCTGGAATACAAAATTGCTTAAAATCTCAGTTTCAATTCACTGAATACAAATTACTGATGAATCGTTAAATGTTTTTTTTTATCTTGATAGTCATGCATTCATAAATGTACTGACAAAACAGCATTTTCAAATATTTTTGTGATGACTGCACGAAACTGAAATAATTATCTGATTACCAACAAAGGAACAAGCTGTTTGAAACTATATTATGATTCAAGGAATTATGCAAGACACTTTAAAAAAAGAAACAGTCCTTGGCAGGAGTTTATCATAGTAAAACAGACTAGGAATTTTGAAACCTTGTAAAATGAAAAACTCAGATGTATTTGCAGCAAACAAAGGCTGTTTTGATGTGTTTTGTACTGTCCACAAAGCACAGTCTTATCAGACCAGGTATCATGGAATGATGCAAAGTATACCCTGCTAAACTGTTTATCTGTGCTAAACAAATGAATGAATAGAACAGTTGGAAACTGAAACTTTTTGGAACTAGAAGAGCAAAATGCGAACATCATATATAATACTTTAGGTTAGGTATGCTGTGTATGGTTAAGAATTAAAAAAAATCAACCTCAAATTAAAGGAGTACTGAAATCACAGAATTACAAACATGCCTTTTAAGAATCAGGTATTAAACATTGCAACAGTTCTAGCTAAATTATTAAAGTGCATCAGAGCACTTCAGCAATTAAATTATAGAGTTCTATGTAAAAATCAGATACTCAGCAGTGGAGCTCCAGGCAGTGCAATGCATAGGGGCACTCTTCTGGGGGGCTGTCTAGTTTTTTATTTATTTTTTATTTCTGTAGTGTAGTGTGCCCCCCCCTCCGGCCCACCCTAACCCTGGTTCCACTGGGGCTCCTACCCCGCCCCCCCCCTCCGGAGAGGTCATTGCAGAAAAGTAGGAGCACACTCAAGCGTCCTGGAGCTGTGCTGCACTTTGCGCAGGCAAGAACAGAGCAGCATCATCACAAGAAAAGGAAAGGGGACCAGCTATGGGAAGGAGAGCACTTGCGGGATGGAGGCTTAGGGGTGTGCAGCTATGAGAAGGAGTCTGGGGGAGGAAGCAGCTACAGGAAGGGGTCTTGGGAACAGGAGCAGCTAATGGAAGGAGTCTCAGGGAGGGATTATATGTGGAGGGCCCAGGGGTGGTGGGCAGTGCAAAAAAAAAAATTCAGCTAGGGCCCTCCATTCACTAGATCTGCCACTGCAGATACTCTAATGGTGCAACATTGCTAAAAAAGGGAAGGGCCCGACATTTTTCCAAATTAAATTCATATAAGGATTAAATAAAATGGTATTGTTCTTTTAAATGCATGATACTAAATTTATAAATTCATTGTACATATAAGTTGTTTTTTATTAAAGACAACATCTAGAAATATAATACTGATCCATGTTGAGCTCTGTAATCTGATTGGGTCTAGACCTACTTCAAGAACCAATTCTGTTTTTGTCTGAGGCAAGGAGGAAATGGGGTGGAGCCAGAGGGCTTTAAAAGTCAGAAGGTCTCCATGCTGTAAGGTATGTACTGTATGTGAGGTAGAGTATTCTATTGTTCAACTCCTTCCCCAGAAATGTAAATGCCCGTCTCACACACACATGCATGAACGCCCAAACACTGCCTCCAGGGCCCAAAAGCATCCTCTAGAACAAATCAATATAATTATAGACCAATAAGGCTCACCTTAATAGTGGGGAAACTGTTCGAATATATCTATGTGAATCGGATAATAAGTAGGAGTCAACATGGATACTGTATATAAGGGATAGGTCATGTCAAACTAATGTCATTATTTTCTATGAGGAAGTAAGTAGAAACTTGGATAAGGGCAACTCAGTTGTAGCCTATCTTGACTTTGCAAAGGCTTTGATACAGTGCAGCAAAATTAAGGGTGCCGGATTTGCAGTAAACAGATATGTTGTAAGAGGAACATACTCAGATTGGACTAATATTGTAAGTGGGGTAGCTCAGGTTTCTGTATTAGGTCCTTTTCTTATTAATATATTGATTAATGATTTAGAAGTAGGACTGGAAAAAAATATGTCCTATTTGCTGTTGACACAAAATTGTGCAAGATAACTAAAAAAGACTAGGATATGCTTTTCCTCCAAAAATACTTGCATACAATAGAATAGGGAGATAAATGGCAAATTGAGATTTAACACAGAGAAAGGTAAAATAGTGCATTTTTGAAGGAAAGGTAAGCATGCAATGCATATTCTAAATGGAACAAACCAGAGACGGAAAAGGATTTAAGAATGCTTGTAGTTAACCATCTACACAGCAGTGTTTAATATCAGGCAGCAAAAGCAAATAAAATATTAGCATGCATTAAGAGGGGTATAGAAGCAAATTGAGCAAATGTAATTCTGCCATTATATAAATCCCTTATAAAATCTCATTTGGAATAGAGAGTCTAACCACTTCAAAACAAGAACATTGTAGAGATGGAAAAGGTTCATAAAAGGGCAATACAATTAATAATGGAAATTAAGGGATTAAGTTAAGTTAAGTTAAGCTTATCAAATTAGACTTATTTCTTGTAGAAAAGAGGTGCTTACAACGTGATATGATTTACCTTATATAAATATGTCCAGGATCAATATAAGCATGAGCATACAAGCCCAAAAAATCTGAATGGTACAATTTAACTCTACTCCAAAGACAGGCAGCCTCCAAGGAAAGAGAGGGCAGGCCAAACAACAATTATAAATAAAACTAGGAAATTGCCTGGCGGGAATAAAATTGTAAGGCTGGCAATGCTGTTTACCACACAATGAGTGTTAGTGTGTTTGGTTGTGTTAGTGCCTTGGTTTAAGTGTTACTGGGTTGGGTTAACTGTTTCTACCTTGTGTTAAATGTTAGTGGCTTGGATGAAGTGTTACTGGCTTTCGTTAAGTGTTACTGCTTAGGGCTCGATTTTTCGTCCTTCGGGGTAGTTTTATGTTCTTTGGGATGCTTTTCGTCATTTTTCTTCCTTGCTTAGGCGATTATTGATTGTGAAAAACTACACATATGGCTCAAATTAACTTGCAACCTCACACACAGGATTCCTGGCTCTCCCCCTGTGCTGTATTATTATTATTATTATTATCGTTTATTTTTAACGAGCCAGCATATTCCATAGCGCTATACATAAGTTAAGTTACAGGCAATGACAAGTTCAAGATTCACACATTGCAATGAATGGAGGGCCCTGTCTTTGAGCTTGGAATCCGGTGTCCATAGAGCTTTCCCTAAAGCACCTTGCAGAATTGAAACTCGCAGACTCAATCTAAAGGTTGAATGTGAGTGTGTAATGGAATTTTATATATAATGGTATAATTGTTTTGTTTTTTGTTTTGTTTTTTTAGGTCTTTCCAGTTCCGTGGTTCAGCCGTTAAAGTCAGATTTTTGCAAGGCGCACAGTGTATGTGTGGGTTTTGGTCCTGAGTCCTACGGGTCATAAGTCCTGCGTGCTTCAACTGCTTGCCTCGCAGTTGCAGCCTAAGTCCTGCATGCTTCAACTGCTTGTCTCGCTTTGCAGGGCTCGCAGTGCAATGAGCGCCTTTGGTGCTCATTGCAGCCTAAGACCCATGTGCTTCAACTGCTCACCTCGCTTCACAAGGTTCGCAGTGCAATGAGCACCTTCGGCACTTTGGCTGTTGTCACTGTCAGTCAGATTACAGCCAATCAGAAGGCGCAGATGTCTTCAGCCAATCAGTCCGTGGGGGTGTATCCCATTGTGATTGGCTGAAGGCAATAGCTCCTTCTGATTGTCTGTTGTCACTGTCAATTAGACTGCAGCCAATCAGAATTTGACTTAGAAAAAAAAATACCCGAGGTCGCAAAAACAACAAACTAACCCCTCAAACCGTTTAAACCTCAAAACACGAAAAACACACTAATAAACACAATAATTAAAAAAAAACACTCAGCACACGGAGGACAGCCAGGACATCTGTAAGTAAGATTACACATGAATTTAACCCCAATTTCCCCAGTTTCAACACTCAAAAATCGGCTAAGCGAGAAAAAAATGGTGGCCCCATTAACCCAACCCCAGGCCTATTTAATCCTAACAGTACACATTTAACGCTAACAGTACCGATGTTAGCCTAACTGGGCCTATTGAACCCTAACTGGGCCTATTTAACCCCATCAAAGCCTATTTAACACGTTCTCTCATTGGGGTCTATACAAACCCTCATAAGCCTCTATTTAACCCCATCTACACTACCTACCTACACTACCTACCTATGCTGGATAGCTGGATCACATGAGGTGGAGTGCAGGTAATTAGTTTAGTAAATCAAGAGATCAGGATTATAGGTAGTGTGAAATGTTGCAATTGGCCTCAAGGGTCACTGTAGTTTGATACAAACTTAAAATGCTTGAGAACTATGTAACAAAATAACAACTTTAGCATGCATGCAAAACATGCAACATAAAAGCATTTTAGAGAAAATCTTATACATAGCCAACTATGCGTGTGTCATGGGTGATTTAGTTTTAGAATGCTAGTCTTTCTGTATCTCGAGGGGGAGGATTACTTCCATAAAATGTTATTGTCAAGTGTAGGGCTATTTTATGGAGGCTTACTTTAATAGAGTTCTATATTATGTGTGTTATTTGGAGAAGCAGCTTTAATCAGAAGTAAATACAGATCTTATATGAGTCTATACAGTTCCTCACAGGTTTCTAATCTTGCTAGAAACACTGGCAACATGTCTATCATCA
The DNA here is from genome assembly GCA_027410445.1 of Discoglossus pictus. Lineage (NCBI taxonomy): Eukaryota > Metazoa > Chordata > Amphibia > Anura > Alytidae > Discoglossus > Discoglossus pictus. Next base: position 414,660,917 of record CM050164.1, on the reverse strand, counting down.
TTATAATAACACTGAATACAATAATGACGTGACGTCATTAGCATATACTGGGTCCCGACGCAGAAGACGCGCTGGACAGCAGCAGAAGCAGCGCAATACAGGTAAGTGAGGGGAGGGGGGAGTAATTGGAGAGGGGGAAAGGGAGGATGAGGTGAGGGAAAGAGGAAGGAGGATAAGGGGAGGGAGAGGATGAGGGGAGGGAGAGGGGAGGGAGAGGATGAGGGGAGGGGGAGGAGAGGGAGAGGGGAGGGGGTGAAGAGGGAGAGGATGAGGGGAGGGAGAGGATGAGTAGATCTTGCCACCCGGTATATGTTAATGACGTGACGTCACATGCGCGCCACGTCATTAGCATTGGTCGGGTCAAGACGCCGGAAGGAGCGGAGGCGGACCAGAATCTGCAGATAGAGGTAAGTGAGGGGAAAGGGAGAGGGGGAGGTATTTAGAGGGGTAAAGTGAGGAGGGGGGTTTAGAATGAGGAAGGGGGTTTTAGAATGACGAGGGGGGTATAGAATGAGGAAGGGGAGGGGGTTGAGGATGAGGAGGGGGGAGGGAAAGAGACACAGGGGTTAGAGAGACACAGGAGGGTAGAGAGACACTGGGGTTAGAGAGACACGGGGGTTAGAGAGACACGGGGGGGTTAGAGAGACACAGGGGAGTTAGAGAGACACGGGGGGAGAGTGACTCGAGTATAAGCCGAGTGGGCCCTTTTTAGCCTTAAAAAAGAGCTGAAAAACTTGGCTTATTCTCGAGTATATACGGTATATGTATTTACTAGTAATTTACCTGCCATAAATGTATCTGTCCTATCTCCCTCTGCCTGTCTCTCACTCTGTTGATCTGTGTGTCTCTTGCTCTGTCTTGTTTCTCTTTCTTTTTCCTGTCTCACTCTCTCTGTCTAGTGTGTCTCTCTCGTTCTCTGACCTGTTTCTCTCTCCCTGTCCTGTGTGCTTCTCTCTTTTCCTCTCTGCCCTGTGTGTGTGTCTCTCTCTCTGTCCTGTGTTTGTGGGTCTCTCTCTGTGTATCTGTTCTGTGTCTCTCTGTCACTCTAGCCTGTCTCTCTCTCGCTCTGTCCTGTGTCTTTCTCTCGTTCTCTCTCCTGTGTCTCTCTCTCTTTGTCCTGCCTCTCTCTCTCTTTCCTTTTTCTCTCCATCTCCCTCAGTACTGTCTCTCTCTGTCCGGTATCTCTCTATCCTCTCTGTATGTCTCTCTCTGTCATGTCTCTCTCTCTATGTGTCCTGCCTCTCTCTCTATGTGTCCTGCCTCTCTCTCTGTCCAGTGATTCTGTCTCTGTCTGTCCTGTGTCGATCTCTCTGTCTGTCCTTTCTTTCTCCCTGTGTCCTGTATTTCTCTCTCTGTTCTGTCTCTTTCTCTATGTCCTGTGACTTTCTCTCTCTCTGTGTCCTGTGTCTCTCTCTCTCCCTCGCTCAGTCCTGAGTCTCTGTCTGCCCTGTCTCTCTCTCTCTCTCTGTAACTCTGTCCTATGTCTCTCTCTGTTCTGAGGCTCTTTCCCTGTCCTGTCTCCCACCCTCTCTCTGTCCTGTGTCTCTTTCTCTTTCTCTGTTCTATGACACTCTGTCTGTCCTGTCTCTCTCGGTTATATGTCTCTCTCTCTCTCTCTCTCTGTCCTATCTCTCTTTCTCCCTTTCTGTACTGTCTCTTTCTCTTCTGTTTATCTGTCCTGTGCGTCTCTCTCTCTCTCTCTGTCCTGTCTCTCTCACTCTGTCATGTCTCTCTCTGTCCTGTCTCTCTGTGTGCTCTCTCTGTCCTTTGTGTGTATCTCTCTGTCCTGTTTGTCTCCCTCTATCATGCCACTCTCTCTGCCCTGTGATTCTCTCTCTCTGTCTATCCTGTGTCTATCGCTGTCTGTCCTGTCTCTCTCTCTCAGTGTCCTGTCTCTCTCTATATCCTGTGACTCTCTCTCTGTACTGTGTCTCTCTTTTCCTCTCTCTGTGGCATCTTTCTCTCTATGTCTTGCGACTCTCTAACTCTATCCTGTGTCTCTCTCGCCCTCTCTCTGCGCTGAGTCTCTCTCTATCCTGTCTCTCACTATCTCTCTCTCTATCTCTGTCAAGTGTCTCTCTCTCTGTCCTTACTCCTCTCTCATGCTCTGTCACTCGCTCTGTCTTGTCTCTCTCGCTCTCCTGTCTCTCTCACTCTCCTCTTCTACAGAGTTTCCCAGTGGTTAATGGTGGCAGTTAAAAAAAAGTGTGCAATCGTTCATGCTCGCAAGTCTACTATCAATAAGAAACTAGTAATTATTTTAGTAGGTTTAAAACCTGCACTGAATCTGAATATTTTGCACTTTGTGAAACTAACAGCCCTATTAAATTCCCTCAACGTGAAAACCTGAAGCTCGTAACGGAGCCCGCTAGACTTACAGTTATTAAATTTGCCTCTTACTGCTATCCGCAAATGATCTGCAGGTTACAGTCAGAAAAATCCTACGGCCTGCCACAAAACCTTTGATCTGTCAAGCCCGTAAATGTTACGTTCGCAAATCGCTATTAAATTGCTACAAAACCCCAAGACGCACTGGCATTCAAACCCGTAAATGGCAAATGGAGGCAAAAATATTACGGCCTCCAAATAGGACCCACAAAAGGTTTACAGACAAGTTCTTAACATTGTAGCAGACAACATAAACACACCAGTGGACTTTACAATATGGGGGAAGCATGGAAAGGCATTACAATTACTTGCACAACAATCCCCAAATACATAAAAAAAGCATTTTAAATATTTATTGTCCTTCAGTTGTGTCTGACTCTCTGTGACCCTATAGACTGCAGCACATTTAGCAAGGTCTCTGCCTGTGCTGTTCCACAGGTTTGCATGCCAAAGATACTGGAGTGGGTTGCCAGTTCCTTCTCTAGTGGACTGTGATTTTTCTGACCTCTCTGCTATAACCTGCCTACCTACAGTGGCCCTACATAGTATAGTTCACAGCTTCATTCAGGTACACAATCCCCTTCACCACCACCACTTAGCAATCCACAAGGGGACCAGGGGAACAGACACCACACTAATGTTAATTGATGAATAGCAGAACATAATGGGAGATCACCAAATGGGAATGGCTATACATCTTGGCACATGGCCACCAGCAATGGCGTGGGACTTTCCAGGATGGGCGTAGCAGGGATTACCTCTGATGGAGGTGAGGCGGCAGTTGATCCACTTGCCTCTGTACAGCCTCCATGTGTGTTTGCGGCCCCTCCTGATGGGTTAGAGTAGATTAGTGTGGTGTATGTTCCCCACTAAGGATTGCTAAGTGGTGGTGAAGGGGCTGTGTACTTCAATGAAGCTGTGTGCTATACCATGTAGACTCTAGGTGGACAGGTCATAGCAGAGAGTTCAGACAAACCACAGTCCACTAGAGAAGGAACTGGCAACCCACTCCAGGATCATCTGTCATATTGTTATCAGGCCCTCAGGGGAATGTTGATACTCCACAGTATCACAAATTGACTTTGCATGTGTGATAACCCTTTATTATTATTATTGTATATATTATATATATATTATTATATGATATCTAATGTTATTATTACTATTATTATTATTATTATTATTAATATATGTATTGATCTATTGCATAGTAACTAGGGCTCATTAGTTTACATATATAGGAACATGACACCAATGTGATGTATGTGGATGTCCCATAACCCCCAACTATTGAAAACACACTGACACAGTGAGAACGGTATAACAAAGCTTTATTTCATACACAGAGCACAATCAGAAATGTTCAAGACTGTGCATTAATATCATGGGTGTGGTGTGGGCGGATGCCGGAGGGGAGAAAAAGGGGATACCTAAAGGGGATACCTAAAGGGGGTAATGTGATAGTCTAGAATAAGCATGATGCATACCACCTACCAGGGTCACATGTTGTCACTACACCACTGCAACATGCATGTACAGTATAGTGCTAAATACTGTAACTGTAACAATATATCAATTCACCTGATTCCCATCTGCAAGTATTATTAACCATTCACTAGCTCTCAGGATAACTCACTGGCCATGACCATTAATAATGATGTGTCATCTCACAATAAATGCTTAGCTGTGACCAGCGTCAGTGGTCAAGGTGTACTATCTCCATATGATAGTGTTCATCAACATTGATATCACATCCATCAGCTATACAGCTGTTAGCACATGTTAAAGGATACTCATGATGTCAGCAATAGGGGAAAATACCCATTAATACGGATAGGACACAAATGTCAGCAGCCAGATTCAATGTTACTTACATCAGACCCAAGGATCTGTTCTCAGACTGATATTGAGGTCAGGATCACAGTCTTCACTAGTGTATATATCAATGCTGGCTGTCATTAACATGCTATTGTGAAACTTTGCAAGTCCCTCGCCATAGAGGTATTAGTCTATGTAAAGTTCTGTTTTCCTGGATCCTGAAGCCATTTTGTATAAAGGACATGTAATTCCCATGCTTGTCCACAAGATGTCACCGCAGGACGTTAGGGTAATTACAGGCCTTTGTTCTATGTTGCCGCTCTGAGGCCTAGTGGTTCCCCACCCCCCAAGGTGGGCAAGCTATGATTGGGTGATGCTAACCTGGCGGGGGTTTTGAATGTGTTCAGCCCACTGTGATGTAACTAGGGGAGGAAAATCTTTTATCTGTGTTCAGTTGCTGTTTTAGAAATTAAGTAAGGGAGTCCATATTAAAAGCCATGCTTCTGAAATACATAGACTATGGTGTATTTCTTTAAGAATGATTGATATGCCTGCCGGTCAATTCCTGTATCTAAACGGCAGGCAGTGTTGGAGCAGAATAGTGCCCTATATGGAATCTTCACAGTCTACATTTAAGCTTACAACAATCATGTCTTAGATATCTGGCTATATGATAGTTTTACGATTGTCGGAGCTACATGTTAAGGGGGGCTGTCATTCGAGGAATGTCTACCTGAGAGGCACTGTGAAAACCTTACACCTCATTTCCTTCAAAAATCCTTGCAGATGCAGAAGATGCCTTTATGGACCTGAATTGTACCTAAAACAAAACATTACACCTACAGAATAAGGCCTTAAAAATGATAGGGATTGCAGCATCTCTTCTCAACAGCATTCCTCAGTGACCATCAATTGGTGACATGTTAAACAGAACCCTATGTGTCCACAGAGAAGAGGATCATGGACCATACAAAATATCACCATCACATAGGCCAAGATCCAAGACTCTGTAGCCTGGCTAGATTAGGTTAACATTGTGACCAATAGATTGTCACTGAGGAGTGCTGTTGAGAAGGCACAAACATCTGCAGCCCCTAGGTCCTCCTCCGCCTAGGCACAGGGCCCCAATCCCCGGCAGTCGTCTCCCTGGTGGTGATGGGGGAGGCAACCCCCGCGGAGGCAGTGGAACCTGCAGTGGCGGTGGTGGAGACATGGTGGGAGGAGAGGAGGAGCCGGCCTGCGGGTGGCCAGGGGATACCTCCGGGTTGAAGGAGGCGGGGCAGGGGACCAGAGAGCATTGCATGGCTTCTGCGGTTACCCCCTGGAATGCGCTCTGGTCTGCCCTAATACTGAGCAGCCCGGCCAGGTAGGATTCAGTCATGAGGCGGTGCCTCCTCTCTTCCCTATTGCGTCTGGCCAGGCTGTACTTGACCCCTACATGATTGGTGGAGATGCTGGCCTGTATCCCCCGAAGACACTCCACCTGCTGTCGCATGAGCGCAGCCTGGCCGGATGTTGGGGATGGGAATCCCCAGGGTGTAGCCTGGTGGGGAGTTGGCAGTAGTGATCTGGGTCTGTGGCACGGTTGGAGACTGCTGCATTATGGGCTTGGTGTTGGTAGGCCTGGTGGTGGTGGTGGCAGCAAGTCCAGTGCAGTACTGTGGGCGGGGTAGGCGGTGGTGGCTTGCTGGTATGTTCCCTCCAATGGGAGGGCCCTAGCGATAGGCTCTGTCTCTGGAGGAGGGGGATAATGGGGTCAAATTCTGGCGGTGTGGCCTGTGGTCCTGATGGTGACCCCACTAGCCATTACATCTTCCTCCGCTGAACCAGGGCTCTTGCTTCCTCTTCTCTATTCCTCCCCCTGCGCCGGTTCCTGCTAGGCGAGGGCTTCCTCATCCACTTCCTACTCCAATGGAGCCGACGCCTTCACCTCTGGCTCAACACTGGACCCAGACCTCCTTGATGCTGAAAGAAAGAAAATAAAGGTATATGTTATTAGCATGATGAATAATACATTGTTTTGTGTGCATTCTTAACTATCTGACATCTAGGCTTGAACCTGGATGATTCTCCTAATAGTAACTCAGATTAGCTATCATTTGCTAGATATGATCTATTCTTTGGTTCTTGGCTCCTAACGCTATTTTGATTCCGGCTGCGGTCTGTAAGTGCATAGGCTGCAGCGGGCACACCAATACATGGATTCTCTATTGCTTGATTACTGTTGTTGTGCCCATGAATGACAGTGATTTGTCAGCTTCATGGATTTAATGACAAATCCATCTATCCCTTGTTAATTCCATGGAGCTGACATTTCAATGACCCTATTGGTGATCATGTACATGTGTAGTGTGATGTACATGTGGTGGCATGTTGGTGTATGTGATATTCACCTGACATGGAGGCTGGGTCCTGTGGGGCCACGAGGCCTGAAGCTCCAGCGGCGGGCATCTGGCTCAGAAGGTCCTTGGAGACCCCCTCCCACTCATTATACTTATGTATAGCGCTACAGAATATGTTGGCGCGTTACAAATAAATGATAATAATAATTATAGCGCACAGTCACGTTCTTCTCCTCCTTGGCCATCATCCTTCTCACCTTGGCCCTGATGTCGTCAAAATGGTGCTTGACGTACCTCACATCCCTTGGTGCTGTGCCCAGTGCTGTAACCCCAGCTGCGACCTACTTCCATGCCTGAGCCCTAGGCCCTGGCCTAATTTCCCCCCCCCCCCCTGCAAGGATCACGGGGTGGCCACAGAGAGCACCAACTTGGACCACATTCTCCCGGTGCGTGTAATCGTGGCCCCTTTGATTGCCCTTAGCCTTGTGCCCTCCTGACTCTGGACAGGGATCCTTGTCTCCCTGACCTGTCCATAAGGCCTGTCCCTCCCCTGAACTACCACCCCCTGGGATCAGGCCCCTCCCCCTCTGTCCCTCTTCTACATGTGCCAGGTGCTAGGGTCACCCTGCTACCACCAACTTCCTACTCTCTACTCTACTCCTCCACTTCCACCACCTTCTGGTTGGCAGTATATGTATGATGGAAAACAACAATATAGTTACATAGTTACATAGTTACATAGTATTTAAGGTTGAGAAAAGACTTTCAGTCCATCAAGTTCAACCTTTTAAGATCTCCTCTGATCTGCAATATGCGGATTAACTATTAATTCATTAGTTGTTAATTAATCATTTATTTAATGTTTTTTTTTATTATTAATTAGTCCAGAGGAAGGCAAAAAGGAAAAAAATAAATAAAACACAAGCGAAAAAAAAAAAAAGTTTGGATCAATACTGCCTCTCTATTTATCCATGATAACCCTGAATTCCCTTTTTAATTAGAAATAAATCAAGTCCCCTTTTAAAGTTATCTATCGAATCCGCTGTCACCACCTCCTCTGGTAGAGAATTCCACAGATTAACACCCTTACTGTGAAGAACCCTTTTCTTTCTTTAAGGTGGAATCAATGTGTTTTTATTATGTGTATTTAATAACTGTTGGGGGATGGGGTGTATGGAGTGACCTAGCTCTGTGTGTCTCTATGTGTGTTCTTTAAATTATGTGTAATGCAATTATGTGTAATCTGTAAATATGTGTAATCAAGGATTAAGTGTAACATTGTAGAAATAAACAAAACCACAATTTACTGCTCTCAAACTACTCCTACTTTCTCTCTCTCACTGAAAAACCTCCAACTCCGGGACCTGCATGCTACTTTGTCAGAAAATACAACATGGGCGGGTGGAACACAACTTTATAACTCCCTCTGTCAATCATCTGCGGCTAGACTGCTTTCTATTGGCTGGGCGGCCTGTGTCGCACTATGTTATACTGCAATTGGATCGTAAAGGCTGATCGCATCTCGGCCAGTCCCTTAACAGTTTGCAGACGCGATTTACAGGTTTGCGCCTCCAACCCATTGGTTGTGTCAGGGTAGAATGTAATAGCTCTGTAACTCCACCGAATTACAAATTTACATTTAAAGAACTCATCCACAACTGACTTGTTTGGAAAGTTGTTAAATGTAAACTTGTTAAAAGGTTGAACTTTATGGACTAAAAGTTATTTTATTTCTTAACCTACATTACTATCTGTTATGCCTGCCAGGTTTGGGGGACTACGCTCACCCCAATTCTTTCTCTATGGGTCGCAACTGTTTGTTCAAATCGCTACACCAGCATAATTTCTGAAGAGACAGGCACCATCAGACCCCTTTTCTTAGGATCTAAGAGGATCTATGTACTTTTGATTAGTACAAGCAGACTCCGACACCACCTTTGTTTAGCGTGTCCAAAATCAGACTGGCACTTCTTTATTTTTCAAAACACATTTTCAGATGACACAAAACACCAAAGACTTCCCTCCAGTTCTAGCCCATCCTCCTAGGCAAATAGCTTGCTATCCCCCCTCACCCACATGCTTTTCAGATGTATTGAGGGGTCTGTCATTCCAGTTGTCATTACACATTTTTTTCTCCACTTACAGGGCCATAAAACTATCTCCCCCTTCATGACTAAAGGAAGAGGATTTGTGCGTGGCTGCCTCTCAAAGCCATATAAATTCTTTAGAATACCTTAACCCTTTATTATATCCCAGATACTATCCTACTTCTAATACAGAATTTTAATGTCATTCAAGCAGTCCAGTTGGCCCTTCTGTTCATAACACTATCAGCCACATTAATTTCCCCTATCGTGTAAAAACATAGCTCGCAACGTAGCTCGCAAGACTTATGGCTATTAAATTAGCTTCTTAAACCAGCCTGCCGATGACTTGCGGGGTAGGAATGAGAAAAACCTACTGGACGTGAGAATTTGACTTGCGAGCCTGCAAAGCCTTTGATCTGTCAAGCCCGTAAAAGCTATGTTCCAATTGTGCTATTAAATTGCAGCAAAATCACTGGCGTTCAAACTCATAACTCGCAAATGGAGACAAGATGCCAACGAGTGTTAGAGAAGACCCACAAGGGGGGTAAAGTCCAATCCGTAGCACTGTAAATGCAAATATACACACACTACTGTAAATATAATAACAAAGAAAGTGATGTTAGGTCTTAGACTACTTTATTTTATGTTTAATTTCTGTGTTATATTGATCCCGGCAGTCAATGTATTAATACATATAATGGAACTCGCATGTAATAGAATATCATATTTATGGCTTTATCAATATTGCATTACATCTGGAATGTGGGTCCGATCGTAACTCGTAATTGAACCCTGTAAGACTTTGAAATCCCACCTCCATTTTTCAATGACATAATTCTGACGATCTCTGTTTCCATTGGCTCCATTCCAACTCGCAACTACGAGTTTGACTAATTAATCATGTTCACGGCCGAACATCCAACGAAAAATAGTTTACGTGTTTGCTCTCAAGCCCGTAAAGCGCAGCATGTTCTAATTTAATAGCACCATAAATCTGCAAATTTTCAAGGTCAAATCGTTTGCAGGTCTCACGTTGCACATACGAGCTTCAAATGTAATGTTGCTGTCTGTTAGTAGGAAACAGGACTTACTAATTTGGTTCATGGGCTGCGATGTAGGATAATTATATTGAAGTCAATTGGAGACTGAAAATATCATAGCAAATTTCCCATTTAAAGGTAAGTGTGGGATGGATTGGATGATTATTTTGTGATTGACCTTTTTACAGAGAACTGTCAGCAATTGTGTATGAAATAAGTGTGACTAAACATGGAAAGGATGAATGCATTCTGTCTATGAACATATATTTGGGCAGGCACATATTTTATATACAAAGTGATGAGAGATATATTGCAATGTACAATCTCCTAATTGGGCTAGATTTACTCCTACCAGCCTTTCCAATTCGTGTTTGGATTCCTGACATTAGCAACATCCAACTGCAAATCCTATGCTTCATCTGGCAAGATACCAGTGCTCCCACACAGACACATCCTTTCTTTCCTCAGATCTTATGGTGGTTTAGCCATCAGTGACCTTATGCAATAATTTCATGCTGCATATCTTCCCCAACTTATTCAATGCACCAAAATATAGACCTTCCATGATGACCAGTCATTAGATGTGCAAACTCTATTCTGTAGCTCACAACCTTGACCTCCACACTATGTATTAACACATCCCCTTAATTTATAGGTGCAGTTATGATCCCAGTATTCCCTACAATTAGCCTCTAACACAAAGTTATTAAAGGGACATTTACCTCACAGTAAGCGTTCTTCATGGTGTGAAAGCGCACAAGATTGTATGTTAAAATGATTTATTTTGTTCAATTACACTAATAACAGCTAAAAACCAAAAGTTTGTTTGGATAACAAGGTTGTTGCATGAGTATAAACAGATAGCCGTGCTGCGCAGTGAAGACAGTGATTTATAGCAGTTTCTCCCTGCACTCAGGACTGCATATCTTTACAGCGGCGTGCACCAAATTGTGCTGAATTGCGAGAGGAGACGATCAGTCAGTTGCCTTTTATTCTACATAAAATAAATGTAATTAAGTCAGTCTTTCCTCGTGGCTTAATTAATCCACTCCTTAATTTTATTGCTCTTCTAGGAACCAAAGCTGCGGTCCTTGTAAGATGTGAGGTCTATAAATAGTAAGATAACTACACTTGTTTCTCTTTTTAATATTTTCCCAGCTTTTTGAACTGCCTGTTACATTGTTGGTTTTCCACAAGCATTCCTAAATAAATTTGTTACATTTGGGTTATAAACAGCATGCTTATTTTGACCTCTAATAACACGCATTTAACACACATTCAGTGATTGCAAATAGAACATGTTTGGTCTTGATGGCTTCCGTAGTAACTCTATATGCGTTCCAAGCCTCTTTCTGAATCCTATCTGATTGCATTACAGTGCTATTTTCATCTCTACTTGACGGCGATATTGTGCTGTTAGTGCGCATGCGCAAGTCACTGAACGTAGGTGACGGTTTCGCGCGCAGTTTGTAGGAGCATTGGAAAGTGCGCGGGATTTTTAACTGTTCTGGTGTGAAGCGGCAGAATGAGTTTGTGGGTGGATAAATACCGGCCGAGCTCCCTGGCCAAGCTAGACTACCACAAAGATCAGGCGGTCAAGCTCAAGAACCTGGTGAGGGGTAACATTTATTATATTCCACTGCAGGGAGACCACTAATTTACACTTCTGTGTTTATTGAGAGGGAGAATTAGAGATGGTAGAGAGAAATAGAGATGGTGTAGAGAGAATTAGAGATGGTGTAGAGAGAATTAGAGATGGTGTAGAGAGAATTAGAGAGGGGGGGGGAGAGAAGTAGAGAGTGGGGGAAGAGAGAAGTAGAGAGGGGGGGGAGAGAGAAGTAGAGAGGGGGGAGAGAGAAGTAGAGAGAGGGGGGAGAGAGAAGTAGAGAGAGGGGGAGAGAGAAGTAGAGAGAGGGGGGGGGGGGAGAGAGAAGTAGAGAGAGAGGGGGGAGAGAGAAGTAGAGAGAGAGGGGGGAGAGAGAAGTAGAGAGAGAGGGGGGAGAGAGAAGTAGAGAGAGAAGTAGAGAGAGGGGGGGAAAGAGAAGTAGAGAGAGGGGGAGAGAGAAGTAGAGAGAGGGGGGAGAGAGAAGTAGAGAGAGGGGGGGAGAGAGAAGTAGAGAGAGGGGGTGGAGAGAAAAGCAGAGAAAGGGGTGGAGAGAGAAGTAGAGAGAGGGGGGGAGAGAGAAGTAGAGAGAGGGGGGAGAGAGAAGTAGAGAGAGAGGGGGGAGAGAGAGAGGGGGGAGAGAGAGAGGGGGGAGAGAGAGGGGGGGAGAGAGAAGTAGAGAGAGAGGGGGGGAGAGAGAGGGGGGGAGAGAGAAGTAGAGAGAGGGGGGGAGAGAGAAGTAGAGAGAGGGGGGGGAGAGAGAAGTAGAGAGAGGGGGGGGAGAGAGAAGTAGAGAGAGGGGGGGGGGAGAGAAGTAGAGAGAGAGGGGGGAGAGAGAAGTAGAGAGGGGGGAGAGAGAAGTAGAGAGAGGGGGGGAGAGAGAAGTAGAGAGAGGGGGGGAGAGAGAAGTAGAGAGAGGGGGGGAGAGAGAAGTAGAGAGAGGGGGGGAGAGAGAAGTAGAGAGAGGGGGGGAGAGAGAAGTAGAGAGAGAGGGGGGGAGAGAGAAGTAGAGAGAGAGGGGGGGAGAGAGAAGTAGAGAGAGAGGGGGGAGAGAGAAGTAGAGAGAGGGGGGGGAGAGAGAAGTAGAGAGAGGGGGGGAGAGAGAAGTAGAGAGAGGGGGGGAGAGAGAAGTAGAGAGAGGGGGGGAGAGAGAAGTAGAGAGAGGGGGGGAGAGAGAAGTAGAGAGAGGGGGGGGTAGAGAAGTAGAGAGAGAGAGAGGGGGGAGAGAGAGAAGTAGAGAGAGGGGGGAGAGAGAAGTAGAGAGAGGGGGGGGTAGAGAAGTAGAGAGAGAGAGAGGGGGGAGAGAGAGAAGTAGAGAGAGGGGGGGAGAGAGAAGTAGAGAGAGGGGGGGGAGAGAGAAGTAGAGAGAGGGGGGGGAGAGAGAAGTAGAGAGAGGGGGGGGAGAGAGAAGTAGAGAGAGGGGGGGGTAGAGAAGTAGAGAGAGAGAGAGGGGGGAGAGAGAGAAGTAGAGAGAGAGGGGGGAGAGAGAGAAGTAGAGAGAGAGAGAGGGGGGAGAGAGAGAGGGGGGAGAGAGAAGCAGAGAGAGGGGGGAGAGAGAGAAGTAGAGAGAGAGAGGGGGGAGAGAGAGAGAGGGGGAGAGAGAAGTAGAGAGAGAGAGAGGGGGAGAGAGAAGTAGAGAGAGAGAGAGGGGGAGAGAGAAGTAGAGAGAGAATAGGGGGGGGGAGAGAGAAGTAGAGAGAGGGGGGGGAGAGAAGTAGAGGGGGGGAGAGGGGGGGGAGAGAAGTAGAGGGGGGTGTGGAGCGCATTAGAGGAGGGGGTGTGGAGCGCATTAGAGGGGGGAGAGGCAAGGGGAAGAGACATGGGGAGGGTGGCAAGGGGGAGAAAGACAGGGCACACTGCCCTGACACTATTCTTTTGAAGGGTTGTATCTATCGGTTGAATAGGGCATGTTTTCTAGAATAAATGTTGTTTTTTGTCAATTCAAAGGAACTCAACGGAAAGATGATTTCATTTTAAAAAGCACTGAAAACTGGCTATACATTGTATTAGAAATTCTGTCTGCTCATATTGTCAGAGGTCCCCAAACTGGTCCGCAGACAACCAGTGTTTTTCCTCCAAGGTACAACTATGGTCAAAAAAATAATAATATATATTTCAATTTATTCACTGTAAAGAATATATACTTGGATCATAAGCCGCATTCCATGCATCTTTTCTTAGTGTTTGCCCATACCACTGCCTCACGAAGGCTATTCCACACTACCTTTTCTTTAAAATAATACTATCTCACATTACACTTTTAACAAAGTTATTTCATATTCTAATGATTAATTTCAAAACCTGCTATTTGTTTTGGTCTGTTACCTCATTTCTGTCCTGTCATTTACTTGATGTTCATTACATATGAATGTTAATATACGTATTTGTAACCGTTCTTTTTCATGAATGTTATAGGTGCAATGTGGAGACTTTCCTCATCTTCTTGTATTTGGGCCATCTGGAGCAGGAAAAAAGACAAGAATAATGTGTCTTCTGCGAGAGTTGTACGGTGCTGGGGTTGAAAAACTAAGAATTGAACACCAGACAGTAACAGTAAGATTATCCTACACATTACATATTAATGTCAGTGGAAGAACTGTGTACATGCAAGTCTATAACTTGCTTTCTGTATCCTGTACAGTAGAGGGATGGTTGTACCTTTTTTTTTTTTTTGCCCATAATTCGTTTAATGAAGCTGTGTAAGCAATTTAGATTTTTTGTATGAGTTGGCAACAAACTTTATAGGGATGTGTGCATTTAAAAAATCAAAAGTTCTGTCTATGGGGATGCTGGGGATTACTGTTGTGAATATAAGAAAAGGTGTTATTATGGTCAGCAGAAGTAGTATAGTTTTGAATTGGTAAAATCTGTACAATGTGAAGTCGCAAATGGAGCAAGTGTACATTTGCATGTCATCATCTAAATTTCGGTGTTACAGTGAAAACAGTATTTTCTGTTATTGAAATCAAAGGTTTTTTGGAATTGTTATAGACATGCAAATGTATACAAGTGTTTTGCTTGCTGTGGAGGGATTCTTTTGCTTTTCATTAATGTAATAAATTTGTAAGAAGGAGCTTTAAAGGTCCATTGTAATGAATGCACAAGTAAAGCTCATATGTTTGTATAAACGGTATATGGTTTAAAATAAAATTGATTTTTTTTTTCTTAGTTTTGAAATGGTCAGTTTTCCCCTCTAGCGGATCTGCTCTATCAGGTGTTGTTGCTAGCTCTACCTGGGGCCTGGACTAGAAAACAGTCTGACCAACCTAAGTTCTGGTTCAGACGGAGCGTGCGTAGTTAAGAGTATGTGACTATGACAATGTTGTCATTAACCCAACCCCACTGTGTGATATCACTTGGCAGTGCAACCTTCAATAGCTTTGTGTGGGCAGTGGGTGAGTCAATAACATCACAGGATGGGCTAAAAATATCAAAGAGCTGCCTGTTTTCAATGTCCAGGAAGAGCTGGCCATGTCCACTGACAAGGCAGGGGAGGTGGACAAAAGACAATATAAAAAACCATAGCTTCTAAATGCATTACAGCAGTCCTTTAAGAGTGGAAGTAAATGTTGTGGCACAGCTAGTTTTTTTAGTTAATGTAATATACCTATCAAAAGGGAGTAATTTGGCACAAAGCAAACAAAAAATGTATGAACACACATAGAAAACATTTGGAATGTAGAAGTTTCTTTAAGATTGTAAGTTTGTGAGTTTTCAATCTTGTTAGGTGCTTCAGCGAAAGCTCCACGCACACTAGATTCTAAACTCAAAGACAGGGCTCTCCACTCATTGCAATGTGTCACGTTTGTCTTACCTTGTACTTAACCCTTGTTCAGCGCTACGGAATATGTTAGTGCATTACCGATAATAATAAGCTTCATGTTTAGGTCTTTGGCGAAAAACAGTATTTGACAGCCTTTATGTTTTAATTTTTAAAGGACCACTAAAGTGTCATATACATAGTTTTCTGTTTTGAAGATTTGATAATGCACTAAATATTTTACACAGTTTAAAATAAAGAATTAAATCCTTTAATTTCTAAATATTGTCTTAAATTTTGCTTTTAATGATGACAGACATCTTGTCTTTGCTTGTAAAGGTATTATATATCATGGAGGAGTTTCTAAACAATTTCACCACTCCCTGATGAAATTGTTTAGAAACGTGCGTCGGGTTGCACGTTACAAGACGCCGCAACACTGGCCTATGACGTCAGTACTGGGCGCATTGGCAGCGCTCGCAGAGCTGTAAATCCCGTTTTTGCATGGGCTTACAGCCCGGTTAATAGACTTAATATACTTTACAAGTCCTCCTTCCTCTTTTCAGATTACAAGTATTTAAACTAGGAACACTCAGCCATATTAAATTGCGATTCGGTAAATTTAAAAGGGCTCTATTTAAGCACACAGCATTTTTTTTTTTTTTTTTTTTACAGAAGTTTTTAGTTAGTGAAGACCTTGCTTTTGGATAGAAGTTAACTAACTAAAAACTTCTGTAAATAAAATATGCTGCGTGCTTAAATAGAACACTTTTTTAAATTTACCGAATCGTAATTTAATAAGGCTGACTATGTCTACTTGTTAATTTAGGAATGTGGATGCCCAGTCCTCTACAATAAACAGCTCCTAAGCATTGGTAGTTTGAGGAGTGGTCTCGTATAATTCAAAGGACTTTATTATTTAATACTGAGCACTTTGATATATCCACTCTTGGACATACAATTTTGGGTACATTCACTTTTTTGGATATTTAGTATTTTTTATATCCATCATATTGATATTCATCATATTTATGATTATGTGATTTAGCATAATCATTATTTGCACTTGGCACTGTTCACTTATATTATTTTTGTGCAATATTTATTACAGCAATTGCTTCCCAGTTGTTCACAGCACTTAAATAGCTGGATCACATTTTCAGTGTTCTCATAGGATCATTTATTTAATATATATAGTGGCATATTGAGTCCTTTCCACTCCCTATCCAATTTCACGTGACGTCAGAGTATCAAGATTTTAATTTAAAGTTTTAACCATATTATTAAACGTTAAGTTTTAGTATGTACTATTCTCTATATTACAAATAGGCCCCTGGGTGTGCACCATGTAAAAGGGATACCCTTTACTTTTTCTCCTTCTTTCTACTGTTATAAATGTTATCCCTAGTAGCACCCCATTGTACCTAGTTCCCTTTACACCTGAGCCACCTGTTACTTTGTTGTACTATTATTAGATTTAAGATTTTCATTAAACATTTAAGTTTCTCTCTTGTGTACCTGCTAATGTTGTTTTGTCATAAATTCCACAAGCTGGTAAAGTTGTTTTTTTTTTTTTTTGCTTTTTATTTTTTTTAATTTATTTATCAAACTACGGTGGTCCTTTACTTTGAATTACTATGGCATCAGTAACATGTGTGGTAGCAGAGTACAACTAACTTATGTTCTCTTAAATAGACACCATCCAAGAAGAAAATTGAAATCAGTACTATAGCAAGCAATTACCACCTAGAAGTTAATCCAAGGTAAGTAGTAAACTATAAAGATTTTAAAAAGTTGACTTTTGTCCGTGTACTCTTGTGCAAATTTAGTGTTCTTTTCACTGGTAGTATACTCAGATTGGAAGAAAGTTCTATCATCAGTTCACTTTTAAAAATGTATTTACTTTTTGCAGTGATGCTGGAAACAGTGATCGTGTAGTGATTCAAGAGTTATTGAAGACTGTTGCCCAGTCTCAGCAACTTGAGACCAGTGCTCAGAGAGACTTTAAAGGTGTGTATGTTATGTGATCTTAAAGACAAGCAAGCTTATACCATTTTAAAGACACATACATTGTCTATTGTAATGTAAATATATGCATGCCCAGGGCAATCACATATCTAGTTGTGAGCGTACGAGTTGTTGCTAACGCTTGCGGACTGAGGCCCTCGCGAAGCGAGGGTCCCAGTTTCTGGCAAGGAGCGCCGCAGCAACTGCGACACTCGCAAACTTCACGTCGTAACGCAAAAAACATGAGACACGTTAGCACACATTACGACCTCGCAAAAATCATCCGCAAACCAGCGAACATGAAAAAATTTAAAACACAATAAATACACACAACACATACATAAAAAAGCTTACCTACAGCAAGAGGAAGCATCCAGGACCTCAAAAAAGCAAGTTACACCTTCATTTAACTAAAAATAAGAGTTTAGACAGAAAAAAATTCTCTAAGCAAGAGAAAAAATGGCAAAACGGAAACGAGGCTACAGCACTCTAAACGCGCAAAACACCACAAAAGACCTACAGATATTCCGCTAAGACGCATACCACACATTACCTGCCATTTTAAGACAATGCGGAAGTACACGACTACGCTAACGGTTTGGTCTCGCGCACACACTGCACACATTCATCACGCTTACACAGCAACTCCACACCACTAATGCTGCAGCAGCATCAAAACAGATTGCCAGCTCTTCAACACAATGCTTCAAAATAGGTAAAGTATATTCATTTATTAATGGATTATATATTTCATTATTATACACCAAACCGCATTAGCTACCTTACAATTTCATTGCTGTCATTTTTTGACGGGCAATTCTCTAGTATAGTTTAGATAAAATCAAACAGTAACATATAGATAGATATATTCCCTTCATTGGCTTCTATTAAAAGTTTGGGTGATTAATGTGGCTGGCTCATAAAAATGTATCAGCCCCTTCAGTAAATAATTTAGTGAGTATGCACAAAATAACAAATGTCTCTAAGATGTATATTTCCAGCATATAGCTTGGTGTGTTTGCATTATGCTCTTTAGATAAAAGTCAACATTTCATTTTTAGATGCAATACAAATTTCCTTACTTTTAGCTAGTTGTGCTCAGGAAAAAAAAACCTCATTCTGCCTCTAACAATCACATCTCAGGAGTGGAAACTTCTGGGAAACCAGGGTTCCTAAACTTTTACTTCTAGCTCCTATGTATTGTTTTTAAAGTGTAATGTATTTCCATGAAGGGATTCCTTCCAGGCTCCTAGAAACAACTTGTCTGGTTCTTATAAAATCTTCCTGGCTCCTAAGTGTCCTGCCCTGTCTATTCTAGCACATGCATACATGGTGAGAGCCATAAGCTCTTATTCCACATATCTGGCTGTCTTTAAATATGGTGCAAGTATCCCATATGAGCTTAAAATCAAATGTACATGTCTTATTGCGTAAAGACAGGGACCTCCATTTTTTTGCCACGTGTAAATATTGTTTTTTGCCTTGCACGTTCCCTTGTTTAGCTGATGGTATATGTTGGCACATTACAAATAAAGGCTAGTAATAAGCATAGGGCAGGGCCGTGTTTGTGTGTTTTCTGTTTGTCTTTTTAATATGAAGTCTTGAAATTTCAGCAGTGCAAATCATTAACTGTCAATTTTAACTTTATGATTTTAAAGCATTGCTCCCAACCCTTTTTATGTGGGGGTCAACTGGTTACTTTGCAATGCTCATTTGGACCTCCTTTCATATCTAGAACATTTTTAATAGGGTGCTTTGCACTGATTTGAATGCAGTACATTTTAACTGCAGATAAGTTAATCAATTACATTTTCTATACATTTACAGCTTTATTAAATTGTGATTCGGTAAATTTAAAAGCGCTCTATTTATTTAGGCACACAGCATATTTTTTTACAGAAGCTTTTAGTTAGTGAAGACCTTGCTTTTGAGAAGTTCACTAACTAAAAACTTCTGTAAATAAAATATGCTCTGTGCTTATATAGAGCCCTCTTTAAATTTACTGAATCGCAATTTAATAAGGCTGTTAATATTTTTGGTATTTAAGTGTTCCCCTCATCCCTCTTTCTTATGAGGACTAGCACCTAGGTTGTTGTGGAAAGCTCACTTCTTCTTTTATGGAATGGTTCTACTAGCGTCTGAATATTTTAGGGGTATAATGCTGCTCTAACTGATTTATGGCTACTTTTACTTTCATTTTTATCCACCTCTGCTTTAATATACCTCATTGTACATTTGAATGTAATCATCGAATGCTTAGGAATGTACCAGTGTTTTGTCTATATTTTTATGCCTAATTTTAACATACTATTTTTTTTTTTTGCAGTTGTCCTACTAACAGAAGTTGATAAACTCACTAAAGATGCTCAGCATGCTTTGAGAAGAACAATGGAGAAATACATGTCTACTTGCAGACTTATATTATGTTGTAATTCAACATCAAAAGTTATTTCTCCTATTCGAAGCAGATGTTTGGCAATTCGTGTTCCAGCTCCCACAGTTGAAGAGGTGCTTTTAACTCATAATCTTTCTCTTTCAGTATAATAGTTAAAAAAAAAAAATACTATGGTTTAATACACCGGTAGCTGTAGTTTGCATGGTAAAAGTGAAATTCCAAAAAATAAAAAACTTTTGAGATAAGATGTTGAACAAAGTCTTTCTTTTTTGATATTTTGAAAGCTTTTAGCTTTTGTTGATACACTAATGCACATCTCGAAAATACATTTATTCGCGGTCACATATAGCATTCATTTTCTTAGTGTATTTGGTTCGAATACCAATTTAATATTATTGATTGTGATTGTTTAAAGTTCCTAGTCTTTTACAAAAGGCTTTTAAAAGTTATTCAAAGAAAACAAAAGGTGGAAAGCTTGTTTTGACAAGTCTTTACATGTATATTCTGCCATGTAAATATATTGCCTTTTTTTTTTTTTTTTTTTTTTTTTTTTAAAGTAGTGTGATTTGGAAAATAAGTTGAGGTGACCTAATGGGAAATGGATAAGAAGACTCTAGTAGCCTTATTCCATTAGCTACTTGCAAATGCATTGCAAATTGCATACATTTGGCTTCTGTGTTTTTTTTTATTTTTTTTAAATGTTTATATGCATTCTGTTGACTTAAGAATTTATTAGTGCCAATAAGTAATATTTGCTGAACATGAGGCAATATAAAGAGTGATTTTAAGTGTGTATAAATTTGCGAATTGAGCAATAGAATAGGGATCTAGGTGTAGGTAAAACAATCTCTGGAATGCAGAGACAGCTTGTACACGTGCCTTCAATGGTTATTGAGATTAGCTGAAAGAAGGAAGTAGATGCTGGTTATTCAGTCAGTTTTGAAGTACTCTGGTCCATATTAGTCCACATAGCGAGCGTAGAATTTATGTGGGGCAGATACCAAATAGTTGGAAACAAGGAGACAAACACTTATATATATATATATATATATATATATATATATATATATATATATATATATATAATTTTCTTTGCTATATCAACCAACTTAGTAGTATTTGTATAATGTTTGTGAGTTACTGACCCATGAGATACTATTCTCACAATGAAAGCTGGGCTATTTATATATGTATCTCTAACTAGCCTCATGCATACTCTATAGTCTTGAATGCCTGTTATTTGGGTGTTACATTGTTTTACATGAATCTTATCCCACTGAAGAATATTTTTGAAAAAGTTCAACGCTGAAACTAAGTTGCTTTGAAACTGCAATATATTACATACCCTTAGGATTCTATGTGATATAATTAATGAAAGGTGTCTTGGACACATGTGTGTCAATGTATTGTTCTAATATTTTAAAAAGTATTAAAAAAATTTTTTCTTTATGTATTTTAGATTTGCTCAGTTTTGTTTAGTGTATGCAAAAAAGAAGGCTTGACATTGCCACAGGAACTTGCACGCAGGATTGCAGAAAAATCTAATAGAAATCTTAGAAAAGCACTTCTAATGTGTGAGGCCTGTCGCGTTCAACAGTAAGTTCAATAATAAATGTAAATTTTAATAACTATTAATATCATACATTTGCAACATACAGCTGACACCTACATCTCATATCATTACCATTTTAACACACTGTTTAATCTGTACATAATACTGAATTTGCTGATTTCACTAGGAATATAATATACCAATGGATCGCTTTACTTTTGTGTATTTTAAGACATGCTTAAAAGATCAGTTTTTTTTTTTTTTCGTGCCTAAAATCTTATGAATATATGATCCAATCATGTTATTATGACCACCAGCTAATATCTCTATTAACAGTCACGGACAGCATCTAGACGGTGGGGTAATGAGTCAATAAGATACTGAAAGGTTGGCAAGGGTATATGGAGCCATGCAGACTGCAGTGCATACGACAGCTGCTGAAGAGTACGTGGTGGAGGATCAATATGCTGTACATTGCGATCAAGGTGGTCCTACAGGTGCTCTATGAGGATCAATTTGTGGAATTTGGAGGCTAGAAGAGTACTTGGAAGTCTTTGTTGTGCTCCTCCAACTACTCCCGACAGTTTTGGCCGTATATGTTGCATTGTCCTACTGGAAGATCCCATCCGCTCTAGGTAGGACGGTCAACATGTATGGGTGTACTTGACCTGCAAGGATAGATAGATAACCCAATCGGTTGAAAGTGCCTTCCAGAGGTATGTGTGGACCCAGACCAAAACCCCTACCAAAAAATGGTTGCAGAGTGTTTGTTCTGCGAGTTTTAGCGCCTGACACGCCAACGTTCGTCCAGTCGATGGAGCAGAAAATGTGACTCATCAGAGAAGGTATCCCTTTGCTAAACAGAAGAGGTCCAATTTCGGTGCTTTTGTACAAATTGAAGCTGCCCCGTTTGGTTACTAAATGGTTTGTCAACTCTACAGCTAATGAAAACTGTAACTTATAAGTACAGAGTGTGCAGTTGATTAGTAACCAATTGGTGGCAACATTCTGCAACATGCAACTCGAGAGATGTCACTGACGGGCTTATTTTAAAACTCTGCACTTCACAGGTCTTTGTATACATGAGCTGCAGAGGGCATGACATAATAGGTACAAATTATATAATTGTAGGTAGAAAAACAGAACTTTTAAGCACTGCTTAATGAAACAAAGTGCATGAAAGTAAATGGGTATTTTATATTTCTAGTTAAATCTATCCTATCTTGCTGCAGTATTGATGGCAGTTGAACGTGCATTTACTGTTATACTTGGACACAGGATTTTGAAATAAGTTTTGTTGGATTTTCTCTTTTTTTTATTTTTTTTATTTTTTATTTTCTTTAACTTCGTGCTCCTTAGTGATCTATGTATTTTATTTTTATTGTCTTCAGATATCCCTTCAGTTCTGATCAAGATTTGCCAGAAACAGATTGGGAAGTTTATGTAAAGGAGACCGCTAATGCTATTGTCAGTCAACAGTCACCACAACGGTATGCATTTTTTTAACATCTATCTATCTATCTATCTATCATGTGTATACTAGGAGCCTAAAAGAGTATTTATACAGGGAACATTTATGTAAAGCTAGTTTTTGATTGGTGGTAGGGGATTAAAGTTTGGTGCCTCTGCTGGACACTATTGACATCCATAATAAAGAAGTGAGATTGTGTCAATGGTGGTGTTTTTTTCAGGAGTGTGGTGCTTGTATCTATGAATGCAGCTTCTTAGCTTGTCCTGGAAAAAGGGGGTTGGTGCCAATTTTAGTATCCTCCAATTATATAACCGAGCCATGTTTTTTTTTTTTTTTTTTTTTTTTTGCCCAGTCATCCCTCTACTGCTGGATATAAAGCTATATCACTCTTAGTCCAGCCCTCAGGAAGTAATGCAAAGAGATGATTGATTCTTCTATACTAAAACACAATCATCAACAATTCAGATTTAAAAAACAAACTCTATGATCATTGCTTACACAGCTGCTAATGCTATTAGTTGATGTATATTTCACAAACACGTGTATACAAAGAAAACATTCAGGGATAATTAAATAAAACAAAATATTTTAAAACCATTTTGATGTTCGCTTACATTACAATATATAATCAAAGTGATACCCTGACAATTTTAATTTTACAATCTATTTGTCACAAACACATATGAGCTAGGTTCATAAATAAATAAAGTTCCTTGTCTATTAAGATGCATGACACATTATGACTTAGAGTCTTTCATAATGATAATTTTACTATGGATTCAGTATCCTATCTCAAAATCTGAATTCATGAAACAAGATCTCTTCATAACCCCTTTTGTCTCTAAAGGAAAGGCCCAATTTAACAGACATTTTTTTGTAATATAAGCAAAATTCTTATTCAAGCTTAGGTAGGGGTGTACAAAGAAAATTAAGCTTTGCGAAGCAAATGCAGCTTGCAAGACAACTCCTTTTTCCATAAAGCATGTACATTAACGATTACACACGTTATCAATAGACTTTACACCAAAAAGACCATGCCTCGGTCTGAAGTCTCTCAGGTAGTGCCCTAAGATTCCCTTCATCAGTAATGGGACATTTTTCTGGTAAAACCGCTTTGCGAGTCCGGTTGCGGCCCATCGACCACACGGGACTTAGGCTGCAATGAACTCCAAAGACGCTCACTGCACAGCGAGGTGAGCAGTTGATGCACTGGGAACTTGGACGCAACCGCGAGCCTCAAAGCCAGGACATCCGTTTGCAGCCCATAGGGCGGCAACCGTGAGCCTCGCGTGACTTAATGGGCGAACCACTGAACTGAAAAGACATGAAAAAAACAACAAATATGCCTCAAATTAATTTACACAAACAGCACGGGGGAGAGCTAGGAAGCTTTTTTTTTTTTTTTTTTCACCATCGAAAATCGCCTAAGCGAGAGAAAAAATGGCTGCCGAAAAATGCAAAAGGATGTAAAAACTAGCCCAAAGGACGTAAAATAGCCCGAAGCGGTAAAACTCAAGCGCAAGGCCTATAAATTACACAGGGGGAGAGGCTTGCAATGAGCGCCAAAGGTGCTCAGAGGGCCCATTGCCTCACATTGTGTGGCAAACAGCATTGCTAGCCTTACAATTGCACAGTAGATGGAGGGAGAGGCTTGCAATCAGCAGGCATGTGACTGAACCATTTTAATGGACCATTTACATCATGGTGTGAAAGGGCATAAGATTGTACGTTGCAGTAGTAAAACGGATAACAAAGCCACACGGTGAAGGCAATGATTGATGGCAGTTTTCCCCCTGCACTCAGGATTGCACTAACAAGTTAACCCATACTTGACCTGTTTAGATGATTCCAGCATTCCATGCTCTGCACAGATGGATTTAGGGTTAATCTCTTTTTTTTTTTTTTTTCCTAGTACTCACTACATGGAGCTGTGGGTCTGGCTAAGGGCACTCCGTGACAAATATGCATATTTTTTTTTATTGAGAAATCAGATAAAATCAAATCTGTTTATTTAAAAAAAATTCAAAAGTATTTCAACATGGGTTTTAGGAGATCTTTACTATAATGTGATCCAAATTGTGCTGCATTAAGTGGATCTTAAAGTTGTAAGTTAATATATCTCTTACCATTTCCCGTATTGCCCTCCAGTACATAAGTGCTATCCTTCTTGACTTACAGTTTTACTATTGCAAGATATTTTCCTTAGAAGTTGTATAAACGTTCACATAAATTCAGATACATTTGGATAAATGGATGACTGGACCGTAACTATTCCTTAATTACAAAATCACTTGTGTTGCTTATGACATCTTGTAGATGATAGCCTTACATTTAAAATTTCATGATTATAAATACCAGATATTGACTTGTGGTTTTTGGTTATAAATTCTATTTACAAACTTGGCTTACTTGGTATATTACTTTGCTTGGTAAATACAGAACTATTTTTCTAAAGTTAATAGAAAGCAGCTTTGGGGGGAAAAAAATCTATTTTTTTTATTTCCACAGATTACTAGAGGTTCGAGGTCGACTGTATGAACTTCTGACTCATTGTATACCTCCTGAAATTATTATAAAGGTACCCTTTCCTTTTTATAATAGTTACTTTTTCCAATTTGTTATACACTATAGCAGTGGTTCCCAAACCTCTCCTCAAGTGAGGCCATGATTTAGGTCGAAGACAATTGTGGCTCCAGCACATATTGAATACTAGTTGCCTCGCCTTTGTTCACACAGTGGTTCACCTAAATCATGGCCTGTCTTGAGGAGAGGTTTCGGGAACAAATATAGTACTGGTTTCTCTACCTTACCATGTTTTTCCTTGTTTTAATATAGGCTATAGCCAATCTGCCTGCTAAGAGGTGTAGGCAGTTGAATGTTTCCAAAAAGTACTTATTTTAAGAAAGCTAATAAATTCCATAACTTAGAGGGGAAGTCATTTAAGGAATCTTATTTTTGAGGGTACTCTAAACACTCCCCTTAGCAATGATTCAAGCATTTGAGGCGACCTGCTACACTATGGATGTACTAATGCAGGAGCAGAACATTTTTTGGGTACTACCTTAATCTATAATCTTAACAGACCTGCATCCTCTCTATCATAACTTCAATGTATAGGATGTATGCGGAGGAAGGAATACCTACCTTGCTTGTTAATTATTACTTTTTTTTTATTTACAAAATAGTTATTTAATTCTTATATCAATCTAATGTTCACTTTTGGTGGCACATTTTAAATGTACATGAATACAATAATTTGACACAAGGTTTTATTTCATCTAACATAGTTGTTGTGTTAATTTTCAGCATTTGTTATCGGAGCTGCTTAATAACTGTGATGGACAGCTGAAGGGCGAGGTGGCACAGATGGCTGCTTTCTATGAGCATCGGTTGCAAC
This sequence comes from Discoglossus pictus, assembly GCA_027410445.1. NCBI lineage: Eukaryota > Metazoa > Chordata > Amphibia > Anura > Alytidae > Discoglossus > Discoglossus pictus. The sequence goes on along the minus strand of CM050164.1, from coordinate 414,635,057 downwards.
TTGGAAGCAAAGCAGTCTATCACCTGGAAGCATTTGTGGCAAAGTTTATGGCCATTTATAAGAAGTTTATGGAGGATGGGCTTGAAGCTATGATGTTCTAATTATGTAGTCTAAAATGACCACAAATCCTGTGTATATAGCTCCTCAAAACTATTTTTCTGTTTGCATATACTTTAGCACTTGCTTAATATCTTGGGTAATTTTAATTTCTTGAAACATTTCTTTTATTATGCATTCAATAGGCCATGATTGGGAATTCTCTCCAAAATTAAATGGTGGAATCTTGGGCCAAACCTTTGGCTTTGTCATTTTCCAAGGTTTGTTGATGATAGACAAATGTTTGGTCTAAATGTTTAATTTAAATGTCCTTTTTCAGAAAATGTGAACCGTTGAAATGTAGGCTGACTTCTTTTGTTTGGTCAGACAGCTGTTTGCAATTTAAGGGTTGGGTTTAAATAACAAACACTTGCAAAACCTGTTTTTAGTGAGTGTCACAAGATTGACAAAAACTGTCAAAACGTATTTTCCACTCCACGATGAAGAGTTTAACTTAAATTGCCAGCTTAGTATTGATTGTCTAATCCCACTATTTTTCATTTTCTAATGCTGCTAAGATAACAATGTTCTAGAAAGTAGAAGATAAAGTTCAAATTTTAAGCCTTTAGTATAAGCACAATATTTGACTATTTTAATAAACTATAGTTTGTGCACTTGTAAATAAAGGATAGTCCTCTACAAAAACTTTCAGCAAAATTAAATGGAACCTACTGCACTATGCTTGGGTCTAAGACTTCCTCTATTCCTTCTAAAACACTCTCCCTCTTCTCTCTGTTTCTGAATCCCTTTCCAGTGCTCTCGTAATTCTTTTCAGATCTATATCTTGTTTTCCACAAACCTTTTTAAAACAAATGTCTTATGGAAATGCAAATAACTATACAAGAAACTGTTTATATGTAAAACTATAGCCATTTAGAGCTTTGGAAATTATGTTAAAAGAAGTATATTAGGACATTATAGAAACAGTGATTTGTATTAAAACCAATCAACAAAATGTTGATTATAAGATATTGTTCGTTTTACTTTACCCCCTCACCCCATGAAACTTTGCACATTTAAATGTTAGTGAACTTGTATGTTTCTACAACTCCAGTAGTCCACACTCTACGCACTCTCCCAATTTAAAAAAAAAATGTATTTACTGTTTTATAGCCAATCATTTAAATATACAAAGATATCGTTTTTGGCAATTCTACAGCAAAAACAGGATTTCCTTTCAAACAAATATTGAGAGTTGAAGCGTTACTTACCCAAAATGATGTACTTCTGAACTATGGATCTCTTGTCTTTGAAGGAACTGTCCAGTTTTTTTTCTTTCAAGTGTCAGATAGGACTTCCTTTACTATTTGATTAAGGCTATAAATCCGGTCATCTTTTTTTTTTTTTTACACATACTGAAAACTTCCTGTAGAGCCACAACCACACATGCTTTGAATATGACCTACCATATATATGTTAGTAGATCGTATTTGTCTATATGACTGTTAATTTTATTGGTTCTACTATTACTTTGGCTTATACATTTTGTATGAGGTATTGAACACAGATTTGAATTTAAAGTATTACTCTTCTATAACCAGTTGTAGAAATTAGCATGTTGATAGTTGTGGCCCAACCTCCATCATTCATATAATGTGCAGAAATATTAATATAACTCCCCTATTTTTGTGATTAGCAAGACTTGGAGGATCTTACTCAAATTGGGTTCCGAATTTTTTTTTTTTTTTGGCTAATTTCACAGATACACAAATACTTTGAAACTACGGTGACCTAAGTTTGAATTCCTTCCTGTAATACAATAAAAAAAAATGTCTGACCACATTGGCAGGAAAGGAATTGCTCTCACAGTATACTCATTTATGAGCCTGTGTGGGCCACTACCAGTACATTACCCAGGCCTCAGGATTGCCTCCCCCCCCCCCCCCCCCCCCCCCCCCCCCCCCCCCCCCCCATATCACTGCTATCCACTCAAATCAATCCTGTAGACCTTGCATAGAATATTCCAAATACTCCATCAAAGCTCCTATTTTGGATACAGAATTGTAATAAAACCTTCAGCAAAAGTTTTTAAAACCAAACATTACTTTTTTTCCCCACATGGTAATTGGGGGGGGGGGGGGGGGGGGGGGGAAACTATTTGCCCATCATGATGCAAATTCAAACCCACAAAACAATTTGTTTTATATCTGAGACGCGAAAATAAATTGTAAAAACATACTAAAAGTCAAATTGATATATTTGTAAATTGTATTTTTGTGTGAGCCCACATGCAAACCTTAATCCAGTCTTGTTGCATCACTGTAAATAAACTGTGCCTCAATATCTCTTATGTATGATCATTATTCCTTGACATGTCTGTGTTTAAAGATAGTGTTTTCAGGTTATTTGGAGTTCTTTTATGATCACACCTACTCAAGGCTTATCTAAGTTTCCTGGATTATGGACGCATCTAATAGAGAATCAGTAGTGTATGCAAACATTTTTTTGTTTTTGCATGAAACAATACTAAAATAAACATTTACAATCTCACATTGATGTTTGCTAGATATTTACATTGTTTTTAAGCCAAGGCTTTTGTCAGTTGACACCCCTGAAAACCACTGCTAAGATTAGCAAAAAATTCAGTTTTGGCCAATCGGGAGAAAGCAGAGGTTAGCTGATACATTTGTCTCCTATCTAATCCTTGTTGTCTGATTCAGTTGTGATCTTAGACCATCCTGCAGCAAGTACTTCCTTTGAAATGTCAAACTCCATACCAAGCTGCATTTACTGCACACTTGGTTATGTAAGCTTCCTGTGGGTGAGCAAAGCTGGATTTTAATTTCCTGCCTATACACTGAACTTATCCTTATAACACATCTTTTTTTCTGATAATCACTGCCTGTTTCTTACCAAACATTTTAAACCCAGGAAACATAACTTTAAGATGAGAAATGGGTATATATATATATTTTTTTTTCCTTTTGGAATCCCCCACATTCCTGAGTATTGGGTATCTCTGACTTCTGGCCATTGCGATATGTTTCTATTGGTAAGGTGTGTTGGGTATCATGGCAGAGATTATACCACTGCAAATGTTTTGGGATTTATTTATCTGGCACTCTTGTTTCCTACAGTACAGCGCTGTGTAAAAGAGGAGGAGTGCAGCACTTATATAAGTTAAAAAAAAAAAAATTCCTGTCTTACCAGCTTCCTATAAACTTCTACTATAGTGCTCTTGGTGTCTGCTTTTAAAGTTTCTCCTTCTATCTTTGCTGTAAATTGTAGGGATTTATCAGGTTTAATTTGCTCTGGTAAGCATTCTGTAGCGCTCTTGAGTGATACAGGAAAAAATATATTCAGTAGGCATGTGATTTAGGCATTACTTGGCCCAAGAAACGCAGCAGCAATCAATATCCTTGAGCAAATAAATGAGATTGCGATATTTGCTCCAAGTGTGCAGCTTCTCTCAAAGCACCTCTCATGGTTGTGTCTAAATAGATAAAAGAAAGGGGGGGGGATATAGTTCATCCCTTCTTGCTGCAGATCACTAGGGAAAGGACTACCCCTGTCCCATGTATATACCAACTAGAGATTCAACTCTCACCTTCACAGATCTCATATATTTGAGGTATAAAACTTGCTTCCCAACACGTTTCTGGTTGGTTACCCCTCGTTTCCTGTCACTGTTTGTGTCGTGGTACTGTTCTGTATAAGATTCCTGGTGTGTGGTATACACGTATGGATGAAATGTCTTAATTGGAATAGTCAATAGTTGGTAACTATGCCACTGTGATTTCTACAAAGATATTCTCTTTTATGCAATAAAACATCCTTTTGTATGAAGTAATCAATTTTGAGAGGTGAAACAATATTCCATTTGTTGTACTATGTAATACTCACCACTTTGTGTAGCTTTTACAGATGTTAGCAACCTGAGTTCTTTCATTGATAGACTGAAGGACGTAAAACCAGTTGTTAGTATGAGTGTAGCTGTTGTTATTGACCTTGCTATAGGTGATGGGGTTGAGGGACTTAAGGTGAAAAGTACAGGGGAGGTCATGAATACATAAGACAGACCTAACACAAGTACACAGTGGCACAGCAGGTGTTGAGGGATCTGCTCTTATTAGAGCTTTCAATCTAAGCAGGTGTCAAAGGTAAGAGATAAAATGGGAGGGGTAGCAGGATTTTCTGCACAAAAGACCTTCATAGTTTTCTTTGAATAGTTATTTGGGGACAAGTTCATAAATTGCTCTGTGTATGAGAGAGCTGGGAAGAGTATAGGAGAGGTTGACCGCAAAGAATAGACCTCCACAGAGAAATCCTGGAGACTGTGTGACTAGAGGAATGGGGATGTATGTTGAAGGGAGCATTAAGGGGGCTGTTAAAGGGAATATATGTAACTGCAAAATGATGAGTTCTGTGGGAGCTGTAAAAAGGTGTCATACCTTGAGTAATATTGAAACGCCAAGTAAATTGCAGGATGTGACTTCTGCCGAGCTAGAGGTGGCACATACATTAGGAAAATATTAAATGTATAAAATCATTCCTATCGTACATTAAGATTTTAGATTCATAAACTATAACCTTTTTAAAATTCTAAAATATTCAGTTTGTGATTGGTATGTTTGAATCGGATACTGGTAATGTGGAATTTATTTACTACAATATAAATGTATTTTATACTCTGATGCTTAATCCAGATAAACACACGCAGGAAAATTCAGACTGTCTACATTTTAATGTAGTCACATTGAGATTTAGACAGTTTTCCTGCATGTGTTTATCTGGATTATGATTAGAGTATGAGATCAGTATATTTACCAACACTCTATTTTTCCATTTATTCCATTTTTCTCTTCTTGTTTCATTTCTTGGTTATCTCCTCACTAGCTGGGAACATGTGAAACTTTTCTATAAGCAGATATATAGTACCGTTTGTGTGTGTTTATTGGCTACAGAGCATTGGTGAGTAACAGGTGGTCTTTGTGGCGTCTGAAATTGGGAGAGCATGTAACACCGTTCAATTTATCTCTAAACTTGCAAATAATATGCAATTTTACTCCCAAATCCTTCTCTTCATTATGGATACCTCTATTACCAATAGATTCCTTTTCTACAGTGGTTTTACCACTTTACTTTGGGTAAAATAAAAAGATTTTAAGCCATGAGCCCCTTTTTAAGTACTCAGTAGCTGCATATGAGGCCCTCAACTGAAATAGGTTACACATCACTCTTCTAGTCTCAAGTTTTCCCTTCATGTCTTTACTCTCTAATAATGTGAGGCACTTATTGCACTTCATACATGTTGTACATGTACTTGGGAAACACATGTTGGGGGTCATATTGAATTAGGGCTGACATTTCTCCCATGACTGCACTAAAAGCAGACCACCATAGATTTATATACTGTCCTTCCTTTTAATATATTTTATTACTATTTGCACATTCTGTATTTGGGCAGGTCATTTTTTTTCTTTGTTTAGATTATATTTATAACTGACGTTATAGTGAGACATAAATGAAGTGAATAATAAAAAAAAACAGACCTGACTGAATAATACACATGCAACCTAAGATAGTTGTAAATAAAAATTGAAAATAAGAGCAACCTAACCCATTTATACATGGCATTATCAAAGTTATCTCCACACATAAATGGTTTAGACTTGTGAAGTGCAGTTAAGTGAATTTTACATTCCTTTGAACATATGAAAAAAGTTAATTTACATTCCTTAGTCACAAACGTTTTTTGTCTTGCGGTTAATCATTCATTTTTATACTGTGCACAATTGTTCTAAACAGGTCCTTAATTCAGCATCAGAGATTCTTACTAGTAGATGTAGGGATTTCTTCTCTTAAACTGCAACCATAAGCAAATGCTCTTGTGATCTAAACCTATTTCAAGTGTGTGTGTGTAATATATATATATAACACAATAGCCTTCTTTTTAAATTCATTGAACTCATACATATGAAAGTAAGTGACTGACGGTCTTGGGGCGTGACCGCAAATGTCAGGATAGCCGTGTAGTACGGCAGAAGGTCAATGGGGAGAGGAAGCATGTAGCTAAGCTCCACGCCAAGTTTGAGCCAGCAGACATGGTGGAGAAATGAAGACTCCTGACCCTTATATCACTCAAGCCAGCAGACTCAGACATAGAATCTGAAAACCGATTACCGGAGCGAGGGACAACTACCGGAAGCTGAATCCGGTCCTCGCGTTGAGGTGAGAGATCTCCGCAAGCTGGTAACGTATGACAGTGTGATGCTGGATGTAGCAGTGAACTGACGACAGTGGATGCAGGTCAGTGGAGGCTGTTTACAAATGCTCTGTCTGATGTTGAAGTGTGTTACTGCATAGCACTGACAACACGGTGCTCTGGGGCATATGTGTGCTGGTTGGAGATCTCAGAGCAGTGGATGATGGCGATTGCAGGCAGTGGAAGCTGTTACATTAATGCACAGTCTGCAGGCTGAAATGTGCATTGTCTAAACAACATTGGTAATATAGAACTCAGAGACTCTAGTGCTGCTGCTGAATAGTATTGACAAAACGGTGCTCTGTGCTTCATGTGTGCTGACTCAGAGCAGTGGAATATAGCGGCGCAGGCAGTGGAAGCTGTTATTCGAATATCCTGTTTGCTGGCTGAATTGTGCTGAACATCATTTCAATAGGGGAATTCTGAGAGACTTGAGTTGTGCTGCTGGAGTATTTTTGAGCAGAGCACAGTGAGCTGGCACAAGAAGTACCTGGGAATCAAGGCTCTATTGGTGCGTCCTAAACAGTATAGATTTCTAGGCTCGGACTGATATGTCTGACATTTAATATTGGTACTTACATTATGTTTTGGACTGATCTGACTGTGACATTCACCATTGGTGCTTATTTGGCATAGTATCAGTACTGTGTTGAAGTTTAATCAACTCTGGCAGCTTGCTAGAAGGCACAGTAAACTGCAATTTGCTAGACACTAGGCTACAGATACAATTAACTGAGGACAGATAGAGGACCTTGAGATCAAGGATTAATAACCCTTATCCACTATATATCAAATTAGTATTTAAGCTATTACATAAAAATATGCATAAAGCAAAAGGCACCTTGCATGGCAAAGCGAAGTCAAATAATAAAACCAGTCAGATCACGGCTATTTTCTTCCTATAAACAAAGAACAGGAACAAGAAAGTTTATCCCTGGAATTCCATCAAGTGAACAAATCTCTGGACTTTAATCGGACTATGTTATCAGATAATTCTCCCAATACAGATACAGAAGGCCAAGGTGAAGAAGCATTAACTATTTCCAAGATGGAGTTATTACAAAACTTCCAATCGTCCTTTATGTTAGACATTAAACAAATAATAGAAAATTCTAAGCTTATAAACGAAGTTAACATCAAACTTGGAAGTTAAATTCGATAATTTAATAAAAGATCATAATACACTTCTAACTCATTCAGCAAAATTGGAAAATAAATTAACTGAGTTAAACAGCAAAAAGTCCCTCACAGAGTACCGATCGAGACAAAACAATGTAAGAATCAAGGGAATTCCTGAGGACATATTGAATGAGAATTTAAGACAATATGTTATTAATATGCGGTCTTCTTTGGCTCTGGAGGTTCCACAAATAGAAATGAGATTGGAAGCTTGCCATAGACTTCCAAAACCTTCATATCTGGAGAAACACACTCCCAGAGATGTTATTATTAAATTACAGTATCTGTCAACTAAGGAAAAGATAATAAAAGCCAATATCAAAACAGAAAAGCTCCAACTGCCGTATGACAATATAAAGATCTTCACAGATTTATCAGCTACAACGCTCTTAAAAAGAAGAGAATTTTCAGTTATACCTTAGCATCAAGAAAAGAAGGTTATGCATATAGATGGCTTGCTCAAGGAGGCCTGTCAATTTTGAAAGACACTTGCTGGCACAAGGTTACCACCTTAAAACAAGGAATATAATTTCTCAGCTCTTGGAACATCACAACAGGGAATTTGGAGAAGACAAACAAACCACTAATTCTTTAGATCCCAGAATGGCATAAAGCCTGATTTAAATTGTTAACCAACTGAGATTACTGGGCTGAACAACCATTACGTGGATAGGATCACAAAATTATATAAAACTCATTACATGGGTTTAGAGCAATAGATACAAACTAAGATTAAGTAATCCTATGTACTAGTTTTTATAAGAGTAATCATGATGGGCTTTAAATACTAGAATACTTACTCTCTTCGGCTGCTATAAAGAAAAATTACGTTTTTGATAAGCACTAATATATGTTTTGGTATAAAGATTGTTTAATTGCAACTTGTATGTATTCAACAAAGAGGTTAAATTACCTAAGAGAAGCACTTAATGGCTTTTCCCTTTTTAGGGGGTCTTTTTTTTTTAATTTTCATTAAAAGTTTACAAGATTTTGATATTTAAAAATTTTTTTTATTTTAATTAATGTAGAAGGTGTTAAATCATATGGATAACTTACACACTCATAAATGTAAGTATGCCATTATTAAGTTGAATAATTAGTAATAGATTAATACATTTTCGAAGAACATTATATTTTATTATTAGAATTTTACACTTTTTTAATAGTAGACTGGATATAAGTAAAAGTAAAAAGGTTGGTTAATTAATGAGCTACATAGGCCAATGTCCTCATATTGTTGTTGACCGTACATTTCTGAACATTGGCATATAGCCCTATCGTTATGTGTTGGTATATAAAATTGTCTATGAATGTAAGAGTGATTGGTTATGTATGGATGAGAGGGACTGAGAATGTTTTGGGAGCTCTAATTAACTCAGGAAACAGATTAAAGTGTAGGCTGAATTATCTAATGAAGTTACCAGGGGAATATGTTTTTTTTCTTAAAATACAACTGCTTTTTTCAACTGCTAGTATGGAAGAAGATATGTCCATTAAGATATTGAGCCTAAATGTGAGGGATCTGAACTCCCCTAATAAGAGATTTTCAATTTTAAGACTGATCAAGCAACAGAAAGCAAAAATTATCCTTTTACAAGAAATGCACTGGTCAGAAAATTAAATTCCTATATTTAGTTCAAACCATTACGAATATAAATATCATTCGACCTTTAACAATAAATCAAGAGGTGTATCTATATTTTTTGATTGTAGCTTAAAAATGAAGGAAACTCTATGCGAATGCGACCCTTGGGGTAGGTTTATATTGTGGATAGGGGAAATTAACGATCAACATGTCTCCTTGCTCAATATTTATGCCCCTAATGATAATCAACTTTTCTTTATAAAAAAGACAATAAAGAAACTTAAAAAATTAGGACATGGATTTGAAATAATGGCAGGAGATTTTAATGCTACTATTAATCCAATGTTAGACAAAAAATCTAATAAAACCATCAAAAATCTAGATGTAGTGCTTAGAAATGATAATAAACTCTCAAAATGTATAAAAGATAATCACATAGATCAAGAATAGATTTTTTTTAATTAACAAAGGAAGTTTGGCTAAGGTTACGGAAGCCAATATAGGCCAGATATCCGTATCGGATCATGCTCCAGTTAGTATAAACATAAAATTAGACCAAGAAATAAAGGAAAGACCAATCTGGAAACTGGATGATGCGTTGTTGAGGGACAAAAACACAGTGTCATCATTGAGAGTCGAAATAAAAAAAAAATATGATATCAATTCTAGAACTGTGGAGCAAAACAGCACACTGTGGATGTAATTTAAGGCCTATCTTAGAGGTCTTTTGATTAATTAAACTATCAAACTAAAAAAAAAAATAGAGGTCTGCCATTAAGGAGTTTACTAATCAAGCTATACAATCTCGAAAAAGAGCACAAAGATATAATCCTAAAGACATTACTTATTTAGAAATAAATGTTTTTGCAAAAACAAGTGAATTCAATCAATCAACATATTTCTGATAAGGCGATTTGGAAATTTCAGCAAACATTTTATTATTATGACAATAAAACGAGTAAAGTGCTAGCGCATAAAATTAAAAATCAAAATGCGGAATTCTAGAATAGATTATTTAATGGATGAGGGCAAAGTTTTTTTAAACCAAAAGATATAACCAGGATTTTTGCTAAATATTATGAAGGTTTATATAACTTGAAAAAAGATACCTTATTCAAGGAACCAAGTGTCCTCGAAATTCAAACGTTTCTAAGTAAGTCTAAACTTCCCAAGATTTCAGATTCTGAACTTGAAAACTTAAATTCACCAATTACTGAACAAGAAGTAATGGAGGCTATAGGTAAACTAAAAGCATGATGATGATCCCGAAAAAAAACAAGAATCCTGTCACTGTGGCAACTATAGGCCAATCTCCTTGATTTAATACAGACTTGAAACTGTACGCAAGGATACTGGCGTTTAGATTGACACATATCCTAAAAAAAAAATATCTCAAAAGAGCAGACAGGATCCATGACTCGCAGACAAGGACCAGACAATATTAGGACGTTTATGGAATTGATTTGTATGGCAGAGGCTGGTAAGGCTCCCACCATGTTCTTATCTTTAGATGCTGAGAAACCATTTGATAGAATGGGGGGTATATGAGACAGGTTCTGCTCGAGATGGGTTTCGGTTTGTTTGGTTCCCATGCAATTGGAGCCCTTTATTCCAATCCATCAGCCTCAGTAACTGGGGCAAGCTTTAGATCTCAAGAGTTCGATATTAGTAATGGAACTCGACAAGGATGTCCCCTCTCCCCCATCCTGTTCATTATATTATTGGAACCTCTAGCCTTAGCTATTAAAAATGATGAAGTAGTGAGGGGGATAGGGGTGGGAGAGAAGTAACACAAAATTACCATGTTTGCAGACGATGTGGTTCTGTCATTGGAAGAACCACTGACAACCTTGCCTCTTAATAGAACAATACAGTAAAGTTTCCAATTATAAACGAAACGTTCGGAAATCAGAGATTCTGAGTATTAATGTATTAAATTCACTAAAATCTAAATTGAAGAATATGTTTCCCTTCGATTGGGAGGTTAACTCATATAAACATCTGGGTATTTCTTTTGATAAAAATATACAAAATATGATCAAAGTGAATTGTGAGTCAACTCAGGCAAAAATAAAAAAATGCATTAATAAGCTGGGAAACAAAAAAAATCCTTTTCAGGGAAAATTGCCAGTGTTAAAATGGGGATTTTGCTAATCATTGGTTATTTGATGAGACGTATTCCACTGGAACTTCCTAAACAATATATAGCAAAGCTACAAAATAGGATCAATACCTTCATTCATTCAAGAAAACATGTTAGAATAAAAAGGGTTGAAATGTCTAGGAGATTTTCTAAAGGGGGAGTTGCGTACCCACTTTTATATCTCTACCAAAAAGCCTCATTACTGGCTCAAACTCTTAAATGGTTAGAGGCTGGTGATAACCTGGCCTGGGTTCCAATAGAAAGTAACATGGTGTTGAATAAGGATTTAAAAGCCTTAATTTTTTTAAATAGTTTCGAGACTAAATCCATCAAGAAAGAGGCATTATACTGGAAAAAAAAAAATAATAAATATAATCTTCTTCCATCAATAAGTATGGCTACTCCATTGTAACAGTTACTACATTTCAAAACATAGTATGGAAGAACCAGTGGACAGATCATGGCCTTCATTATCTGAATAACTTATTAATTTCAATTGAAATGGCCTCTATTCAGCAACTGGAAAAAAATATGGGATTAAACCATTTAACTGGCTGACGCACGCCCAATTAAAGATTTTTTTAGAATCAGCAAGTAAGGTTTGCCAATTTGAATAAATTTGAAGTATTTCTCCTTAATGGTGAATTTTCCCATATGACCTCTAAAATGTTTAATTTTCTACGTACTCAGATAGTCAGATATAACTAAAAATATGCTCTTATGGTCAAATGAACTGAAGATTAACTTAGACCCAAAAGTATGGGATCAAGCTTTAACACACACCAATAAGGTAATTAAAAAACGCGTCTGAAAGAGAAATTTACTTTAAATTAATAAACAGATGGCATATAGTGCCGATCAAGTTATATAATTTCTCTCATAGAACCGAGGACAAACTATGTTGGAGAGGCAGTGGACTGCAAGGTAGTTCTCTTCATATTTGGTGGACTTGTCCCCTTATTATATCACTCTGGGAAAAATGTTTTGACTGTATTTCGACTACCCTTAAGGAGGTTGTCCCTCTAGTGGCCAGCACCGGTCTACTTCATATATTTTTGAAGAACTACTACATTTAAAAAATAGCCTATATGGATTCGATTATTACAATAATTAAAATGACGATTGTGTCTAAATGGAGACAAGCTATATCTCCAAGCTGGAATGAAATTTTAGCTAAAATGGACCGCTGCCGGGAGCTCGAGAGAAACCTCTACGATAATGGAGTTTTAATTAACAACAGTAAATAATGGCTGATTTAGAATGCCAGAACTGAATTACTTCACTGGTTAGTTAGAGATCTGTGTTTGAGATCATGTAAAGAGATCTATTGTTGTAAACTGTCTGCAGGTGGGAATGTGTATGAATGTTGATGTAACTGTCTGTATTGTGTATTAATAAGTGTACGACTTCTAGTTAAATTGAAAATGTTTTCTTTTTCTTATTATTGTATTTATTATATGTTGAACAACTTGATGTCATACGAATGTTTTATATATGTTTATATTTTGTAATAAAAATTATTATAAAAAAAAAAAAAGTAAGTGACTGACAAGTTCCAACATGCCACGATGACAGAACTTCCTCTGAAAGATTATATTGAGGGGGGGGAAATTAAGTCAGAGGCTGTCACGGACCACTGTGCATTGAGCCACCATAGAGGACATACCGCCCCATTGGAAATTATTATTATATTGCCACATGGGAAATGTGGGCAGGTTAGTGGTGGGGTGAATAGCCCCAAAACATAGGGCCGTAGTGTACCAACATGCTCCATATGGTTTTATGGCATGTGTTTCTGCCTTATCCTCTATGCTATATGTCATTTCCCATGTTATATTTCTGTGTTATGTTTAAACTGAAACTAATTAGTCATAAAACAAAATAGGTCTACAAGGAGACATTGTAGACAGATAGGAACCAGTGATTGTATTGTAATCTGTTTTGTCCTATTGTTTGCCAGATACACTCATTACATCTCTGATGTGCTAGACATCTAAAATAAAATTAGTTGACTGCTGAGACACATAGAAACGGTATGTTCTTGTATTTACTCCTGGTGGCTGCGATACTGATCCTATCTCCACCCTACAAGTAACTTGTTCTTGTCACTACCACAGGGAGGTTGCTGATCCCTGATGGAGAGACCCTGACTGATACAGAAGCCAGATATCAGGGTGCTGGTGCAGAGATTTCCAAGAACCCAACTGTTCTAGTGGGTAGCTGACCTGTAGTCTACAGCAGGTGACCATGGACAGTAATAGCCCCAACCCCCGGATCGTCACAGAGACGCTCAAAGAGCAAACCCAAGTGGGTTGTTGTTGTTTAGTCGTTTAGTCGCGTTTGACTCGCTGTGACTCTATGGACCGCAGCACGCCATGTATAGCTCGGTCACTGCCCCTTTGAGCTCCATCAAGTTCATTGCTTCAGTGACTTCATCTATCATCTCCACCTCTGTCGTCCTCTTCTTTCTGTGCCTTCAATCTTTCCCAGCATCAGAGTCTTTTCTAAGGAATCTTGCCGCCTCATCAAATGGAATTTTTTTTTTAGCTTCAGCCTCATGATCATATCTTCAGGAAATCAAGATAATCTGTTCACTAGAAGTACGGATTTATTGGATCTTCTTGCAGCCCAAAGGACTCTAAGCAGTCTTCTCAAACACCACAATTCAAAGGCGTCAATTCAACGGTGCTCAAACATCTTTATGGTCCAGCTTTCACATCCCATGTTACTACTGGGAATACCAAAGTTCGAATTATGCAGACCTTTGTTGTTATTTTAATATCTTTACTTTTTACAAGCTTGCCATAGCTTTCCTCCCCAGAAACAAACATCTTTTAATTTCATGACTACAGTCCCCATCTGTAGGGATCTTAGATCCCAGGAAAATAAATTCTGTCACTGCCTCCACTTCTTCCCCGTCTATTTGCCAGGAAGTGAGATTGTAGTTTGTCATGATCTTTGTCTTTTTAACGTTGAGCAGCAGGCCACCTTTTGCACTCTCTTATTTTACCTTCATCAATAGGTCCTTTAGTTCCTCCTCACTTTCAGCCATCAAGGTAGTATCATCAGCGTATCTGAGGTTGTTGATCTTTCTTCCAGCAATATTGATTCCGGCTTTGGATTCATCCAGTCCAGCCTTACTCATAATGAACTCTGCATAAGTTGAATTATTAAGGTGACAATATACAACCTTGTTACATTCCATTTTCGATCTTCAACCATTCTGTTGTCCCATGTTCAGTTCTGACCATGGCTTCTTGGTCCACATACAGATTATTCAGGGAGGAGGATGAGATGATCTGGTACTCCCATCTCTTTAAGAACATGCCACATTTTGTTGTTATCGACACAGTCAAAGGCTTTCGAAAAGAAGAGAGTTCCAGAAAAGCAGAAGTATATGCTTTCCTGGAACTCTCTTGCTTTCTGTATCGTCCAGCGGATATTGGCAATTTGAGCTCTTGTGTCTCTTCCTCTACGGATCCCGGCTTAGTTTTCCAAATGTGTTGGCATAAGGCAAGTAACACTTTCACAGCATCATCCTGTAGAATTTTGAATAGTTCAATTGGGATTCCATCCCCTCCCACAGCCTTAATATTAGCAAGACATCCTAGGGCCAATCTCACTTCACTCTCCAAGATGTCTGGCTCCAGCTCATTGGAGAAACTTTTTGAGGTAATAATTGGGGTTAAGATCCTTCCTGTATAGATCTTCTGTGTATTCCTGACATCTCTTCTTTATCTTCTTCATCTGTTAAGTCCCTACCATTTTGTCTTATCCTGTCTACTTTGGCCTGAAAGGTGCTTTTTAGGTTCCCAATTTTCTTGAAGAGATCTCTTGATTTACCCATTCGGTTATATTGTTCAATCTCTTTACATTGCTCATTGTAGAATATCTCCTTGTCTCCTCTTGCTATCCTCTGGAAAAGATTTGTGCAACTGAATGTAGAATTCCAATCTTCACGATCTTTTGCTTTTCCTCTTTCCTGAGCTACTTTCAAAGCCTCATCAGACAGCCAGTTTAACTTCTTACTTTTCTGTATTTTAGGGATATTCTTTGTTGCTTTTTCCTGGATAATTTAGCAAATGTCGATCCAAAGTTCTTCAGGTATACCATCTTCCATGTCTAGTCCCTTAAATAAGATCCCTTGTGAATATGCAGTGGAGTTAAAGAATACATTTATTTCGTATCTACTTGGTCTGATGATTTTCCCTCTTTTTCTTCAGTTTAATTTTGCACTTTGCTATAAGAAGCTCATGGTCTGAGCCGCAGATAGCTCCAGGTCTTGTTTTTGCTGATTGTATAGATCTCCTCCACCTTTGGCTGCATAGTATATATAGTCAATCTGATTTCTATGTTGTCCATCTGGTGATGTCTATGTGTAGAGGCCGTTGGAAGAGGGTATTTGCTACGACCAGAGAATTATCTTGACAAAATTCTACTAATCTCTGACCTACTTCATTTTGTACTCCAAGGCCAAACTTGCCCATTATTCCAGGTGTATTTTGGTTCCCTACTTTAGCATTCCAATCTCCTTGGTGTTATATCTATGATGTGTTGGATGTCTTCATCGAACTAGAGAACTTCAGCAGAGAAGTCAGACAAATAACTGGAGAAGGAACTGGCAACCCACTTCAGTAACTTTGCTAAGAAAACTCTATGGACAAGCACAACCAGAGACATAATGATATGGCACTGGAAGGCGAGCACTTCAGGTCAGAAGGTGCCTACCACATTACTAAATTTACAGTGACGCTAAGGTTTTCAGTCATGCATTTAAAAGTTAATTTTCATGAAACAATTTTGCTTATTCTTAAAAAATAAAATGTGTTATTGAGATGTAGACAAGGTGGCTAACTGGAAAAGAATTTTTTTTTCCTAACAAACAGCTAGTGATTAGCATAGAGTATTGTGCATCCTGATTTGGACACCCCCAGAATGGTTACACCAAAAAGTACTTAACAGGAGAGAGAGAGAGAGACAGACACAGACACAGACACAGAGACAGCTACAGGGGTGGTCATGGCTAATGGTAATGAGCTGCTGCTTAGCTGTGCCAGAGAGAGACATGATATCCCACTCTGAGAGCAACCTCTTTTAGCTCATTGTTGCCCTTCAAGGGAAGAAATATTCTGTAGTATATCAGTATGGTCTCACCCAATGAAGTGAAACCCTAAGGGTGATAGGGGGAACCAGATGTTGCCTCCTTGCTCACTGTGCCTTAGGGAGTACAGCAGTACCTCACAGCCGAGGCCCACAGAGACGTCTGGGGTTTGTTTGTCCTGTTCAGGGTAGAATTGCCTGGTATTTCAGGGTTAGATTACTTTTTTGAGTGAGACCAGACTGATATACTACAGAATATTTCTCTGCTCTCTCTGTAGGTAACTAGACCTATAGAGCAAACCTACTTAGGTGTTGTTTGTTCTTAGATTGAGGGCCTCTAACTCTTGTTTGGACAAGAAGACATACAAACTTCCCTAAATGTACTTTAAATACAACAAAAGTGGTACTTCTTGAATGCCATCACAAATAAGAAAAAGTAACTAAAAAAAGAATATTTTTTGCTTTCATGTTCCATAATATTAGTATTCAGACATTGTCACAGAACAAAGATGGCTTGATCAGCAATGCTCAGGAAATCTTATTGGTTAGGCCGTGGTTCCGAATCCATGGAGGGTATTCAGCACCTGGACTCTATGCTAATCGTAGGCTGGAAGGTAGAAGGCACAGACAGCTTTTCCTATGGAAGACCCCGGTTCCCCAATGAAAAATCAACAGTTCTCACGCTTGTTTTCTCCAAACAATTTCCTACTTGAATTTTCCTTCCGTGGAAATGGGCCTAAGTGTGGTGAGACCATTGAATGAGGATAAATACTGATTCCACTTGTATGTTAGGTGGGAAGGTGTTTTTTTTTTTTTTTACCACAAGGGGATCAAGATTTTGAGGTTTCATCAGGCAAGTAGTGGTAGTAGCAGAAGCAGCTATAACACCAATTTGATAAATCTGATAAAATGGATAACGGCTAACAGAAAAACAAAAACAAAGCTAAGATAAAAACTTCTTAAGTGGATCAAGTGGAAAAGACATGAAGAAATGATGGCAGAGCAAATGCAGGAGTAAAGTAGTTGGAATTCAATGTTCTGAAAAACTATAATCAAATGGTTTGGCGACCCTGCTGATACATTAGCTGAAAATGCAGAGAACACCAATGCTGAACTTCTTAAAAAAAAAAAAGCAGACAGTAGAGGTTCAATTAAAAAAAAAGAGAGCTTCATAAGAATGAATGTCATGTCAGTATGACATTACTGACTAACCCAATAGGTCTGTTACTGTTCTTTTTTGAGGACTTCTTGTAAATAGTTGCTAATTACACCTTGATTTGCTATATTGTTTTTCGCTTAAGCCAAATGAAATTAACATACGGACTGCATGCAGATACCTACAAATAGAGTAACTATAGTGATTATGTTAACAGTTGTCTTTAGAGAGGGTGACCATGGATGCAAGATTGCATATGTGTTCTTGTTTATTTTAATAATGAACTTGTCTGTACCATTTGGTTGTGTTAATCTCTTCACATTCTTTGGTGGGCTTATTTGAACAGAGTTATTGAGGAGGAGGAATCTCCAAAATATATACCAAACGAACAATCAAAATGTAATTTTTGGAGCAATAAATTGCAGTTTATATCTCAAGACTTTGCTTCATATATTTTCCATTAGTGGCTAATAATACCCCAATGCATCACAATTCAGAATTTCATAAACTACTGAAAAAGAATCTTGCTTGGAGGTAAACAAAAGGACATTGTTCATTACTAAAAAATTTATTAAATAAAATCGAGAAGACCTACATAAAATAAAAAGAGATAATCTTCTTTGTTATTAAAAACAAAATAGTTAAAAATACATCCAAAATAAGTATAAAAATAGTATAAAAAAGGAAAAATGTAAGTAAATAAATATAAAAAATATATAATTTAGATCTTCCAGTATTGAATTTTTTCTGCAATAACACACCAATTAGAATGGTCAAAGTAAGTCTGCACTACATGAAGATCAGGAATGTACTGTTGTATGAGGTCAGTTAATTCCCCTTTTTTAAAAGTATGATAGTATCGAAGACATTCTCCACTTGCCCTTTGTGATCCAAACTGGTGCTCTGTAGACATTTCAGAACTGTTGATATTTTCACACTTCTCTTTATTGATTTTGTCCCCCGCTTTGCAAGAATGTTTGTGTTTTAGAGATCTCTCACTAGTCTTGCTGTTGCGTCCAGAAAGTAAGTCGGGTAAAGCAACATTATTGTAGTCTTCAAAAACATCTGTACAGTTTGTATTTGTTTTGGAAAGGCTCATCCTACTGAGTTCATGCTGTGGCAATGGCTTTGCTTCAACCCCATTAATTCCATTACTTTCTATGTTTCTGATATATTTTGGGAAAAAGCCACCAATACGCCTTAAAAAACTAGTTGTCTGTGTCTGTTCAATGAGATTTTCACCGGAGGATTTACCAATTTGAATACAGTAGTCATAACATCTTTTTAGAATCCCTTCATGTGTTTCATCAGTGCTTGGACATTTACTCTTTACATCCAAACCTGAATCAAGTGATCGAGACAAAAATTTTGAATGCAGAGACTTTTCAAATGATTTGTTGGATTTATCTTTCTCATCAATGGATGAACTTTTTGTCCACTGGTGTATTTCTAATGTGCCATTTATTCTGTCTAAGTGCTTGTTTAAAGTGCCATTTCTATAGTTTGGTTTGACATTTTCTGTGAGTTTCAGTGGGGAATCTGTAGGAGACATTGATTTCAAATGCCAAGGAACAAGTATATCTTGTTTTTCAAATTTCCTTCTTTTCTGCTCCATTGCCCATACATAAATCATAATTCTTCCACCAACTTTCAAAATCCGGGTCATTTCCTGAATTGCTCGAATACGCCTATCCTTGGTTGAGAAATGATGGATCACTGTTAAATAAATATAGAGATTATAATATTAAAAATAAAACAGGCACTTTTTTAAAACAGTATTTAGCTATAAATGTATTAGGATATTAAAAACATGTCAATTAGCAATATATGCATTGTAAAACAAGTAATATTTGTCACTACTTTTAGCAAAAATAAACATACATTTTTTAAGATCAGATTTAAAGTGATGTCGAAATATATACACATTTCAAATTTTTTGACATTTATAAAATATATTCATGGTCTAACTAAAAGATTTAAAAATAAAGCTTGGTTTAAAAAATGTTTTCAGAATGAATGATTTTATAATGACCTATTTTATAAACTGAAAAGGAACTTTAGTGCCAAAATAAGATAACTTAATTGTTATATTTACAAATCTTTACAAGGTATGAGGCCTTAAATGTAACTGGTTAAGTCGCTATGAGCATGTATAAACCATGCAACCCTCCAAGGAGTAAAATCAAAGGCTGGTCAGAGGATCAATGAGACCGATTCATGAACAAAGTTAGCACTGTCAATTAAATACAGAATTTTTATAAAAAAAGGTCAATTGCAAAAGTATTTACTTTTAAAAATTAGTTTTCAATTACAACAAATAAATGACATATTTTGTGTCCCTTTTTCATTTAATACAGAAATAGAAAAGCAGACATTATAAAAAGGGGATGAGACGAGAATACTAATATAATTTATGTAAAGTTCAGTATTACTGTGAGATGACCTAAAGGGAAACCTAACAGAGATAGTTGACTTTGGTTGTTACAACCTGCAGTTATCAGGGAGGTTTAGAATAGTGATTTATTATAGACATAATTAAGGACTCCCAGAGATTTCGTTTTTAACTATTGAATTTTAAGTTGGAAGACTCATTTAGCTTTTTCTTGTTTGTGGTCAAATAAGAGGTGTTCATCTTCCTCACATCCTTATACCCAGTTATGCCTTTGTCAGGCTTTTTTGCGTTAATATAAGGAACCCTAGCCAGATTTGGGGCATCAAATTAGATGAGCCTTCCAGAAGAAGGATCCCTCGAGGATCATAAGTTTTCTTCTCTTTCAACTATTTCGCGTACTATCAATTCCCCTGGTGTGCACATGTACTTCAACTTGATGAGGTTTGGATATGAAGGGTAGTTTCTGATGTCTAGTATTGTGGATATGGAGAATTCTATCCAGGGATAAGAAACAGAAACCTCCATTGTGACCCATTGGTATTTAAGGAGCGGTGTTAAGCACCTGGAAATAAATCTACCTTGGTAAAAATACTGCATCTTCCCCCTTCCCTACACGATTTACTGCTTCACACATTGGGCCAGATTCACAAATATTCTAAGATATTGGGAAGTGAAGAGAGAAAGTAGTAATCACAATCTCTGAAAATCTAGGTAAACATTGCCCATGGTTTTCCTGAAAAATAAATATTATTTTCTCGAGTCAGCTTCACTCATGTTTTTCTTTTTTATTAAGAAGGGAATACATTTCATTTTTTAGGTAATGTGCACTGTGTGGAGAAAAGTTTGAATAAAAAACAATTTTAAACTCAAGATACTTGTATTAAAATGCACTTAAAGTTCTTTAGTGAATACATTTGTTGTCACTCTTTAAATCTATAAAGAATATATAAAATGCTCGGATACAGTTGAGTTTGACTTCATAAAAAAGTACTTAGTCACTTCAATATATAACTGCTGTCTAACTATAAATATTCACTTCCTTAAAGTAATTTGGAGGACATTAATCTGACGTCACAGATTCAATATGAAATCATTAATCACTTCCTCTACACAAGCATATTTAAAAAGAATTACTAAACATCTATTTGAGATCTCCAAAATAGATGACAGATATGTGATGACAAAATTTAAAAAGGCTCCATGCTCAGTCAGTCACAGTGCTGTATTATTGTAAACTAAACAAGATAATTAAAAAACAGTGTCTTTTGTTCTTACTATACGAGGAATCATGCTTTATATTGTGAATTAAATAAGCAAGTCTGAGTTTTTTTTTTATAAGTTATGTTTATTTACGTCTGTATCTACTTGAATACCCCATTATTCAATTTTTCAGGTCACATTTCTTTTTCCCATTAGAGAGATGTTACTTTAATAGAGTTCTTTATATTTGTTATTTCTATAGGTGTCTATAATAGTCTATTACACTACTTCCCCCAAAAATATTTAGTATAAAAATGTAATTTTAAAGAACTGATAAAGGAAATAATATAATGTAAATACAATATCTGCTTGTACCAACAGCATGTAACCGGTTACTCTAGAAACTACCATAAGAAATTTCATTACAAGTGTTATTTAATAAACGCATTATATATTCAATTATATTATGAAGAGCTTGCGGTGTGGATCATGATGATCTGTTTATGTAGGCACATAGCTTGATTTAGAACTAGACTAATAAGGTAGCCACTTAGAGGCGCCTTCCTGGAATAAAATACATTTAAATGTTGTGTTTGTTTATGTTTTACACTGACCATGCCTTCTCTAATATACATATATATTCAAAATAGTGCATCACAATTGATTTGTTAGACCTACAGCTGCTGGTGGAGCAACGTGGTGGTAGGGAAAGGAGTTTGTGCCTAGGGTGCCAGTTTATGTATGCTCATAAACCAATCACATATATAGTTCTCAGCAATACGGGTTGTTGCTAACGCTTGCGGGCTTGCAAGCATTAGCACATGCGCGTCACGTCATTAGCATATGCCGGGTCCCGACAGCCGTGATAGACAGCAGCAGTAGCAGCACGATGAAGGTAAGTGAGGGGAGAGGGGGGTTAATTGGAGAGGGGGAAAGGGAGGAGGAGTATGAGGGGAGTGAGGAGGATGAAAAGGAGAAGGAGAAGAGACACAAGAGAGGGGGAGCAGGGCAAAAAGACACAGAGGGAGTAGAGGAGAGACACAGGGGAGGGAGAGGGGAGGGGAAGAGACACAGGGGAAGAGGGACACAGGAGTGTGAGAGCAGGTCAAAGAGACGTAGAGGGGGAAAAGACAGGGGGGACAGACACAGGGTAGGGAAGAGACACCAGAGAGGGAGACGGGGGAAAGGAGGGAGAGGAGGCTGGCGGTGAGCGCCAGAGGTGCTCACATTAGGTGGCAAACAGCTTTGCCAGCGTTACAATTTTATTGCCATCATTTTTGACGGGCAAGTCGCTAGTGCAACATATAAAAGGCTGTATTATTTTATTTTTTAATTCTAAATGATTAAAATATACGTTTTAATGAAAACGTTTGGAGCTTATTTCTTCAAAACACTGGTATTTCAAAACTGAAAGTATAAGTATGAAAATATGACACATGTATCTTAATCATTAGTATATGTAGTCCCATTTTTATTTTGTTCATTATGAGCTGACTGGGAACAATGACCATTTTGCCTTTTATCACTTTGATTTCTGTGTTTGCTATGACTTTAATAGTGGATAGGACTCCGCTTTCATACATGGATAGTGAAAAAAAAAATATTCTTCCTTTAATATTTTACCTGCTATAGAAAGGACAGCATCAAAGCAATTTGTCCGATAGGGCAGATTAAGCCCATCACACACCATTACTTCATGTCCCAAATTTCTTGCTGCCTCTGCCAAAGGAAAACAGCAGTCACATCCAACTTTAAATGCCGGAGAATTGATATGAAGATATTTACCATTTCCACATCCTAAAAATGAAAACAAAATATTATTATATAGGGTAAATGTCCAGATAAGGATATATTAAATGGACACAGAGTGAAGATGGATTGAGTATGTATATGCCAATTTGTATCTTGGATTTCTTGATAAGGGTAATGGAGTGGATCAAACTTGATTATCTTATGGCAGCATTGTTTTGCCACCAGACAAGCAAACACACTGTAATCCTAATTAGCAGATCAAGCAGCCAATATAGATTGAGAACTGTTCATTTGAATAAGAATGCAGCAGAAAAAGACTGGTTATCTCAGGAATTATTCACTTTAGTTGGGACTCCCATGGTAGAAGAGCTAATTTTAGCAGCCACTGTGTTCCATAATGATCCCTGTGATATACGGGTTATACTTTAGATTACTATGTGGGTAAATAAGAACCTGCCTGGTAACTGGTTATATTTAGGTGTCATAGGGGTCCATAGGGAGCCCCATAGTTATGCTTTAGTTGGGGAAAACTGAATTCATCAGGGGCGGCGGATATAAAAGGGGTAATCACAGGCGATACCCAGCTCACAGGAATAGCAGGGGATACCCCGGCTCATAGGAGGTAGTGGGTAATGAGGGGGGATCCAGGGAATACTCTGGCTCAAAAGGGGTAGCAGGTATGAAGGGGGATCCTCTGACTTATAAGAGGTAACAGTATTTACCCCTTAAATTCATTGGATTTCAGCAATCAAGCCTCAAATTCACTCTATCAAAGTGATAGCTTCTTTATAACGCCTGGTTTGGGGCACAAGTCTTCTCGGAGGCATTTTAATGCCTTTATGTGGGGTTGAAGATACCTGTAGGTTTTTTAAAATGTGGTAGCTTCTTTATAACGCCTGGTTTGGGGCACAAGTCTTCTCGGAGGCATTTTAATGCCTTTATGTGGGGTTGAAGATACCTGTAGGTTTTTTAAAATGTGGGCACTCAGAAAGACTTCCAAGTAAACTTCTGAGAGGTCAGATAACTTTAAAAAATAGTTATTGGACAGGCACATAAGGTTTACAATATTATTGACATTTCAAGCATTTCTTGGAAGTTAGATTTACGTGTGTGATGTGATAGCTTGTAGTGCGATGGAATAGAGTCCTATGTTTGGAGTAATATAAAAAGAATAATAATCATGCTAAAGCAAAAAAAAATATTATTTATAAAATTGTTATTTCTGCATGGGCTTAAACATTGATTTGATGTTCTGTAATACTTCTAGCACAGTGTTTAGAAATACTTGACATGTACATCTGACTGATCTGTACACCGTGCAATATATTTAAGGCCTGTTTTGCATATCTTTAAAAGTGGACTGTTTGGAGTTCTGGGTTTGTAGTAAATGCTTAAAAATTACTAGTACATTGTGTATCCAGTTTTTAACTTAAAAAAGTTGATTAAATTCTCAGTGGCAAAGTATGCCAGTTGATTTCTCTGTTGGCCATACATAATCTACTCTTGCATTATCATACATTTTATGGTTAGGTCCCTCTTCTGCCCTAAACATACCAGCTATACAACTAATTAGAATAATGTCCCAGGGAGACAAACATAACATAACATACATTTCTGCTTTATCAGCAAGCAGATACAAAAATGTGTGTGTACATTTCATAGTTTGTATAGCTAAGGGCTTCTATCACTCTTTTGCTCTCACCATAAGCTTAATGAACATGAATTCTCAACGCAGAGCATAGTAAAGGGCATAGTAAATACCAACTGAAATATCAATAATAAAATAACTTATAAAGGAAAATTGTACTATACCTATATCAGCAATGAGGCTTCCGGGTTCTTGGGCTAAAAGGAACTCTTCTACCTTTGGCCATGCCTTGTAGCGTTTATCATTGAAGTAAGGCGCAATCTTCTCGTATACATTGTGGACATGCTCTCTTTCCAAACGGATTGCCTCCTTTTCCATTGCTGCTCTTGCTACGTCATTGAGTAGATTAAGTAGCCTGAAGGGACATAGAAATTGTATTAAGCAAGAAGTCAACCAAAAGTGATATAGCTATTTATTTTTATACATAAAAAGCAATAAAAATCTTTCATAGAAATACTGTATGTATCACATATAATAGTTGTCAAACTGCGATTCGTCGTCACGCCTGTGTGATGCGCCGGTCGTGCGGCATCTGCGTGCTGCGCCGGTCGTGCGCGTTGCGCAGCATCAGCCGCTCATGTGCACGGAAAGGGAGGAAGAGGCACACGGGAGGAGGGAAAAGACAAACAGGGGAGGAGGGGAGAGACAGACAGGGGAGTGAGAGGAGGGGGAAAAATACAGGGGAGGGAGAGGGAAAAGACACAGAGGAGGGGGGAACAGACAGGAAGAGACACAGGGGAGGGAGAGGAAGGAAGAGGCACAGGGGAGAACGAGACACAGGGGAGGACGAGACACAGGGGAGTGAGGGGGGGAACATACACAGGGGAGTGAGAGGAAAGGGGGGGGGGAAATGGGGATAAAGCACAGGGGAAGGAGAGGTGGGGAAGAGATACACAGGAGGGAGGGGGGGAGAGACACAAGGGAGGGAGAGGAGGGGATAATGAGACACAAGGCAGGAAGTAGACTCACAATAGAGACTCCCAATAGGCGCTCATTGTGAGGCCCGTGATGAGCGCCAAAGTCTCTCATTGCGAGGCCCGTGATGAGTGCCAAAGGTGCCCATCGAGAGGCCAGTAAAGTAGAGGGGGAGGTTCCCATTGTGTGGCAAACAGCATTGCCAGGCTTAACTTTTTATTGACGTCATTTTTGACAGGCAAGTCGCTAGTAAAACATATTTAGAACTTGGATAGTTATGTATCAACCATATCTATCCTCTTCGAAAAATACTATTTTGTGGCAATAATGTGATACTGTAGAGCATATTTAATAGAAAAAAAAAATGTTACTTCGTTAAGCAGAATATTTTAGATGCAATTATTCCCTACAAAAGAAAAGAGTTTTCAATTTGAAACACATACCCAGTATATTAAATTGCTTTTATAATTTCTAAAACAAGAAAATATTAAGTAAATTAAAAGGACCTCTCAATCATGAAATACAAAATATATAAAAAATAAAAAGTCAGTCAGAGTCAGATAAAGAATTAGGCATAGAAAATCTCACTAACAAACAACAACAACAACAACATCTTATACAGAGCTTTTCTCCTAGTTGGACTTAAAGCATGTTCAAAGCTGAAAGGAAGTGTAAGCTTTCATTTGTGATAACATTGATAAACCTGTCTTTGTAATACAGTAGATTCTCAGTTATCCGGAACCCACAGGGATTGGTAGATGTCGGATAAATGTAGTTTCTGGTCGCTTGAGAGTCACTATTAAAAGAGGCCTAGATTAGCTGCACATATGATGCCCTGCTAAGTATATTTGTCAGTGAGGGCTGTTCTAGCAGCAGCAGCTTTCACTCCTCACTCAGGTACGTTCGGCTGGCGGGTGTGGTGCTGAACCTGGGGAATGTAACGCCAACACTTACCTGGCCTGAATTGCAGAGACGTACAGTGGATGAAATCTAGGTGCCAGTAAGCATTTTTTGGCATGACAATATGTCTCCTGGCATTCGTTGAGCCCTGTAAAATTACATTTTTATTTAAAGTACGTATTCAATTTCTTTCTGGTTGCTTGAGAGTTCTGGTTTCTTGAGTTCTGGTTAATGAAGAGTCTACTGTACTTGAATAATAACAACACAGGTGAAAGCTTACACTTCCTTTCAGTAGTGAAGAGGACTAAGAGAGGTGGAGAGGGGTACAGCAATATCCATTAATGAGGTAAACTGAAATTTTGAATTATATTTTCTGGATAAAGATTTCCTTTACTGCTGTATTTTTAATATTAAGTTAATAGTGAATTAAAAATAGGTTTAACATAAAGTTGATAAACTGGCCCTTTGAGATTCCTCATCTTTCTACATTTTCAAAAAGAAGCTTAGACTTTTATGGGAAGATCAGAATCATATGGTGCTAAGTGAACTCTTAGTACATTTAACGGCTATGCACATGCTGATCATGAGCACAGGTAGTGGGTGTAGGGAACCAAGAGTTCTTTCAAGCAGTTGGGGCCCTGATCATTTAGTGCTTTGAAGGTCAGCAAGTCAAACTTGAAATAAAAATTCACCATTTTACAGGTAATCATAAATTGATTGATGCCAACCAGGTCTCCACTTGGGTTGTAACAACTTTCTAGAAATGGAAGGTTTCTGATCGGATTGTAGTTAGAAATGTAATCTGGGTCCAGAGAAAGCTTTTTAGCAGAGGTACGGCTTCCTTTATTAGAGCTGGAAAAATCCCTATCTGCAAAAAGCATTGTACATATTTTTGTGAAAACGGGTCTCGCATTCTATTAGAATGTCTATTTGGCCTGCCACCTGAGTACAAGACATGACATATATTATTTTGGTGGTTTGTACAATTTCTTCTTCATTAACATTGTTAAAGCTTGCTCATGAGGGTGTAGTGCTGCAGCCCAGTTTCATAGGGGTCTATAGTTTTTTTTGGTGTTACTGCAAGGATGGAGGACACTTTATCAGCAAAGGAGAGAGCAAAATCTCCTTTGAAAAGCCTATGTCTACAGTCTCTATTTCATCCTTCTCTCAAAGTGCGAAAGAGTCAAGGTGGCAATTTCTCACAACATACTGACTTCTTTCGATTGATAGATAGTAATGATGTCAATCAACATCAGACAAAATTCAGTACTAGATATAATAATGCGGGGCTTACAATATTAAGAATCCTGAGAAAGCATTTTAATATATATATATATATATATCTTTATTATTTTTTTAGCTCAATATATATCTGATGCTTAATCTGGTTTTCAGTAGAAATACAAATTTACAAAAGATTTTGGCTACTACAGTTCTTAGGAACCCTGCTTGCACTTCTCCTTATGTGAATTCACTTTGTGGCATGTATGACGTGTGCAAATTTGTTGGTAATTCTAGTAATGTAATTTATGCTATTACATATGTATACGGGTTAATGTATGCAGTTCATAACAAAAGTCCTTTAAAATTACATCTTGCCAAACACAGCAGAAATACAGAGACAGGATACTAACACATTCTGTACAAACATTTAAGTGAGGAATACAATTGTAATCTACAATATTTTAAGATCAAAGGGATACGATTTATTCTACCTACATTAATAGGAGGAGTTTGAGTCATTAGAGTTAGACAGAGAGACCTTGGATGTATAAACTTCAAAAAATGGTTAAATATTTATTTGATATGACAGTTTTATTTTTATGATAATGTTGAATCAACTTTCATAATATATTATACTATATTGTTTAAATACCATGTTTTGAGTGTTGTGAACCCGGGAGGGGGGAGTTTAATATCATTGTCATGAATTTTAATTATAAAGTTAGTCTTTTAATTTATATAATATGTTGTAATCGTTAATTTATTGCCATTGAGACTCTGTATGAAAGAGGTTGAAGGATACCAATAATTCCCTCCCTGATGTAGTGATTGGATGACCCACAAATCACTTTGGTGTCTACAAGGATGCCTAGGCTCTCATCTCACACTTGTGACATCATGTATCGATCACATGACTTACATGGGAAACAACCCGAGAGTGGGTCAGTAGAGCTGGCGATAGTTTTAATAATGTATGAGGGCAATTGATTTTTTGGTTAAGCACTATGTGCACTGCTCTTTACACTTTCATAGACTGGTTATTTGATTTTGGAGAGAGTGACTTAAGACACTATGAGTTATTCAGTAGCAGCAGTGGATATTACTTCAATTTGTTATGGAGGTCAATGGACTTTAGGGCACAGAAGGACTTTACTGATAAGTGACTTTCTTTTTATATTGAGAAAAGTGCCAAGCAAAAAGTACATGTTTCTTAGTTTTGGAGACTATTCTATTTAATGGAAGGTATGAAGAGATCTCCACACAAGGGGATATATTTGTGTGAGTAGTTAGAGAATTTGATAGTAGAGCTCACAACTGGGTCTATTGTAAGATCAGAAACATTTCCCAAAAAACAAAACAAAAAACGAAAAAAAGATTTGCTAGAAATACCTAAACTAGAACATTGATCTCAGAGAAAAAAAAAATCAGATAGTTTCAAACTGCGACTTTTGCCAATTTGACATGGAATGACCCTACTGCCCCTGGCAAGAATGCTCAATTGGGACGAAGGTGCACCTGTCAGCATGAAAACAACCTCAAGGACACCGCCAAAGATACAAAAATCAATGTCAAGAGCTCAGACCTACATCAAGTGGACATTTGTGGAATGTGAAGAAAAAAAAAAAAAAAAAGATGCTATTTTGTGACAGAGCTTTAAACTCTTTGGTAGAAGAGTATTGGAAAATACAGTGCACAACCATTACAGACTTTATACAGCCCAAAACAGTCACCGCTGTGTGCTTCCACCAATTATCTCACCACAGAGGGAAAGGAAATAATCACCTTTCCTAATATGACATTTCAATCTTACATATTTTTTAAATGGAGTTTGTTCTACAAAAATAAAGACAATTTATTTCTTAAAATGTGGAATACAAGTGATATAGACTTTCTGTAACGAAAGTCACAGCCTATTTTATGTATTTTTTCCAGAGCAAAAATTGAAAAGGAAAGATGGAGAATAAGTCTCTCATTCACAAGGTATAGCTCAATTAAATCCATAGATACTAGCATATCACACAGAACATAAAACAAGTGGTTAGTGCAGGATTAGCAGGGGAAGAGGAACATATAAAGACGAATATGGTTTGACAAAAGTAATCTGAAATGTATCAGTCTGTCAAGTTATATATAGTTGTGCTCAAAAGTTTGCATACCCTTGGCGAATTGGTATTATATGTACCATTTTTAAAGAAAACATGAGTGAGCAGGCAGAACACATTTCTTATTAGATTCATATTCAAATGTCGTTTATAAGAGAATGGCACAATCCTAAAACAAAAACATGGCAACAAAGAAAAAAATTAAATGACCATGTTCAAAAGTTTGCATACCCTTACTTCCTGATACTGTGTATTGCCCCCTTTAGCATCCATGACAGCGTGCAGTCTTTTGTTATAGTTGTCTATGAGGCCCCCCAATTCTTGCAGGTGGTTTAGCTGCTAATTCGTCTTGGCAAAATGCCTCCAGGTCATGCAAAGTCTTTGGTCGTCTTGCATGAACCGCACATTTGAGATCCCCCCGTAGTGGCTCACTGATATTATTGTCAGGAGACCGGGATGGCCACTCCACAACCTTCACCTTTTTCTGTTGTAACCACAGGAGAGTCCACCTGGCCTTGTTCTTAGGGTCATTGTCATGCTGGAAATGACAAGAGCGCCCCATGCGCAGCCTTTGTACAGAAGAATGCAAATTGTCTGCCAGTATTTTCTGATAACATGCTGCATTCATCTTGCCATCAATTTTCACAAGATTCCCTATGCCTTTAGAGCTAACAACCCCCCAAAACACCAGTGAGCCACCACCATGCTTCACAGTGGGGATGATATTCTTTTCACTATAGGCCTTATTGACCCCTCTCCAAACATAGCGCTTATGGTTGTGACAATAAAGCTCTATTTTGGTTTCATCACTCCAAATTACAGTAGCAGCCAGAAGCTGCGAGGCGTGTCAAGGTGTTGTTGGGCGTATTGTAAACAGGCTTTTTTTGCGGCATTGGTGCAGTAAAGGCTTCTTTCTGGCAACTCGACATTGCAGCTCATTTTGTTCCAATATCGTCGTATTGTGCTCCGTGAAACAACCACATAGTCTTTTTTCAGAGCAGCCTGTATTTCTCCTGAGGTTACCTTTGGGTTTGTCTTTGTATTCCGAACAATTCTTCTGGCAGTTGTGGCTGAAAGCTTTCTAGGTCTACCTGACCTTGGCTTGGTATCAAGAGATCCCCACATGTTTCCACTTCTTAATAAGAGACAGTACAGACTGGCATTTTCAAGGCTTTGCGTATCTTTGTATATCCTTTTCCATCCTTATGATGTTCTATTCCCTTGTTATGCAGGTCTTTTGACAGTTCTTTTCTGCTCCCCATTACGCCTGCTCAGTGCATCCATGTGAGAGCCAACAAACTAATTGTTTATTTATACGCAGACACTAATTGCAATTGAAAAAGCCACCGGTGTGGGAAATGAACCTTTAATTGCCATTTTAACCTGTGTCACCTTGTGTGTCTGTAACAAGGCCAAACATTCAAGGGTATATAAACTTTTGATCAGGGCCATTTGGGTTATTTCTGTTATCATTATGATTTAAAAAGGAACTAAACAAATATGTGATAATAAATGGCTTCATATGATCACTATTTTTCAATAAAATATTTTTTTTTGCATGATCAGTCATAATTTCTAAATAAATGCAAACATTTCCCAATTTCTTCCAGGGTATTCAAACTTTTGAGCATAACTGTAAGAGCCAGGATATGTATTATACATAGAAATATACGTATAATAACTAAAAAGTTAGCCGCTACCAATAGAATTTTAAAAGCAGTGGCTCAATGGATTTGTCAAGCTCGGTTGTATAAGTTCACAGAAAGAATCCTGGCTTGACATTGCTCCTACATCAAAAAGGTCCAATGTCTCCCATACATTCACAAAGCATATATATATATATATATATAAAAATAATAAGAGTATTGCAGTGAATAGTGATACCTTTTTTATTGGACAGACGTATTCATAATAAAGTGACGAGCTTTCGAGAGATAATGCCTCTCTTTATCAAGTCAAAAAGCGATACTGATACAAGTATGAGCTAAAAACAGCAGAAAGATCGGAAAAAAAAAAACCCACAAAAATTTTTGGAAAAACAAGAAAGACAAAATTCATTGGGCAGAGTTAAGTGAGAAACAGACAAGCATAGTGGACATTATTCACAATGCTGGTCTGTTTCTCACTTAACTCTGCCCAATGAATTTTGTCTTTCTTGTTTTTCCAATTTTTTTTTGACCTGATAAAGAGAGGCATTTTCTCTCGAAAGCTCGTCGCTTTATTATGAATACGTTTGTCGAATAAAAAAAAAGGTATCACTATACACTACTCGATTATTCAACTGGATTACTGGGCATTCACAGCTACCTCACACACACACATATATATTAGACTATTCACAATGCAAATACAATAATAAAAACAACAACAACAACCACCCCATTTTAAAGTCTGTAATTCTATTTGAAGACAAAAACAAATACAGTGTATAGTTTGGCTGAAAACCTGGATACATGCAGATGATTATTTTGGTATTAGGCAAGACATAATTAAATGTGCAGTCTTCTATTTTAATCACTTTACAGCCTCAAGGCATACTGGTTTAGTAGAAATATGCTGTGCGAGAAAAATAGTAGTACACATTGCATAGTGCAAAGTGTATTAGCTTTAAAAAAAAAAAAAACACAAATAAATAGATATGGGAACTAGTTAAGTGTGAAGGTTAACAAATGCATGGGTTATACATTTACATTTTATAATCTAAAACATGCATTAGTAGGCCTATGGAATTATTTGCATTATATCTTTAATTCTTAATGATACACCTGAGACCAGGGCTGGGCAAGTCCGGTCCTGAAGGGCCACAAACAGATCTGGATTTAAGGATTTCCTTTCCATGCACAGGTAAGTCAATCAAGATGACTGAAGAAGTGATAGTCTCTCCTGTACGCAGCAGTGATATCCTCAAATCAAGGCCTGTGTGTGGCCCTCCAGGAACGAACTTGCCAGATTACCATACCTGTACTGCATAAGAGGATGCATATGAAAAAATACATATTACAGGATCCTTCAGGATATCTCTTGTACACACAGTGCTTGGCAGTGAATAGTAATGAGGAGATAGAGCAGAGGTTCCTCCAACATATATGGTGTTAATGAAGGACATCATTGATATGCCCATTTATTAGGAAATCTCCACAATCACTGGGACAACCTTGTTTCTCCCATGCTGCTGGCCCTATTTTTATAATTTCTAAGGTCATCCTTAACGCCACTAATTTAAACTTGACTTGTCATGGGGAGGTATGAATTGGAGTCACAAAATGCACAGGTGTGCCGTAATATGAGAATGTACAGTTTGCTGACGTTGGACCTGCTTTCATTGTCACATTTTCTTTGAAAGTTTTATTTTCTGTTTCATTCAAGCGTTACACAACAAATACAAGGCCAAATAGGACATTTCAAACGTTATTTTGCACCTGGAAAAAAAATGGCCTACATTCATAGCAACAGCTTACAAAACTTGATATCATGTAAAGTACTGGATAAAAAATGATGACAATATTTCTCCCAATGCAAATGATAAAACTAAGGAAATGACTCAATTAAAAATTGGTACCAGCAAAACAGAAATATAAACTTTTGAATTTTAGTGTGCTAACTGCACAGTCTTTGGTATGGTTTATTGGGTATATACAGTTGTGCTCAAAAGTTTGCATACCCTGGCAAAAACTGTGAATTTTTGGTATTTATTTTGAAAATATGAGTGCAAAAAAATGTATTTTATTGATCATATGAAGTTATTTATTATCACATAGTTGTTTGGCTCCTTTTTAAATCATAATGATGACAGAAATCACCCAAATGGCTCTGATCAAAAGTTTACATACCCTAATGTTAGGCCTTGTTACGGACACACAAGGTGACACACAGGTTAAAATGGCAATTCAAAAGGTTAATTTCCCACACCTCTGGCTTTTTAAAAATTGCACTTAGTGTCTTTGTATAAAATAGTCAATGAGTTTGTTAGCTCTCACGTGGATGCACTGAGCAGGCTAGATACTGAGCCATG
This sequence comes from Discoglossus pictus, assembly GCA_027410445.1. NCBI lineage: Eukaryota > Metazoa > Chordata > Amphibia > Anura > Alytidae > Discoglossus > Discoglossus pictus. Next base: position 414,601,448 of record CM050164.1, on the reverse strand, counting down.
GGGAGCAGAAAAGAACTGTCAAAAGATCTGCATAACAAGGTAATGGAACATCATAAAGATGGAAAAGGATATAAAAAGATATCCAAAGTCTTGAAAATGCCAGTCAGTACTGTTCAATCACTTATTAAGAGGTGGAAACATTTGGGGATCTCTTGATACCAAGCCAAGGTCAGGTAGACCTAGAAAGCTTTCAGCCACGACTGCCAGAAGAATTGTTCGGAATACAAAGAACAACCCACAGGTAACATCAGGAGAAAAAGACTGTGTGGTTGTTTCAAGGAGCACAATACGACAAGACCTGAACAAAACTGAGCTACATGGTCGAGATGCGGGAAAGAAGCCTTTACTGTGCCAATGCCACAAAAAAGCCTGTTTACAATACGCCCAACAACAACACCTTGATACGCCTCACAGCTTCTGGCACACTAATTTGACAAGATCAAAGTAGAGCTTTATGGTCACAACCATAAGCGCTATGTTTGGAGAGGGGTCAACAAGGCCTGTAGTGAAAATAATACCATCCCCCCTGTGAAGCAAGGTGGTGGCTCACTGGTGTTTTTTGTTTTGGTGGGGGGGGGGGGTGTAATCTCTAAAGGCACGGGGAATATTGTGAAAATTGATGGCAAGATGAATGCAGCATGTTATCAGAAAATACTGGCATGGGAAGTTCTTGGACTTTTCAGAATGACAATGACCCTAAGCTGTTTTTGTTTTTATGATTCGATCATTCTGTTATAACCTACAGTTGAATATGAATCTAATAAGAAATAAAAGAAATGTGTTCTGCCTGCTCACAGGTAATAAAAGGTCTAATGAAATCAAACAGTGTTCATGTTTTCAATTCATTGTGATTAAAAATGTTGATCTTTATGAGAAATCCTACACTGAAAATAGCTGGTTTTCCCCTTGATTTTTAGGTTGCAGCATCCCTTGTCTTTTAAAAACTGTAACAGAGAGAAGCTTTTTTCCATGGCCACTAATACTGTGCAAAATATAGGAAGCGGCGGTACCTGTTCCGCATTCTGCAACAATGTGGAACCGGCCAGATTAAAGATGATGGGAAAAAGATAATCTTGTTTAAAATTACATTATGTTCCTTAAACAGATTTTTACGTCCTAATAATAGTTAAAGCCGGATCGCAAAAGTGGAACTAAAAACATCTGGGTGCAAGCTTTCTATAAAAATACAGGAAAGGGAGCAGCTTATGTTTATGGACAGTAACATCTGTTACCACTAGATCTGTACGGTGGGTATAGGTGGTGATTTTACAGCAGCCTACAGCAAAGGGTAAAATGCCTCTCCTTTGAAAGACGAAGGCATTCTTTTCAACTGAAGGATTGTCACATACATGTTTGGTGGATGATGAGCACATGGGTGTAACAGATAAACACAACATATTTTTGTATGACACCCATCATTGTAGGGCTACTGTGCACAGGCTCAAAACTGTATGTACGCCAAGACAATGTGATTATCAAAGATACACTTAACTTTCCATTTAGAGATCACAAGTAAAATTCAGTTTGAAATGAATCACTAAATAAGCTCCACACACTCCTTACATTTACAAAGGGTGACTCAACATTGTTCCTTTTTAAATTTTTTGTTTTTTTCTTGATTTTTTGTGCCGTGGTTTATACTGTATATGAATAAACGGAGTAATTGTAAATAATGTATCACTATTTTATTCACATGATTGGTAATAATTTGTGTTAAGCACTATATTTGGGAGCCTTAACTCCTATAAGTTCATGATACGATTTATAATGTACAAAAAAAAATACATTACCAACTACCATAAACCTAGACTGAATTTGAATTTGTTGATGCCAGGAACGGCCTAGCCTTTGTACAAAAGCTTCATGTACAATGAACACAGTATTTGCATGTGAGTGCCAACAATTTGAATAAAGTATATTTAAACCAGAAACCAGTTCTTCCACGATTTAATTTACAACTGTTACTAAATGTAGATACATATTTAAGGAGCCAGTCTCTTCTATTTACTTATTTTCTCTCCAAAATACTATTTATTCTTTCTCACGGAGGACTAGCGGGTAAAGTTTTCACAAATCACTTGTTTAATAGGTTGCAAAAAGATGCAATTTTAGATTTATGAGACTTAAAGTTATTACAAGAATAGTGTTCATAAATAAAACTTAGAGACATAGTAGTGTTAAAAAAAAAAAAAAAAAGTAATGGACATTTAAAAACATAAGCTGCATTTAGCATAATTTACAGTCCTATGTGCCCAATTATTTAAAGTTATTACTATTTTTTTTTAACTTTCTCTTTTCTCGTAAACTACCCTTATCCAACAGCTTAGAATCACCAGTAAGATGAAAGGTGGAGAGATATTAGAACATTAGAAGCACTCTTACATATATATAACAAATATTTTCTCTTTCTTTTCTAGTCCTATTTTACTTTAATATTATCAAAAACAGAATAAAAGGCATACTGTATAATAAAATACAGCAGCTAACTAAACAAACAATGCTCATAATTGTGATTTTTTTGTTTGTTTAGGTGTTGAAAGTTACATAAAGGTAATTTGTCGGTATTATGAGTTAATATGGAGAGCTTTGTTTATACAAGGTCTGTCAGTTCATACGGCACAACTGTAACGTATGGGATGCAAAGACAGTTTTTAAAAAGTAAACTTCTTCAATAAATAATAAGCTAAGTTTGCTTTTGTTCAGTCTATCCAACATAATCTGAATATAGTCATGCTTTTATGGAAGCTCAAATTGACCCATCCTAGAATTCTTCAGTGTACTTTTAAGTTGGGTGTGGATGTTTATGATTCAGCCACCTCTTGAAACAGTGTAATTGTGCATCAAACTCAGCCCGACTACAGATTGGTCATCATTTAGTCATCATTTATGTAAATAAAAACCTCTTCAAATCATGGTAAACAAAAAGGAGAATCACATATATAGTTGTGAGCGTACGGGTCGTTGCTCACGCTTGCGGGCTCGCATAGCGAGCCCGCGGCCCTCGCGAAGCGAGGTCACTGGGCAAGGGCCTCAGTTGCTGGCATGGAGCGCCGAAGGCGCTCCATGCCAGCAACTGAGGCCCCTCGTGAAGCGAGGGCCTCAGTTGCTGGCGAGGTCACTAGGCAAGGGCCTCAGTTGCTGGCATGCAGCGCCGAAGGCGCTCCATGCCAGCAACTGAGGCCCCTCGCAAAGCGAGGGCCTCAGTTGCTGGCGAGGTCACTGGGCAAGGGCCTCAAACCCTCGCAAACTTCACGTCGCTACTAAAAAAACACGACACACAAATTACGACACTCGCTAAATTTTACGAGGAACGCAAACAACCTACGAAACACGTTACCACACATTACGACCTCGCAAACATCGGACGCAACACGCCGACATACAAACATTTAAAACACAATAAATACACACAACACACACATAAAAAGCTTACCTACAGCAAGAGGAACCATCCAGCACCTCAAAAAAACAAGTTACACCTTCATTTAAATAAAAATAAAACACTTTAGACACTAATAAAATCGCTAAGCGAGAGAAAAAATGGCCGACGGACAAAACGAAACGAGGCTACAGCACTCTCCAGACGTAAAACACCACACCACACTCGCAAAACACCACACGAAACTCGAAAACCACTACAAACCAACAACGGACAATACGCAAAGACGCACAACACACATAAACCGCCATTTAACGCAAATGCGGAAGTACGACACTACGCGCACGGTTTCGACTCGCGCACGCACAGTATTACACTGCACACATTCACCACGCATTGGGCCTCATTCTATTATCGGCCGCAGCCGCTGCGGGGCCGCAAGGACCGGCCGCAAGCTATTCGGCTATTCTATTCCCTTACGGCCGGAGGCTCCGGCAGGCTTGCGGCCGGTGCCTTGCTATCTCTTGCGGCCGCTCGCGCCGGAGGAAAGCCTTTGATCTAAAACGGCCGCAAGAGTTTTGCAATTCAATTGCTCCGGGAAACCTCTCTGCAAGGCTAAAAACGAGCCGCAGTTACTTGCAGGAAAAAGGTCTCGCTAGCACCAATTAAGCACATAAAATAGCTCAAATAAAGCCATCCTGCACTTTGAGAAGACTATAAAGGGATTTTAGGTGTTAGAAAAAATAGCACATAATTATCCTGTACTCAAATCCGTAAAATATTTCATTTTTAATATCCGTAAAATATACATGTAAAAAGTCCAGAGTGCTTGGAGCACTTCAGACACACCCACGCCGCAGCCGGCAAATAAACAGTTAATTTGAACTCGGGTTTGGGCAGATGTGCAAGCTTGAGAGTGGGTTCCTTTTATTCCTCATGTCCCCCAATATGATCCCTAGCATTTACAGAGCTGTACAGTGCAGGCTTGAATTTATTTTTGAGTTTTTATATTTCACAGTTTACGGCCGGTTCCAAGATATGCGGCCGGCCGTAAAAGGAGATCCTTGCGGGGCCGTATAATAGAATCGCGAGTTAACTGAACCCCCGCAAGGAATCGCAGCCTTACGGCCGATTTACGGCCGATAATAGAATGAGGCCCTTAGAGAGCAGCTCCACAACACTAATGCTGCAGCAATGTCAAAACACATTAACATCTCTTCAACACAATGCTTCCAAATAGGTAAAGTATATTCATTTATTAATGTATTATATCTACACACCAAACAACATTAGCTACCTTACAATTTCATTGCCGTCATTTTTTGACGGGCAATTCGCTAGTCACATATATAGTTGTGAGCAAGCGGGTTGTAGCTAACGCTGCGGGCTCGCGAGGAGAGGGCCTCAGTTGCTGGCATAGAGTGCTGAAGGCGCTCCTTGCCAGCAACTGCGGACCTTGCAAAATTTACGAAACCCGCGTACACGAAAACATTTAAAACAACAGATACATAGAACGGTTACCCACAGCAAGGTGGGGGGGGGGGGGGGGGCACCCAGGACCTCGAAAACCGAAAACTGAAATTACACCTCAATTTAAGTCGAAATAGAAGAGTTTAGACACCCGAAAATCCCATAAGGGAGAGAAAAAATTGGCTGCCGAAAAAAACGAAAAACGAGGCTACAGCACTCTAAAGACGCAAAACACCAAACACATATGGATTTTCCCAAAAATAAGGACGCGATCCAAGAACAATAAGGTGAGAGCAGAGTGGGTGAGACACATAGGAGGGACAGCTGTGGGGACGACAGACACAGGGGAGAGGAGAAGAGAGAGAGAGAGGAGGGAAGAGATACAGAGGAGGGTGGATACAGGGGAGAGACACGGGGGAGGGAGGAGGGGGGAGAGACACAGGGAAGGCGCTCATTTCGAGACCCGCAATGATCACCAAAGGCGCTCATTGCGATGCCAGTGATGAGCACCAAAAGGCGCTCATCGCGAGGCCAGTAAAGTAGAGGGGGAGAGGCTCGCAATGTGAGGCAAATACCATTGCCAGGCTTCAAATTTTATTGCCGTTATTTTTGACGGGCAAGTCACTAGTAATAAAAGTTAGGAAAACATTCCCAATCAGTCTATGGCATCTTTTTGGCACAAGCAGTGTCTACTAAAATAAAGACTTTACTTAAAAATGCCCACAGCATACACATTCAGTAATGTTATAAAAGGGTAATTACAATTATATAAATGTATTTGTTTTCGTGCTTAATTAAGTGTCCCTTTTAATTTTATAGAAATGCCACAAACATATGAAGTTTTTTAAAGTACAATGAAAATCCTAAAATTACTGAATTAAAATTAAAAAATGGATTTCACTCACATTTGTGCTATAGCGCTCTCAAATTCTCTCTAGATGATGAAGCATGTCAGGATTTCCTAACTGTGTTCTGTTGTCTCTCCATCATGCAACATGAGCAGTACTAGAGAATATTGACAGATTAGTCCCAGAAAAAGGTACATCACCTGAAAGTATCTTGTGAAGGGCATGACAAGAGATTTGTAGCGGTCTACTTTATGTAGATAAAATAAGGCTAAAACTTTACTCTTTGTAGTTTATACACTGCTTTAGTGTTAATTATTTTAAGCTAATGTAAGCTGTATATACACACACAGTGGTACCTCGCCACTTGAAACTTAACAAATTTGGTATTGATGCATTTTGACAAGGAAAAATGACTCTGCGCTGGTTTACCTGTTTGTCAATTTACATTACTCCTTTTGGAAACTTGATACTCGTCCATTTTGACGTTGTGCCTTCTGGAACCAATTAAAGACAAATACCAAGGGAGGATCTTAACAGCAGTGATGACCTCAATAATTTGTCCAATGAGCTGGAGACGGACATCTTGGAGAGCGAGGTTAGATGGGCCCTAGGATGTCATGCTGATAATAAGGCTGCAGGGGGTGAGGGAATCCCAATTGAACTATTCAAAATTCTACAGGATGATGCTGTAAAAAAGTGTTACTTGGCTTATGCCAACACATTTAGAAAACTCAACAATGGCCAATAGACTGGAAAAGGTCAGTATACACCCCAATCCCCAAAAAAGGCAGTGCCAAAGAGTGTCCAATTAGCGAACAATTGCACTCATTTCACATGCCAGCAAGGTAATGCTTAAGATTCTGCAAGCTCCGCTCCAACAATATGTGGATCAGAAACTACCAGATGGGCAAGCCGGATTCTACAGAGGCACAAGAGATCAAATTGCCAATGTCCGCTGGATAATAGAGAAAGTAAGAGAGTTCCAGAAAAACATTTACTTCTGAATCATGGACTATTCTAAAGCCGGACTGTGTGGATCAAACAATATGTGGCATGTCCTTAAAAAGAGATGGGAGTACCAGATCATCTCATCCTCCTTCTAAAGAATCTTTATGTCGACCAAGAAGCCACGGTCAGAACCGAACATGGGACAACAGAATGGTTCAAGATCAGAAAAGGAGTGCGACAAGGTTGTATGTTGTCATCTTATATGCAGAATGTCACGCATAAAGCTGGACTGGATGAATCAAAAGCCGGAATCAATATTGCTAGAAAGAATATCATCAACCTCAGATATGCCGATGATACTACTCTGATGGCGAAAAATGAGGAGGAACTAAAGGACTTATTAATGAGGGTAAAATAAGAGTGCGCAAAAGTTTGCCTGCAGCTCAACGTTAAAAAGACGAAGATCATGGCAAACAGCAATCTCACTTCCTGGCAAATAGACGGGAAGAAGTGGAGGCAGTGACAGATTTTATTTTCCTTGGATCTAAGATCTCTGCAGATGGTGACTGTAGTCATGAAATTAAAAGACGTTTGCTTCTGGGGAGGAAAGATATGGCAAGCTTGGACAAGCTAGTAAAAAGTAATGATATTACGTTATCAACAAAGGTCCTCATAGTTAGAACTATGGTATTCCCAGTAGTAACATACGGATGTGAGAGATGGACCATAAAGAAGTCTGAGGGATGTAGAATTGATGCCTTTGAATTGTGGTGTTGGAGAAGACTGCTTAGAGTCCCTTGGACTGCAAGAAGATCCATTAAATGAATACTTCAGCAAATCAAGACAAACTGCTCACTAGAAGGTATGATCATGAGGCTGAAGCTCAAATATTTTGGCCGAATCATGAGACGGCAGGATTCCCTAAAAAAGAAAAAAAGACTCTGATGCTGGGAAAGATTGAAGGCACAAGAAGAAGGGGACAACAGAGGCGGAGATAGATAGATAGATGAGGTCACTGAAGCAATTAACATGAACTTGATGGAGCTCAGAGATGCACCTGGCATGCTGTGGTCGGATGCAACTGAATGACTAAACAGCAACAACCACCAAGGGTTGAGAGATGCACCTGGCATGCTGTGGTCAGATGAAACTGAATGACTAAACAGCAACAACCACCAAGGTTCCAGCACTGCCTTAACCCTCATGGACATGGACTTCACCAGAGCTTCACAGGTTGCCACTGGAGTCCTCTTCCACTCCGCCATGATGACATCACGGAGCTGGTGGACGTTTGAGATTTTGCACTCCCCACTCTTCCGTTTGAGGATGCCCCACAGATGCTCAATATGGTTTAGGTCTGGAGACACGTTTGGCCAGTCCATCACCATTACCTACATCTTCTCTAACAAGGCAGTGTTCGTCCTGGAGGTTTGTTTGGGGTCTTTATCATGTTGGAATACTTCCCTGCAGCCCAGTCTCTGAAGGGAGGGGATCGGGCTCTGCTTCGGTATGTCACAGTACATGTTGGCATTCATGGTTCCCTCAATGAACTGTAGCTCTCCGGTGCCGGCAGCACTCATGCAGGCCCAGACCATGACACTCCCACCACCGTGCTTGACTGTAGGCAAAACACACTTGTCTTTGAACTCCTCACCTGGTTGCCGCCACACAAGCTTGACACCATCTGAACCAAATAAGTTTATCTTGGTCTCATCAGACCACAGGACATGTTTCCAGTAATCCATGTCCTTAGTGTGCTTTTCATCAGCAAACTGTTTGCAGGCTTTCTTGTGTATCATCTTTAGAAGAGGCTTCCTTCTGGGAAGACAGCACTGCAGACCAATTTGATGCAGTGTGTGGCGTATGGTCTGAGCACTGACAGGCTTACCCCACCCCTTCAACCTCTGCAGCAATGCTGGCAGTACTCCTACATCTATTTCCCAAAGACAACCTCTGCATATGACGCTGAACACGTGCACTCAACTTCTTTGGTCGACCATGGCGAGGCCTGTTCTGAGTGGAACCTGTCTTATGAAACTGCTGCATGGTCACCAAATTTAACACACCTGCTCCCCATTCACATCTGAGACCTTGTAACGCTAACGAGTCAAATATCACCGGGGAGGGAAAATGTCAAATTGGGCCCAATTTGGACATTTTACACTTAAGAGTGTACTCACTTTTGTTTAGTTTTTTTTTAGTGGACAGCAAATTTACAGTGTTATACAGGCTGTACACTTACTACTTTACATTGTAGCAGAGTGTAATTTCTTCAGTGTTTTCACATGAAAATATATAATAAAATATAAAAATGTGAGGGGTGTACTCACTTTTGTGAGATACTGTATATATGGTACATTTGTTCCCATTTGAATGTCTAAAACAAGAACAAGTTAAAAAAACTTGTTTCCTGCTCAGAATTCCAAGAAATACAGTTATTGCACTGCATTCTGGGAACCTGGGCAGGGACATGCAAATGTACCCACAAAGATTCACTCTTGTAATCCAATACCATATAATTAATATTATATATATATATATATATATATATATATATATATATATATATATATATATATATATATATATATATATTTTTTTTTTTTTTTTCTATTGTGCTTGAGGTTTTAATTGCCTGAAATAAACAAGTAAACATTTTATAACAGAGTTCAGATTACTCATTTGTCATGAGTAATGTTGAAGTATTTACCCTGTTAATTGCAGGTTAGATAATGAGGGAGATGTGTGTTTTTACATAAATTACTTACTTTTAATATTACAAAACCATCAAGTAAACATCACATATCGGTAAATGCTTCACTCATAAAATTAGTGGTCATAATATTTAAAGTACATTATTTTTAATAATTTGAAAATATACAAAATATCACATCCCCTTAGGTTTAAACATTTAAAAAGCAAGTATGCTGCTGTGCCCCTTCTTTTTCTCTACCTTGTCGTGGTGAAGGGGCTTTTGTACATCAATGAAGCTGTGAGCTATACCATGTAGGGTCACCTAAGATGGGCAGGTTACAGCAGAGATGTCACAAATCACAGTCCATTGGAGAAGGAACTGGCAACCAGCTCCAGTATCTTTGCCATGAAAGCTTTATGGAATAGCATACCCAGACAGAAAATGTGCTATGCGTGCCGGATCCATAGTGTCACAGAGAGACGGAAACGACTGAACAACAATGCTGCTGTGTGATCTGCCATTTGGTTTCCACTGATAAAACTTTGATTATGGATACTTTGATTGTACATAAAGTAAATTTACACATTGGGGAGGTGGCATCTAAAACTGCCAGTAAATTCGATAGGACTAATGGAAATCACATTAGATTAACAGGACAGACACTTCTGAGAAGTGAACACACAGAATAATCAGCCAAAAGAAAATGTATCCCTGCAATTTTTAAAATGTTAGTATAAAAAAAGATAAAAATGTAAATGACTTTAGTCATTTAAAAGACAGTAAGGAAAAAACGTCCACAGTGGTCATTTAAATGCAAGAGGGAGTTTTCCCTGTTTTTACCTTTATCTAAATCGAACACCTGCTGCTTATATCAGGCACACACTACATGGAGTCATTCTATACACATACAGATTTATTACATTTAAAACATAAAATGTGTTTTCCACACCCCAGAGCTGCTTACATAGGCACAGTGTACTTACCAATAGAAACACTACATCTGGGTAAATTTTTTAACCCAATACTAACCTTCAAGCCAACAATACAGAGATCCAGAGAACATGGTCTGAGCTCCTTCTTGCTTCCTTGTGCAGGGGAAAAACCAGACTATACATGCCATTATACTTTGCTGCACAAACTGACATCCTTGATATTGGCCAAAACGAATTATGAATTTTATGCTAACTATAGCAGGGATTTCTAGGGAAGTTAACTCTGAAAATTAACTGCTAGCAAACTCAACGATTAGGAGTTTTAGTTTGTTAATGTTTAATTTGGTATTTTTTCATGCAAAATAAGTGCTAATACGCTGCTGATCCAACTCTATCAGATGCACTCATAATCCCGCCAAAAATGTAGAAATGCCTTTAAATAATTACTTTTATTTAATAGTATAACACCAGTAAAATTAATATTACATACCACCGAGTGTTTCATTCAGAAGATAAGAGAACAAACACAATGTGTCACTTTAATAATAAAATATAGTTTGTTTTCCCAATAATAAACAAAGTTTTTTTCCCCAACATAAGCACAGCTCCTGATTGTGTCACACTGCAGGTCAGCTCTCTGTATGCTCAGTGTCACAGGTAAGCACAGACACACAGGAGCCTGCTCAGGTGAGAGCCTCCCCAGGATACCTCCCCACAGACATAAGGCTCTGTCACACTCACCACACTCTCTGCTCCCTGCACAGACAGAGCTGGGACTGCACCGAAGCTCCCCGGTCACACAGCACACCAGGGACCTGCCCGGGACAGTGACAAAGAACAACAGTCACCTTACTGAGCCGGCCCACTGGTACTTACTAGAGGAGGCGGGCCCAGCCAAGTAACACGGAAGGTGATTGGATGGACGGTGGGAAGGAAGGCGTGGTATATGGGACACAGGACCTGATCTTGCATCCTAGCAACAGCAAGAGGAAGCTGGAAGGCTGTAGTGTTTGCATATGTATGTGTAGATTAGGTTGATGAGAATACTGTCAACAATATTTGTTAATAGCGACTTGGGCAATAAAATTGTAAGGCAGGTAATGCTGTTTGCCACAGACATTAATTTTTTTGGTGGTCTGAGATCCTTCGGCGCTCATTGCGAGCCTCTTGGTTGTTGTATATTTTTTTCTGAGAGGCGCTTTTGCTGTCATTGTAAGGTCTGCGCTGATTTGCTTTTTGCGCTTATTGCAAGGCTGTCCCCTGGTGTAGTTTGTGTGCTATGAGCAGCGTTGGCGCTCGTTGTGAGGCGCGCGGTGAATGGCTTTTGCGTTTATTTATTTTTGTGTACATGTATTTTTGTATGCTATTTAAATAATTAATAAATGAATATATTTTACCTATTTGAAAGTAATATATGCAGGAAGCATTGTGCTGAAGAGCTGACAATCTGTTTTGATGTTCCAGCATACATTGTAGGTTTGCACTGTTGTGGAGCTGAGGTGTAAGTGCCAGCAATGTGTGCAGTGTGTAGTGTAAATAGGCTGTGCGTGCAAGGGGAAGCCGTTAGGGTAGCTGTGAACTTCCGCATTCTGTAAGTTATTGTTGTAAAATGGCGGCGAATGTGTATGTGGTACACGGGTGTGAATGATATAGGATTATATATATATATATATATATATATATATATATATATATATATATATATATATATATATATATATATATATATATTGGATCTTTCCTGTTAGCTGGCCGCATGGAGGGATGGCCATCGGCTACTGGGTGGCACAACCGAGATGTCAGTGTAAAGCTTATAATCTGCCAGTACCCTAACACCTAACCCTAACAACCAACCCTAACACCTCACCATAAACCCTAAGAAATTCACTGAAAAAGCAGCTGCTACACCTAGTGGCCGATGGCCACCATTGCTTGAAGCCAGACAACATTTTTATCGTCGTACAACACACACTTTTTCTCCCTAAAAATAGGGGGCAAATGATGTGTGCGTGTTATACGCCGATATATTGTTAAGGACTGTGTCTCTTTCTCTCCCCCCTTCTCATCCTCGACCCCCCCTCCTCATTCTAAACCCCCCTCCTCATTCTAAACCCCTCCTCCTCATTCTAAACCCACCTCCTCATTCTTAACCCCCTAAATACCTCCACCTCTCCCTTTCCCCTCACTTACCTGCTTCTGCTCCGGCCTCCACTCCTTCTTGACCCAGCGCGCATGTGACGTCACATGCGCGCCACGTCATTAGCATATACCGGGTGCCGGCACCCGATATATGCTAATGGCGTGACGTCACATGCGCGCCACGCCATTAGCATATACCGGGTGCCGGCATTTAGGGGGGTTTAGGTTGAGGAGGGGGGTTGAGGAGGGAGGTTGAGGAGGGGGTTGAGGATTAGGAGGAAGGTTGAGGATGAGTAGGGGGGTTGAGGAGGGGGTTGAGGATGGGGGGTTGAGGATGAGGAGGGAGGTTGAGGATGAGGAGGGGGGTTGAGGAGGGGGTTGAGGATGGGGGTGTTGAGGATGAGGAGGGAGGTTGAGGAGGGGGGTTGAGGAGGGGGTTGAGGATAGGGGGGTTGAGGAAGGAGGATGAGGATGGGGGGTTGAGGAGGGGGGTTGAGGAGGGGGTTTGAGGAGGGGGTTGAGGATGGGGGGGTTGAGGAGGGAGGATGAGGAGGGAGGTTGAGAATGAGGAGGGAGGTTGAGGAGGGGGGTTGAGGTTGAGGAGGGGGTTGAGGATGGGGGGGTTGAGGAGGGGGTTGAGGAGGAGCAGCGATTTCTGAGTGAACTTTTGTAAAAGTTTCTTTGTTAAAACAGTTGCTTTTACTGTCATTTTACATTATTTACCTTATAAGTGTTAATAATATTAATAAAAAAAAGTTCTGAGCTACCCTTATTTTGCTTCAAAGTTTTTATTTGAAATTTAATTTTTTTCCCTGAAATTTTCTTCTTAAAATGAGGTGCGTGTTATACGCTGGTGCGTGTTATACTCCGATAAATACGGTATATATACCTAAAATAAGTATTGCTTCTGACTTGATAAAGAGAAGTCACAAGTCACTCTTGAAAGCTCGTCATAACTATGAATATGTTTGTCCAATAAAAAATGTATCACTCTATACTGTAATACTCTGATTATTCATCTATATACACATACACCCTCCCCACATCACAACATATTTTTGCTTATAGTGGACAAAAGAGCAAACAAAGCGCTCCACCATACTGAAGTACAGAAAATAAATAGTACATCTATCTATCTATCTATCTATCTATCTATCTATCTATCTATCTATCTATCTATCTATCTATATCACTGCTTCTAAAATTATTACTCTTGCTGTTTAAGAGATGAATATTACATGTAATCTTATGCCTGTCCAGGAGAGTTTTATTCAGATCCACTCACACTTAAAGGGATACTTCCCAAACGTCTCCTTAAGACCCATCAGGAAGGCCATGATTTCGGTTAAATACTGAATACAGATGAGCAATAAGAGTCTGTTGAATGTTATTTGCTACTCTTGTGTTCTCCCAGTGTTAAACAGAAATCATGGCATGTCTGGTGGGTCTTTAGGAGAGGTTTGGGAACCGCTGCTATTGTGGTAAAACATATCATGAATCTTTAAAAGCATACACTGTATCTGGCATAATAATGCCCTTATTACCTCAGAAATATTTCCTTTTTAGGGCAGCACAAAGACCCCTTTAATATTTAACTAGCAACAGTGTCCCTTTAAGAAAGAGCGATTTAAATTATAAAAACTATGTAAATTATTATTTTGGTCTGTCTCGAAGGATACAATTCTCTAAGTACACTGACATATCTTATTTCTTCTGCTCAGACTCCAGCTCCTCCAGTTTGTTGATCCCCTTCTGATCCCCATCTTCAGCCTCCTAGTATATTAAGCAGCACCCAATTGTACATAACATTGCAAACAGCAAATATTTTGATCCTATAATTTTTTTTTCTTTTACATTAATACATATTATGGTTCCAAGAAATGTTTTACAGATTCCAGTAGTAACATGCTAACATATAAATAATACATAAAAACAACAGTGTAATTAATAATAATGAGGAATTATAATATGAAAGTATTATTAAAGTATTGAAGATAATAAAGGGTTAGACAATTTTCAGAACAAGGAGAGGATTTTTTACAAACATTTGTTTATAGTTTTAATATTGTTGCCACACCCAGGATGGCCCCCACCACTTAACTGTTGGTGGACTATGGACTGTGTGGGCCCTTTGGGAAACCTGGTATCTGAATCATGGTTATCGTAATTCCAGTCTGTGGACTTGCTAAGAAATATGACATGATGGTGCTATGTGTATTGTACGGTAGGCTTCAATAATTAATATTGGTGTCACTAAATTATGTGTATTATACAGAGCAGTGTGTGGCTTTATGGATGCAAAGTGGGTACACAGGCATGTTGGTGTCCACATGCTGCATTTTCCTCTGATAGTTTAGTTTGCTGTATTGCCAGGGTCCCTGGGCAGAGGGATCATCAGTTGTGAGGTGCTTGGTCATAAAGGAATCCAGTACAGTTTTGGAATAGGCCTCCATATTGCCATGTTCAGAAATGTAGCTAGCCTTGTGGCACCTCAGACGGTGTGGTACCACAAGCAATTTGTTACCTTCTATCATGGGTCCCTTAAGGTATAGATGAGAAGAAGTAAGGTGGTAAACAGGGAGATAATGGCTTTCTAATTACCCCTTAGAGAGAATAGGAAGCAGGAAAGAGAGCACATGGTGAAATCTTAGAGGTTAGGGCTCCTAAGCTCAGTGGGGGGTAGGTAGCTAATAACCCTGACCTCAAGGTAATTTGAAGATATGGGGAGATTCATTAATCTTGTGTGATTGATTACTGTATGATATAAATATGTTGCATTGTTGCCAAAATAGATGCTTAGTGCCTCTACTCTAAACTAATGGTGTTGCTGGTTTGATTTGTCCTGTTTCTCCATGACTGATGTTCTGATCAAAACTGCTGGGTGCCGAGAAAAATATTAAAGTCACAACCTGCAGATTGCTTTTATAAGCTACAGTAGGCGAATTAGGGGTTCACTGAGCACCTTAAATCTGGGTCATGACATCTGGTTGGCAGTGGTGGAAACTCTGGGCAGTTACCTGCTATTATATTTATAGTTATTTTGAGAAAACTTGCAATTTTTGCTCATATTTAGGCCAGAGGTCCCATCTTTTTATAAACTGATAGAGTGTGGAGTACACTTGCATGCAGTTGCCTGATTGCCCTACAATTGCCCTATTGCAGCAAAGTATAGTTTATTTTGATACTGCTTCACTGTGTTACTGTAAGACAGCTGCAAGGAAATGTGCCTCCGTCCTAACCACAATGCTAAGGAGTGTGTAAAATATTGGAGGAGCTCCAGCCTAAAAATAAGGGCAAAAGCAGCTATTATCAATGTAGAGCTTTTTTAAACAAATATTAACCTTTTGAAATGCTGTTTATACAAATATTTACTACTTCACAGTTGTGAAATCCCAACCATTAAAATTGCCTTTTAATTGTATTTTCTGTCACTAGAGCATTTTGCACACAGTAAATCTTTACTGAAGCATCACATGACTTCCATCACCATCTTGTCCAGCTCCGACCCATAGGCATTCATGCACAACAATACATTTGCTTTAGAGATCAACAACATTTTCCATTATCTGTCACCACTTCTGACAACTCATATGAGAAGCTTGACATTCAAGCATATTTCCTAAGAAGAGATTCTTCAAGTATACATTTATGCAAGAATATACTTGAATATTCTTCTCTTTCTGCCAAAAACTGAAAAACCCTATTTGTCAGCTCCATACATCTCTTAGCTCATCTATAGCCAAAACAAAAAAACTAAATATAGGTGCTCAATCAGAGAACGAACTAACCTTAATAGGTTAGTTCTATGGACATCATAACCCACATGAGAGCAAATTCTTTTAGCTCACGTGTGCCCTTCACAGGTATAAATATCATGTAGTATATCAGTCTGGTCTCAAAATGCCAGGCAATTCTACTCTGAACAGGATAAATAGCAAACCCAGACATACATTATGGCCTTGTTTGGGCCTCATCAGTGAGCTGTAGCTGAACTCCATAAGGCACAGTGAGCAAGAGGTCCCTGTCTGGAGTCAACCTTAGGAAGATAAAACTTTAAGGGTCATTTGAACAAAAAAAAAAAAAAAAAGAAGTGCTCATTCAGAGAATGAACTAACCTTAATAGGTTAATTCTATGTATATAATAAACCACTCTGAGAGCAACTTTTAATAGCCTTCTATATTATTTAGGGTAAACATTAAAAACCTAGCTATAACATCATTGAGTAATATTTAATAGTTGCCAAATAAAATATGTCACTTATATAAATGTCATTGTAATGACACATAAGTATTAAGATAATTATTTTTCCTGTTTTTTACTTGAATAACATTGTCATCATTATAGGTGTTCTCTAATCACACCTTTTAAATGTATGTCCTGGTAAACAGTACGAGTCATGTGCAGCTAAGGAATGCTAAAAATTCTGCTGTATTATTGGATTTATACTGAATCATTAATAACATTAGTACAAAGTAGTAGTAGCAGTAACATATGAAAGTTTGACACAGAGTATTATTTTTAGTATCTATGATATTTTTGATTTTCATTCAAGATGAATATTTTAAGCATCCTTCTAAAAATCTCACACCTTAATGGATCTGATTAAATATCAGATTTAAGTTGCTAATGTGGCTTAGCATCCTGGGTATGTCGGTCCCTGCCCTTGTATATTATACCATTCTATAATTATCACTTCAGATTATATAAATGACATAATTGTGAAAAAAATACTTCCACGTGAGTCACTTAAGGATAACAATGTTTGTATTGTTCTTAAATACTTGAAGCCAAACATTTCAGTCTCATCTGAATTTATTTCAGACTTCAAGGCCATTCCAATTATTACCCTGTTTCCCCGATGGTAAGACACTGTCTTATTTTTTTTGGAAGGCCAAAATATGCTCTAGGGCTTATTTTCAGGGGGATGCCTTATTTACCCATGAAGAAGACTACAGTACACAGTTATTGTTGAAAAAAAAACAGAATTTTATTACCTGTATATGGTGAAACCATTGTTTATATACCATATGCATTTTAAACAGGCTTTATATACAGTAAGTGGTATTGCTCACAGCAAAAGAAACCTGTCTGCGTGTCTCACTTTTGGATGTTCTGGCCGTGAACAAACTCCTGCAGTCTCCGTTAAGGAGGGATGAGGGAATCTGCCTGTGTTTCCTTGCGCTGAGTCGCGTGCGCGCGCTGCAGTCCTGTCACTTCCTCCTCTTCACTTCATGACAAGGCGCGGCACGCAGCCATGGAGGCAAATACGGTAGACGGAGGGACCACACGGGGTCACCCACTGTACCATCCGATTCGGGTAAGCGCAGGTATCAGTGGGTGGCTTATTTGCGGGGAGTGCCTTATTTTACATTTTTTTCTAAAAAGGGGGGGGGGGGGGGGCTGTCTTATTTGATGGCCCTGCCTTATCATCGGGGAAACACGGTAAACAGTTTTGATTTGAGTTTGTAGTTGTTAAGTATTTATGTGACAATGACAGCTTTAGTCTGTTTCAAGCACCCACAGTGGTGTTGTTCTACAGGGCTACAAAGGGTCATATAATCAGATTGCAGAAAAAGATGTTAAAGGACACCTGAGAAGAAAGATGCTTTAATTGTTTTAAGAATGAGCTTTATAAGATGGTACCCACACCCACAGAGCTGCTTACAAGAGCATAGTGAACTTGCCAATAGAAACACAGCATTTGGGTACGTAGTTTAACACTATATATACCGCCAAGCCAGCAGCAGCTCAATGCAGAGATCTACAGATCAGTGTCTAGCTCCTCCTGCTTCCTTCTACAGAGGGACTACAAATCCTATGATTCCTTCCTGCACAAACTGCCATCCATGATTGTTACAATGTATAGCTATGATTGGCCAAAAAGAATTATGATTCTTATGATAATTTTTGCAGAGATGCACAGGTTGGTAACAAATGTTTTCATACGCTACTGATTCTCCTCTATCGGATGCATTCACAATCCAGGCAACTTAACTATGCCTTTAAACATTAAGTTATATTCGCCGCACAGAATAGACACCACAGTCCAAACTACATATCTTTGGTTTTGCTGTTCTCCTGATGGGGAGACTTGTCTAGTATTTCAGGATTCATGTGTACTAACATGTTTGGCTTTATGTAAATACCATTAGGATATCCCAAGGATTATAAAATGATCCAGATGTTGACTAATTGATCACCAAGCCTAGGTATATAAGTAGCACCTCATGAAGGCCAAGATATAACTTATCTGACATTTTAAGGGTAGCTGTTTCTAATGAGTGATATGTTATAGAAAACTTTTCGAATTTGGTTGAACAAGTGAGCTAAATTGGAGAAGCTGCATCCTCAATTGGTACCATTCAATAGAGTATACTGCAATGTTTTGTCCATTCTCAGAAACCTTTTTTCAGCTAACCCTCATTTAGATATATTGTATGTGAATGGTATGGCCTCCAGTCATCTAGGATATCTAAAGCTTCTGTAACGCTGTAGCAGGCCTTTCTGTAATCATTACTTCCCTGTCATATAAGTTTTCCATAGTTGATATCATATAGAGTATATAAAATATATATACGTATATTTTATGTTTTTATTCTCTTCCTCAGTTCTTATAATTTGTCTATTATCAAAAAATTATGTTGTGTTTTAGCTTCTTCTGGCTAGGCACACCTTGGGTCAATGGCTTGTTTAATACTTTGATTTGGTACAAAATTGCCTATAATTTATTGCAGCTGAAAACCTGGTAATTGCTTAACAGGACTCACAGGAGAGAGCTAGTAATAGCAGACTTTGCCTTGCAGATCCACAGCCTTAATAAGTTGTGATTCAGCTTATTGAATAGGGCTCTATATAAGCACATAGCATATTTTGTTACAGAAGTTTTTAGTTAGTGAAGACCTTGCTTTTGGATAGAAGATCACTAACTAAAAACTTCTGTAAAAAAAACATGCTGTGTGCTTCAATAGAGCCCTATTCAATTTGCAGAATCGCAATTAAATAAGGCTGCCAATCAGCAGAATGATATTGCAAGTTCATTCCATGTTCATGGCCTGGTAGTGGTTACCAGAGTTGTGGCATTCTCAAATAATGTACAGCATGGAGTGGGTGCGCAGTAATGATGCACCAAGACAGAGGATGCTAAATATTGCGCCCGGCATTACAGCTTCCTTTAGTAGCCTTATATGCATTTTACATATGAGAACCAGGGTGCACTAAATGACGCACAAACTCACACACAGTCTTGTTAATAATTGTCAACACCAAGAAACTTGCCATGATCTGATTAAAGGTCATATATGAGAATATGGTCATATATTCAAAATATACAGTAAATAACAGTAAATCAAATAATATTGTTATGATTATGATGATCCCTATTTCCCAGTATATGTCCCCACTTTGAAGATAGCGTATGTGGTCATGAATTGATGTTCTTGTTAGGCATCCCAAGTGGTGGGTGGAATAAATTGGACACCATTCCTGTCTACATTTGACTAAAGGCACATAGGGAAGGACTGTCCCCCATCTAAAGACTAATTGAACTAATACACTATGGAAGGGCTGGCGCAAAGTTGTCTCCAGGTCCTACATGCTACTAAGGCACCACCTGAAAGCGACTAGTTTAAACTTCCCAGGCCAGCAGGCAGGGTCCTCATTGTTTAAGCCTAATCTAAGTTAAGCCAGTGAGAAAGGCTCCACTCCCACCCTAGTGGGAGGCACGTTTATGTTCCTGCATGCTCTGAATGTCGTAATTTTCGTTTTATAGAATATAAAAACTGAGAGTTGTCACCAATAAAGTTGTTCCTTGTTGGAAATGTGCAAAACATGTACAAGGGAAATGTCTGTCGTTTTTAGTCTACCATCATACATTGTATGTTCGCTTGAACAGACAAAAATCAGTCCGGGTGCAGATGTTTGAAGCTCAGGAGAGACATCAAAGCCTAACTGGTTTTATTTCAGAGCATGGCCAGTCCAGCTTCCTGGATGTCTTGACAAATGCAATATACTACCCTTTGCAATTATGCCCCTGCAGAATATTTACCATTTTGATTTTGAGGTGGAAAGAGCATTTGAATGCACAAATTTCTGTTTGCACAATGAGATGTGGCATCTACAACTGCCAATGTTTTCAATAGTAGTAATGGAAAACTCATTTGTTTGACACCCTCTCCTGAGATAGTAACAGACAAAACCAGATGTATTTATTTATTTTGTCAATTTCTTAAAACATTGTGCCCACTATCATATTTACTTATTCAAAATATGATATATAAAATAATTCACCACAGTGGCCCATTGCCAAATCATTTGCCTGTAACTGGTATGGATCAGAACCTCCAGTCCTTTTCTCCTGCAAATTCTAACATTATAAATTTACTATACATTAATTTCATAGGATGGTTCTGGTAGTAAAGGCATGAGTGAAGGTGGGACAAGTTGGATATATTGTGACTTTTTTGATACATTCTTTTTCCAGATTTCTCTCATTATTGATATGGTGAGGTAAAGGCTGAATTATCAGGGCCAACACTTCAGTTTAGGTATCTTTACAATTTTCCACTGTATACATTTGCAGTAGCTCAGTATACTGATATACACAATGTGCTCAGGAGAAAACTAACAATACAATGTACACAAATGAAGAAGGTCTCCATTAGAGCACTTATATGTAAAAATGTAAATATGCATGTGCAAATATGATTCCAGAATAAAAATCAATTTTATTACAGACTATTAAAAATATTCATAAGGAGATCAGCAAAAACATATTTCTCTCTTACCTTCCCACTAGACAGAATCCTCATGTAACTAATATAAAGGACACTACTACTACTACTACTAATAATAATAATAAATAAGCAGTGCTATGTTAAATGCTGCTTAAATATAACCTATACTCTGTGAGTGTTGGAATTATTATTATTATAAAGTGCTACATGCCATTTTTTGAATAACAAAACGACACAAATAATAAGTGCTGGTATTTATAGGTGTGGGGACTGGATATAGATCTCTTGAAACATATATGG
The DNA here is from genome assembly GCA_027410445.1 of Discoglossus pictus. Lineage (NCBI taxonomy): Eukaryota > Metazoa > Chordata > Amphibia > Anura > Alytidae > Discoglossus > Discoglossus pictus. Next base: position 414,580,004 of record CM050164.1, on the reverse strand, counting down.
TGCTGCCCTAAATAAGATTGCTTGAACTAATTGCATGTGCTGAGAATAAGAGTAGAGTATGAAATTCTAGCATAGGTTTTAGTAATATAAATCCTTATACGCTAATGCTAGCATAAAAGGATTGTATTGAAGCCTAATCACAGTTATTAAAATTCTTCCAGGTAAATAGCTATTTTCATATTGCTCAAGATAGGCTAAATAAAAGTCAATGTTGTTTTAAACTAAACTACAGATAGATGGATGCTGTGGAGTAGCAGCGTCTCTGAGTATCTAGATAGAGACATGCTCTAGTGACATCATCTCCTTGACTGACTCACATTTCTCTTTGTAGTCTCCAGTTCCATTAGGGCCCTATGATATGAGGGGTTAAAGTATAATCATTTTTATTACTGAAACCCATGCTAGAATTCATACACTGCATCTATTTTCAGCATAGGCAATTACTTCAATCCATCTCATTTAGTGCAATGGTATATAAATTATAAAAGATCTCTGGAATTTATTTATTTTTACTTTTCTTCTGCCCTTTTAGTAAAGTAGAACTTTCAACCATTATCTTAATGTTCAAACACTACAGTATGCTCTGCCATACAGTAAGAAAAACAACTTTTCAATATGAATTGTTATAAAACCTTAATTCTAGTGGATAAAATACTATTTTCATATTTTTAAGTAATTGTGCGTCAATTTAGACACATTCATAAATTAAAACTATTGTTGCATTGTTTTATTTTTCCTACAGATCTTGTCAGAAATCTGACACCAGTGATTACATTTCCAAACTGGTCTTTTTGGCTGGAAATAAATGGTGTATTGCCAAACAGTGGAGGTGCCATGTACCGTATATACTCGAGTATAAGCCGACCGAGTATAAGCCGAGGCACCCATTTTACCACAAAATACTGGGTAAAATGAGTGACTTGAGTATAAGCAGAGGGTGGGAAATGTGCTGCCCCCATGTACCCTTTTGTGCCCTCTGTGTCCCTCTCTCTCTCCGTTTCTTCTCCCCTCTCCCTTCCCTGTGTCTCTTCTCCCCTCTCCCTTCCCTGTGTCTCTTCCAATCTCTCCCTTCCCTGTGTCTCTTCCCCCCTTCCTTATCACCCTCCTCAACCCCACTCCTCAACCTCCCTCCTCATCCTTAACCTCCCTCCTCATCCTCAACCTCCCTCCTCATCCTCAACCTCCCTCCTCATCCTCAACCTCCTTCCTCATCCTCAATCTCAGTTCTAATTTCTGATATCATTGACAAGCTACATTCCAAGGGTCCATAGAAACCAACTATGTAATGAGATTGTAGTCCTACCTCAATAAAGTGTCTGGCATGTGCTATATATAATGTGCAGCAATATAAACATAGTCTATAGTGAATAAAAGGTCATGCACAGACAAATGTATAACAGACTGATATATAAAACACTTTGCACAGACACAAGTGCTAGACGAGTTGCCATAAGCTCAATGTACACTGATACATGCAAATGCAAGCCTACATGCTTGCAATTATTATCTGCCTCCCAATATATACCAATATATGCCAAACAGCTCCATCACTGGGCCACATGTATCTCCCCCAATGTATGGTGGTGTAATTGTCATGCAGTAATATAGGACAAAATAAAATGAAAAAAAAAAACTTCATATATACTAGCTGATTTTCCAGAATTATATTGGGTCTGCCTACTCTTTAATGATTTTATTTCCGAAAAGCTGTGATTTTACCTTCACAAGTCTAGAAAATTCTTTATACAGGGTCGAGTCACATTATTATGACCATATTATTACTTTCAACGTCATAGTCAATGAAATACGGCACATGTTGTGAGCTGGCTTGGTGGGTATATAAGGTAACATGTAGGCATTCTGCAAATATGTCAATCATTACTGTCATGGGTAAAATGTGTGTTGTATCTGACTTTGGATGATTATTGGCTTTTAGGCCAAGGGTGGCAGTATTTCTGAAACAGTGCACTTTATGTTCTGTTTGGCTCCTTCTGTGTTTAAAGTGTACCGTAACTGGGAAAACTACACCATTGCGCATAAACGTATTGATACTGCGAAGCACCACGTACTATTGATGTCAGAGGTGAACTTTGACTTCAAAGGTGTGTGAGGGTCAACTGACACGCTATAGTTGAGCAACTCACCGTCCAAATGAACCAGGGGGTTATCAGTCGTGTGCAAACATCGAATCATGTTGCACAGGTGTCTCCGAAGCAAATGGCTGGTCACTGCACCCATGCTGATGAGGGTTCATAGTAAGAAACAGCTTCAATTTGGACCTCTTCGGAGTCATGTTTTCTGCTCCATCGGACAGATGTTGGCTTGTTAGGCGTGAAACCGCCCAGAAAAAACATTCTGCAACCATTGTTGGAAGAACACAAACTGGAGGAGACAGCGTTATGGTCTCGGGAAGCTTTCTTGGCATTGTCTGGGTCCACTCATACCTTTGATATGCACTTTCAACTGATTTGGTTATCTATCCATCCTTGCAGATCAAGTACATCCATACATATTGACTATTTTCCCTGGAGTGGATGGAACCTTCCAGCTGGACAATGCAACATGTCATATGGCCCGAATTGTACAGGAGTAGTTGGTGGAACATGACAAAGACTTCCAAGTACTTCCCTGGCCACCAAATTCCTCGGACTTGAACCCCATAAAGCACTTTACTTCAATAGCAATGTTTGCCATATGGATCCTCCAGCATGCACTTATCAGCAACTGTCTGATGCACTGCTGTCTGTATGGCTCCAGATACCTTTACGAACATTCCAGCATTTTATTGACTCACTACCACTTCGTCTAACTGCTTTTAGTTCGTGAACTTCTATCCAAAAGCAAGGTCTTCACTAACTAAAAACTTCTGTAAATAAAATATGCTCTGTGCTTATATAGATCCCTTTTAAATTTACTAATGTATGTTTATAAAACATTTCTTGAATTAGCCCTTCCATTTTAGCAGAATTTAAAACATTCTGTTGTCTCATGTGTCCATTAGAATATTGTTCCACTTGCTTCTCATCAAATTCATCTTAATTTATAGTCAATATTTATTATAACTTTTATTTTAAATATAGAATATTCTCACATGTTGGTAATTTAAATAATTTAATATCAAAGTATTGACCTGGCTGCACCAATTGTGTATATTCTGCTCTCTACTGCACTTGCAACCAAACTCTAATATGGAATTTTAAGATCCACTGACTCTGATCACAGAGCTGCAACCTATACTTTCCTTACTGTAAATACAATAAAGTAAAATAAGTTATCCGTTTGCCACTACAAGTGCTAGCAAATGAAAAAGTGTGTCAAGAAGGTTAAATATAATTATACTTTTCATTGCTTCTAGTTTACCCATGTATTTGTCATGTATTATAAAATGAAACATCTGTATTATATTCTCTGCATAATCTCCTTTACGACCTTTCTCCTTGCTTCAAATACATACATAACTAATGAATTTCCTCCATCACCGTACTTCTCTTTCAACCTTCACCTACTTCTCTTCATTCTAGCTCGCCTCCATTTTCTTTTCTCCTTAGATATTTTTATTTTTTTACCTCTAGCAGGTGTAGGAAGCAGAATAATTCTGGGTTGGGGGGAGTTATCTCACTTTATACATAGAAATCATAACAGCTTCTATATGCATACATACACACAATGAACAATCTGGGGGTTCATCCCCCCAGTTCCTACACCCATGCTCTAGCCCATTAACTTCTTCCACATCTTCCATTTTTTCTCTTACCCATACCTCTTTTCACTGTTTTCTATGTATCTTGTTCAATATCTGTTTTGTAGTCTCCCTGATCCAATCGTTTTAATTAATGAAGGGATGTATTCATTTATTATATACTTTTCCACTCTATATATCTGTTGCTTTAGTTCAGTCCTTCGGTTGTGTTCCAACATCTATTGTTATGTCTCTGGTCGTGCTTATCCCTAAGGTTATCTTGGCAAAAATACTGGAGTTGTTCTTCATTGGACCACAATTTGTCTGACCTCTCTGCTACAACATGCCCATCTTGGGTTATCCTACATGGTATGGCTCAAAGATTCATTGAGATACACAACCCCCTTCACTACAACAAGGTAGCGATCCAGAGGAGTATATAACTGTACTTGACTATAAATGTATTGCAACAGTGACTATTAGAGAGGGAAGCATAGAAAGATGTTGAAGGGAAACATAAGGGGAAGTTCGGAAAACGTGTGAGATTTGGATTAGAGGTGGCAGGTTTTAGAAGGATTAATCAATGTTCACATAAACTATGTTTATCTGCTTATTGCATGTTCTGGAGTTATATCTGCTTCTTCAAATATACTATCCCTCTCTGTATTCCCCGTTTATGTTTTATATTTAATAATTACAGTTTTTCCTTAAAAATATTTAGTCACTAGCCATATTGACAATTAAGTCACTAGCCATATTAACACATCAGTGTACCTTTTTGAGTTTTATATGTAAAGCATTTAAGTAAATTATAAATCAATTGGCATATTAAAATGCATTTCTACATGCCATATCTTATATCTTCAATAGCTATCTTTTATGTTATAATTATCACCTTTGTCACCTTTTATCAATGTTTTGTATATGAAAATAATTAAAGTCTGTATGGCTGGTGATTTATTAGCAGGAGAAATTATAATTACTAAAGAAAAATTACAACATTAGGAATTATGTTTAGAACACGAGATATGACACCAAACAGAAATATACTGTATCACTGTTTTAAAGCAAGTACAAACTGTGCTCCTGGTGGCAGTTGTATAATAAAACACATACAGGCTCCCTTGAGACAGACAATTGAAGCTAAAGATATAACTGCTGACAAGGTTGGACCTACCGCTGGAGGGGGGGGGAGAGTGCTGTCAAATTTTTTGTATTCATTTTTTTTTCTGTGTTAAAGTGGATCACCCCCCCCCCCCCCCACAATGTACTGTGGGACCAGGTATTTATCTGTGGTTCAGCTGTATCCTTTGTTGCCGGAGTAGGGAATCCTGTGACACCTGTGGAGATTCCCTGCCAAAGAGCGAAGACCTGCAGGTAAGGAAAGGATATTACTGTATGCAAAGATGCCGGGTAGCAATATAACACTGTAAATTTTCTTTAGCGCCCTTGAGTAGGATAGGTGTGGAAATAGTGTGTCCTTCTTTGTTATCCGGGACCCTTATGAGTTTATTCTTGTAATAAGGCAGAATGAACGGGAAATTTGAATCATCTTCACTTGCAGGGGTCGTGCCCCCTACCTCAGGGGCATGGTACAGTGACGATTAAGTGGGCCCCATGGGCAGGAGGTTACTTCCGCTGGCCGGGCTCCTCCCTCTTCCATTATGTAATGTAAAAAGGTGTTAGTCAATAAAGCTGTGGCCTGTGTTTTTCCCCATATTGTTGTCTGCCTCTTTATTTTAGTGGGTTACCTGTTAAGGTTATGCTGTACTGAGTGCCAATGGATCCTGCAGGGGTCATTGTCTGTGATGTAGTCCACCACTGTGTGTACAGTGTGTATTGTACAGTACCCTTATGATAGTTATTATTATAATTGTAATGTAAATTATAATACAGTGATGTGATGTTATTATAATCAGATTTCTATTATGCTGGTGTGAGGTCTATGATTAGAATTTTAGGCTTGATGGCTATAATCATATATATTGGACCTTATTCGGGTGTCACCAAGCACCAGATGAATCCATCAAATCAAATAGGTACTTTAATAGAGCCTGGTTGAGCAATCATCTAAGAGTTTAAATCACTGTTATTGTTGACAACCCGACTGGCTCCCATTTCTCCTGTAGTTTGAAATTGGAGAACCTTTGGGATAGTTAATGGCATAACATACATAATACTGTGTTATCCTTCTGTTACTTGCTTTCACATACAACTTTTTAGAATATCTTATTCTTTGTTCTTTCTGTGATTTCTTATATAAACCCAGTAGCGATTGTTATTTCTCAATATATATAATGTTCACTTAAATAGTTTTATACTTGAATGTGTATTCGCTTTTATAGGTGAAACCTATTTATGGAAAATGTTCTAAAATGTATTTTACTATTTTTTTTATTTTTTTTAAATAATTTTTATTGAGGAACCAAGGTTAATACAATAACAACAAGAGCATCACAAGCAAAACATAAATGGCATAAACACAACACTTGAGAAGTGAAGACCTACAATAAAAACCTTTTAACCTTGTTTGTTTCTTTTTAGTTATTTCCATCCTGAATTACACTTATAGCACATTTATGTACGTTTGAAAACATTGTTAAAAAAAAAGAAAATAATATGTAGAAGAAAACAGATAATAGTGAGAAAGGAGAAGGGGAAAAAAGGGGAAGAAGGGGTGGAGTATATAGCCATGTCTGCTCTGAGGGTTTATACCCTATATATGATACTAAACCTGTATTATTACCACCCAACCCGGAGGGTCCAAGGGCCTCATTCAATTGCGATTTGGCCAATTGAATAAGGCTCTAAATAAGCACATAGCATATATTTTTTTTAATATTTTTTTTTTTCGTTAGTGAAAACCTTGCTTTTGGATGGAAGCTTACTAACTAAAAACTTCTTTAAAATAAATATGTTATGTGCTTGTTTATAGCCTTATTCAACTGGCCAAATTGCAATTGAATGAGGGCCCATGTGTCCCAACATAAAGCCCACTTTCTATGGCCCTCATTCAATTGCGATTTGGCCAATTGAATAGTGCTCTAAATAAGCACATAACATATTTTTTTAAATAAGTTTTTAGTTAGTGAAAACCTTGCTTTTGGATAGATGTTTACTAACTAAAAACTTCTTTAAAATAAATATGTTATGTGCTTATTTAGAGCCTTATTCAATTGGCCAAATTGCAATTGAATGAGGGCCTATATGAGTGATCCAGGTCAGCTGAAATAATGTTCATGGAATATATAAATTTAAGTTTTGTCAAAATGTCACTATATGTAGGGATTGCTGACTTCCAGGATTTGGCTAATGTAATCCTAACTGCTAAAAATAATTGGTTTGACAGAAGTTGAGCCTCTTTATAAAAATCCTGTATGGGAAGGCCAAATAGAGCTTCTTCTGGTTTTTGGGGAATCTTGCGACCCCACAATCTCTCCAAAATATGGTAGGTCTCCAGCCATATATGAGCAATCTTAGGGCAGTCCCAGAGGAAATGTTTAAGGGTGCCTAAGTCACAACCTCTGAAGCATTTGCCATTTAAGGAGGGATTGGAAAGTTTCATTCTGGCAGGTGTCAAGTACCACCACCTGATGGTCTTGTGCGCATTTTGCCTCAGGATTGTGTATAGGGAGGACCCTGTAACCTGCTTATGAATTTTGTTCCTTTGCATCGGTTAAGGTAGTGGCAGGTTCTGATTCCCAGGAATGCTGGTGGGGAAGTTTAGACAGTGTGGTCTGGTCTAATAGATAATTGTATATGGTGGATATATTGCTATTTTCATTAGGGTTATCTATACAGCATTTTTTGAAGAGAGTGGTCCTAGCTGAGGCATTAAGTTTGAGTACTTTGGTAACATTAACATGTTCCTGAGAAAGGTTAAGCCATTCCTTTAAAGGTAGATGATGTTGGTCTCTAAATGTTGTGGGGGACCAATGCCGATTTTCCCCTAAAAGATCGGCAGCTAAAGATAAATTATTTTCTAACTACCATTTAAATTGGGACAGTCTATTAATTGGTGTAGACTTCTGATACACCATAGGGGGTGAGCCATGAACCTGATTCTACAAGTGGTATTCTTTTGTGTGTTTGAGTCAAGACGGTCAACGATTGAACTACACAACTGGGAAGGGAAGAGTTGCTTAACTTATTGTGTAGGCTGAGCCATAACACCCATCTAATGCAAAGGTCCCATTCCCCAAGTACACTTGTTTTAATCTCCACACACACTGGCAACTGCCCTTTACTGAACCATGTATTTTACAATATTTATACAATATCAAATATTATGATCGCCTTAGGGTAGATCTACTTTGAGATAGAAGTTTTGTTTTTATGGATAATTCTGCTGTTTAATTGTTTAGCCTGTTTATGCAGTTTTTCTGCCAGAACTTGAATTTGAATATTCAACCTACATTTATCTTCATTATAAGTTATCATTATATAGACACAGATCTCTATAAAGATTTTCTATGTGATATACATATTCCATTTTGTCTTTTTCTTTTGCTCTTAAAGCAGAATCATAATAGTTTTATGATATAAATTGTGGTTGGTTTATGGATCATGCGCCATTACATTTTTACTGCAAAATATATAACGTTATTCAGAAGCAATAAATCATTTTTATAGCTTTTTTCCATTTTTAAAATGACTCCACAAATAGCACAGGATTATGTATGTCCTTCGTATTCACGGTGTGATTATGTTTTATCAGTGTGTGCAGGATTACCTGACTGATATGTGTGTTTTTGTACTTCCTGTATTACCAGGCAAAAGAATATCCTACTTATCTTTCCAATTACAGATTGTGGAATATGTTCATGGGAAATATATTATGAAAAATATGTGTGATTTCAAGCACGCCTTGTTACCTGGATGCTGTGTACATTTGTGATACTGTGTTGCTTAGGAAGAAGTAAACCAATAAATATCAGCCTGAAGAGAGAAATATGCTACACCTATCTGAATATTTACCATGTGCACATGGCATTGTTTGAGGATTCTGTGATTAGATACATTAGGCTTGACTATACTTTATGGATACGCATGTCACTGTCTCTGCATGATTAGTTGTAGATGTACATAGTTACATAGTTACATAGTAATTAAGGTTGAAAAAAGACCTTCAGTCCATCAAGTTCAACCTGTTAAGATCTCCTCTGATCTGCAATATGCGGATTAGTTATTAATTAAATTATTGATTAAATAATTATTAATAGTATAGTATTGGAGAATGAATAAAGAGTTAGTCTATCAAGTTCAACCTTTTTAGATCTCTATTGATCTTTTTAATTTGGACTATTTATTATTATTGTTAATTGTTAATTATTGTTAATTGATCCAGAGGAAGGCAAACATAAAAAAAACCCCATTGAAACTTTGCCAATTGTCTCATAAGGGGAAAAAAAAAGCAAAATTCCTTCCTGACCCCAGAAACTGGCGATCAAATTTCTCCCTGGATCAATATTCCTTGCTAGTTATCTAGGATAGCCTTGAATGCCCTCTTTATTCAGAAATATATCTAACCCCTTTTTGAAGTTGTCTATCGAATTCGCTGTCACCACCTCCTTTGGTAGAGAATTCCACAGTTTAACCACCCTAACTGTGAAGAACCCTTTTCTTTGTTTAAGGTGAAATCTTTTTTCCTCTAACCTCAACGGATGTCCTCTTGTCAGTTGAAAATCTCTTGCTACAAAAAGTTCACTTGACAAAGCCTTATATTGACCCTGGATGTATTTAAATAACGTAATCATATCTCCTCTTAGACGCCTTTTTTCTAGCGAAAATAAGTTTAATTTTGCTAGTCTTTCTTCATAACTTAGCCCCTCCATTCCCCTTATTAGTTTTGTAGCCCTTCTCTGTACTTTTTCCAGCTCTAAAATGTCTTTTTTGTGAGGTGGTGCCCAAAATTGTACTCCATATTCCAAATGAGGGCGTACTAGAGATTTGTATAGTGGCAGAATTATATCTTCTTCCCTGGCTTCTATACCCTTCCTAATACATGCTAATATTTTATTTGCCTTTGCAGCCGCTGCTTGGCTTTGAGCGCTGTTACCTAGGTGGTTGTCCACTAGTACTCCCAAATCCCTTTCAATATCTGATACCCCTAGATTTGCTCCATTAAGATTATAGATTGCTTGGCTATTGTTCCTTCCCAAATGCATAACCTTACATTTATTTGTATTAAATCTCATCTGCCATTTAGCCGCCCATTTCTCTAATTTATGCAAATCCTTTTGTAGGGAAAGTACATCATTATCTGATTTTATTACCTTGCACAACTTAGTGTCATCAGCAAAAATGGAGACACTACATTCGAGTCCTACTTCAATGTCATTAATAAATATGTTAAAAAGGAGAGGACCCAATACTGAGCCCTGAGGAACCCCACTTATCACATTAGACCAATCGGAGTATGTTCCATTTACAACAACCCTTTGCTTCCTGTCTTTTAGCCAGCTCTCGATCCATGAGCAGATATTTACTGCAATTCCTGTATCCCTTAGTTTGCTCACTAGTCTTCCATGTGGCACTGTATCAAATGCCTTTGAAAAATCTAAAAAGACTACATCCACTGAGTTGCCCTGATCCAAGTTCCTACTAACCTCCTCATAAAAACTAATTAGATTGGTCTGACACGACCTTTCCTTCATAAATCCATGTTGACTGCTACCTATGATCCTGTTCAAATAGACATATTCTTGTATTCTGTCCCTTATTAACCCTTCTAAAAGCTTCCCAACTACAGAAGTGAGGCTCACTGGTCTATAATTCCCCGGATATGCTCTAGATCCCTTCTTAAATATAGGTATCACCTCTGCTTTTCTCCAGTCATCTGGTAGAGACCCTGTAGTGAGCGAGTCTTTAAAGATTAGATATAATGGTTTGGCTATTGCAGAACCCAGCTCCCTCAGTACCCTTGGATGTATTCCATCAGGACCTGGGGCTTTATTAACATTTATTTTCTCCAACCTCTTTTGTATTTCTTCCTGCGTTAACCAATTATTTAGTGAAGGTAGTGTAGCCCCATTATGTTGCAGTGTCCCAACCACTGGTACCTCCCTTGTGTAAACCGACGAAAAGAACCTATTTAGCTCATCTGCCTTTTCCTGGTCACTAATTATCAGATGGCCTGTGTCACATTGTAATGGTCCTATCGATTCCTTCCTGGCCTTCTTCCCATTAATATATTTATAAAATATTTTAGGGTTAGTCTTACTTTCCATTGCACTGACTTCTCATTTTCTATTTTAGCCAGTCTAATAGCCTTTTTGCAAGCCTTGTTGATTTCCTTATAGTCACATAAAGATGCCTCTGTTCCCTCCTGCTTGTATAATTTAAATGCATATTTCTTTTTCCTCATCATGATCTTTAAGTCATTGTTAAGCCACATGGGATGTGATTTACTCCTATTTATTTTATTTCCACATGGTACATGCTGATGAGTATGTTTATTTAGTAAGGATTTGAATGTTGTCCATTTATTTTCAGTATTCTTCCCTGTAAGTTCTTTGTCCCAGTCTATATGTTGTATTGCTGTCCGTAGCCCATTAAAGTTAGCCCTTTTAAAATTTAGAGTTTTTGTTGGCCCCTTACAACTCTGTTTTTTGTATTCAATCTCAAATGAGACTGTGTTGTGATCACTGTTCCCCAAGGGTTCCCCTATTTTTACATTTGATATTATATCAATATTACTTGTGATGACTAAATCCAAGATGGCCCCATTTCTAGTAGGTTCTTGTATTACCTGGGCTAGATAATGATCCCTGAGTGTACTCAAGAACCTGCTCCCCTTAGCTGAGCTGCTGGTCTCGTTTATCCAGTTTATATCAGGGTAATTAAAGTCTCCCATTATTAGAACTTGCCCATGCTTAGCTGCATTTCCAATCTGTAACAATAATTGTATTTCCTCACTTTCAGCTATATTTGGGGGTTTATAGCATACTCCCACCAATATGCATTTAGAATTAGCTCCTCCACTATTTAGCTCAACCCACAAGGATTCAATGATGCCGTTAGTGCCAGCATAAATATCTTCTCTAACTATAGGCTTAAATTCAGGCTTAACATAAAGACAGATCCCTCCTCCTCTTTTACCATTTCCCCTATCTTTCCTAAATAGGTTATAACCATCCAGATTAACAGTCCAGTCATGAGATTCATCCCACCATGTTTCTGTAATGCCTATTAAGCCCCATTTTTCTTGTACTGCTAATATTTCTAGCTCATCCATTTTCCCAGGCAAACTTCTTGCGTTTGCAATCATACACTTTATGTTGCTATGGCTCTGCTGATGTGAAGCGATGTACTGAGCATAAATATCTCAAATGTTTAGATACAAGTACATAAAACCTAATAGGCTATAAAACCGAGAGTAATCCACCCATAAAGTTGGAAGAATTTTGTGTTGGTAAACATTTGATTTCAACATGCAGTAAAATCATATCAGATGTGAATCCTTTTGTGAAAAGTAAAGCATTAAATAGGTGGGAATTGGATGTTAATACTACCTTTGATGTAAAAGATTGGTTAAAAGCATTGCAGCTAGTAAAAAGTGCAGCCATCAATGCCACTTACATGGAAATGTATTTTAAGATAATATAGAGGTGGTTCTATGACCCAGTCACTATGGCAAAAGTTAATCCTACTCTTGATGGTCTCTGTTGGAAAAAGTGTGGGGAGGAGGGTACGGCTCTCCATATATGGTGGGGGTGCGAGTTTATGAAAAGCTTTTGGAGGGAGATTTGTACAGAATTAACAAAATTAACAGGTAGAGTAATACCATGCACACCTGAAGTTGTTATTTTACACATGAAACTCAGTGAGAAGTTTCTGATCTCTCACATCCTCTTAATAGTGAAATGTATTACAGTAAAACACTGGAAACTACAGAATATACCAGCCTGGAGAGAGGTTAAAAACTCGATAGAGATAAGTCGCAAACTGTTGAGAGATAATCGCAACTTTGACATTATAAGGAAGGCTAAACTCTTTTGCTGGCACCTTTGGGATAAATATATTGTATATTAGAGGAAGGGGAAAGTTAAAAAGAGAGATAAAAACTATATTTTGGTGGGGAGATTCCCGGTTCCTATACTGTTCTTGCCCTTATTGGATCTGTCTGAAGTCTGTGATGTTTGAATGTATTGTTGTTTTTGCTGTTTTTGGTATTCTGTACGGTATACTGTATGTTTTATATGTTATGGTGTAATTTTTGTATTGAAATTGAATAAAAACAGATATATGTATAAAAAAAAGGAACATAATTCCTAGTACAATCTGGTATTACTTAGATATGTTTTATGATTCAGTACATATTATGTTTATCCAGCACTCAGAAAATGTACATACTGCATAAGCATCAGAATAAGCAATTTTATACTAATTAAACATAAATTTAATACAATTTAACTCTTTATTTTTTAGTTCAAAGAATTTTAATAATAACTTCTGTAAAACAATATCAATAAGGCAAAAGTGAAAAAGTAGCATTTAACACATTTTTTTAAAGGGCGTATGGGAAAGATACAAAATGTAAGGATAAAATTGACAGATACCCTCCATTATGATGGGTAATTACTCTAGTATATTATATATAGGATCGCTAGATAGATAGATAGATAGATAGATACAGTGCCTTGCAAAAGTATTCACCCCCTTGACTTTTTACCTATTTTGTTACATTACAGCCTTAAGTTCAATGTTTCGTTAATCTGAATTTTATGTGATGGATCAGAACACAATAGTCTAAGTTGGCGAAGTGAAATGAGAAAAATTTATACTTAAAACTATTTTTTAGAACCAATTACCTTCAGACGTCATATAATTAGTGAAATGATGTCCACCTGTGTGCAATCTAAGCATCACATGATCTGTCATTACATATACACACCTTTTTTGAAAGGCGCCAGAGGCTGCAACACCTAAGCAAGAGTCACCACTAACCAAATACTGCCACGAAGACCAAGGAACTCTCCAAACAAGTAAGGGACAATGTTGTTGAGAATCAGGGTTAGGTTATAAAAAAATATCCAAATATTTGATGATCCCCAGGAGCAACATCAAATCTATCATAACCAAATGGAAAGAACATGGCACAACAGCAAACCTGCCAAGAGACGGCTGCCCACCAAAACTCACGGACCGGGCAAGGAGGTCATTAATCAGAGAGGCAGCAAAAAGACCTAAGGTAACCCTGGAGGAGCTGCAGAGTTCCACAGCAGAGACTGGAGTATCTGTACATAAGACGACAATAAGTCGTACGCTCCATAGAGTTCGGCTTTATGGCAGAGTGGCCAGAGTTACTTTCAGCAAAAAACACTTTACTGGCGTTGCGATGAGCACCTTTGGCGCTCATCACAGGCCTCACTCTAAGCGCTTTTGGTGCTCCTTGCAAGCCTTTGCCCCCCCCTACCTCTCTCCCCTCTACTTTACTGGCCTTGCAATAAGCGCCTTTGGCGCTCATCACAGTCATTGCAATGAGCACCTTTGGAGCTCATTGCAAGCCTCTCCCCCTCTACTTTACTGGCCTTGCGATGAGCACCTTTGGCGCTCAACACAGGCCTAACAATGAGCACCTTTGGCACTCATTGCAAGCCTCTCCCCCCTCTACTTTACTGGCCTTGCAATGAGCACCTTTGATTCTAATCCGAGTCAGTTCCACCCAAGAAGAAACTGGCAACCCACTCCGTATCACTGCCGGTGCAAACTTACTTGGTTGAGGCGGTTGGGTAGAATCACCACAGGAGGATCAGTCAGTAAAAAGAGCAGGAACAGTGTGGAGTGTTTGAGATAATTGGCTTATAAAGCCTTCCTGATGTAATAACATAACAATAAGTCTCTATAGACTTGGGGGCGCTCAGAGGGAACAGTCGGAGGGGATGTTCTTAGTAACCAGACAGCCTGCAGCACTGATTGGTTGATGCTGCAAGCTGCCAGTCAGGAACATTGATACAATTTCCTGAAGTTGACCGTTACAGCCTGACGCTCACACTGTATTATGATCATATAGCAGCAGCTGCAGCACTAGGGACAGACACCGGGGAAGGCACACAAATGGCTAATTTAAAGTGATAGATGCATATTTCTCACAAAATCATATGAACGAAGACATGAAAACTGATAAACAGATATAGTCAAAGGGTCAAAGGGTTAAAGCAAAGACAATGGGAGATAGTGGACAGCCTTACATAGTTCCATTCTGTATTTAAAAGCTGTCTCCCTTTGAGTTTGGTAAGAGTAAAGAGGCTCTTGTCGATCTGTAAAAGTTTGGTATTAGCGAAATCAATTCTTTTGCAAATCCTTGAGCTGTGTTTCGAAAAGAAATGCTTTTTTAGCATGACATAGGAATCTTGTAGGATCTTTTCTGTTGTTGTAGAGACAACTAAGGTCAATATTTTGTCTAATATTGTATTGGCTTGTTTAGTGGGTATAAAACCTACTTGGTTTGGATGGATAATTTGAGTCAATAATGGATTTAGTCTATTGGCTATTAATTTTGCAAAGAGTTTAAAGTGTGTATTTAACAGAGATATTGGTCTATAATGTTCTCTTATCTGTGGATCACGACCTTCTTTTATATTTGCTTTTAATATTTCTGATCGGATGTTTTTTTCTTGTAAAAAAACATTAATAAAGAGTAAGATATAAGGATTAAGTGTAGTGAAAAATCTTTTGTAATAGGCATTTGTAAAGCCACCAGGACATGGAGCTTTTGAAGATTTTAATATTTTAAAACTTTAGATTTGCAGACATCGGACTCCATTAAAAAAAAAATATCTTTGCGGCTGCTCTCCCCTCTTCGTTCACTGCTGATCGCCCCCTTCCATTCTCAAACCCGATTACTCAGTTCCCGATCACTCATCTACATAACCATTGCAAATATTAACTCAGTATTACGGGGGTCTTTATCTCCAGTTCCGTTCACATTCTTATCTTTTCTGGCTTACTTTCAAATAGCCAGTTTGCTTCTAAATTTTCTTTCTTAATTTTCTTTGTTGCAGTTTTCTGAACAATGTCACAACATTTTGTCCAAAGTTCTTCAGGCATTCTACCATGCCTAGTCCCTTAAATGTATTCTTTACGTCCACTGCATATTCCCTGGGGATATTATTTATTTCATATCTTTTTATCAGTTTAATTCTGAACTTTACAATAAAAAGCTCATGATCGGAGGTCTTGTTTTGGCTGACTGTATAGACCTCTTCCATCTTTAGCTACAGAGTATGCAGTCAATCTGATTTTTAAATTTACCATCTGGTGATGTTCATGTGTAGAGTCATTCCTGAGGCTGTTGAAAGAGGGGGTTGACCAGAGAATTATCTTGACAGAATTCTACAAATTTCTAACCTGCTTAATTTTGTACTCCAAGGCCAATCTTGCCTGTAATTGCAGATATCTTTTGTTTCCCTAGTTTAACATTCAAATTTTCTTTGATTACAGCAACATCTTTTATTAGTATTATATTGGAGATTTTTTGAATATCCTCGTGGAATTAGACAAATTCAGACTCTTCAGCATCCATTCTTGGAGCATAGACTGGGATCACTGTTATGTTAAATGGCTTGCCTTGAATTTTAATTTAAATCATTCTGTGAATTACTGGGTTGAAACTGAGCACTGCTTTAACCACTCTTTGATTGATTACAAGGGCTACTCCATTTCTTCTGCTGAATTATTCACCACAGTAGAAGATCTGGTGGTTGTCTATGAAATGTCCCATTCCAGTCCATACAAGTTCACTAACTCCAGTTCACCTTGGTTCATAGTTCTAACATTACAGGCTCCCATGCAGAATTGTTCTTTTCAGCAGCAGACTTTCCTTTTTTCCTCCAGCACTTCCATATCTCCACACCTCTCTTACTTCTGCTTTCCCATACTCTATTATTACAATTCTCCAAATTCTTTATTACATACTCCCTCTCTATCTCAATTACACAACCCATTCACACCCTCCATTGCATACTCCGTTTTTTTGTCTCCATCCTATTACCCATGCACATACTCCATCCCATAACCCATTATCTCCATCACATAACATATTCTCTATCTCCATAGCATACATCATTTGCTATCGCTATCAAATACCCTCTTTTCTAGCTACATTCCATACTCTATTCTTTATCTCATTCCCAATTCTCTATTCTCTAGATGGCTCAGACAGTAAGGCTGCTAACTTGATTAAATATTTCAATCAATGAGCAGCCAGCATGAGTTAATACAAACATTTAACCCTCATGAAACAGATACATACATTTTGAAAATGTTGATACCAGTGGTAATAGAATGAAAGCATTGTGTCTACCTTTTGATACCAATCCTGTGAAGAACCTTATCTATGTAGGGATCCAATAAACTGACCTCACCAAAATTGTTGTTTTCTGTATCAATGGAGAACCTACCTTCCATGTAGAAAAGATTTAAAGTTGTGACTCTAAACTCCTAGGATTATTGAAAACTAGACCACTGGGGAACACGGTGCCAATGGGCTTCTGATAATCATCTTCATTCAAATCGAGGCCGTAAGTCCATTTCAGATAGCCGATTTTCTGCGATTGAGTTGCTGGCCCAAGTAGGTTAACTTTTAATCTGCTCTTCAATTGCTCGAACCCGAAAGTTAGGCGCCGGTCACAAGAATTGGAATCCATCCTCTCGGCAGTAGCAAGCCCGTAACTCTTGGTCTGAAAAATCAGAAAAATCCGAGCACTTTAAAAGCAAATATAAATTCAATACAGCACTGTAAATGATTGGGAACACAATGGGTGCCATTAGAATTAAAAGCACAACATTCTCAAGCTCGCACATTGGCAAAATATAATACTTTATGTCATGTTTAATTTCCGTCCAAAGTCCTCGATATTCAAGCCCGTAGGTTGGATTCCAAAGTCCTACGGGCTTGGAGGTTGAAGCCTGTAAGACTTTGGACAGAAATTAAACATGAAATAAAATTACTTTTGCAGTGTCTTTGGGGTCATTGTCCTGCAGGAAGGTGAACCTCAGTCCTAGCCTCAAATCACGCACAGAGTGGTACTGGTTTTGCTTACGAATATGCCTGTATTTAGAACCACCCATCTTTCCCTCAACTCTGACCAGTTTCCCAGTCCCGGCTGCTGAAAAACATGCCCACAGCATGTTTCACTGTGGGGATGGTGTTCTTTGGGTGATGTGATGTGTTGGGTTTGCGCCTGACATAGCGTTTTCTTTGATGGCCGAAAGTTTAATTCTAGTCTTATCCGACCAGAGCACCGTCCTCCATGCATTTTGGGAGTCTCCCACATGACTTTTCGCAAACTCAAAACGTGACATTTTGTTTTTTGCTGAAAGTAATGTCTTTCTTCTGGCCACGCTGGACGTCCTATGTACAGATACTCCAGTCTCTGCTGTGGAACTCTGCAGCTCCTCCAGGGTTACCTTAGGTCTCTGTGCTGCCTCTCTGATTAATGCCCTCCTTGCCTGGTCCGTGAGTTTTGGTGGGCGAGCGTCTCTTGGCAGGTTTGCTGTTGTGTCATGTTTGGTTTCCATTTGGTTATGATAGATTTGATGGTACTCCCGGGGATCATCAAAGATTTGGATATTTTTTTATAACCTAACCCTGACTTGTACTTCTCAACAACATTGTCCCTTACTTGTTTGGAGAGTTCATTGGTCTTCATGGCAGTGTTTGGTGTGTTGCACCAGAGCTTTTTATGGGCTTCATAACAAAGGGGGTGAATACATACGTACATGACAATTTTCTGTTTTCTATTACTAAAAAATAGTTTTATGTATATATTTTTCTCATTTCACTTCACCAACTTAGACTATTGTGTTCTGATCCATCACATACAATTCAGATTAACAAAACATTGAATTTACAACTGTAATGTAACAAAATAGGTAAAAAGTCAAGGTGGGTGAATACTTTTTCAAGGCATTGTACACACAGCATTATTATATACTTGCGACTTGCCCGTCAAAAAGGGTGCCTCAACTATATAGACCCCTCTAACACAGTAATGAACTCATGTAATAACACTATAAGTGCCATGAGGGTCATCCAGGACCCTCATGACCCAAAGTGTAAGCACTACACCAGACCCTCATAAGCCTCTATTTAACCCCATCAGTCCCATAAGGGTATATTATGACCATTATGGGCCTGTTACAACCCAACATTAACCACATAATTGCCATGACAGTCCTCAAGGACCATCATGACACTAAGTATAAACACTACACTGCACTATACCCCCCCAATAAAACATTAAATATCAACTAAACACCCTCTACACTAACCTATTAACACCTATACTACCTACCTACCTACCCCCTAATTACAGAAATCCAAAAAACTAAAGTCATCAAAAATCAGAAATCTCCATTACATAAAATAAAAAAACTAAAATCACCAAAAATAAAAATTGTACATTACAGAAAAAAAAAACTAAGTCACAAAAAATAAAAAAAGGAACATTACAGAAAATAAAAAAATACATTTAACCCCCCCCACTACAGAAAAAAAAATACACACCTGAAAAGGAAATACATATAATACATACAATACAATACATACTTTACAATACATACAATACAATATATACAATATAATACAATACAATTACAAAGAATACAATACAATTACATACAATACAATACAATTACGTACAATACAATTAAATACAATACAATTAAATACAATACACTACACCCCTATCTAATATACATCCCCCTATCTAATATACATCCCCCTATGTAATATACATCCCTCATACCTAGGGCCTCATTCTATTAGCAGCCGTAGGAGATGCGGGGCCGAAAGGACCGGCCGCAAGCTATTCGGCTATTCTATTCCCCTCCGGCCGGGGATTCCGGCAGGCTTGCGGCCGGCGCCTTGCTATACCTTGCGGCCGCTCACTCCGGAGAAAAGCCTTTGATCTAAAACGGCCGCAAGAGAATCGGCCGCAAGAAAATCCTATTTGCAATTCAATTGCTCCGGGAACCCTCTCTGCAAGGCTAAAACCGAGCCGCAGCTTACTTGCAGGAAAAAGGTCCCGCTAGCACCAATTAAGTACAAAATATAGCCCAAATAAAGCCATCATGCACTCTGAGGAGACTATAAAGTGATTTTAGGTGTTAGCAAAAATAGCACAACATTCCCCTATACTTAAATCCGTAAATAAATTATTTTTTAATATATGTCAAATATCCATGTAAAAAGTCCAGAGTGCTTGGAGCACCGCAGACCCGCCCACGCTGCGGCCGGAAAATAAAGAGTTAATGTCAACTCGGGTTTGGGCTGATGTGCAAGCTTGAGAAGGGGTTACTATTAATCCTCATGTCCCCCAATATGATTTCTAGCATTTACAAAGATTTACAGTGCAGTCTTCAATTTATATTTGACTTTAAAGATTTTGGAGCTTACGGCCGGTTCCAAGATATGCGGCCGGCCGTAAGGGGAGATCCTTGCGGGGCCGTATAATAGAATTGCGAGGTAACAGAACCCCTGCAAGGAATCGCAGCCTTACGGCCGATTTACGGACAATAATAGAATGAGGGCCCTAATATACAATACTATCTATCTAATATACATCCCCCTATCTATCTAATACACAATAAATACTATGGCCCTCATTCAATTGCAATTTGGCCAATTGAATAGGGGTCAAAATAAGCACATAGCATATTTTTTTGAAATAAGTTTTTAGTTAGTGAAAACCTTGCTTTTGAATAGATGTTTACTAACTAAAAATGTCTTTAAAAAAAAAATGTTATGTGCTTATTTTGACCCCTATTCAATTGGCCAAATTGCAATTGAATGAGGGCCTATCTATGTAATATACATCCCCTATCTATCTAATACACAATAAATACTATCTATGTACTATACATCCCCCTATCTATCTAATATACAGTACATGCTATCTCTATATAGCAACCCTAATTCTAAGCTACAATAAAATAATGAAGACCACTTACCTTTGAGATGTTTCTTCAGATCACCAACCTAGGGTAAAAAAGGTTAAAAAAAATAATACAACACGTTTACATAAAATAACTAAACATTCTAAATATTCTAATTATTCTACTCACCTTTCCAGCATGTCCCGTTCCAGCATGTACCGTCCCAGTATATCACGTCCTCCTCCATCTTTGCTTCTGTGGCACAGCCCCTGTTAAAAAAAAACATTACGAGGGGCGTGGCTAAGCCTTGAACCGAGAGGCTGCATGGAGCTGGAGCTCTGCACCTTATTACTTTAAAAAAGCACAAAATAGGCATAAATCAGCCCGAAATTTAAAAAAACTAGACCCAGAGGAGGCTCCCCCACCTCCGCTATCTTAACTGGGCGCGTCCCGCTAAATTCTGGGATTCTCCCCGCCTGAGGGCCCGCGACTGCGGCCTAACTGGGCCTTCTCCCTTGCCCCCCCCGAAACCCTCTCCAGCCCCCGACTGTCTTCACGGAGGGGACGGGCTGGTGGACGAGGAGGTGGCGTCCCTGGACGCACTAACAATCCCGGAGGTTCCAGGAGAGGCGGCAGGAGGTGAGGACGCAGCTGCGGCGGAGGAAGCCGCAGCTAGAAGCCAAGAGCCGGCGCTGAGACGCGCGGCAGGCTCAGGAGAGCGCCACTACCAACCCACTGCTGACCTTGAAAGTGGTGAGAGAGCCCCAAGACCCGGGAGAGACACCAGAAGGGAAAGCTGGGCGCTAGCCCACCACGGGAAGCCAGGCAGGGGGCAGGGGAACACCAAGGAGAGGCACAGGGAGAGACACTCACATAGGGGCCTCCACCCAGCTTACCACACCACGCAACCCAGGGCTACAGCAGGGAGCTGGCAGGCCATTTTTCAAAGGGCAACTGGAGGAGCCCAAAAAGAATTAGAACTTTATAAAGCCACAAAACAGGGCCACAGGATTTCCCTAGAAAGGGACTTGCAGCAGGGAAACAATAGTGTTAAACCTATAAGGACTCAACCTGGGCCAGTCCTAGCCCAAAGGAACCACCCTGCCAGAATATCAGAGCCACGAGACAGGCTTTTATTTAAAAAAATGGCCCAGCAAGGTTGCAAACCAACATAAGGACTTGCTCAGGACTTCATGATTCTGAGGCCCAGATACTGACCCCAAGGGGACAAGGACTTTGCACCGCTTATAAAACTACAGCAGGGGGCATACAACCTCTTTATTTTCATTTTCATTACTACAGCTTTAATAATACCGGAAATAAGATTTAACTCTCTTTATATAACTGCTACAGCCTCGCCTTGTGCACAGTATAGGCACAACAACAAGCCAAGCATACTATCACCACTAGATGGAGCAGTACTGCCACCTACTGGCGCTCAGAAAATAGTGCAGTCCAGCACTCAACAGGCTACATCACCCACACTTAATAGAGCACTGACGCCATGTAGTGGGACATTGATGAAAGCAGCCTGGGTCTGTTGAGAGCACACAATTGACAAAGCACAGCAATACATTGAGATGTAACTAAAGCGGCCCTGCATGGTTCTGGCCGGCAAGGACCAAAAGACGCCAAGACAACATTACAGAAACTAGGCTTATCCAGACAAAACCGAACACAGCAGACCTAATCAATTGAGAGGAAATAGCTGAAGCGGAGTGATCTTATCAGAACAATTGGCCAAATGCCCAGGCTTTCAACAGCCAACCCGGGAACAATCAGTGGCACAGAAATGGGGAAAAATAAAAAATCCTTACCATCAAAAAAAATTGATGAGCATTTCAAAACCATAGATGCACCGACGCAAGATCCCGCCTCAGAGCAATCGGACATCTCAGATTTAGAATCTCAAGAGGTAGCCTCACAGCCGGAGGTATCCATCAACAGTGTCTCAATGGCAAGAATTGAAGCCCTCCTGGCCTCCCATATCAATAGGGCAGTCACGGCATTGCAAAAAGATATACAGGAGATCGGACATAGGACCCACCAACTCGAGGAGACCATGGACCAAGTGGTAGAGGCACAGGAGAGGGACAGGGCCAACATTGCTGGCAATACCTCCCGTATCTCTGACATAGAGGATAAGATGGAGGACTTGGAGAATAGATCCAGACGATTTAATTTGAGGATTAGAGGCGTCCCCACGGCTATAGTTGATCTCCCTCGCTACCTTAAGGACACGATTGATGAGATCCTCTCAGGATACCCGGACCACGAGTGGGAGGTAGAGCGAGCACACAGAGCCCTCGGGAGGAGCCGCAACCAGGACCTCCCTAAAGACATCATTGTCCGGCTTCTACGCCAGCAATCCAGAGACTTGATCCTTGCAGCCACCCGCAACAAGACCTCGATCACTGCCCCTGATGGGGCCAAGCTTCAATTTTTCGCGGATCTTTCTCCATCTACACTACAAAGATGGAGGCTGATGAAGCCGGCCCTGGAAGTACTACTCCGCCATGGCATCAGATATCGCTGGGGATTTCCTTTTGCCCTGATCTTTTCTGTGGGAGGTACCCAATATACAACACGCTCCCTAGACGATTGCCAAAACTTCTTGAACTCACTGGGGGGGACCCAGTCCCTTCGACATCTGCTTCAGCTGCTTTACCTCTTCCAAAAAGACAGTGGTCTGAAGTGACCAGGCAAACGAGGCCTGCTGACCACGCCTCAAAAACTACCAACAGGCGCCCCAACCAAAACATGGGCACACTAACACACTAGCACAATTGTCTTTATCCTCAAAGACTATTAAAAACGAGGATACGACTGAAGAGGCACCAATCTATCAAAAAGCCTCCCAAAAGCCACGGGACCTCCAGGGGCTCCCTGTGACTCTACTTTTTTGCTCCCTAGCAGAGATTCTCAGGAAGGTGCTCAGAACTGAACTAACTGTTTTCTACTACCTTTTCCTTCTCCTTCCCGCCTTTTGTGTTGGCTCCCGGAGGAACTCAGGACTTTTGCTACAAGATGTACCCAGTTGACCAAAGACTCTTGAACTGTTACTAACCCATGTTTTGCTTTTCCTCCCTTCCTAGCAGGTTTTAGTAGACTATTAAAGATATAACTACTGTTGCTAATTGAGGGAATGATACTTAGCCTGGTGAGACCCACCTTCGCTAGTCTAGGTCTAGCTGTTTTTACTGTTTACAATTAATATAAAGAGTTTTGTTATTAATGTTTAAACAAGTTATCTATGGATCTGGCTATTCTTTTTCCCTGTAACACTCTCTTTACCTTATTCACACCTGTCCTTGCCGGTAGGAACTGAAGCAGAGCCCGCTAGTACTTTAAAAGATTGAAAAGCATAGGATAGGGCTGGCAGTCCTAAGAATGCATGATTTTTCAGCAATTACTCTCTTTGTTCTCTTCTCAACTCTCTATATTTTTGCCCTCCTACCACCTACTTACCAACCTTTGCTCACCTACCCTCTCCTGCGTGCGAAACCAAGCAACTCATTCTCTTATTTCTGTATCCCTTCCAGAGCATACCTTGTCGGAACATATCTAAGCTGGGATCAGCCACCTACGCTACTTACCTGTCCTCCTATTACCAATCACTACCCAAATGATATTAACTCCCTACAGTCTCTGCCTACTTGCCCCCTCTGCCCCTTTAGCATTCCCAGGGTCCCAGGACGAGAGCAAATTGACCCCTATCTGGTGGAGGCCTTAGTGGTTGCCTGTCTGCAGGTCAGCGGGCAAAATCTATTCACATTCACAATCACATTACCCAAGACAAATTTAAGCCAGCTATTTTCTAAGATAGGGCACCAGGGGGTGACATCAAGATTTTCACACTTTTGCCTTTAAATTCTAACTAGAATCAAGTTTGCTAGAACTCGCTCATCCAGGGCTCGGCCACTTCCATACCTCCAGAAGGAGAAGCCGCTCCTCACTCCCTCCTCGACAACGCGCCAGAAAGGTAAGGCTAACTCAACATATCTGACAGACACCTTATTAATCTACCCATGCCAATAACAGTACTCACTCACAACGTGAAAGGCTTTAACTCTCCTTTTAAACGGAGGAAGGCCTTTTTATACTACAAAACTTACAAACCGTCAGTAATATTCCTACAGGAGACCCACTTCGCCAGACATAAGACCCCTACATATCTTAACAAAGACTACCCTCAATACTTCTACTCTACCCACACCTCAAAAAAGAGGGAGTAGCAATATTATTACACAGGAACCTCCAATTCCAGTTAACATCCAAACTGGTAGACCGAGAAGGGTACTTTATCATTATAAAAGGTACAATCTCGGGAACTACGATTTCTCTGGCTTCCTTTTATGCCCCCACAACGGCACCACATAAGGCCCTAATAAGATTCTTAAGGGAACTAGAAGGGGGGGACTGGGGGAAATTAGTAGTAGGAGGGGACTTCAATTTAGTCTTGGACCCAAAGGCGGACAAATCTAGAGCTCCAGTGAGTGACCGATTCTCCAACAAAATTAGACAAATTAAGAGACTCCTACACTCTGCTGGCCTGGTAGATGCCTGGAGGGGACTTCACCCGAGAGGGAAAGAGTTTACTTTCTACTCACCCACTCATGGTTCCTACTCACTCATTGACACTATTTACATAAGCAACTCACTTCTAGACAGCTCACACAGAGCGACCATAGTGCCTTGCACTTGGTCCGACCACGCAGCAGTTTTATTGGAAGTGGACTTGGGAAATCAATTCAGCATGCCTTACACCTGGAGGCTGAATGAATACCAAATCTCACTACCTTCAACCCGTGAGCAGATAGAGAGAGAATTGCTAGACTTCTTTGAGTCCAATGCAGGCAGGAAAATGGGAGCGGGATGGGTTTGGATGGCCCATAAAGCCTTTATAAGAGGAGTATGCATTAAAATGGCTTCTCAACTCAAAAAACAAAATCTACAAAGGGAGAGAAATCTTGCAAGCAAATTGGCACAACTAGAGCATCAAAATCGGCTCTCCCCCTCCCCCTCCCTGAGAACAGAGATAGACAAGACGAGGCTGGAGCTAGATAGCGTTTTGTCCATAAAAAAGGACAAGGCACTAAGAAGGACACAACACTTATTTGTGTTAGCCAGATAAATTGTTTGCCAGAAGCCTGAAAGGAAAGTATGCCCAGTCCAGGATTTCCCAAATCAGAAATAAAGAGGGCGACCTCATATATAGCCAAAACGAGATACAAAAAGTTTTTAGGGAATATTACCAAAATATATACTCCACCAAAAAGGTGGCCACGGAAAACAACATTACCTCTTACTTAAACTCACTAGACCTCCCTCAAATCTCGCCTGCTGATCTACAATCTCTAAACAAAGAAGTTACTATCAAGGAAGTTCTAGAAGCGATTAAGGAACTAAAACTAGCAAAATCCCCAGGCCCGGATGGGTTCACCAATATATACTATAAGAAGTTCTCAACACTTCTGGCCCCCCATCTATGTAATCTGTTTAACTCAATACTGAGAGGGGAGACTACCCCCCAGAACTAAACCATGCTGAATTAACAATATTCCCTAAAGAGGGTAGGGATCAGAGAGATGCCAACAACTATAGACCTATCTCACTGCTTAATGGGGATGTCAAGTTGCTTTCCAAGATCTTCTCTCAAAGGATTTCAATATTTCTGCCCTCCTTAATACACAAAGACCAGTCAGGGTTTATCCCGCACAGACAAACTGGCGACAACATCAGGAGAACTCTAAATGTCATCCACTTGGCTAGGTCTAGGGGGTCCCCGGTTTGCCTGCTTGCATTGGACATAGAGAAAGCGTTTGACACCTTAGAGTGGCCCTTTCTATTTGCCACATTAGCAAAGTTCGGGTTTGAGGGCAATTTCTTAAACTTGTTACACACATACTACACGTTACCCAAGGCCACTCTAAAATTACCAGGCTCCCAGACAGCTAGCATAAATATAGAGAGAGGCACGAGACAGGGGTGCCCATTGTCTCCGCTTCTCTTTGCTTTGGCCATTGAGCCATTGGCCCAGGCGATAAGAGCAAACTCCTCTATAGAAGGGGTGCGGGTGGGACATCAGCACCTAAAATGCTCTTTGTTTGCTGATGATTTACTATGCACTCTCTCGAATCCTGGCCCCTCCATAGACGCCCTAATGGGCACAATCAATGAATATAGTAGTCTCTCAGGACTGAGACTAAATCATAGCAAGACAGAGGCCTTAAGTGTGGGCATTCCTAGGGACATCTTAGACCAACTGAAAAAGGTTCACAACTTCTTTTGGCCCGCCTCCTACATAAACTATTTATGGATAAAGTTGACTAATTCACTAACAGATATTTATAAAACCAACTACCCACCCCTATATAGGGCTCTTCGAAAGGAAAACTGGACAAAAAGGCAGATCTCGTGGACGGGCAGAATAGCCACGGTCAAGATGAACATCTTGCTGAGGCTGCTCTACCTGGCCAGGACGCTGCCGATCCAGATTAATAATACGGAATTGGCACAGTTTAAAGCCCAGGTCTCTTGTCTGGAGGAATAGACCCCCTAGGATCGCCAGACAAATCATGTATAAACATAAGTCTAGAGGAGGATTATCCTGCCCTAATTTTAATACCTACTTTAAGGCAGCTCAAATTGCCTCTATACCGTTAGTACATTCTACCACCCTACAACCCAACTGGGTTTTTATCGAAGAGCTACAAATGGCTCCATTAAAGTGGGAAATCATTCTATGGGCTCCGAATTCGCACACGTTCGACTCACAAATCCATAACCCTATAACCAAATTTACGCTGAAAATATGGAAATGGGCTAGGAAAGAAAATAAACTGATAAACCCCGTATCACCTCTTACATCAATCTTTACATCAACCTCTCTAGCGACCACCCTTACAGCTGACTCCAAAACATTCTGGACTTAACACAACTTAGACAAACTTGGAGCATGGTTTGAGGGCGACAGAATTATTCCTTGGGCAGAAATGAACAGGAAAATAGAGATACCTCACCAAGAAATGTTTAACTACATCAAAATTTGACACTGGGTTGAGGAGATACATAGGATCCACAGCCCACCCAAAGAATCGTGGATGTCAATAATGTGTAAAAATACAAACTTCGCTAGAGGAACCTTAGGATCACTATACACCATGTTTAATGCCCCAAAGACTTCATGGAAACCTGCTTACACACTGAAATGGGAGATAGATATGCAACAAAACTGGGAGGGGGGCAAATGGGCTGAAGCCTTTCTGAGCCTGTCTAAGAGCTCATATAACTATAGCTTGCTAGAAACCTCATTAAAGATCTTACACCGGGCATACATGACCCCTGCCAGGCTTAACAAACTATTCCAAACATCTTCAGATAGGTGCTATAGAGGGTGCCAGGGAAGGGGAGACTTTATTCATACGTGGTGGAAATGCCCTAAAGTGGCTAAAATCTGGACAGAAGCTACCAAATTAGCTTCACGAATTCTCAAAACTCCCCTAGAACCATCAATCTCGACTTGTCTTTTGGGAATTCATTACCAGGGGCTGGGTACAAAGGGGAACAAATTGGTCCAAATGATTTTTTTAGCCGCCAAGAATACAATTGCTAGAAGATGAAAAAGCAGTCATATTCAATTCCAGGAAGTCATAAACAAAATAAATTATCTTTGTATTCACGAAAGAATGACTCAAACTTTGTTGGACACTCACCACATATACCTAGAAATTTGGGGACCTTGGATTCAGTCTCCAGATAGCACACTGTAAGGACTGGACAGAAAAGAACATTACATTTTGGCCGGTAGCGGTGGCTTGTCCGGAGAGTGGAGTGCGGAGCGGATTGGAACGGGTGGAGCAAGGAGGTGGAGAGACAACTCATCTAGACGACAAAAGGTAATAAGGGGAAGTACGGGAGATCACAGGAGTGGATGTAGGGAGGAACCCCCAGGAGTGGATGCTGTATATTTTTTTTTCCCCCTTTTTTTTTTTTATTATATTTTTTCTGTAAAACTCCCCGAATCCTTATATTTTCTTCTATGCTAATTTTTTTTTTTGCCCTTTTTCTAAATCTCTACTCTACAAATGTAAAATCTTTTAATTTAATTATTAGGAACTCTAATTGTGTATTTACTTATAATTATCACCCAAAAAGGAAAAAAAAATGGCGAGACAACTGGCTAAAAGTTTTTTTATTGACATGAATACTATATTTTAATAACAATCGAAACAATCATCTCAATAATTTCAGTTAACAGATGTTTGCAACGTAATTGTTTACAATGTAACTTAAAAGCTGTTGAATAAAAATCTTTGAAACAAAAAAAAACATTACATTAGCACACATACATAAACATGAAACAAAGTAAAATAAACACAATCTACATTATACTTACCTCCCCGCGATGTCTCCGGCCTCCTCGTGTTGTGCCCCGGAAGCATCCGCGCTCTTTAAAAAAAAAAAAAAGACATACATCCGCCCTGGCGGATGTCTCCGACGCTAATGAGCTTCCTATGGAGTATTCCAGCATAAAATTGGCAATGGCGGCTTCTGATTGGATACACCCCAAAATACCACGCTGATTGGATAATGCACCTGTCAATCTTTATTTGAACCAATCCGAAGGCTTTATGGCCATCAGCGAATCACAATGGGATACACCCCCACGTACTGATTGGTGAAGACATATGTGCCTTCCCAAGGCGCAAATCATTCACCAATCAGGACGTGGGGGTGTATTCCATTGTGATTGGCTATTGTCAGTGCAAACAATCAGAATGCGCAGATGTCTCCAGCCAATCACCCTGTGGGGGTGTATTCCATTGTGATTGGCTGAAGGCATCTGCGCCTTGTGATTGGTTTAAATAAAGATTGACAGGTGCATTATCCAATCAGAGTGGGATTTTAGGGTGTATCCTTTTCTAATTGGCTCACACATTGGCGCCTCCTGATTGGGTGAATTTGATAGACAGCGATTTCAACCAATCGGAAGGCGCCATTGCCTATTTTCTTCAAGAAAAGTCTCCGGGAGCCTCATTACCGTCGGGGATGTCCATGAGATGTAAGTATAATATTTAGAATGTTTAGAATGTTTATTTATTTACTGTAAACCTGTTGCACTAATTTTTTTTTTCCCCTAGGTGGCTGATCTGAATGGACATCTGCAAAGGTAAGTGGTCTTAATTATTTTATTTTAGCTTAGAATTAGATTATTTTATATATAGATAGCATTTACTGTGTTAGCAAGGGGTATGTGTTTTATATAGATAGCATAGCATGTACTGTATGTTAGATTATGGTATTTATTTAGATAGATTGTGTGATGTATATTATATAGATAGGATCTATATTAGATTATGGTATTTATTTAGATAGATTGGGGATGTATATTAGATAGATAGAATGTATTGTATATTAGATAGGGGTTTTTATTGTATCTTAGCTAGGGGTATGTGTTTTATATAGATAGCATAGCATGTACTGTATGTTAGATTATGGTATTTATTTAGATAGATTGTGTGATGTATATTATATAGATAGGATGTATATTAGATTATGGTATTTATTTAGATAGATTGGGGGATGTATATTAGATAGATAGAATGTATTGTATATTAGATAGGGATGTATTGTATTGTATTGTATTTAATAGCATTGTATTTAATTGCATTGTATTTAATTGAATTGTATTGTATTGTATTATATTGTATGTATTATATGTATTTCCTTTTTAGGTGTGTAATTTATTTAGTTTTTTCTGTAGTGGGGGGGTTGTAATGTTTTTTTATTTTCTGTAATGTTCCTTTTTTTATTTTTTGTGATTTAGGTTTTTTATTTTATGTAATGTATATATATATTTTTTGTGACTTTAGGCTTTTTTATTTTCTGTAATTAGAGTGGTGGGGGTTATTAGGGGGTAGGTAGGTAGTGTATGTGTTAATAGGTTAGTGTAGAGGCTGTTTAGTTGATATTTAATGTTTTATTGGGGGGGTATAGTGCAGTGTAGTGTTTATACTTGAGGAACGTCATGGCACTTATGTGGTTAATGTTGGGTCCATAATGGTATCAATATACCTTTATGGGACTGATGGGGTTAAATAAAGGCTTATGAGGGTCTGTATGGACCCCCATGAGTGACAGGGTTAATTAGTGGTTTATGGGGTTCTGTATTGACCCCCATGAGTGAGGGGGTTAATTAACGGCTTATGGGGGGCTGTATTGACCCTCCTGAGTGACTGTGTTAATTAAGGGTTTATGGGGGTCTGTATTGACCCACATGAGTGAGGGGGTTAATTAAGTGCTTATGGGGGTCTCTATTGACCCCCATGAGTGACAAGGTTAATGAAGGGCTTATGGTGGTCTATATTGACCCCCATGAGTGACAGGGTTAATTAGGGGTTTATGGGGGTCTCTTTTGACCCCCATGAGTGAGGTGGTTAATTAAGGGCTTATTGAGAGCTGTATTGACCCTCCTGAGTGACAGGGTTAATGAAGTGCTTATGGGGGCCTGTATTGACCGCCATGAGTGACAGGGTTAATGAAGGGCTTATGGTGGTCTATATTGAACCCCATGAGTGACAGGGTTAATTAGGGGTTTATGGGGGTCTGTATTGACCCCCATGAGTAAGGGGGTGTATTAATTGCTTATGGGGGTCTATATTGACCCCCCTGAGTGAGGGGATTAGTGAAGTGCTTATGGGGGTCTGTATTGACCCCCATGAGTGACAGGGTTAATGAATGGCTTATGGGGGTCTATATTGACCCCTGTGAGTGATCTGTATTGACCCTCATGAGTGACAGGGTTAGTTAAGTGCTTATGGGGGACTGTATTGACCCCCATGAGTGACAGGGTTAACTAGGGGTTTATGGGGGTCTCTATTGACCCCCATGAGTGAAAGGGTTAATTAAGGGCTTATTGGGGGCTGTATTGACCCTCCTGAGTGACAGGGTTAATTAAGTGCTTATGGGGATCTGTATCGACCCCCATGAGTGAGGGAGTTAATTAACTGCTTATGGTGGTCTGTATCGACCCCCATGAGTGACACAGTTAATGAAGGGCTTATGGGGGTCTCTATTGACCCCCATGAGTGACAGGGTTAATGACGGGCTTATGGGGGTCTATATTGACCCCCCTGAGTGAGGGGATTAATGAAGTGCTTATGGGGATCTGTATTGGCCCCCATGAGTGACACAGTTAATTAAGTGCTTATGGGGGTCTGTATTGACCCCAATGAGTGACAGGGTTAACGAAGGGTTTATGGGGGTCAGTATTGACCCACATGAGTGACAGGGTTAATGAATGGCTTATGGGGGTCCATATTGACCCCCGTGAGTGATAGGGTTAATGAAGGGCTTATGGGGGCCTGTATTGACCCCCATGAGTGACAGGGTTAATTAGGGGTTTATGGGGGTCTGTATTGACCCCCATGAGTGACAGGGTTAATAAAGTGCTTATGGGGGCATGTATTGACCCCCATGAGTGACAGGGTTAATGAAGGGCTTATGGGGGCCTGTATTGACTCCCATGAGTGACAGGGTTAATGAAGGGCTTATGGTGGTCTATATTGACCCCCATGAGTGACAGGGTTAATTAGCAGTTTATGGGGGTCTGTATTGACCCCCATGAGTGAGGGGGTGTATTAAGTGTTTATGGGGGTATGTATTGACCCCCATGAGTGACAGGGTTAATGAAGCGCTTATGGGGGTCTGTATTGACCCCCATGAGTGACAGGGTTAATGAAGGGCTTATGGGGGTCTGTATTGAACCCCATGGATGACAGGGTTAATGAATGGCTTATGGGGGTCTATATTGACCCCCATGAATGAGAGGGTTAATTAGGGGTTTATGGGGGTCTGTATTGACCCCCATGAGTGACAGGGTTAATGAATGGCTTATGGGGGTCTATATTGACCCCCATGAGTGACAGGGTTAATGAAGTGCTTATGGGGGGCTGTTTTGACCCCCATGAGCGACAGGGTAAATGATGGGCCTATGGGGGTCTATATTGACCCCCGTGAGTGACAGGGTTAATGAAGGGCTTATGGGGGCCTGTATTGACCCCCATGAGTGACAGGGTTAATGAAGGGCTTATGGGGTCTGTATTGACCCGCATGAGTGACAGGGTTAATAAAGTGCTTATGGGGGCCTGTATTGACCCCCATGAGTGACAGGGTTAATGAAGGGCTTATGGGGGTCTCTATTGACCCCCATGAGTGACAGGGTTAATGACGGGCTTATGGGGGTCTATATTGACCCCCCTGAGTGAGGGGATTAATGAAGTGCTTATGGGGATCTGTATTGGCCCCCATGAGTGACACAGTTAATTAAGTGCTTATGGGGGTCTGTATTGACCCCAGTGAGTGACAGGGTTAACGAAGGGTTTATGGGGGTCAGTATTGACCCACATGAGTGACAGGGTTAATGAATGGCTTATGGGGGTCCATATTGACCCCCGTGAGTGATAGGGTTAATGAAGGGCTTATGGGGGCCTGTATTGACCCCCATGAGTGACAGGGTTAATTAGGGGTTTATGGGGGTCTGTATTGACCCCCATGAGTGACAGGGTTAATAAAGTGCTTATGGGGGCCTGTATTGACCCCCATGAGTGACAGGGTTAATGAAGGGCTTATGGGGGCCTGTATTGACTCCCATGAGTGACAGGGTTAATGAAGGGCTTATGGTGGTCTATATTGACCCCCATGAGTGACAGGGTTAATTAGCAGTTTATGGGGGTCTGTATTGACCCCCATGAGTGAGGGGGTGTATTAAGTGTTTATGGGGGTATGTATTGACCCCCATGAGTGACAGGGTTAATGAAGCGCTTATGGGGGTCTGTATTGACCCCCATGAGTGACAGGGTTAATGAAGGGCTTATGGGGGTCTGTATTGAACCCCATGGATGACAGGGTTAAGGAGTGGCTTATGGGGGTCTATATTGACCGCCATGAATGAGAGGGTTAATTAGGGGTTTATGGGGGTCTGTATTGACCCCCATGAGTGACAGGGTTAATGAATGGCTTATGGGGGTCTATATTGACCCCCATGAGTGACAGGGTTAATGAAGTGCTTATGGGGGGCTGTATTGACCCCCATGAGCGACCGGGTAAATGATGGGCCTATGAAGGGTCTATATTGACCCCCGTGAGTGACAGGGTTAATGAAGGGCTTATGGGGGCCTGTATTGACCCCCATGAGTGACAGGGTTAATGAAGGGCTTATGGGGTCTGTATTGACCCGCATGAGTGACAAGGTTAGTGAAGGGCTTATGGGGGTCTATATTGACCCCCATAAATGACAGGGTTAATTAGGGGTTTAGGGGGTCTGTATTGACCCCCATGAGTGACAGGGTTAATGAAGTGCTTATGGTGGCCTGTATTGACCCCCATGAGTGACAGGGTTAATGAAGGGCTTATGGGGGTCTATACTGACCCCCCCGAGTGAAGGGTTTAATGAAGTGTTTATGGGGGTCTGTATTGACCTCCATGAGTGACACAGTTAATAAAGTGCTTATAGGCGTCTGCATTGACCCAATTAAGTGACACAGTTAATGAAGTGCTTATGGGGGTCTGTATTGACCCCCATGAGTGACAGGGTTAATGAATAGCTTATGGGGGTCTATATTGACCCCATGAGTGACAGGGTTAATGAAGTGCTTATGGGGGCCTGTATTGACCCCCATGAGTGACAGGGTTAATGAAGGGCTTATGGGGGTCTGTATTGACCCCCATGAGTGACAGGGTTAATGAAGGGCTTATGGGGGTCTGTATTGACCCCCATGAGTGACAGGGTTAATGAAGGTCTTATGTGGGTCTATATTGACCCTCATGAGTGACATAGTTAATGAAGTGCTTATAAGGGTCTGTATTGACCCCCATGAGTGACAGGGTTAATGAAGGGCTTATGGTGGTCTATATTGACCCACATGAATGAGAGGGTTAATTAGGGGTTTATGGGGGTCTGTATTGACCCCCATGAGTGACAGGATTAATGAAGTGCTTATGGGGGTCAGTATTGACCCACATGAGTGACAGGGTTAATGAATGTCTTATGGGGATCTGTATTGACCCCCATGAGTGACAGGGTTAATGAAGAGCTTATGGGGATCTATATTGACCCCCATGAATGACAGAGTTAACTAGGGGTTTATGGGGGTCTGTATTGACCCCCATGAGTGACAGGGTTAATGAAGTGCTTATGGGGGCCTGTATTGACCGCCATGAGTGACAGGGTTAATGAAGGGCTTATGGTGGTCTATATTGAACCCCATGAGTGACAGGGTTAATTAGGGGTTTATGGGGGTCTGTATTGACCCCCATGAGTAAGGGGGTGTATTAATTGCTTATGGGGGTCTATATTGACCCCCCTGAGTGAGGGGATTAGTGAAGTGCTTATGGGGGTCTGTATTGACCCCCATGAGTGACAGGGTTAATGAATGGCTTATGGGGGTCTATATTGACCCCTGTGAGTGATCTGTATTGACCCTCATGAGTGACAGGGTTAGTTAAGTGCTTATGGGGGACTGTATTGACCCCATGAGTGACAGGGTTAATTAGGGGTTTATTGGGGTCTCTATTGACCCCCATGAGTGAAAGGGTTAATTAAGGGCTTATTGGGGCTGTATTGACCCTCCTGAGTGACAGGGTTAATTAAGTGCTTATGGGGGTCTGTCTTGACCCCCATGAGTGAGGGAGTTAATTAACTGCTTATGGTGGTCTGTATCGACCCCCATGAGTGACACAGTTAATGAAGGGCTTATGGGGGTCTCTATTGACCCCCATGAGTGACAGGGTTAATGACGGGCTTATGGGGGTCTATATTGACCCCCCTGAGTGAGGGGATTAATGAAGTGCTTATGGGGTCTGTATTGACCCTAATGAGTGACAGGGTTAACGAAGGGTTTATGGGGGTCAGTATTGACCCACATGAGTGACAGGGTTAATGAATGGCTTATGGGGGTCCATATTGACCCCCGTGAGTGATAGGGTTAATGAAGGGCTTATGGGGGCCTGTATTGACCCCCATGAGTGACAGGGTTAATTAGGGGTTTATGGGGGTCTGTATTGACCCCCATGAGTGACAGGGTTAATAAAGTGCTTATGGGGGCCTGTATTGACCCCCATGAGTGACAGGGTTAATGAAGGGCTTATGGGGGCCTGTATTGACTCCCATGAGTGACAGGGTTAATGAAGGGCTTATGGTGGTCTATATTGACCCCCATGAGTGACAGGTTTAATTAGCAGTTTATGGGGGTCTGTATTGACCCCCATGAGTGAGGGGGTGTATTAAGTGCTTATGGGGGTATGTATTGACCCCCATGAGTGACAGGGTTAATGAAGCGCTTATGGGGGTCTGTATTGAGCCCCATGAGTGACAGGGTTAATGAAGGGCTTATGGGGGTCTATATTGACCCCCATGAATGAGAGGGTTAATTAGGGGTTTATGGGGGTCTGTATTGACCCCATGAGTGACAGGGTTAATGAAGGGCTTATGGGGGGTTGTATTGACCCCCATGAGTGACAGGGTAAATGATGGGCCTATGGGGGTCTATATTGACCCCCGTGAGTGACAGGGTTAATGAAGGGCTTATGGGGGCCTGTATTGACCCCCATGAGTGACAGGGTTAATGAAGGGCTTATGGGGGCTGTATTGACCCCCATGAGTGACAAGGTTAATGAAGGGCTTATGGGGGTCTATATTGACCCCCATAAATGACAGGGTTAATTAGGGGTTTAGGGGGTCTGTATTGACCCCCATGAGTGACAGGGTTAATGAAGTGCTTATGGTGGCCTGTATTGACCCCCAAGAGTGACAGGGTTAATGAAGGGCTTATGGGGGTCTATACTGACCCCCCCAAGTGAAGGGTTTAATGAAGTGCTTATGGGGGTCTGTATTGACCCCCATGAGTGACAGGGTTAATGAAGGACTTATGGGGGTCTATATTGACCCCCTTGAGTTAGTGGTTTAATGAAGTGCTTATGGGGGTCTGTATTGACCTCCATGAGTGACACAGTTAATGAAGTGCTTATGGGGGTCTGCATTGACCCAATTAAGTGACACAGTTAATGAAGTGCTTATGGGGGTCTGTATTGACCCCCATGAGTGACAGGGTTAATGAATAGCTTATGGGGGTCTATATTGACCCCATGAGTGACAGGGTTAATGAAGTGCTTATGGGGGCCTGTATTGACCCCCATGAGTGACAGGGTTAATGAACGGCTTATGGGGGTCTATACTGACCCCCCCGAGTGAGGAGTTTAATGAAGTGCTTATGGGGGTCTGTATTGACCCCCATGAGTGACAGGGTTAATGAAGGGCTTATGGGGGTCTGTATTGACCCCCATGAGTGACAGGGTTAATGAAGGGCTTATGTGGGTCTATATTGATCCCCATGAGTGACATAGTTAATGAAGTGCTTATGGGGGTCCATGTTGACTCCCATGAATGACAGGGTTAATTAGGGGTTTATGGGGGTCTGTATTGACCCCCATGAGTGACAGGGTTAATGAAGTGCTTATGGGGGCCTGTATTGACCCCCATGAGTGACAGGGTTAATGAAGGGCTTATGGGGGTCTATACTGACCCCCCCGAGTAAGGGGTTTGATGAAGTGCTTATGGGGGTCTGTATTGACCCCCATGATTGTCAGGGTTAATGTAGGGCTTATGGGGGTCTGTATTGAGCGCCAAGAGTGACAG
Organism: Discoglossus pictus; assembly: GCA_027410445.1. NCBI lineage: Eukaryota > Metazoa > Chordata > Amphibia > Anura > Alytidae > Discoglossus > Discoglossus pictus. The sequence goes on along the minus strand of CM050164.1, from coordinate 414,542,748 downwards.
GGTTAATTAAGGGCTTATTGGGGGCTGTATTGACCCTCCTGAGTGACAGGGTTAATTAAGTGCTTATGGGGGTCTGTCTTGACCCCCATGAGTGAGGGAGTTAATTAACTGCTTATGGTGGTCTGTATCGACCCCCATGAGTGACACAGTTAATAAAGGGCTTATGGGGGTCTCTATTGACCCCCATGAGTGACAGGGTTAATGACGGGCTTATGGGGGTCTATATTGACCCCCCTGAGTGAGGGAATTAATGAAGTGCTTATGGGGATCTGTATTGGCCCCCATGAGTGACACAGTTAATTAAGTGCTTATGGGAGTCTTTATTGACCCTAATGAGTGACAGGGTTAACGAAGGGTTTATGGGGGTCAGTATTGACCCACATGAGTGACAGGGTTAATGAATGGCTTATGGGGGTCCATATTGACCCCGTGAGTGAGGAGTTTAATGAAGGGCTCATGGGGGTCTGTATTGACCCCCATGAGTGACAGGGTTAATGAAGGGCTTATGGGGGTCTGTATTGACCCCCATGAGTGACAGGGTTAATGAAGGGCTTATGTGGGTCTATATTGACCCCCATGAGTGACATAGTTAATGAAGTGCTTATGGGGGTCTGTATTGAGCGCCAAGAGTGACAGGGTTAATGAAGGGCTTATGGGGGTGTATATTGACCCACATGAATGAGAGGGTTAATTAGGGGCTTATGGGGGTCTGTATTGACCCCATGAGTGACAGGGTTAATGAAGTGCTTATGGGGGCCTGTATTGACCCCCATGAGTGACAGGGTTAATGAAGGGCCTATGGGGGTCTATATTGACCCCCGTGAGTGACAGGGTTAATGAAGGGCTTATGGGGGCCTGTATTGACCCCCATGAGTGACAAGGTTAATGAAGGGCTTATGGGGGTCCATGTTGACTCCCATGAATGACAGGGTTAATTAGGGGTTTATGGGGGTCTGTATTGACCCCCATGAGTGACAGGGTTAATGAAGTGCTTATGGGGGCCTGTATTGACCCCCATGAGTGACAGGGTTAATGAAGGGCTTATGGGGGTCTATACTGACCCCCCGAGTAAGGGGTTTAATGAAGTGCTTATGGGGGTCTGTATTGACCCCCATGAGTGTCAGGGTTAATGAAGGGCTTATGGGGGTCTGTATTGAGCGCCAAGAGTGACAGGGTTAATTAAGGGCTTATGGGGGTCTATATTGCCCCCCCTGAGTGAGGGGTTTAATGAAGTGCTTATGGGGGTCTGCATTGACCTCCATGAGTGACACAGTTAATGGAGTTCTTATGGTGGTCTGTATTGACCCCCATGAGTGACACAGTTAATGAAGTGCTTATGGGGGTCTGTATTGACCCCCATGAGTGTCAGGGTTAATGAAGGGCTTATGGGGGTCTGTATGGAGCGCCAAGAGTGACAGGGTTAATTAAGGGCTTATGGTGGTCTATATTGACCCCCCTGAGTGAGTGGTTTAATGAAGTGCTTATGGGGGTCTGTATTGACCTCCATGAGTGACACAGTTAATGAAGTGCTTATGGGGGTCTGTATTGACCCCCATGAGTGATATGGTTAATGATGGGCTTATGTGGGTCAGTATTAACCCCCATGAGTGTCAGGGTTAATGAATGGCTTATGGAGGTCTATATTGACCCCCATGATTGACAGGGTTAATGAAGTGCTTATAGGGGCCTGTATTGACCCCCATGAGTGACCAGGTTAATGAAGGGCTTATAGGGGCCTGTATTGACCCCCATGAGTGACAGGGTTAATGAAGGGCTTATGGGGGTCTATATTGACCCCCATGAGTGACAGGGTTAATGAAGGGCTTATGGGGTCTATATTGACCCCCATGAGTGACAGGGTTAATTAGGGGTTTATGGGGGTCTGTATTGACCCCCATGAGTGACAGTGTTACATAAGGACTTATGGGGGTCTATTTTAACCCCCATGAGTGACAGAGTGATAGTGTATATATATATTTTTTTATAACGGGTCCTTTACGGACCTTTATGGTCCTTTAAGGACCCGTAACGCAGGAATTTTGAATTTTCATTCAGCGGGGGTCCCCGATCGAGTGCGATCGGGACCCCATCTGCGATGGTTAATGTGGTGTTAATGCAGGTCTCGAAGCTTATCTCGGATCCCGTGGGGTTAATGCGGGTTTCCGAGCTTATCTCGGATCCCTTCTTGTGTAAGTTGTAGGTGGCTGGGCGGTACTGGGTCTTTGAGCCTCGTTTTCGTTTTTTTCGGCGGCCATTTTTTCTCTTGCTTAGGGGATTTTTGTGTGTCTGAACTCGGGAATTTGGATTTAAATGGAGGTGTAACTTCACTTTCATAGGTCCTGGATGCGCCCCCTTGCTATGTGTAAGCTTTTTATGTATTTCTTGTGAGTATCTGGTGTGTTTTGACTGTTTTTAGGTGCGCGTTATGGTCGTATTTTTCGTGCGGGTGGGTGTTTGTTCCATTAAGGTTGGTTCCGAGGTCGCGTGTGTGCAGTCCTGGGCTTTGAGCCTCGTTTTCGGGTTTTTTCGGCGTCATTTTCTCTCTCGCTTAAGGGATTTTCGTGTGTCTGAACTCGGGAATTTGGACTTAAATGGAGGTATAACTTCACTTTCAGAGGTCCTGGGTGCCCCCGCTTGCCATGGGTAAGCTTTTTATGTATATTTTGTGAGTATTTGGTGTGTTTTGACTGTTTTTAGGTGCGCGTGGTTCCTCCATTTTTCGTGTGTGTGGGTGTTTGTTACGTTAAGGTTGGTTCCAAGGTTGTTGTTTTTTTCTAAGTCATACGTGTCTGTTTTTAACCGCGTGTGAGGCACCTTTGAGCCTCCACCTCCGCAAATGCGGCCCCTCGCTTTGCGAGGGTCTGCATTTGCGGACAAACACAGCCGACGTTGGAGCCTCCACCTTCCGCAAATGCTGCCCCTCGCTTCGCGAGGGACGCAGTTCTTGCAGGCTCGCTGCGCGAGCCCGCAATCGTTAGCAACAACTAGTATGCTCACAACTATATATGTGATTATGATGTAAATATGTTGTATTTTCATAATTGCTTAATCAGGAGCATATGCTAGGAACATAGTGTAAATAGAAATCCGGGCACATGCTCTTGATCAAAACAATAAGCAGTGACATCATCTGCAGGCCAAGAAAAGCTAACAACCAGGGAGGAGTAAAATTTTGCCAATTTTTTGTATACGGGCAGTTCAACTATACAAATGTTTTAAAAGACTTTTAAACACAATATATTATTTGTGATTACTGTTATATGGGTTAAAATATAAGAAATATTACCAAATCTCTTTAAGCAGATTGAAGCAAAGACTAATTTGTGGAGGCATAACATAGTCATAAAAACTCTATTTTAAAATATTACACATTATATACGCTGCCCCTTTATTTTACTTACCACTTGGTAACAAGCTACAACACGAAAACATACTGATGTAAGAACAAACGTTTCTCTAATCTAAGTCATCTTGGCAAATGGAAAACTTGTATGACCAGTCCAGCAGTTAGAATAGGCAGTTGACTGTGCCTACCTGACACAAATGATATGTCAGTTGTATTTTTTTTTTGTATTTTACTTAGGCTGTGTATAAATAATCTATTTGAATTCATCCCCAAGCTTTGTTCAAATCTAACCCCCTTATTTGTAGCCATGCCATGTCTTTACATGACTATCCCCCTTCAGCATATGCTATGTGGTGTTAACTGTTGTCTCACCTCTCTTCCTATCCCCTTGCTTTGTCTAACGTTACCCACCCTAGCCATGCCTTTATATGACCATCCCCCTTCAGAATATCCTGTGTGGTCCCTAACTGTGATTTCTCACTTCTTCTTTTCCTGTCTCCCTGTAATCTCCACAACTTGCTTCTCTCTGCTGAAGGAACCACTTACCTCATACCCTCCCCCAGATACACTCACTCACCCACCCACCCCTAATTTTTGCAGCTTTATAACAGTCAAGTTACTATCACCTAACTTTCCCATTTGCAGCTTCATTTTCTGACCATTAGGGGACATTTTATATACTAAAGCAATTCACTTTAAACTGACTGTCTATCAGTTCCCTTCCCTCTCCTATTATTTGGAAATCTTCCTGATTTATCACACCTTCCTACCCCATCGTAAGTAGTGAGTTTCCAATGTTGTAGGGTGCTTTGGGGAAAAGCACTTCATACATGAGATTCCAAGTTCAAAACAGGGCCCTACTTCTATTTCATTGCAGTTTGTAATAAAAGTTAATAATAATAATAATAATAATAATAATAATATACATTTATGTATTTTTTTACTATGATATATAAAAACACATTTTAAGTACAGTACTCTGCTTTCTTGGCTTTTCTTTGAAGTGCCAATTCCGGCACCTACTTATGCTATTTTGCTTTGCTTATTTAACACTCATAATACTATTTAACATGTATAGCAGTATTTTCACATTGGCAAATAGGTACTGGGGATAAGGGAGCGGATCTGGACATGTGTGGGCAGAGTGATAAAGTATAAACATTTGTGGAAATAAAAGGCCATATTCACTAATATTCTTAGAGGCTCTGTAATAGCTGTTTTCTGTTTAGCTCATATGTTTGTTTGTTGGCAGAGACTATTAAAAACAGCATGCAATTCAAAAGAAATAAAAGGTAATATTTTTTTCTTTCTCACTACCTGGGCCTATCAGGGGGGTGGCCAACATACAGAACCACAAAGTCAGAGGTGCTCATCAGAGAACGAACCCACCTTAATAAGTGAGTTCTATAGCCATGATACGCCACTCTGAGAGCAACCTCTTTTAGCTCACTTGTGCCCTTCACAGGGAGAAATATCCTGTAGTATATCAGTCTGGTGCCACTCAAAAGAGTGACCCAGCCCTGAAATACCAGGCAATTCTACCCTGAACAGGAGAAACAGCAAACCCCAGACGCGTTTCGGCCTTTATGGGCCTCGTCAGTGAGGTGCAGCTGAACTCTAAGGCACAGTGAGCAAGGGGTCCACGTCTGGAGTCCCCTATTACCCTTAGGGAGACTAAACCCTAAAGGTAATTTGCATATACAGAACCACAAAGTCAGAGGTGCTCATCAGAGAACGAACCCACCTTAATAAGTGAGTTCTATAGCCATGATACGCCACTCTGAGAGCAACCTCTTTTAGCTCACTTGTGCCCTTCACAGGGAGAAATATCCTGTAGTATATCAGTCTGGTGCCACTCAAAAGAGTGACCCAGCCCCAAAATACCAGGCAATTCTACCCTGAACAGGAGAAACAGCAAACCCCAGACGCGTTTCGGCCTTTATGGGCCTCGTCAGTGAGGTGCAGCTGAACTCCCTAAGGCACAGTGAGCAATGGGTCCACGTCTGGAGTCCCCTATTACCCTTAGGGAGACTAAACCCTAAATGTAATTTGCATATACAGAACCACAAAGTCAGAGGTGCTCATCAGAGAACGAACCCACCTTAATAAGTGAGTTCTATAGCCATGATACGCCACTCTGAGAGCAACCTCTTTTAGCTCACTTGTGCCCTTCACAGGGAGAAATATCCTGTAGTATATCAGTCTGGTGCCACTCAAAAGAGTGACCCAGCCCCGAAATACCAGGCAATTCTACCCTGAACAGGAGAAACAGCAAACCCCAGACGCGTTTCGGCCTTTATGGGCCTCGTCAGTGAGGTGCAACATACTACCCAGTTTCGAAGCATGTATGGAGTGAGGATAAGGAAGAGTCTTGATTTATTGAAGTGTGTTAATAAACTAGTAACTCACTAGTCCCCTGTGGGGCTTGTGGCATCACAAGTAACTACATAGTATTCCCAGTGGCAGGACAAACAAAAAAGCACCAAGTAAAGTGGTTAATATCCTTTTTCAAAGATTGGCAGCAAAGGTAATAAAAGATACATCAGGCAATGTGTGGGAAGAAAACAAGGTCAGAAAAAGTAAGGCAAAAGAAATTAACGAGGAAACTAGATAAGATAGAAGTTTTGAAAAACATGATGAGGACAATATGACAACTCAACAAAGTTTTTTGGCCTCTGCAAAGTCACTAGATGCACACATTCCAATATACACAAGGCACAAAAAGTGTCTACACTGCCAAAAGCAAACACACACATACATTACAAATATTTGTACAGGTTGACACAGGCTCTAGTTAACACTCATTTAGACCATGCACCATTTCATGACCTAGGCACGGCCCAGTTGGGTATGGCACATAAGGATATACACATAAATTGCATATAAACATAATGATTAGACACAGACCACTTCTTTTTTTGGAGGGAAACTGGCCACAGCATTTATTGGTAAACACAAGTGACTTAATAACAATAACAATAAATAAATAACATAACCCAGAGATGGGAGGAACCTGGCCAGAGACAGTACATCCTAGGCCCTAAAGCCTCATCCATAGGGTAGGATCTCACCCATTTTACCACTGTCCCGACGACTCCTCTCAGCACCCGCCTCTATGACAACCACATAAACACATTTGATAACATAAGACTTATAAAACATATATACAAACACAAGGGCTTAAGACAATAAGCAAGATAATACCTCCAACTTTACATTATACACAATTATTTTTTATTTATTCATTTATTTTTTTTATTTATTTTTTAACTAGTACCACATATTCATATTCATACCATAACATTTTTGGGATGGGTACAATAACATAATACCTACACCTTAAATCGTCCACTATATATATATATATATATATATATATATATTGTGGCAGAGCGCCCCCTTCTGGCGGGGTTTGCGTCCTGCACTTTCTTATCTCTTTTACCCAGGGAGGAAGACACAGCAGGCTTGTCAGATTTTTACTGCTGTTTATTGGGTAGCATAAACAGAACAAAATAATAGTGCTTGTATTCAGCGATAAAATAAAACCCTACATAAACGTGCTTACTATACTCAGGAACGCCCTGACTATATCCTGCGCAGCTTATCTGTGACAGGGAGTGCCACCTTGTGGCCAGGATGCAAACAGTCTCTTATTTGTGATATATCGCCACCTTGTGGCCAGGAAACATACAGTCTCTTATTTGCCTTTTCCTCTACAGCTTCTATCAATTGTTTGTGAAGCATAGGGCCCTTGTCACCCTCTTGTAATGAGGAACTCTTACTCTCACTCTCAATGCACTCTTCTTCTCCCTGGGACCTTTGTAATCTTTCTCTGGATACAATTAGAATAACATGCATTGGCACCAACCTTTTATTCCTTATTCCTTCCAGCTTCTTAGGGATGGTGTCTTCAGATAATCCTATCTCTTTGGAATATCTCCAATACCACAGAAGTCTTCTCTGTGCGCAAACTCTGGAACTCCGCAGCCTTCCTGACTGTCTCGCTCCAGCACAAATCCCAGCTCTCTGGATCCCAGAGGTAGCTGAGCTGTTCAGGGCTTCCTCCTGCAACACACACAGCCCACGGCTCTTAGGCCCAAGCCTAAGTGAGAGAAACTCCACCCATCTCTCTGCTGTTTTTAAAGGCAGTTCCCAGCTAGGCTGCTTCCATTTAGCCACTGATAACTGAATGAATTTAACTCTTTTCATTCTCAAGGGAGGAGTCTTACAGAGCTCTCTTGTGACCCCTAATGGCACTCCATCACATACCCTCCCCCTCAGCTCAACACCATGTAGTTGAGCTACATGAGCCGAGAGGCCGTAAACGCTCACTTGTAACTTTATCATCCTCTTGTCTTCTCGTTTAAGGGGCTCATCTTCATAGGGCATAATATTCTCTGGTGCAACTATGCAGTATGGGCTTGGGTCTAGCTCTATTCTCCTGAGCTCAACAGCACGCGTACTTCCATGCGCCAGGAGAACTTTCCCTTCTTCAATTGATCCATCAACTTTGACGAAGCAAGGCTTGAGACACCCCTCGAATAGACTACCATGGATTTCGTCCACCGCATCATCTATGGGGAACACACTGTCTTGTTCGCCACATGGCACCTCTGGACCTGGTTGGATACTGACAGTATCTCCAAACCACACCTTTAGGTTGTTACACACAACTCTGTTCCTCCTGATCTTCTCATCTAGGCAAGTGTCATCTGTACGACCTTTGTACGCAGTTTTCTGTCTCTTCTTTCTTTTCAGAAGAACAGGTTTTCCTTGGTACAACAGAAGCTCATCCTTCTGGACCGGAGTCATCGACATCACTTTCTCTTCATTGCTTTGTTTTTCTTCAATTTCTTTTAATAGGACCTGCAGTTCAGATAATTCTGCAGAGAGCGATTTGGTTGTATCATTTCTCTCACAACCGGTTTCTTTTACATAATCTTTGTAAAGATTTACCTTGAGTTCCTTACTCTTATGTTTCCATTCTTCCAATTTGTTTTCTGCTATCTGGGCAGAAGGTTTGTCCTCCTCATCAATGGGTTTCTTTTCAGGTTTACGTTCTTTGACTTGAACGGCCTTGACAGAGGGACGTGAAATTCTCGGCGACCGTCTTAATGTCCGGCCTATGCTTTCCTCAGCTTCAGGCTCCTCAGCTTCTGCAACTGCGGAAACCACAAATAATGCGTCACCTCTCTTCCTCTTGTTGGAGACCCTGATTGTCAACTTGAGACCAACCACTGAGTTTGCTCTGTCAGTCTGCTTGCTCTCGATGGGAAGTAATTTATCTTTATGTTTATTTTTTGACGTACTTGTTTTCTTCTCAGTTTCAGAAGATTTTTCAGTGTCAAGTGATTTTGTCTCCTTTTTCGTTGATGTTTCAGGTTGCTGCTCTGTATCACACTGATCCGCTATGGTTGGTGAAACCTTTGTTTCCCTGCTTTCTTCTGGATGATCTATCACAGCTGACTCCTTAGTTTGCCTTGCACCACTCTCCACTTTACTAGATGCTTCTTGGACTACACTCGCTCTCTCTTTATTAGAGACAGAAATAATGTCTTTCTTTTTCTCTGTCTCTTCCATAGCAAGCAATTGTTCTTTTAGGTGAAGGATTTCTTCTGTCATTGCCTCCTTCCCAGAGATTCTTTGTTCATAAAGCCGTAACTGGTTGTCCTTCTCAATTAGTTGGGTCTTTAGAGACTCCATTGAGGCTGTGTGAGTCTTACTTTGCGCCTCATTCTCAGTGTACAGATTCTGGCATTTAGCAATTAGATCAAGGATGGTTGCATCCCGTTCTTGCACTTTAACTGCCAACTCTGATTTTTCCTTTTTTAGCTCCTCGGACGTGGCCAAACTTGATTGAAGACCTTTCTCCCGAATCTCAAAAGCTTGGTTTAAAGAGTTTAATTCTTGTTCATTTGTGGATTTGTACTCATTAAACGCATTAAGAGTTGACTCTCTCTCACTAATCACCTTATTGTGCTCTTCCGTTAACTGAACCATCTGCCGGGCCTTGCTCTCCAGTTTTCTGGTGAACTTTGCTAGCTTGTCCTCAGTTTGCTTCAATATACTGCTTAGATTGTCCACTTGGTGGTTGAGTCCAGCTATATTTTGTCTTGATGACTCTTCATTTATTTGCATGTCTTCAATCACCTGCTCCTTCTGCCTCTTCTCATCTTCCACCCGATATTGGAGTCCCTCAAGCTCCTTGTCCTTTTGCATTAATACTGTTTTCAGCTTGGAGATTTCCAGTTTCAACGTGGTTATTTGACAAATCAGCTGCTCCTCTTGAGTTTGAGCCGCTTGGTCTTGTCTCTCCTTCTGTACAGTGTTCTCTGAAAGGGATGTCTGCAGATTGGTAATTATTCCCTCTAGCTGCAGTTTCTTAGAATCAAACCGGGCTCTCTGGGTTTCTAGTTCTGCATTGGTGGAGCTCTTCTCTTGTTCTAGCTTGGTGATCTGTACTTGGAGGGCTGTACACCTAGCAGTGATTTCAGCTACTTCCTGGGTCAATCCTTCCATCTTCAGGATGTCCCCCATGTTTTCCAGCTTAGACTTGGGAGTATTCTTCCTCTGCTCCCAAATTGGCATCAGTTTCTCATTCCTGTAGGACACTCTGTAGTCCTCAAATGCAGGCATCCTCCGCCATTCAGGAATATAGTCTTGCATCATCTTTACCTCTCGCTGGTCTGGTTTGGTATGACACATCTCCATGCTCTGCGTCATATGTCCTGTCTGGGACAGTGTGTACTCCTTGAGTTTTTCTGCATTGCGGTCAGCCCGTTTCTTTTCTCTGTTATAAGCAGCTTCCACTTCTCTGAACTGGTTTTTTATCATCTCTAAGTCGGATGCACTTTGCGAGTAGCTGGCCTTTTCCACTTGAAGTGAAGACTCAAGGTCCAGGATCCGCAACTGGATAACTTCAGAGTTAACCTTAGACTCCCGATGGGCTGCTCTTTCCGATTCAATATCTTCTTCCAGTCTTTTTACTGTGTGTGCTGCTGTCTCCAGTTTCAGAATCAGTCTCTCCTCTTTCTCACGACTGTATTCCAGCTCACTCTTCTGACGTGAGAAGTTATCCATGGCGACATTTTTCTCTGCTTCCATTTCATGTAGCTGCTTGTGCAACTCTTGAACCTTCCTGTTTTGGGACTGGATAACAGATTCCATTTCTTTCTTCATCTCCTCTAAGGCCATTCTGTCTGCACTAGCAGGCTCTTTTGCTTTCTCAGCAATATCTGTTACTGTCTCTGCAGTTTCTTTTGTGCACTCTGCATTCTCATCAGCAGCTCCTGCCGTCTCTGTGGCGGCTCCTGCCGTCTCTGTGGTGGCTCCTGCCGTCTCTGTGGCGGCTCCTGCCGTCTCTGTGGCGGCTCCTGCCGTCTCTGTGGCGGCTCCTGCCGTCTCTGTGGCGGCTCCTGCCGTCTCTGTGGCGGCTCCTCTGTCAGCCCGCCAGTTCCTGGCTTGTCTATCTTTGACAATATCATCAAATGACTTCTGAACGCCAAGCTCCAATGGGGTGTCCATAATATTTGGATGGAATTCTCTCCTTGTCATGCCAGTCGCACCTTTCTCGTGTGGTTGAAGTATAGGAGCACTTCTCCAGTTAGCTTGTTGCACCCCCAGCGCCTTTATGCTGGCTGTAAAGTACGCCTTCTGTTCATTCTGGGTACTGATTCTCTGTGCTCTGACATCCCGGGTAACTCCAACTCTGGCAAGGATCTCAGCTTTGAGGTCATCATAGTTTTCTTTCTTTTCTTCATTCAAGCCCAGATAAGCTTTCTGAGCTTCGCCCGTCAAATACGGGGCAATGAGGCTGACCCAGTACCGTTTGTGCCATGCCTCCCTAATGGCTGTTCTCTCAAAAATGGTGAGGTATATGATCACATCATCATCCTCTGTCAGCTCCAAAAGAAGTTCATCGGCTCTAACTCTGGCCGCATCTTTTCTATATTTTTCCAGTATAGCTTCATTCTGGGCTAACTGGATGGCCCACTTTCTATTGTACTCTTGCTGAGCAGCTGTGGCCTCTCTCATGCCGATTATTCTCTCCTCTGCTTGTCATTGCCACTTCTCTGTGGCCTCTCTCATGCAGATTATTCCCTCCTCTGCTTGTCGCCGCCACTTCTCTGTGACCTCTCCAAAACATGCAGCAGCACCTCTTAGTTTACCCTCTTTTGCAGCATGGGCTCCGTCCGCTGCAATTACTTTTTGCCATTCTTGCTGACAAGCTCCGCCCACTTTCTGGCGTGCAGTGGCATCTACCAGGGCTTTCACTAGTTCCTCCATGGACATCTTGTAAGGTGGGCTGTCTTCTTAATACAGACAATTTAGCATCCCACTTCTGACACCAACTGTGGCAGAGCGCCCCCTTCTGGCGGGGTTTGCGTCCTGCACTTTCTTATCTCTTTTACCCAGGGAGGAAGACACAGCAGGCTTGTCAGATTTTTACTGCTGTTTATTGGGTAGCATAAACAGAACAAAATAATAGTGCTTGTATTCAGCGATAAAATAAAACCCTACATAAACGTGCTTACTATACTCAGGAACGCCCTGACTATATCCTGCGCAGCTTATCTGTGACAGGGAGTGCCACCTTGTGGCCAGGATGCAAACAGTCTCTTATTTGTGATATATCGCCACCTTGTGGCCCGGATGCAAACAGTCTCTTATCTGTGATATATCGCCACCTTGTGGCCAGGAAACATACAGTCTCTTATTTGCCTTTTCCTCTACAGCTTCTATCAATTATTTGTGAAGCATAGGGCCCTTGTCACCCTCTTGTAATGAGGAACTCTTACTCTCACTCTCAATGCACTCTTCTTCTCCCTGGGACCTTTGTAATCTTTCTCTGGATACAATTAGAATAACATGCATTGGCACCAACCTTTTATTCCTTATTCCTTCCAGCTTCTTAGGGATGGTGTCTTCAGATAATCCTATCTCTGTGGAATATCTCCAATACCACAGAAGTCTTCTCTATGCGCAAACTCTGGAACTCCGCAGCCTTCCTGACTGTCTCGCTCCAGCACAAATCCCAGCTCTCTGGATCCCAGAGGCAGCTGAGCTGTTCAGGGCTTCCTCCTGCAACACACACAGCCCACGGCTCTTAGGCCCAAGCCTAAGTGAGAGAAACTCCACCCATCTCTCTGCTGTTTTTAAAGGCAGTTCCCAGCTAGGCTGCTTCCATTTAGCCACTGATAACTGAATGAAGTTAACTCTTTTCATTCTCAAGGGAGGAGTCTTACAGAGCTCTCTTGTGACCCCTAATGGCACTCCATCACAATATATATATACGTATATATATATATATATATATATATATATATATATACACATGTTTATACAATCCTATTCAAGGGAGGGCGGGAGGGTATACACCCTTCCCGCAGCTAGCCACCACCTATCCCCATACCCTGGCCCTACCATGTCAAGTGGCCCCTACTTCCAACCCCAGGAGCCAGGGGTGACCTACGGGGCCATCATGACCTAGGCCCGGCCCAGTTGGGTATGGCACATAAGGATATAGACATAAATTGCATGTAAATATAATGATTAGACACAGATCACTTATTTTTGGAGGGAAACTGGCCACAGCATTTATTGGTAAACACAAGTGACTTAATACCAATAACAATAAATAAATAACATAACCCAGAGTGGGGAGGAGCCTGGCCGGAGACAGTACACCCTAGGCCCTGAAGCCTCATCCAGGGCCTACGATGATGTAACATCCGCCTGGGGTGGCCTACGGGCCCATCCGTTGCCCCTCTTCATCAAGTTCCTTTATATTATCTAGAGCAGGGGTCACCAAACTCGGTCCTGGAGGGCCGACCCAGGCCTGGATTTGTGGATATCCTTGCTGCAAACAGGTGAGAATCTTGTTTCTTCAGCCATCCTGATTGACTCACCTGTTTGCAGCAAGGATATCCACAAATCCAGGCCTGGGTCGGCCCTCCAGGACCAAGTTTGGTGACCCCTGATCTAGAGTAATACTGTAATCCTGAACTAGGCAACTGAAATTCTTGAAAGCAAACCAAAGGCCGGTTTTTACATTAAAGCTCACCAAGAATAAGCATAAAACCAGGCCTGTCATTGGTCCACAAGAACTGAAGTTTCCTTCCCTTCTCTAAGCTCATTATTTAGGCTTTCAAGATTAAATGTACAAAACTAGATTAATATGCTTTTTATTACAAACTATCACAACGGTCCTGTAATACTAACTGTGTATAGTTACATTTCTTGTATAATGAGGCAAAAAGAAAGAAGTTTAAATTCATTACACTGGCCTATGCTCCCTTTTGTCATCACCCAAAATATGTTTAGTGTTTTCATAAATGTAAAAAATATATGATAGTTTACTATCTTATTGTATAAAATATTTTGTCCTGCATTTTTTTAAATTTGTTATTGCAAGTTAGAAATATAATTCATATTCATTTTGATGCTGTATTTAATGTAATTAATGTTACTATGTAAGTCTGCGAGTTTCAATCCTGCGTCGGTGCTTTGGGGAAAGCGCTATGGACACCGGATTCCAAGCTCAAAGACAGGGCCCTCCATTCTTTGCAATGTGTGAATCTTGCACTTGTCATTGCCTGTAACTTAACTTATGTATGCTCTACGGAATATGTTGGCTCGTTACAAATAAACGATAAAAATAATAATAATAATAATGTATTTTCTATGAATTACATTTTGTGTATTCTGTGCTTAGTAATTTAGAATATTCTTGCAATTGTATGTAAAATAGTAGTTACTGGATAGCTATTGCACTATTATGTTTCACACAGATTACTGTAAATAGCGATTACTTAGCAACCGATTAAATCAATTTTCATGCATGGAAAGACTCATAGATTCGGTCAAAGGCTGAGAAGAAAGATTTTGTTTATTGAGCTGTTTGATTATAAGATGATTCTTCCCATAAATCCCCACTGTAGTCCCATAATTGCAATATGACTGTTCAGAGAACTACATGTGATAATGGCCATATAGTTTTAGAAAATAAAAACAAATAAGGATATACTTAATTTTTTTAATTGTTATATGTAATTATTTTGTAGTGCTAGCTATTTTTTGTAGGCCTTTTCCCGCTAAATCAAGGAAATGGCTTCCCCCAGTAAATTATTACTGCATATTTCCTTTAATAGCTATTAACATAAAGGTTATGCTCATTTTTATACAGGCTCATCAATCCATCAAGATCTATAAATATGAAAAGCAGAGGGTTATTAAGAATTAATTCTCAAGTCAGATTATATAGCTACTGTGTATTTACTGATCATTATTTAGTTACATGGAAGGCTTTTACTAAACAAATGATTCGGCCAATTGAAGCGGGCTCTATCAGCCTTATTAAATTGCGATTCAGGCAATTGAATAGGACTCTATATAAGCACAAAGCATAATTTTTTACAGACGTTTTTAGTTAGTTAACTTCTATCCAAAAGCAAGGTCTTCACTAACTAAAAACTTCTGTAAAAAAGATATGCTCTGTGCTTATATAGAGTCCTATACAATTTGCCGAATTGCAATTTAATAAGGCTGTTAACTGTGTAAAGTTAGTATTGCTATTTTAAATAACATAAATCATTGAACATTTTATTGACATTTCTGTTTTTAGTATCTTCTCTTTATCTAATTTTTTTTAACCATATTTATTTGCATAATGTGGGAGTCTCCCACATGCCTTTTCGCAAACTCAAAACGTGCCATTTTGTTTTTTGGTGGAAGCAATGGCTTTCTTCTGACCACTTCGCTCCATGGAGTTGGACTTTATGGCATATGGCTTATTGTCATCCTATGTACACATACTCCAGTCTCTGCTATGGATCTCTGCAGCTCCTCCATGGTTGCCTTAGGTCTCTGTGCTGCCTCACTTAATGCCCTCCTTGCCCGGTCCATGAGTTTTGGTGGGCGTCCGTCTCTTGGCAGGTTTGCTGTTGTGCCATGTTCTTTCCATTTGGTTATAATAGATTTGATGGTGCTCCTGGAGATCATCAAAGATTTGGATATTTTTTTATAACCTAACCCTGACTTGTACTTCTTAACAACATTGTCCCTTACCTGTTTGGATACTTCCTTGGTCTTCACGACAGTGTTTGGTTAGTGATGCCTCTTGCTTAGGCGTTGCAGCCTCTGGGGCCTTTCAAAAAAGGCGTGTATAGGTAATGACAGATCATGTGACACTTAGATTGCACACATGTGGACATCATTTCACTAATTATGTGACTTCTGAAGGTAATTGGTTGCACCAGAGCTTTTTATGGGCTTCATAACAAATGGCGGTGAATACATACGCACATGCCAAATTTCTGTTTTCTATTTCTAAAAAATAGTTTTATGTATATATTTTTCTCATTTCACTTCACCAACTTAGACTATTGTGTTCTGATCCATCACATAAAATTCTAATTAACAAAACATTGAACGTAAGGCTGTAATGTAACAAAATAGGTAAAAAGTCAAGGGAGGTGAATACTTTTGCAAGGCACTGTACACGTCATCTAATGTAACAGGGGATATGCAGGTTCATAGGGGTAGAGATAGGCGATAGCTCCCTCATAGTGCTGCATTGGAGACATCCAAGCTTCTGAGAGGCATTTTTCTGCCTTTAAAGAGGGTTGAAGGTACCCTTAGGCTTTTTTTTTATTTCCGGCACTAGGAGAGACTTCTGAGTAAACTTCTGCAATATAGTTATGATAGGCACTCAGGCTTAGTATATTAGAGATATTTCAAGCACTCATGTAGCATTTCTTGGAATTAGATGACGTGTGTGATTTGATAGCTCAGTAGTGTTTTACAAGTGTACCTCACTCAGGTATTTTCTTACTGAGGGGACAGCAAATGTTATACAGTCTGTACACTTACTACTTTACATTGTAGCAGAGCGTCATTTCTTCAGTGTTGTCACATAAAAATATATAATTATAAATGTACAAAAATTTGAGGGGTGTACTCACTTTTGTGAGATACAGTATATATTTTATGTAACATCATGGCTTTATATTATCACAACAATTATCTTTTTGCCCTATAGCTCAATGAACATCAATGTCATGTTGAAATAAACATCCATCTTCTGTTGTTGAGTTTATTTCAAGAAAAAATAATGTATTTAACACCTATGTGTTAATTATATTTCCAATGTTCATCAAATTTTATGTAATAACTTACATGCCAATTTGTAAAAACATACAATTTACTTGAAGATAAGAACCTCTTGACTCATACAATCTATCAGTGAAATATTAATGTGATAAAATAAAAAGTTGGACAGTGCAATTACTAGAAAGGGAAAAAAATTGACTATTAAATAATCATACATATAACTGGTTGATTATAATACATAAGTACTGACAGTTTTGGATTTAAAGGGCCAGTTACCTCATCCTCAGTGCTCTTCATGGTGTGAAAGAACACAATATTTTATGTTAAAATTACCTATTTTGTTTTCTTTAATTACACATATAAAAGTTAAAAACAAAAGTTTTAGGTCTATTTACAAACACACTAACTATTACATGATTAATGACATCTGCTGACAACGGGCGTTGTAGCTCCGGTTTAGAGAATGATTTATATGTTTTTCTTAGCATTCAGTTATCCTACAGTCCAGTAGTTAACCCACAAGTAACTTATTTCAAAGATTCTATGCACCGATTAATTTATAAAGGGTTAACTGTAGTTTTCTCTCTGCACTGGAGCTTGCTGTCAGTGTGTCTGGCAGCTTGCCAGTGACACATGTAAACATACATTTAATCAATAAATATCTCAGCAAAAAAAGAACAGATTTAAAAAATTCTAAAAGTTTTTAAATATGCTGTTAAGAGATCTTTGCATTGGTGTACTCCTCATTGTACTGAATTAAGTGGCCCTTTAACTTTACCACGATAATTGTCTAGAGTTCTTACCAAAGACTAATAATTAACCTGTGTTGTGCTGCAGCTGTCTGATCCTAGAAAACATGCACAAACCAACACAATGTGCAAAATGCAAATTACCTTCTTGATAATAATCGATGCACGAGTCACAAAATATGTTAGTGTGTAGAAAGGTGATGGCTTCCACTGTACATAGAGTAGTGAACGTCAAAAGCCATTCTGAGTACATCTACACATTGCAAGCTGGCCAGGAGACCCATTTTCCCACAAACTGACTAAGTGAACAGTGTTTCTTATGTGACTTTGATTTCTGGGTAGTGATATGCAAATGAGGTTTAGAATGTATCATCTTTTGCCTCTTGTTCACTTAAAATCGGATGTTTTTTGGATATTTGTGTTCAGCCCTCAGGCAATCTTCAGAACATAGCCTTAGATTAGGGAATAGTGCCGGAAACTCACATACAGCTTTTTTGGCCTTATATGGTACTCAGACGTCTCAGAAAGTATATTATGATGTATGCAGGTGCCTAAACATCCTCCACTTTGTATGCAATATTGTTTCTGACAAAGTACCTCAATTAAAACAATATTGCGACAAAGGCTATCTAAATAGATGATACATTCTTAGCCTCATTTGCATGTCACTACCAAGAAATCTTAGCTGCAGAGGAAGCACACAATCTTGTGGGTAACAGGTCTCAGGACATGTGCACTCTGAATCATTTTTTATTTCCCTGTTGATGTACCATAATAGTATGTTCAACAGAATGGGGCATGTGTACTAAAAGACCAATTCTTCTTTTTTTTATTATTATAAAATACACCATATCTACAGAATATTTATGGGTCTGGACCACTCTTTTGAGTGACACTAGACTGATATACTACAGAATATATCTCTCCGAGAAGGGCACAAGTAAGCTAAAAGAGTGCCACCCTTTGAGTAGGTAACCAGGCCTATAGAAGAAACATACTTTGGTATTGCTCGTTCTCAGATTGAGCTCCTCTGATTTTCCTTTGGCTTATGCAAATGATCCTTGGGGCTTAATCTTCCTATTGGTGATGGGGATTCCAGACATGGACTCCTTACTCAGTGTGCCTTAGGGAGTGCAGCTACACTTCACTGATGAGGCCCAAGAGAGGTGTGAAATGTACGCCTGGGGTTTGTTGTTTATCCTGTTCTGTGTACAGTTGACTAGTATTTCGGGTCTGGATAACTCTTTTGAGTGAGACAAGACTGATATACTACAGGATATTTCTCCCTGATAAGTGTACAAGTGAGCTAAAATAGGCTGGTCTCCAGGTAGGTTATCAGGCCTATTGGCCGGCGCGGAGGCAGGCCCAGGCACTGGGTCTGACGCAGCGCATCGTGACCCAGTGGAGCCTTGGGCGCTACTGATTGGCTGGGAGAGTGGAGGAGGGACTTCCGCCCGTTTTGCGAGCTTCCTCCTTCACTTCCTCCTTCCTTGCCAGGATCGTAAGCCAGCTTGGTCTGCTCCTGCCTTAGTGTCTCCAAGTAACCGTACCCAATAACCCTGTCATCTATAAGGCAGTGGGGGTCCCTCTGTGTGTGTTGTGTGAGCTGTGTGAGCTGTGTGAGCTGTGTGTGCTGTGGGTGCTGTGTGTGTTGTGGGTGCTGTGGGTCTGGGGTGTGCTGTAGGTCTGTGTGGTCTGTGAGGGTTGCATGGGCTGTGTGGGTTGTGTGGGTCATTTGGGCTGCTCGCTGAGTGGTCTGCCGCTGTGTGGTCTGTGCGCTGTGTGGGCAGGTGCTGCGGCGGCGTGGGTGGTGTGTTGCGCGTGCAGTGTCTGTGCGCTGTCCGTGTGGGGGTGTGTGGTGCGTGTGGTTTGGCTGCGTCCGTAGGGGCTGGTGTTAGCTTGCTCATGGATCCTGGGGAGTTAGATGCCCTTTTGGCAATGGTTAGGTCGCAAGCTTTTTGTGCCATGGGGTTAGGTGCGTCCAGGATAGATTGGTTTTGTCGCATCTGGGAAGTGAGGGCCTTTCCAAGGAGGCGCAGGTGCAGTCTGAAGTGGCTGCTAGCCTGAGGCCTGTGAGGGAGGTCACTAGCCCAGACGGGCACCATAGGCCCACAGAGCCACGCAACAGCAGCAGTTCCCACAATAGGGCCAACCAGAGCGCAGGGGCCACGGATGAGGTCCCTGAGAGCCAGGAGCTCATCCCACCCACTGCCGAGAGGTCAGAGCCACAGTGAGGCGTGGGCGAGGGCCTAGTCATCCGGTCACCGCCCAGCGTCTTGCCCCAAGGTCTGCACCGGACCCCAGAATCCGCTAACACCCCAGTTCAGACACGGTCCCAGGTTTCTAGGGGTAAGAGTAAAAAGCAAGGGAGTCGTAAAAAGATTCCCATAGTTCGTCACTGTTCGGCCCCAGTGGTCCCCACTGCTGCACCCACTGAAGCTGTCATAGGTGTTTTGCAGGGACGATGCTCCCCCAGTGGCGCGACCGTCAAGGACAGGAGATCCACAAGAGGAAAAAGACATCAGGTGATCAAGGAGATGGCTAGCGACGGCAGTCAGGTGGTGATAGTCACAGCCAGGGCGGCACGGCAGATGCGCCCAGCCAGGGCGGCATGGCAGACGCGCCCAGCCAGGGCTCGCAAAGCAACGAACAGGTACAGTCCTTTGGCTTTTACTTCCACCCCAGCAAGAAGACAGAAGACCCCGGCCAAAATAGTTAGGCCACAGCTTAGGTTGACCAGTCACGACAATACCCTAGCTAAGGGGACGCCAAGGGATACAGACATGCAAGACCGGTTTAGTTACGGCATTGGCCCAGCCCTTAGGCCGTTGGGGTCAGTTGAGTCTCTAAGCCCTGCCGTTGCCCTAGATTTGGTTTCAGAGCACTCCTCAAGGTGTGAGCGGACTGCCGGGGCAGGGGTATACAGGCATAGGAGAGCTAGCAATTGTTCTTCCTGCCTTCCCAGATCCAGAGGCAGGTCCAGGTCCCGAAGTGAGAGGTCAGGCGGTTGCAGCTGCACCTGCTCAGGAGCCGGCAGGGAGTAGAGCCCTCAGGGGACAAGGCTGGCACGGACACAATAGTGTTCCAGGGTGGCAGCTACCCCTGCATGACAGTGAGCGTACAAGGGTTTTGGGGGTGGAGCGACACGAAGGGGTCCTTCCATGGCACCCCAGTTGCTTGCATCCCTAAAATCCCTTATGTGTGCTCCCAATCAGCAAAGAAATAGACGGGGCATGGGTGAGTAGTCTATCTGGGAACGCCTGGCGCACCTGGGTCACACCTCCGGGTTAACCCCCCTCCCCAGTACGGCAATCAACATTTCTACCCTTCCGGCAAGCCCCCAAGAGGCGCCGTCTCTCACCATTCAGAACAGTCCCCTAGTCTTGATGGGCGGGTCGGCGGAGTCGGCCGGGAGGCACACCATTGTATGAGCCCAAGACAACCTCGGGCGCATTTGCCTCTGGATATCAAAGAAAAGATCTCGCGCAGGGTTAGCAGATCCTTGGAGCGTTTCCCTAGGGAAAGCGATGATCGTAAGAATTCCTTTAGTACATTCGACGTACATTCGACAACTGGCTCCAGGCCTTCTCAATCATGGCCTGCGTACTAAGTGAACGGCACCCGGAGCAATGCTCTGAACTGTTCGTATACCTGGAGGAGATCAGGAATGCGTATCGGACCTATGGGGGGATGGCGTGGTGTCGGTAGTTTCAGCTGTACATGGCGTCAGTTTGGGCCCTAACAGCGGCGGGTGATCCCAGCATCACCCACTATCTCGATGATTTTTCTCTTCGTGGGGCCGGCGGGCCGTGATACGTGTGGTTTTATTCTCGAGATGTTTACGGGTGTATGCCAGACCTTTGGGGTTCCATTGGCGCACAAGAAAACGGAGGGTCCCACCACAGAGTTAGTATTCCTGGGCAAACGGATTGACTCCAAAAGAATGGAGTGCAGCTTGCCCGTCGAGAAGGTGGCAGACCTTACAGAGGACCTCTCGGCCCTTGCGGGCGCTGGGAGGGTAACCTTGAGGCGCTTTCAATCGATTCTGGGGAATCTTAACTTTGCATGCAGAATCATCCCAATGGGCAAGGTGTTCAGCAGGCGATTGTCACTGGCTACGGCGGGGGTGATGTAGCTGCATCACTTTGTGAAAGTGTCAGGAGCAATGAGGGCGGACGCGAAAGTCTGGATAGCGTTCCTTCAGTCGTTTAATGGCGCTGCGCTAATACACCCGGAAAGAGTAACGAGTGCCCAACTCGCCCTGTATACAGCGACAGCATTAGAAGGGTTTGACGCTTACTGAAAAGAATCATGGTTAGCCGCGGCATGGCCCGAGTTGTGGGTTTCTGGTGGCCTCACATCGAATTCAGCCTTTCGGGAGTTATTCCCTATGGTAGCAGCGGTTCAAGCATGGGGCATGGAGTTCAAGGATCGGCAGGTTTGCGTTGGGTCGGCCTGCGAGGCAACAGTTCGGGCAATCAATAGCCTCTCATCATCATCATTGCTGGTACTACACCTTACACGGCAGTCGGTGCTCTTTTGCTTGAGCTTGAACATATGGCTACGGGCATTCCAAGTGTTACGTCCGGAGAACAGCATTGCTGATGCCCTTTCTCAGCCGCAGGTAGCACGTTTCAGGACACTGGCTCCAGGGACGAAAGCCCAAGGCGAGCACATCCCCCGCAACTCTGGGAGCTTTGAGCGGTCGGATAGCCAAGTATGTCAGACAGTCGCTGGCACCGCGGACGTGAGCAGCCTATAAGACAGTATGGAACAAACAGAACAATTTGCTGGAGGTTGTCGGTGGTACCGCTTCGGAAGAAGAATCATTAGGCCTGTTACAATGGTGCCTGTTGTGGTGCGCAGAAAACGGCAACTCCAAGGCATCGCTTAGTGGGGGACCTGACGAAGGAATTTTTGGTTCGCCGAGTGGTGAAAGGCATGTTCATGGGCGATCAAAAGCAGGATAAAAGGCGTCCTATTACCTTCTCATTGTTGGTGCGCATGAGTTGGAAGTACTCTGCAGGGACCCCTTTGAATCCCTGCTTTTCCAGGCGGCTTTCTCCCTAGCGTTTTTCAGAGCCTTCAGAATCGGGGAGCTAGTCTCGGTGAACAGGCACGGTTTGGGGGGGGGGGGGGCTGCAGGCTGTGGATGTCTGTCTGGAAGGTGACAGAGTGGTGTTATGGTTGAGGAGGTCCAAGACCGATCAGGAGGGGAAAGGAAGAGAGGTGACATTGCACAGAATTGGCTCTGGATGCTGTCTCCATGCGAATGTGAAGGAGTATTTACAATGGCAGCCACGGCACCTGGCCCACTGCTCATACATGCCAACGGGCAGGCATTGTCTCGGTTTCAGTTCACTGCAATCTTAAAGGCGGCGCTTGATCGCTTGGGTTTGGATTCGGCGGAGTTTGGGACCCATTCTTTCCGTATAGGAGCTCGCAGCAGTATAGGTCTTATGTGCGACCCAGAAGGGTTATCTAAATGAGACTTTCTGTGTATTACAGGTGGACAGAGACAGCTTTGGATTATCGGCCATTTCTACGTACTGGGCCCACATGTTATCCGCAGTCACCAGGAGTAACGCTCAGCTGGGCCTGCAGGTCCAAAACGGACCTGCAGGTACGATGGTTTGGTTTCCGAGGCTTGAGGTGGGCACAAGTGCGAGGCTTGCTAGACAATTACGCACAACACTATGGTGATCCTGATATGGTGCTCATCCACGCTGGGGGCAATGATTTAGGGGTTGTTCCAATGCGGAAAATGTTGAAGGGCATGTAGAGGGATATTTCCCTCTGGGTGCCCCAGTTCCCAGGCCTTTTTATTATCTGGTCCGAGATGATAAAAAGGCGTTCATGGCGTAATGATAGAGACCCAGTTTTAGTTGATAGGGCCCGCCATAAAATCAATAAGTAAATGGCCAGTTTTGTGCGAAATTTAGGTTTCATTTCCCTCAGGTGCCGGGAATTCGAAGGCGTAGACGCCGATGAGTTCTTTCGTCCGGATAAGGTGCACTTAACCGAGATTGGGTGGAACTGCTGACATTAGAATTCAAGGAAGGGGTATCTCGGGCACTAGCTTTTTTGAGTGAAAGGGGGGGATTGCAGCCTCAGGAGGTGTCCCTCAGCCGCTCCGTGGCGAGAGGTGAGTTGCCCGGCCCACTGGCTTAAGTGGGCGTTTCCCTGCCTCATGTGCGTGCTTGGAAAAGCACTGGGTGGCCCTGGGTGCGGGCGTGAGGTTACTGTCCTGGCCGGGCTCCTCCTCCATTATGTTAATTAAGGAATGTTATGTTAATTACAGTAATTATGTTTAAGTTATGTTAATCCAGTTGGTTAATAAAGCTGTGGCCCGTGTTACTCCCAAATTGGTGTCAGTCGTTATTTCACAAGCTAATGGATCTTGCTGGGGTCAAGAAACAACCTACTTAAGTGTTGTCCATTCTCAGACTGAGCGCCTCTGATTCACCTGATTCAAGTCCAAATAGATTTATGAAAAGTCTAGTCTCAAAATTCATATTTTAAACGTGGCTATACAATGTATCCCTGGAAATGTAGTCCAAAAAAAGATGAGCCTTTATTTTTTTAAATTTACAGTCTTTGGAGAGATCACTTCCATTCTTCTGAGACAATCCAAGATAAATTGATTAGCAACAATGCAATCCGTAGTGACTGAAAAACAAAAACAAACATCTAGAAAGAGATCATTGATACCAGCTGCTCTGTAAATGTAATAAACAATCAAAGAAATAGAAAAAAACATGGCATAGTAACCCACGGGGTGGTTACACATGGTTTCTACAATCTCTATATCCTCTCTCCACAGAGCCCTGCCATAACCATCTTCTTCCTGAATCTACTACAAGAACTCTATCATTACTATCCTATTCCTGTACTTACTACAAGAACCCTGTGTGACAGATTCACTGTCACTCTCAGGATCCGTGTCCTGATATCCAGCACCAAAATGGAGAAAGCAGGAGCCCTTTAAATGTTTAGCAGATTTATGCTGTTTATTTGTCAGCATACAACAGAAAATAAAGCAAACAGAAAATAAGTCCTAGCTTCTCCTTGAAGCCCTGCATAACTTAACTGTAGTTCCCTTACTATCTTTCATAGAAGTGAAAACATACAGTCCAAATATAGGTAGCAGAGGTGTCTTTCTCTCTCACCTCAGCTCTGTATCTCTGGCCTCTTTTCCCAAAGCAGATCCCTCCTTTGGTCATTACCTCCAGGGACTTTATGATCCTCTTAACTGCATGCTCGCTTTTCAAAGCTTCTGGCTTTGGTCGTTTAGTTTTCAGTGCGGCTTCTGACTTCAGCCCTGCACACATCAACAGCACTCCAGCTCTGTCAAACAGCTCTCCCCCTGGAGACAGCTGCCGCAGCCGGTCTTGATTGCAGCCACACCCCTGCCTTTTGAGCAGGTTGTTAACTCTCTCACTCCTGGGGAAAAGTCTTGAAGAGCTCTCTTCTGCCCTCTGGTGGCACTTCACCACATATCCCCCACCCCAGCTCGACACCATGGGGTTGAGCGTCCAACGCCGTGAGGCCGTATCCGCAATCCAACGCATCCTCTGTATCATCAGTGTTCTCTTTGGTACCTCCTGCGATCTGCTAGTGATCGTGACCTCTTGGTTCACTATCGCTCTGTGAATCTTCGGAGCCTCAACTGGTATCGTGGCATCCCTAACTTCACTCTGCGACATCTGTGACACCTCTGGTCTTCCACCGCTGAGGGTATTCTCCATTGTAGGAATTTTGGCTGCTTTCCACCTTGCACACTTTTCCACTTTATTCATTTGTGCTTTCAACTCACCAATTTGGGTACTTGTGTCTGGCTCAGATAGCAGCTGGTTCTCTTTGGTCGATCTGTACAACTCTTGGTCAACCTCTGTGACCCCTTGAGCTTGTCGGGCTCCCTTCAGACCTTTCTGCAGGGTCTTCAATACTCTTTCGTTAGGATCATCATCATAATCATCATCATCATTATAATTTCCATTTAGCAGCTTACCTTCTTCATCACTGCTTTCAAATTCCTTTGTCTTTCCTTGGAACCGTGTTTTCTTTCTGGGTGAAGAGACAATTCTTTTTCCCGCTCTTCCTTTCACTTCATATTTTCTGCTTTGTTTGCCTTTCGGCCTGCTGTCACTTAAACTTTGAGGGTAGGACACCGGCCCGCGCATCTCTCCGAGTGTCCTGCCCCAGGGACCCTTGAAAAGTACTTCTTGTACTTTGGTATGAGAATATGTTTCTCCATACAGTCGCTTCCCTGGGGGTACATCACCGGTTTCTGTGACTTTGTCTTTCACCGGATGCATCTTTTCTTTTAGACCCATCATCTTATTCTTGCAGCTCTGACTTATCCTATTTATAGCTTTAATGCAAGGACTGATGTTCGCCAGTTCACTCTCCAGCTTGGTTACTCCCTGACAGTTCGTGGCCAGATGGTGTGGTTTCGTCTGTTCAAATCCACCCCAGCAGCATCTACGCCTCATCTGCAGACCGGGAGCCTGGGACTGGAGCTTCCTCACTTCGGCCTCCTTATGCTTGGAGTTCATTTGCTCCTTTAATACTGTTAAATGTTCTTTCTTTTCCAGGAGATTATCCACAGCTTTCTCATCCCTTTCAACTTCACTATGAAACAGCAACTTCTTGGGCTGCCTTTCTTCCTTCTGTTTCTGGCTCTCTTGGTACCAGGTGCTCCTATTGGCTGGCTGACAACTCTCACCAAAACGTATCAGCCTCATCCAGTCATCTTGCTTCTTTTCTGGTACAGCATCCTTAAGAGGCTCCACAAGCATGTCCTCTCTCAGGGCTGCTTCTTGTGCCTGGGTCCGCACCTCCTCTTTCTTGCGGTTCACAGCAGGACTACTCGTTACCACTGTGCTTTCAGTCCTGTAAGGTCTGCAACTCTCTACTTCTGCCAGGAAGGATCTCTCAGATGTTGGGTTTTGCTGGAATATCTCCAGCTGTTCACCAACTTCAGGCTGACACTCAGCAGATAGGCCAGTACACTTCTTAGTGGCCTCTTGAATCCTAGATTCCTGGAAAACACTTTTATTTCCGGCATCCTCAGCCTTCATCCGTATTATATCTTCTTTCAGTGGCTTGTCCACTTGCTTTGCCTCCAAGGCTTCCAGCTTTTTATCGTCTTTGGCTTCCTTCAGCCGCAGTTTCTCCTCATTAGTTTGTTGCAAATCCAGTTCACTCTGCTTGTACTGGATCTTTTGCTGTATGTTCAATTCAGGAATCTCCTCTGACTCTTCGATCAGGTCCTCCCCGATTATCTTTGGCTGCTCAGCCGTGTTTTCTTCACCATTCTGTCTTTCTTGTACAAGCTCCTTGGCTATGCCTCGCATATGAGCTTTCTGCAAGTATCGCTCTGCATTCAATGTATAATCTTGTGCACACAGTTCCTGAAGATCGGACTTAGTCTCAACTCCACTCTGCTTCAACTGTGCCTCAATATCAGGGAGTGTGCTCACCCTCTGCTTTTCTGGAGTATGGAACAGGAGCTCCTTTTCTATTGCAGCTGCTTCCCTCTGGGATATAAAGTCAGTGAGGAGGTCTCGCTTCACCTGTTCGCCACTGTACAGCCGCTTCTGCATAATTCTCTCATTCATCTTGTACTTGGGGGGACTCTTCCACTGCTCCCAATTAGACTTCGGTGTCTTCTTCCTATAGGACACTCTGTTGTTCTCAACCACAGGCTTCCTTCTCCATTCAGGAATATAACCTGGCATCATCCTGATCCCCTTGATTTCAGTAGCAACTTGCCTGTCTTCTACTTCCGGCTTTTTGAAACCCACTGGGATAGAGTTCAACCGTACTCCTTGCTTTACTTGTTTCCCGTCTTGCTTCTCTTTATCCATAGCACTTTGTTCTATGGCAAACTGAGACAGAACGCTCTCGGGACACTTAATAGTTTTAGAAGGACACACCTCCATGCCCTGCTTCATATGTTCTCTCAGAGACAGTGGTTTGTCTTTCTCCATCTCAATCTCCAGACTCTTTTCTTCCTTATCTTTTATTTTGGAAAGATTTCCAGTTTCTTTATCATTTTTATGACATTCTTCCTTTCTAAGAACACTGGCTATATTCTTCCACTTGGTCTCTCCTTTCTCTAGGTCAGAGATCTTTGTCAGGCACTTTCTTTCTCTAGTACTCTCCAGCTCAGGAGTATTCACCAAGGACAGGTGGCTGTGTCTGTCCAGGTCTCTTATGGAGGCCTTCTCCTCGCTCTTGTCCACAAGATTTCCGCACCTGTTTGGGTTCCCTTCTTCCTCAATGACTTTATCAGCATCATCGGTCTCTTTTGCTCTCTCAGCAATCTCCCTTGTGCTCTCTGCTGTTCTCTCAGCAATCTCCCTTGTGCTCTCTGCTGTTCTCTCAGCAATCTCCCTTGTGCTCTCTGCTGTTCTCTCAGCAATCTCCCTTGTGCTCTCTGCTGTTCTCTCAGCAATCTCCCTTGTGCTCTCTGCTGTTCTCTCAGCAATCTCCCTTGTGCTCTCTGCTGTTCTCTCAGCAATCTCACTTGTGCTCTCTGCTGTTCGCTCAGCAATCTCACTTGTGCTCTCTGCGGCGCTCTCAGCCGTCACAGTGGCGCTCTCTGCGGCGCTCTCAGCCGTCACAGTGGCGCTCTCAGCCGTCACAGTGGCGCTCTCTGCGGCGCTCTCAGCCGTCACAGTGGCGCTCTCTGCGGCGCTCTCAGCCGTCACAGTGGCGCTCTCAGCCGACTCACTTGCAGCGACTCCTGCCGTCTCACTCGTCTCACTTGCAGCGGCTCCTGCCGTCTCACTTGCAGCGGCTCCTGCCGTCTCACTTGCAGCGGCTCCTGCCGTCTCACTTGCAGCGGCTCCTGCCGTCTCACTTGCAGCGGCTCCTGCAGTCTCTCTCGTCTGCTCTGCAGTCTCTCTCGTCTGCTCTGCAGTCTCTCTCGTCTGCTCTGCAGTCTCTCTCGTCTGCTCTGCAGTCGCTCTCGTCTGCTCTGCAGTCGCTCTCGCCTGCTCTGCAGTCTCTCTCGCCTGCTCTGCAGTCTTTTTTGACGCTCTCTTGGTGGCTTGTTGCACTCGCTCTGCTACCCACCAGGTCTCTAACTCCTGATTTATTTCTTCATCAGGTTTGTTTTGCCTTCCCTTAACAGGGAAACTGCATTTTAAACTTGGGCAGACAGGCATGTTCGTTGGATAGCAATAAGCCGGTCTGTCAAAAAAATCCCAGGAGTGCAGTCTCTGTACGGTTTTCACTCCCAGTCTGAAAAGGATTTCTTCCTTCAGAACACAATACTTTGTAGCCTTTTCTTCAGGCAGATCACAATATGCTCTCTGAGCTTCTCCACACAGATAGGGACCCAGGACTGTGGCCCAGTGCTGTTTAGGCCAACCTTCCCTAGTGGCAATCTTCTCAAAGTTCAGGAGATAGGTTCCAACGTCATCCTGAGCTGTCATCCTCTTTAGGAAGCGATTAGGATTCATGCTTCCACTTGCTTCTGTAATCACAGTATTATTTGCAGACCTCAGTTTCTGCAGCTGTACTTTCTGTGCCTCCAATGATTCTCTCATGTGGACTCTGTCTATTTCCACTTGTATCTGCCACTTCTCTGTGGCCTCACGTATGCGGATTATGTCCTTTTCTGCTTGTCTCTGCCATTTCTCTGTGGCCTCTCTCAGACATGCAGCAGCATCTCTTAATCGATCATTTGCAGCAAGGACTCTGTCTTCTGCAATTTCTTTCAGCCCTTTCTGCTGGCTTTCTTGCTGACAAGCTCCGCCCACTTTCTGGCATGTAGTGGCATCTGCCAGGGCTTTCAATAGTTCCTCCATTATTGTACTGTACTGTGGGCTGTCTTCTTAAACACAGACAATTTAATATCCCACCACTGCCACCATAAATGTGACAGATTCACTGTCACTCTCAGGATCCGTGTCCTGATATCCAGCACCAAAATGGAGAAAGCAGGAGCCCTTTAAATGTTTAGCAGATTTATGCTGTTTATTTGTCAGCATACAACAGAAAATAAAGCAAACAGAAAATAAGTCCTAGCTTCTCCTTGAAGCCCTGCATAACTTAACTGTAGTTCCCTTACTATCTTTCATAGAAGTGAAAACATACAGTCCAAATATAGGTAGCAGAGGTGTCTTTCTCTCTCACCTCAGCTCTGTATCTCTGGCCTCTTTTCCCAAAGCAGATCCCTCCTTTGGTCATTACCTCCAGGGACTTTATGATCCTCTTAACTGCATGCTCGCTTTTCAAAGCTTCTGGCTTTGGTCGTTTAGTTTTCAGTGCGGCTTCTGACTTCAGCCCTGCACACATCAACAGCACTCCAGCTCTGTCAAACAGCTCTCCCCCTAGAGACAGCTGCCGCAGCCGGTCTTGATTGCAGCCACACCCCTGCCTTTTGAGCAGGTTGTTAACTCTCTCACTCCTGGGGAAAAGTCTTGAAGAGCTCTCTTCTGCCCTCTGGTGGCACTTCACCACACCCTGCCAAAACCATCTTCTTCATGAATCTACTACAAGAACTCTACCATTACTATCTTATTCCTGAACTTACTACACGGACCCTGCCATAACCATATTCTTCCTGAATCTGAATTATAATACATATGTACATTTTATTAGTAGTGAATATTGCCATAGTCTGATGTAGAAGAATACGACATAATAAAGCTTTCATATCCCCTATGGCCAATGTCTGGCCTGCTGTGAGGGACTAAAATTTAGCAATCCATTTAGATGCCACCTTGGATAATGGAGGTAAACATTTAACCAATTCCTCCATATCTCTATATCCACAGGGCACATACTGAGATTGTATGTTTCCCCCTGCAATGGCTTTTACTATTAGGGGATACATTCCCTTCACTTCCTTCCTAAATGGTCCTTGTGGCCTATACAAAAACCAGAGCTCCATACTTGTAAACTAAACTTCAAAACTCCAGTCCCTCCATCCAATTCCCTCTTGTAGCCATCTATGGACTTGGTGTAACATTTGGTTGCCAAAGGTAATCCCTTAGGCCAAAGATTATCAGGGACAACATGGATTTCCAATTACCCAAATGATCACAGAAAGGATAATACAAATAATAGCACCTTTCTACAATTTGTCTTGGGTGTAATTCCTTATTCTTATACTGGCTTGGGGTCTACAAGGCATTTGCTTTCCCGTTTCAGAATCGCAATCTACCAGGATGTCTTGATCCCTCTCTTCTCTTTGTCTCAGCCATTCCTTTTGTTCTATTATGCTTTTACATTTCCTTAATTCAATGTCTCCTTCAATATGGTACATCGTACCTTCTTCTGGTCCCTCAACTTTTTCCTTTGTGGCAATAATTTCTACTATGTCTCCTGATATCTCAGTACTACTTCCAGGTCCCTTCCTGCTTTTAACACTTACATCTTTCACCACAGGTGTCTAAGTTTTACAAACTTATTCTCCATAGATGGGGAGCATAGCATACCACTGTTACACAGTGCTGTGCCATCTGCATCAGCTTGCTAGTGAGCAAACCTGTGTTTCCTCCTTGCTGAATCACTATTTTGTTTCATTACTGCCTCATCTTTCACTACATTCCTTCTTTTTAGAGTAAAGCACGGACCATCAGTTCTTAATGTGATCATGTATCCCTCTATGTGAAGTCAATTAATTACAATGGGAGCATGCAAGGCCCCACTAATACCTCCATAAACACTAGACAATTGTGTTGTGTCACCTGAACCTGTGGCCTATACATCTAATTCCTCTATTATATTCTGTGATTCTTTGCCCTCTCTATTTATAGCCTGTAAGGATATATCACTTCCCCCTCCATTGCTGCCTGGAAGAGGGTGGACCCTTAGTGGGACAGTAAGGTGGAGGGTATTGGGAATATCTGTCATGCACGCATTCTTAACAGAGGGCCTCTCCTTTTCCCATAAATCTAGACATTTTCTCTTTTTTTTATTTTATTCTTTTATTTTCCAAAAATAGATATATTACATCATATAAAATTGCATATATCAAAATACAAAAAAAACCACAATACTCAAATACACAAAAAGACACAGTGTAAAATTAGTCAATATAACTTCAATATTTTTGACAAGACTTTATCATCAAGATAGAGGTTAAATTACCTCAATATTTGATCCCATAGTTTCCACCTATAATTCTTTACTATAATGCCTCTCTTTTTTTTTATACATTTTTATTATTTAAACACAATATAAATACAAAATGACAAGTAAAAACATACATTCTTACATAAATACACTCATTCTTATTAATCAATGGTAGAGCTAGAGGACTTCTTTACCCAGGAGAGCAGAATCTTTCATAAGCTCAAAGCTTAAATAGCTTATTAGGTACATCCTACATTAACTTAGAGTGTTATAACATATTTATCCCATAGGGACCAGTTAGAAGCTAAGCCTTTTTTAGCCGGATAAGTTATATTTATATTTCTCATTAACTCCCTATTAAGAGTAATTACCGTAAATGTATTTCTTCTCTTCAGGAAGGAGTCCAGGTTTTATTCCAATGTTTAATAACTAGCCATTTCATTGCTAGTAGGATATAAGAGACTAAATATTTGCTATTTTGTCCATATCCATGTGGAGTAACACAAACTTTTGCTTGTAAAGATGTCATTCTTATATCCGACACTGATGTTTCCAGAATAGGAACTGGCAGTTTAAATCCACTATGCACAGTTCTTCCACCTTCTAACAAAAGTGCGGCAATTCCAGTGGTTACAAATGGCAGTGCTATTTCACCTTGTGCGTGAACAAAACTCATCAATAAATTATATAGATAAGTTTTTCCTGATCCATCAAGTCCATCTAGATAGAAATAACGCTCTTTGAGCAAGTCATCCTCTAGTGCACTTTTATGGCGTTTAATGCTTGCAATTGTAACGTATTTAAAGTTTTTCTTGTGTTATTTGGTTTTGAAGCAGAATATCATAGTTTTTAAAGATTATTTCATCTCTGAGTCCTGGATCTGGCAGATTAAAATTTGCACAATTTAATCCATGAGAGAGAAGGACCTCTTTAATTTTCAATTAATGCTTTTTATTCTGCAATAGGCTCACTGTATCGTTGCAAAAAGTCTATTTCTTTTAAATTTGGCCCACAAAGCTAATGCATTTGGAGCATTTGAGCAGATGCAAATGAATGCAAATTGTTCTCTCATCTACCGTGGCATTTGACACAGTGCTGCTTCTTCTAGACATCTTTCCCATTCTGTATCATCAGCCAGGAAGTTTCTGTGTTGCGCAGCTAAATGAAATGTGTCATAAACTATGTCATTAACAGTTGTCAACTGTTCAAAACTTTGTGCATCAGGAAAATTTAAAAGGAGTAAACCTAAGCAGAAATGTTCAAGGTCTCTTGGACTTACAGTGTATATTCTAGTCATAATTTTATTTTCACAGCTTTTTCTTTTTCGCCATAATCCATTAACAAAAACATAATGGTAGGGAATGACAATATACAACAATTCCCGTGCCTCCAAGTCAGTAAAATGTAATTGAAACCACACAGTTAGTGTAGTTTGTCGATGCTCACTTTGTGCCAAAGCATTTCTTTCAATTCCAACATTGAAATAAACTAAGTGTCTTTGGGGCAAATATACAGCTAATCGATATACTGCATGTGAGCGATCATGCATTTCAAATTTGAGAAGACGCCACATTCCTTATGGCGCACTTACATAGTAAGCAACTACATGAGATGCAAGTTCATCATGTAATAACACAGTTTGTTCTGGATTTTCTGCACTTTTGATCACTACAGTAGCTGCATCATAGCCTTTGTAAATATATTTGTAGACATTTTTAATGGATTTTTTAGAAGTGCAAGCTTCCACATTAATGTGTGCATTATACTTCCTGAGCAAATGTGGATTGTATGGCACCACATATCTGTTATCAACTTTTTTTCCATGAAAAATTGCATTTTGTCCTTCTCTTCTTCTATATAATGGATAGCCATCAGAATTGGCATATGTTTTGTCTCTATAATCTTTTGAAAATTCTTTAGTGCATTTTTTATTTTCCATACATGGGGATTGTGGATGAATATCTCCACATGGTCCATGAATCATGAGATGAGTTACAATCTCATATAGTCTACTATGTATTTCTGGATCTGGTAGTTCAGCAATGATGACAGAATCCACTTTATCACCGGTATCTAATTTATATTTTTCTTGAAGGTTTATATGCATATGTGCATGAGGAAGGCCTCTTTTTTTGCATTCTCTATGGTATAAACATAAGCCAGACATTTGCCAAATAACTGAGTTATGGTTATGTCACATATTAATTCAGTTAATTTGTTTTTGAAGACTCTTTCCACAAAATCTGTTCTATCGGAAGCAGTTTGTCCAATTAGCAGATTCTGTACAATCTCTGGCCATTGCGGATAACATGTAAATGTAATACAAAATCTGGTTTTCCATATTTAGTTACAATAGCCATAGCATCATTGTATCTTTCTCGCATATTGCGAGGAGATCCTTGGAAAGAAGGTAAAATGATGGCTTTGCCAGCTGCAAGCTCTCTGTTTGTAGCTGCCTCAGTGACATAATCCATCAGTCCAGAGTACTGTTCTACACGTAGTTTATTTTGTTGATATTTTATGAAATTTTAATTATTTGCCTCAACTTGCAAATATGAATCAATGATCTATTGTTATGTCATTTTTCCACCACATAAAATGGGATTAAATCCATCTCGAATGGCAGTTTGAGCCACTTTAAAGTCGAATATGGATATATTCTTTCTGACACGTGCTTTTGAATTTGGGTAACTGTCAAGTGTTAATTTGGGTTGTCATCCGGCTTCCCCATTTGGAAAAAATATTGGATATGTCACTGGATCTACATTTTTACTTAAGATACTTATGTTGATAAAAGGTTGTTTCTCATTTCTGGGATATATTCTAATATCCCTTTGAAATGGTGGTTCTCCCTCATCATTTTGAAAGACCATTGCAACCTCATTTGATGTTTGAAGTTGTAACGAAATTTATAAGTATGGCAATCTCTTTTAAGAACCATATTGACTTCTGTGATTGGTAACTGATATAATTCTGCATAAATTATTTGTTCTTGTTCTATTTCTGACAATATTTTATAGGCTTGAGTGTATGGGTTTTGGGCCATAATTTTATCAAGCTCTATAAACACAATGGGTAAGCATTTTTTATTATCTGGAAGCTGCATATGTTGTTCAACAGCTTCCATAGTATCTAGGACATATAGTTGAGCAAATTGTCTTTGCTTTCCTTCTTCTGGATGTAAATGAGAAGTACAATGGTAAATTTGTCCTTGTACTTTGAAACAGTAAGGGTCATGTCTTGGCACATTAGCAGCTAATGTTGCACTCATAGATGCAAATGATATGGCACTATTATAGGATCTTATGTTAGTTTTGAAATGTTGGTAGTTAGGGAAAGAAGGCTCTGTCATAATACTTTTTAAATATGTTGTGAATTGTAGAAGTCTTACCTTGCCTTTTTGACAGCAACAAACGAACTGGCAGACTCTGAGTCTTTCCTGTTTGAAATGATAAGCCCCACAAAACTGACAGACAATATTCATATTACTGTAATTATGAACCTCTACTGCTAAAGATTTAAGTAAAGGACAATTGTGAGAATATATATCAATGTGATCGTCTAAATCCTCATTATAATTATTATCTGATTGTTCAGCAACATTTTCTAAATGCTTTTGTTTTTTAGTAGCCTTCTTGGGCTTGGATGTTAGTTTGTCAGCCGCTAATCTTTTACTTACAAGTCTCTCCCGTTCTTTTTGTCGTCGAATTTCCTTCTCCCCTGGCGTCTGATGATGTGCCCATATTTTTTGACGTTCTCTAGTTTGACGTCTCTTCTTTTTCTGTTTCTTGTCAGTATCTGCTAAATTAATCTGTAAATAAAAGTAGTCCATTAGTACTTTTGCTCCTTTGTTTATTTTTATTTTTTTATTTTTTTTTGTATCCTGTTTTGTGTGCACCACTGTATGCATCATGAGGTTAGCTTTCTGAGGTTAGACTTATCAGATAGGTTAGGTTATAGTCTATGTTGTGAAAGGCGCACAGCAAATATGATAGTTCCTTCTATTTTGTGTATGTTAACATCATTTCTTGTGTTATCCTGTTGTGGGTGGCAGTGTTGTCATTATGTCTTTAGTTGTGTTTTTTGTGCGCTACTATTGTCATTAGGTGTTTAGGGTATGGAGTTGGGCTTAGAGCACCACAAATAGTATATATCCTTCCATTTTGTATATATTAAGATCATTGTCATTTTCTGTTGTGTGGGCAGCACTGTTGGCATTAGGGGTTAGGGTACCCCTTTTTTTTGTTCTTGCTATCCTGTTTTGTATGCTCCAAATGTTGTCATTAGGGGCTTATGGTTAGGCTTAGAGTGTTAGTTAGGTTGCAGTACGTATCCACAAAGGCACTAAACAGGATAGGTACTACTATTTGATATGTGTAAACAGCAGTACTTGATTTTTTGTTTTTTGTTTTACTTGCAATACTGTACCTCTTTTCTTCAAATGTGTTGTGTCGAAATTGCTGTAGAGTTGATGAGAGTCTTCAGGCAGTGTCTGTTGAGAATTAAAGAGAGAGATGGAAATCTTAAAATAACATATAAATAAATAATTTTTTGCACTAATCAGAGAGGTTTAGCTTATGGGGTTAGGCTTAGAGAGTGGTGCATATAAAGAAGGATAGATCCGTGCATTTATTATGTTTTAAGAACATTTGTTGTAGTATCCTGTTTTGTGTGCACTACAGTTGGCCTTAGAGGTTTAGGTTATGGGATTAGGCTTAGAGGTTGGGGCACACAAAATAGGATTTATTCTTATATTTTATATGTGTTAACAATATTGGTAGTAGTATACCGTTTTGTGCGCACCACAGTTGGCATTAGAGGTTTAGGTTATGGGGTTAGGCTTCAAGTTTGGTTCACAGAAAACAGGATATATTCTCCCATTTTATATGTGTTAACAATATTTGTTGTAGTATCCTGTTTTGTGTATGCCACTGTTGACATGATGTGTTTTGGTTCTGGGGTTAAGCTTATAGGTTGTGGCACATAAAACAGAATATATTTTTCCATTTTATATCTGTTAACAACATTTGTTGTAGTATCCTGTTTTGTGTGTGCCACTATTGGCATTAGGGACTTATGATTATTTTTTTTTTTGTGATATTTTCTTTTGTGTGCATCAGTGCATCACTGTTAGCATTATGATTGTAGGTTATGGGGTTAGTCTTAGAGTGCATTTTGACATTGGCGCAGTGCATTTTGATATTGGCGCACACCAAACAGGATAGACATTTTTTTTTTTACTTGTTATACTGTACCTATTGTGTTGAATTATTAGTTGTGTATAAATGACAGAGGGTCCCCTGCTGCCAATCTTCCTGTGACACTCTTCAGGCAGTGTCTGTTGAAAACGATAGACAGAAATACAAATGT
Organism: Discoglossus pictus; assembly: GCA_027410445.1. Taxonomy (NCBI): domain Eukaryota; kingdom Metazoa; phylum Chordata; class Amphibia; order Anura; family Alytidae; genus Discoglossus; species Discoglossus pictus. The sequence goes on along the minus strand of CM050164.1, from coordinate 414,506,076 downwards.
TGAAATATTATATTTTTTTTATTTCTTTGACCAAAACCATAGTATTTTTTTTAATGTCGAGAAATGGAGCTGGCGGAAGGATCCGGCGAGGTGGGAAAGAAGACGCGGCGCAGCGGAGCCAGGACTGCGCTGACATCACGGGATGGTGAGGAGTCGGGAGCCGGCAGTCTGAACAGCAGGCCAGATGAGGGGGGAGCAGTGGAGCAAGGGGGAGTGGACAGGGATGAGGAGCAAGGCCCAAAAGAGGCAATAGAGGGAGGACAAGGGAGGAGGCCCACGAGGGAGGGGCAAGGGGGAAGAAGATGGGAAATAAATATACCAGGGTAGACAGGCAGGCAGGTAAAGGATGTTAGGCCAGGGAGTGAGGTAGCAGCAGGCAGGGGGGTTAGGAAGGTAGCCGTTAGGAGTGTGGTAGTGCAGGTGCACAGAGCAGCATCTGAGGTAGGGACTGTCAAGGATAGCCATAATAGGGGGTAGGCAGTTATCCCAGGAGAAGGGCTAGAGGGTAGCAAGAAGAAGGGCAGCAGGAGGCAGATAGAGGAACACTGGCAGGAAAGCACAGTAGAGGGTGATGGCTCAGCAGTTGAGGTGCAGGATAGTGGGAATAGGAGTAGGTCTATAGGGGTTGAAAGGGGGCAGATCAGTGTGTTGACAGTAGGCAAGGCAGATGATAGGATGTCTGTGTTCTGCTCTGTGTCTTCCCTTTGTAACCAGGAAAAAGGAGCTTCGGACGGGGGAGAGCAAGGGTCAAGATGTGGTTGGCAAGAGACGTCTGCAGGACAACTGGACGTGAGGCAGCGGCCACTGCAGCAGGAAGCTCGCTGGTCAGAGGATACGGAACGGTCAGGATCCTGTGCGGGTCGCTGGGACCACAGGCCTTTGGAAGTGGAGGAGCATGTCGGTAGGCGTGCCGGATGCCGGATAGGAGGGCCTGGTCGAGAGACGGCAGGAATATGAGTACGCCAGTCTCAGATCAGAGGTCGAGGTCCAGAAGAAGGTCGTCAGAGCAGAGACTGGTTTATTATGAGCATGAGCGTAGAGATAGGAGCAGAAAGAGATGTATGAGTCATTTCAGGAATCGGCCTGGAGAGGGGAGGTGTAGGGAGCAGGCACTGCCTTCTGGTGGAGACAGAAGGGTACAAATTTCGTCCAGGAGAGGAAGGGAGGAGAGAGATGGCAGCAGGAACAGAAGGCGTCCGTCCTCGGTCTGAGGAATGGATAACAGAGACGGGGGCAGCAGGAGCAGAGGGGGTCCAGCCTCAGGCAGAGAAAAGGATGGCGGAGAGCCCGGCACCGGAAGCGGAGGGCGTCCATCCTCAGGTGGAGGATTGGATGACAAGGGGACCGGCAGCAGGAATGGATCGCGTCCGCCCACTAAGGAAGGGCTGGATGACATCAGGAGTGGAGCGGCCAGTGGTGTTAATGCCCCTTCGTTATCTACTGACGGGACTTATAGCGGTGAGTGTGAAAAAAAATACGCAAGTGCAAGGTAGTGGATGTGGGTAGGGTTCATGATTTGGTAGCAGGTTTAACAGGTTTGTTGTCAAAATTTGCAGGTAGGAAGGACCTTGGCACAGGCATTGCTTGGGTGGGACCAGAAGCGAGAAGGAGCAACACTCAGTTGAGTGGTCAGTGTATAGGGGAAGGGTCTCTGCCCAATGGGGATGTAGGGGAGCCGAGCGGGGAAGTAGGGAGCAAAGAGGTGGACGGGGACAAGGCCTCCGCGGGGTGGTGTGTTCAGGCATCAGTATGGAAAACGTCAGAGGTATGCTCTATTGGCCCGATTGGGGAGCATGTATCAAAGGACATCAGAGAGAAGATATGGAACCGAGAGTTTATAGAAATATTTTCTTTGCTTCCCTTAGACACTTTCATTGAGTTTAAACATGATGATAAAAAAGATGACGCAAAAAAAGAAGAGGAAGAAAGAAGGAGGAGAAATAGGAAAATCCCAAAACGTTTGGTAACTGGTTGCAAGCGTATGACATATTATTGTATAGTGGGGGAAAAATTTCCTGATTGTTGCTCTTCCTTGTTTGGCAACCTAGACAAGATTTAGGGCATACTCCGGACATATGGGGTCTAGCGTGGTGGCAATATGACAAGAAGTTTAGCCAGAGGATGGCAGTTAGACTTAGCATGCAGTGGGATGATAGGGACATGGGGAGTTGGCTTAAGGTGGTTACCCCATTACGCCCGGGGGGGGGGGGGCATCGCTCCGAAGGTTGGGTAGGGGACAGGAGGTAAAAAAGTGTTTTGCTTCGCGTATGGGGAAGGGACATGTTCTAGGGGAGTTTCGTGTAAGTTTAAACATAAATGCTCGGAATGTGGGGGAGGACATCCTCTTTTTCGGGGGTTCAAAAAGAATAGGAGTCAGAAAGTAGGGGAGCAGGCTGGAAAAGGGGAAGAGTCCGGTGGAGCTAAAAAAGATGGTGGGGTGGCTAAAGCTATACGGTAGTTTGCCTGGGAGAGAGGAGGATGCAAGGTTATTAGAAAAAGGGTTTGCAGAGGGTTTTGAGATTCCGGCAACAGGCATTGAGCCATTGGGGAAGCCTAACTTAAATTGTGCAAGGTAACGGCTGCAGTTGGTGAGAATTTCCCTGTTAGGCTTAGTCCCTAAGAAAGAGATGGGTGAATTTAGGTTGATTCACCATTTGTCATATCCACGGGGCATGTCGGTAAATGATGGTATTGACAGTCAGTTAAGTACTCATCGGTTAAGCAGGCAGTTACGTTTATTAAGGGTGCTGGTAGAGGCGCTTGGTTAGCCAAGGTGGAAATAAAATCGGCATTTAGGTTGTTACCAGTGCCTCCGGACTCGCATCATCTCTTGGGGTGTCATGTGATGAATCAGTACTTTGTGGATTTATGTTTACTGATGGGTTGTGCAATATTATGTTCATATTTTGAGAAATTTAGCACTTTCCTACATTGGGTAATTTGTAGCAGGACAGGTTTGCATGCAGTAGTACATTATCTTGATGCTTTTTTATTCATAGGTTCTTATGATTCCCAGGACTGTACAAGGTTATTTCAGGAGTTTCAGGTGTTAGCGGGGGAGTTTGGCGGAAGAAAAGTCAGTTGGGCCATGTCAAGCGTTGCAGTTTTTGGGTATACACATTGATTCGGTGTCATTCAAGTGTAGTTTACCATGGGAATAGGTAGTGGACCTAAGAAGGGCGGTTCAGGAAGTTATGGTAGCTAAGAAGGTTAAGTTGCAAGTTTTATAATCCCTGCTAGGTAAATTAAACTTCGCTTGTCGCATCATACCCATGGGGCATATATTCGCTAGGAGGTTATCTTTAGCCATAGCTGGGGTGGAAAAGCCCCATTTTTATATAAGAATACATGGGGAGCACAGGGCGGATTTAAGAGTTTGGGATTTCAATGGGAAAACATTAATGTTAAGAAGTCCTGTTTGTAATGAGGTGTTAAAATTATTTACGGAAGCATCAGGTTCCATAGGGTTTGGGATTTATTTTGGGGGACGTTGGTGCGCAGAGCGTTGGCCGGATATCTGGAGAGGAGACAAGATTTTGAAGAACTTAACGTTCCTGGAGTTGTTCCCAATTGTAGTAGCAGTTATGTTGTGGGGAGAAAAGCTAAGGAATCAACATGTAATTTTCAGGAGTGTGGTGCAGGCGATTAATTCAATCACTGCCTCTTCGCCCCCAGTTGTGAAGTAACTGCGGCAATCGGTACTGAAGTGTCTGCAATACAATATACTGGTGAGATCGGACCACATTATGGGAGTGAAAAATGTAATAGCGGATGCTTTGTCCAGGGAACAATGGTCACATTTTAGGGAGGTAGCGCGTCAGGCAGATGCTGAACCGACCTTGATCCTGTTCGATCTATGGAGTATAGGAGTTTAAGGAGCATTGGTGGGCAGCAGGATAAAAAAAAAAAAAGGGAAAAGGGGAATTGTATTGATAATAAATAATGCATAGAAGACACTTACAGCAAGACAGACAGTGTGATCCACCAATTGGAGGTGGATACACATCTATAAGATACACCCAGTGCATTGCCCAGGGAGTCCCTAGTGGATCCTATTATTTATCATAACCTAACATAACATAGATAACTTTAACGATAGATAACTTTAAAAGGGGACTGGATTTATTTCTAATTCAAAAGGGAATTCAGGGTTATCTTGGATAATTAGAGAGAGAGTATTGATCCAGGGAGAAATCCGATCACCAGTTTCTGGGGTCAGGAAGGAATTTTTTTCCCCCCTGACGATTGGCTTAGTTTCAATTGTTTTTTTTTCCGTTTGCCATCCTCTGGATTAATTAATAATAATAAAACAAATAATAATAATAATTAAATAGTTGATTAATAATTAATCAACATCTAATTAATTAATAACTAATCCACATATTGCAGATCAGAGGAGATCTTAAAAGGTTGTTCTTGATGGACTGAAACTCTTTTTTCAACCTTAGTTGCATAGTTACATAGTAATTATGTAACATACATAACTTACTTACATTTCAACCCAATAATAAAGACACTGACACCAGGATAGGGTACAAACAGGACACAGCTATATATTTATTTAATATATTAACAATAACAACTAACAACTAGGAGGAAGAGCCTAGGCAGACGCCGTGAGCACGCACTCAGGGCCCTATCCTTTGTTTGACCACACTCCGTGTGCCGGAGTGTCACGAACCCCTGCTTCTTTACAAAGCTGGACATCAATCGGTTCACCTTCTGCCTCGCTTTGTCCACACTCACCGGGTTCCTGGCACTCCTCCACATCTGTCTCCTGATCATCTCCGACCAGATGATGAACACTTCTTTAAACCTTTCCATCCAACCCAGTAAGTCCCTCTTTAAGTCCTTCATCATCTTCTTCATCGGCACTGAGCCCAAGTCATTACCGCCGACATGAATCAAGATGAAGGAGGGATGACCCCAACGACGGGCGTGAGCCTCCACCAGCCCAGCCACTTGTGACCACATGCAAGCCTCGGACACCGATCCTTTGTACTTGCAGGACCTCATCAGGCACCCCCAGTTATGGATCCTTTCTTGCCCCTGCAGCAAACCTGTGAGCCCAATGCAAGTACGAGTGCCCGATGATCCACAGCTGTCTCCTACCACCTGCCAACAACGCCAAAGTTAGACTGTTCATCGCGTCCGACTTTCAACTGCCGTTGGTTGCACATAAGTCATGTAGCATCTGGATTCCCATCTCCCAATCTGTTTTCTAGTCTCTACTGGTAGACCTAATTGTGCCGCCTGTTTCTCCTCCCCTATCCGAAATGAATGGGAGTCAAAGTCCACCTTGTTAAACTCCAAACACTATACTGCAAGCTTCAGCACTCTCAAAAACTAAAAATGGGTGAGTGCTGTGCCATCCTCATGCACCAACAGTGAACCCGTTACCCATGGGCGCACTAGCAGGTAACTCTGCAGACACTTGAAGGGTCAGCAGTCAATTCCCACTCTCCTAAGGATGACCTCCTTTCCTTTTCCTCCTTGGTCCATCTTGGACCTCCACAAACACAACTTTACTCTGTCACCTCTAAGACAGACATCCACAATTTGTATGCCTTTCGAACCTTGCTTCTGTACCGACACCAATTCACTGATCCGGAATGCTTCAAAAAAGGCTAACGTGAAAGCCATCTTAAAAAACAATGATTCGTAGACCATGTGCCACACTCCATCCAGCAATGAGCATAAGCTCACCAACACCGAAAAGGTAATGGACTGTCTGCTGTCATGACTGTGTTCACCACGAAACATACCTCACACGACCTGTCTTACCACAAGCTCCTTCGTCAGGACCCTCAGCCCACCTAGCTTAAACATGAAAGCTAGGGCCAACACCTGACCCCTGACAGATGCCGCAGACTCCATGGCGTCCTTGCACCTTACCACAACAAGATACATTTCATCCTTTCCTCCATGGCAACCCCACCTACTGCCACGACCAACTTCTGCCACTTGTCCCACACCTTCTTGTAACCGCTCCATGTGGACAGTGCCAAAGATCTTCTTACCAGTGAGTCTATCTCTCTGCTCCATGCTCCATATCCATGGTGTCCTCCCCATGAGTCCTCGTTATCTGGGGCCAACAGCCTGAATTGATCCCACTACAAATGAGAAAGGGCATCAGCAATTCCGTTGGAATACCCCTGCACATGTTTTGCCCTACACCATATATTCAGTCTGAGGCAACCCAAGACCAGATGCCGAATAAGCCAAATCACTGACACTGCTGTCGTATTGGTAATGGCGTGGACCACCGACATGTTATCCATAAAAAAGGTAATCTGTTGTCTTCCAACTCGCTTCCCCAGAGTGCCAGTACTATCAGGAACAACTCCAGGAATGCCAAATTCTTCGTCAATCCTGCTATCACCCATGACTCTGGTTAAGGACTCGTGAACCATCTTCCACCAAAGTATGCCCCAATGCTCTTTGCGCCTGCAGCATTTGTGTACATCTCCAAGTCCTCGTTCAATGACCTCTCCTGCTGTATCAGCGTTCTTCCATTAAACTTGCTGAGGAAATTGACCCATACTTTGATGTTATCCTTCATTGCCAATGTGATGCTGATGAAGTGATGCAGACTCCTTATCCCCGCAGTTTCTAGAGCCAAACGTCGGCGGAATATTCTTCCCATGGGAATTGTCCTGCAGGCGAAGTTCAACTTCCCCAGTATTGACTGCAATCACCTCATCAGGATCCTCCTAGCTCCACACATCGCTTCCAGCTTGTCTAAGAGGTTCACCACCTTGTCCATGGGCAAGCTGCACTCCATGCACTGCGAGTCCATTTAAATTCCCAAAAAGGAACGTTTTGATCATTGTTCCTTCTGTCTTGTCCCTCGCTAAAGGCACCCCATATGATACTGGTATCGCCACCCATTCCAGGAATGAACTGAACGTTTCAAAATAAGCTCATGATATGGAGCACCCCATCGGCAGACAGAGGTCCACAAAGTAGCTTCCTGCAAAACAGCAACCCAACAGGTGATGGCTGTCCGGATGCACCGGTAACAGGTGAAAGGCAGCCTCTATATCCACCTTTGCCCTCAATGGACCCTGCCCCATAGACCGCACAATGCTGGTCGCCAAGTCAAACGAGACGTAAGACACTGATGAAAGACTCTTGTTAATCCCATCGTTGACCCACCCTTCTGCTGCATGTGATAGGTGGTGTATTAACCTAAATTTACCCGCCTCCTTCTTGGGTACCACCCTGTGACAAGGCTGGCTGCACGGCCCTGTTCATCGATAATATTTTGAACACCAGGGGGGGTCCTAATCGCCTTCGGCGATCCCTACTCCATAGAGAAATGGCAGAGAGTTCTGGGCTCTGGTTTTCTTTTTATTGTGCAGACAAAATATAAATGAAAATAGCTTAATGCAGAACAAAACAAAAATCTTCTTAAATGGACTAGCTCACAGCTTAGTTCCCTCACTAGCCCTGAAAACTGATTTTTGGTTCTCAGGTAAAACAGTCCTTTGTATTGCTTGCATGGAGGGGTAAGGTCCTGGCCAGCCTTCTCTCCAGGTATCCCAACCTCCAGGGACCCTTGATACACTCTATTAGTGGAGTGTATAAAACTTATTTTGCAGACGTCTCCCTCGTATATGCAAAAGCCTGAAACATTCTTTCTTTAGTCCCTCTCCAGGCTTTTCTCCAAACTCTGGTGTGGTCCAGACTTTGCAGCATCTCCTCTGAAAAATCTTTTTATTTGAATGGCTATAATAAACTTAGTCAGTCAGACTCTCTCTCTCTCTGCTCTCCGTATTGCAAGCAGCTTGCCCCCTGTGAGACTATAGTTAGTCTAAAGGCTCCAAAACACTTTCCACCTCTGTAGTCCAACTCTAGCAGCTCATGGCAAACAAGAAACTTAACTGTGTTTCAGTCTCTCTCAGGCTTTCTCAAGAACTCTTTACACTCTTTACTTCGCACCATCCTCTAGGGGACAAACGGTCACACACCCCCAGCTGTGATATCCTAAGGTGCCTCATGGGATACCCAGCAAAGGGGCACGCCATCCTTCCTGGTTGAACCTCCTTCCAAAGCTTCTCACGCACCACCTCCGGAAAGTCTGCGGCCGACCTCAGGTTCCAAAGTTTGACATATGCAATATCAGCCCCTCATGGAAACCTGAACCTGGACCGAAAGCCTTTGGCCAACAGCCAGGCCACCTCAGCCTTGCCCCTTACTTTACTGGAGTGTTCTAGCCGTGGTAGCATTGTGTCCTGGCCATTTCCAGTGGGCTCACTGTTCCATCCCCCTTCCTTTCCTCTGATGGGTCTTGCCAGTGGGGTTCACCCCCACAGCCAGAGCATGCATGTCGGAAATGACAGTTGGGGGTCCATTTGCATAGCCCTTTTGGAGGAGCTCCACCGTAAAAATAAGGGCAAATGTAGCTATTATCAATGTAAAGACTTTTGTTTTTGTTTTACAAATAGTAACCTTTTAAAATTGCATGAAATTTAAATGCTATTTATACAAATATTTACTACTTCACAGTTGTGAAAGCCCGACCATTACAGTTACCTTTTAATGGTATGTTCTGTCACTAGGGCATTTTGCACACAGTAAATCTTCATTGAAGCATTATGTGACTTCCATCACCATCTTGTACAGCATATTTGCTTTAGAGATCAATTACATTTTCCATTAGTTCTATGGACATGATAACCCACTCTGAGAGCAATCTCTTTTGGCTGCCTTGTGCCCTTCACAGGGAGAAATATCCTGCAGTATATCAGTCTGGTATTGAAATACCAGGCGATTCTAACCTGAACAGGAGAAACATCACACCCCAGATGTACATCATGGCCTTGTTTGGGCCTGAACTCCCCAAGGCACAGTGAGCAAGAGGTCCCTGTAGCACATTTTATAAAACATTTTATTTTTATTATTATGTAAAATGCCCTGTAATGACTAAGTTGACACCTCCAGGATTGTCTACACAAGGCAGTTGGTCCCCTCAAATCAGCATGTAGCATTTGAGGACCAATTTTGACCCATTATTCGTCTATTGTGTCTTCCTCAAACAATAGGAGAGCACTGATGTCAGCCCCAAAGTGACTGCTGGGATGTAACCTGTCTGGCTGCTTCCTGTGTGGTAATGGCACAAGCACATTCAGCTGCTGCTTATCTCTGCCAAACAGAGAGACGAAGGAAAAAAACACAAGCAGCAGTAGTTGGTACAGGAATTAGAGGGGTGGTAATCAAGTGTGAATGTGCTGCACAGAGAGACTCTTATATGAAAATACATAGCACCTTCTAAAAAGTTGTGCTCAAAAGTTTGCATACCCTGGCAAAAGTTGTGACATTTTTGTATTTATTTTGAAAATATGCCTGATCATGCAAAAAAAAATATTTTATTGAAGGATAGTGATCATACGAAGCAATTTATTATTACATAGTTTTTTGGCTCCCTTTTAAATCATAATAATAACAGAAATCACCCAAATGGCCCCGATCAAAAGTTTACATACCCTTGGATGTTTGTCCTTGTTACAGACACACAAGGTGACACACACAGGTTAAAATTGCAGTTAAAGGTTAATTTCCCACACCTGTGGCTTTTTAAATTGCAATTAGTGAATGTGTATAAATATTCAATGAGTTTGTTAGCTCTAACGTGGGTGTACTACTCAGGCTAGATACTGAGCCATGGAGAGCAGAAAAGAACTATCAAAAGATCTGCATAACAAGGTAATGGAACATCATAAAGATGGAAAAGGAAATAAAAAGATATCCAAAGCCTTGAAAATGCCAGTCAGTACTGTTCAATCGGTTATTAAGAAGTGGCAAATTCAGGGATCTCTTGATACTAAGCCAAGATCAGGACCAAGAAAGATTTCAGACACAACTGCCAGAAGAATTGTTCAGAATGCAAAGAAAAACCTACAGGCAACCTCAGGAGAAATACAGGCTGCTCTAGAAAAAGACGGTGTGGTTGTTTCAAGAGGCACAATGCAACGATACTTGATCAAAAATGAGCTGCATGTCGAGATGCCAGAAAGAAGCCTTTACTGCGCCAATGCCACAAAACAGCCTGGTTGCAATATGCTCGACAACACCTTCACACGCCTCACAGCTTTTGGCACACTTTAATTTGGAGTGACGGGACCAAAATAGAGCTTTATTGTCATAACCATAAGCGCTATGTATGGAGAGGGGTCAACAAGGCCTATAGTCAAAATAATACCATCCCCACTGTGAAGCATGGTGGTGGCTCACTGATGTTTTTGGGCTGTGTGAGCTCTAAAGGCACAAGGAATCTTGTGAAAATTGATGGCAAGATGAATGCAGCATGTTAATACTGGCAGACAATTTACATTTTTCTGCACGAAGGTTGGGCATGGGACGCTCTTGGACTTTCCAGCATGACAATGACCCTAAGTATAAGCCCAAGTTGACCCTCCAGTGGTTACAGCAGCTAAAAGTGAAGGTTGTGGAGTGGCCATCACAGTCTCCTGACCTTAATATCATCGAGCCACTCTGGGGAGATCTCAAACATGCGGTTCATGCAAGACGACCAAAGACTTTTTGCATGACTTGGAGGCATTTTGCCAAGACGAATGGGCAGCTATACCACCTGCAAGAATTAGGGGCCTCATAGAAAACTATTACAAAAGACTGCACGCTATCATTGATGCTAAAGGGGGCAATACACAGTAGTAAGAACTAAGGGTATGCAGGCTATTGATCAGAGCCATTTGGCTGATTTCTTTTATCATTATGATTTAAAAAGGAGCCAAACAACTATGTGATAATAAATAGCTTCATATGATCACTATCCTTCAATAAAATACATTTTTTGCATGATTAGTCATATTTTCAAAATATATGCCAACATGTCACAATTTCTGCCAGGGTATGCGAACTTTTGAGCACAACTGTACATATCCCAGGCTGTCTTACAGCACAGGAACCCCAAAGTTTGATACAAATGTTTCAGCCTTTGCTTACTCCTGATTGGCCAAAACAAATTATGAGTTTTATGCTAATTTAGCCTGGGTTTGAAGGAGGTGTTTAATTTTCAACTTTCAGAAATTGCAAGACAATTTGCTAACTTCAAGGTAAATTTTTAAATGTTTGTCTTGGGATTTCTTCATGCAACACATTTTGCATACACTATTGATTCTCCTCCTATCAGATGCATTCATAATCCTGGAAACTTAGATATGCCTTTAATAGGTTAGTTCTATGGACACAATAACCCACTCTGAGAGCAACCTTGTTTTTGTTCATCAGTAGCCTTCTATATAATTCAGGGTGAACATTAAAAACCTAGCTCTAACATCATTGAGTAATTCTTAATAGTTAGCAAATAAAATATGTCACTTATTACATAAATGTCATTGTAATGACACTTAAGTATCAACTAAATAATTGTTCCTGTTTGTTACTTGAATAACATTGTCATCATTATAGGTGTTTTCTGTTCTCTAATCACACCCTTTAAATGCATTTCCTGGTAAACAGTACAAGTCATGTGCAGCTAAGGAATGCTAACAATTCTGCTGTATTATTGGATTTATACTGAATCATTAATAACAGTACAAAGTAGACAGAAACATATGACAGTTTAACTCAAACTATTATTTTTAGTATACATGAAAGTTTTGATTTTTATTCAAGATTAATATTTAAAAAAAAGGATGGATCCTTTTACAAAATCTTTAAAAAACATTTATTTTAATTTTACAGTGAAATTGACACACAGAGAAGCTGAGTATATGTTGTATCTCCCTTTTGCAGGCAATTAGAAAGTATTATGCAGAAGACTTCTGTGGTATGACCTGTAATTGGCTTAGATGCTTACAAGGCATTCTTACTGTGAATACTGATAAGGAAAATGCATGTCTTTAGTGTTTCAGTGAGGGTGGCTTCATAATAGGTTTTAAAATAGGATTTACATAGTTACATAGCAATTTAGGTTGAAAAAAGAATTTAGTCTATCAAGTTCAACTTTTTTAGATGTCCGCTGATCTGTTATACGCAGATTTATTGTTAATTGATCCAGAGGAAGGCAAACAGAAAAAAAACAGTGAAACTTTGCCAATTGTCTCAACAGGGAAAAAAATGTTTTTTCCTTCCTGACCCCAGATAATGGTGATCATATTCATCACTGGATCAATACTCCCTCTCTATTTATCCAGGATAGCCCTTAATTCCCTTTTTATTTGAAAATATATCCAATCCCTTTTTAAAGTTATCTACCGAATCCGCTGTCACCACCTCCTTTGGTAGAGAATTCCACATATTAATTACCCTTACTTTAAAAAACCCTTTTCTTTCTTTAAGGTGAAATCTTTTTACTTCTAATCTCAAAGGATGTCCCTTTGTCAGTTGAAAACAACTTGGCACAAAAAGTTCCCTTGACAAAGCCTTGTATTGACCCTGGATATATTTATATAAGGTACTCATATCCCCTCTTAGACACCTTTTTTCTAGAGTAAATAAGTTTAATTTCGTTAGTCTTTCTTCATAACTTTACCCCCCCCCATTCCCTTTATTAGCTTTGTTGCCCTTTTCTGTACTTTTTCCATCTCTAAAATGTCATTTTTATCTAGTGGTGCCCAAAATTGTACTCCATATTCTAAATGAGGGCGTACTAGGGATTTGTATAGTAGGATAATTATATTTGCTTCCCTTGCTTCTATACCCTTCTTAATACATGCTAATATTTTACTTGCCTTTGCAGATGCTGCTTGGCATTGAGCACTGTTACCTAGGCGGTTGTCCACAAGTACTCCCAAATCTCTTTCAGTATCTGATACCCCTAGATTTGCTCCATTAAGATTATAATTTGCATGGCTGTTTTTCCTTCCCAGATGCATAACTTTACATTTATTCATATTAAATCTCATCTGCCACTTAGATGTCCATTCCTCTAATTTATGCAAATCCCTTTGGAGGGAAAGTACATCATTTTCTGATTTAATTACCTTGCACAAATTTGTGTCATCAGCAAAAATGGAGACACCACACTCCAAGCCTACCTCTAAGTCATTAATACATATGTTAAAAAGGAGGGGACCTAATACTGAGCCCTGAGGAAGCCCCCTTACCACTTTTGTCTAATCAGAGTATGTTACATTTACAACAACCATTTGTTAGCCAGCTCTCAATCCATGAGCAGATATTTACTGCAATTCCTGTATCCCTTAGTTTGCTCAATAGTCATCCACGTGGCACTGTATCAAAAGCCTTTGCAACTAATGAGGTTTGTTTGACATGACCTATCGTTCATAAATCCATGTTGGCTCCAACTTATATTCCTGTTTGAATAGACATATTCTTGTATATTATCCCTTATTAACCCTTCTAAAAGCTTTCCCACTTCCGAAGTGAGACTCATGGGTCTATAATTCCCCGGATTTGCTCTTGCTCCCTTCTTAAATATAGGTATCACCTCTGCCTGATTTCTCTATTGTTTTACCTATGATGATTGATGGGGAAAACTTGATTTAAAACATCCATGTTTTTATCTTGTATTCAGACCATCTCATGGAGACACATAAGGAAAAATGTACTGATGGTGAACCTTAGAACAACCTTAGTGCATCTGACAATTAAATATCAGATTTAAGTTGCTAAGGTGGCTTAGCATCCTGGTATGTCAGTTGCTGCCATTGTATATTACACCATTCTATAATTATCACTTCAGATGATATAAATGACATAATTGTGACAAAATACTTATAGTTCCAAATACGTCACTTAAGAATAAAAGGCTCAATATTTGTATAGTTGTTAAGAATTTATGAGACAATCACATCTTTAGACTGTTCAAGCGCTCAAAGTGTTGTTTTTCTATAGGGCTTCAAATGAGTATATTACAGAAAAAAAAGATTGCAGAAAAATATGTTAAAGGACACCTGAGAAGAAAAATGCTTTAATTGTTTTAAGAATGTGCTTGATAAGATTGTACCTGTGCAGTATGCAGTGTCAGTTAAATTTAAGATTATATGTGCCATAAAGAACAAAAAGAATCTATAGTTTATTAGTTTGACACTGTTCAAATAAACATCACACATCAAAATATATGTCTGGGATTTTGCTGCTCTCCTGCTGAGGAGACTTGTCTAGTATTTCAGGATTCATCTCTCCAAACATGTTTGGCTTTATGTAAATACCATTAGGATATCCCAAGGATTATAAAGTGATCCAGATGTTGATCCATTGATTACTGAGCCTAGGTATATACGTAGCACACCTCTCATGAATGCCAAGATATAATTAATCTGGCATTTTGAGGGTAGTTTGTTCTAATGAGTAAATATGAACTAAAGCTAAATTTAAAATTATATTTTAATAATTTATATATTAAAAACAGAAAAAAATGCCGCTATATGGTTAGCCTTAGGGGAAGGGCAGATACGATGACTGTAATAGAGATGAAGATCTAATAAAATCTAATAATACTGAGAAAAAGATAAAGACTATACCTTATAACCTAAGTGCAAAATATTGATGGCTAGTGAAAAATCCAATATGAATAAGAGACTCTAAAAGTCTAAGAAAGGAAATTAACTAAGTGAATATTGAAGAATTATATAAAAAATATATAAAGATGAAAATATGCTATGAAAAAAGTCCAAAGTGCAATGCTGTTTTATATAATGATTGAAAGTGCTAAGTGATTTTAAAGTGCTAAATAATTCTGCTTGTGTCACTAGTTGGATAAGTTATAAAGTGCTAAGTAGAAATGCTGTATATTATAAGGTGCTATTGACATATTTAGAGAAAGTCTGGTATACAAATATTAAAGTAGTTAAATTGCTCAGTATAGAATATATGGGTAATCCTCATATATATGGAAACCAAAATCATTGGATACCCTTCATTAGTAAATTTGGAAAAAAACAGGAAGTGTTTGGAAAAAATAGTTAGAAAAAGGGGGGATAGTGTCTTAAAAACAGGTTGAGGGCAATGGCATTTTAATCTCACTGAGCCTGGGGAATGGTATACAGTATCAAAAATATATATCTGTATATAATTATAAATTTCTTATAAATCTTCTTTAAATATATATAGCTGGTTTATCAGTAAGTTCCAAATGTGGGACGGACCCACTGCCAGCATCATAAAGAACAAACAGAAAGAAGTAACGTTTGTAAAAACTATTTCCTTTTTTGTCATATATAGACATAGGTTTAGCTAAAAAACAGTTTGCTAAATAACAGATTTGTACTGTACCATTTGCAATGTCCCATTCCTGCTCAGTAGTGCCACTGGATTAAAAACATTCAGGTGGTGTCTCTTTCCTGCCCGGTTTCGTCAGGTAAACTGTCTTTGTCAAAGTAATGACCTTCTTCCTTCCTCCTCTCTTATCACCTCCTCTCACTCCCGTCTTCAAGACTTTTATCGTGCTGCCCCTACTGTCTGCAACTTGCCCCGCACCATTAGATTATCTTCCTGCCACAAAACCTTAAAAACATTACTAAAAACAGAACCTATTTAAAAAAATCTTATCACCTTCAGCCTTAACATGCACAACTGCACACTCCACAGCTTAAAAACACTTACACCCACAATCTACAGTACAACACACAGACACTTCCACTTGACTGAACAAATTGCTTTCACATTGCCATCTTGCATTTGTCACCCACTTGTATCACACCTAAACCCTTAGATTGTAAGTTTACGAGTTTTCAATCGTGTGTCAGTGCCTAGGAAATGAGCACTATGTACTTTTGATTCTAAGCTCAAAAACAGGACCCTCCATTCTTTATAAAGTGTTCAGTTTGTTTTTTGGCATTTACTCAACCCCTGTATAGCGCTACGGAATATGTTGGCATAAATAAAGATAATAATAATAAAATAATAATAAAAATTCAAATTCCTGCAAAGTTAACTATTTGTTGTCACACTAACATACGTGGCAGAAAATATAAGAGTCCCATATAACAGTGGTACATGTAGGATACAGGGACCCCAAAATCAGTCATGACACAGACTATTAAAGGTATATTCAAGTGAGCTGGATAATGAATGCATCTGATAGAGGAGAATTAGTAGTGTATGCAAACATTTGTTTTTAAGAAAAGTTCAGTTTACTTACAAAGTTATTTGCACATAAGTCAAATCCGGCTATTCACACTTACAGTACGCTTACATAAGCCGGGTACACACAGGAAATACAGCAGGGTACATATTTTGACCTTTCTGGTACAGAGCACAGGAAGTAACTGTTGCATTTCTTGTACTGAACATGCCAGAAGCCACTGAAGTGAAGAATGATACAATGTATTAGCCTGATTCTGAATTTTAATGTTATACTAATTCAGGAGGGATTTTCTAGGGGTGTACACAATCACATGCAAATTCCATAAAAAATCGGACATTTTGCTAACTTCAAGGTAAGCTAATTAATGTGTATTTTGGGATATTTTAATGCAAATTTTTTTTCATACAATACGAATTCCCCTCTAGCAGATGCATTCATAATCCAGCTCACTTACATATCCCTTTAAAAATAATCATAAGGAGATCCGCAAAAACATATCTCTCCTCACTGGTAACTAATATAAAGGATACTACTACTACTACTACCACTACTACTAATAATAATAATAAGAAGTAGTATGGATAGCCAGTCCTAAATTAAAATAGGCTGTGTGTGCAAAAGAGCTTAAATATAACTTGTACTCTGTGACTGTTGAAAATTATAAAGTGCTACATGACATTTTATATACTGTATAACAAAATGACACAAATAATAAGTGCTGGTAGATGAATACTGAGGAGTATCGGAGTATCTAGATGGAGACATGTTCTAGTTATGTGATCTCTGCGATTCTACACACTTTTCTCTTTGTAGTTTCCAATTCCATGAGGGACCCTTTATATGGGGTTAAAGTATAAGTATTTATATTACTAAAAACCATGCTAGAATGTCATACACTGCACCTATTTTCAGAATTGGCAATTAAAATTACAATCTCATTTAGTGCAGAAGCATATATATTATAAAAAATCTCTGGAAGTTTTTTTTCTACTTTTCTTCTGCTCTTTTAGTAAAGTAGAACTTTTACTCATTACATTAATGTTCAAACACTCCTGTATGCTCTGCCATACAGTAAGATAAACACATTTTCAATATGAGTGGTTTCACTCTGAGTTATAAAACCTAAATTCTAGTGGATAAAATATTATTTTCATATTTTAAGTAATTGTGTGTCCATTTAAACACATTGATACATTAAAACTACTGTTGCATAATTGCTTTATTTATCCTATACTGTAGTGATTCAATGTTTTAATTGGTCCTTTTGGCCAGAAATAAATGGTGAATTGCCAAACAGTGAAGGTGCCTTGTATCTGTAACTGGGAGGCAGGGGCAGAAGATGGTCTCCATTTGTAATGCCTTTGAGACAAAGTTGCTAACAAATCAGGATTGCTAACTAGAACTAAAGCTTTTTATTACATAGAGGTGGTGCCTAAGACAAAGCTTTATTTGAACATTCCTCTGTGTAGATGAGTTTTCCCCAAAGCTCTCCTCAGGGATATCCATATAAGCCAGGATTTACATTTTACACAGTATGGATACAGGTTAGTGGCTCTACAGCATGTTAAAAAAATCATTACATTGCCTGCATTCACACGGTGTTTGAGTTAAGTCTAGGCCTGCATGGGGGTCCCTAGGGAGAGGTTTGGGAACGAATGGAGTAGACAATAGTAGAGCTCAGTTTGGCTGGGACAATCTTTAAGAAATCCCCAGCAAGATCTCCATTATAATTTTATGAAGGGATATCATAGGAGTATTGCACTGAAAAGGAACTCCAATGATAGCTTTTTAGATCAGTTCCAGTTTCTGATACCATTGCCAAGCTACATCCCAAGGTTCCATAGAAACTAGCTATGGAGTAAGATTGTATTTCTACCTCATTAAAGTGTCTGGCATGTTCTATATATAATGTGATTGGAATCTGGTCCGTGCAGCAATATAAACATAGTATATAGTGAAGACAAGGTCACACATAGACAAATGTATAAAAGACTGGAATATAAAACACTTTGCACACTGAAGTGACAGATCAGTTGCCATAATTGGCTCAATGTACACCGATACAGGTGGAAATTCAAGCCATGGACAGCCTACATGCTTGCAACCATTGCCCGCTTTCCAATATATGCCAAACAGCTACATCACTGTGCCACATGTATCTCCCATGATGTATATGGTGTAATTGCCATGCAATAATATAGAACAAAATAAAATGAAAACAAAAATGGACCGCATATATGCTAGATGATATTCCAGAAGTCAGCACATGTTGCATGCAAAGTTAATTGTATTCAAATAATCGCAATTATGTGTGTAAGCATATTGGATCTGCCTATTCTTTTATGTTCTTGTTTCAGAAAAAATGTGTTTGTACCTTTCACAAGTCTAGAAGATTCTTGATAATATGATAGTTGTTTTGATATATCAACAATTCAGAATACTATATTAATATATAAAACTGAGAAAAATATTCACTGTGTAACATATCTCTACCATTACCATTTGTCATTCCTAATGTTAATACTACAGTCATTCTCAGATTAATTACTTACATGTAGACGTAATTCTAGTATAATCTTGTTATCTATCCTATGTCTACTTTGGCTATTGAACCTGATGCCCCAAAATATCTTAGATAAGAAAGATTTGCTTTCTACTAATCCATAGGTGTTATAGATATTGGTATTAACATTTCAGCTAAACCAGGGTTTCACCTTTTACACCAAGAATAGCTTGTGTTTATCTGACCAAACTTGACTAACATGTTTTTCTCAAATAGGTCAAAACAGCTGACCTATTCATTTCATGAGATTTGCCATTCAATATAGTATTTCAAGTAATTTCTTAACCATTAGAGTCTGTTAATCATAGAGTTTATAAACCATGTCTTATATTATCCCTTCCTGTTTTGGCTACTGAATCTTAGCTTGCTGAGAAGGCCCCATAGTCGTGATGTAGACAAGGCATGTCTTAACAGTCGGAGAACATGTTATATATGTAACTGACATCTGACATGAGGCTTGATAGGAGCCTAGTGATGATGGAGAGGCGTATCTTTGGACATGGGTAAAGACGGTCGTAATCAGCAATGTGATGCTTAGTGAAAGCTGAAAAACAAGTAGAAACGAGCCAAAATGTGCAATGAGGGCTTGTTGAAAGCCATGTGACAATGAAAAAGTGTAACCTAGACGTGGGTAGGGACATTGATAGGGTTGAATTTGGTGATGTGACACTGAGCGACAGATGGTTAGGACTTATTGAAAGCCCTTGGTGCCATGGATTTCCAGCAATAGTAATGCTCTTACAGACATTTTTACTTAGTAGATATGGCCCAAAATGACATTGAGTAACTTGGTATACTCACTATTTAGTATATATGGCCAGATTTTTTTATAAAATGTGCCAAAACTATGTATGTAGGTTTGGGAAATCCCCGCTGTAATGAAACTATGAAATAAGCAATGTGAATATTTAATGAATAAGCCCCAAATACTGATACAATATCAATAAAATCTGTATATGTAGGCTTGTTAAAGCCCTGATGAAATAAAAACTGACCTTGTACATACACTGCTTAGTATATATGTATGAAAATGGGGCAAAATATCAAATGGTAGGCATATGATGAGCATATGACAATGAAATGGTGTCACCTTGATATAAGCACAGTCACTATTTAGTAGTTATGGCCCGAATTCTGATACAAAGGTGCCAAATCTGTGCTTATGGAAGTCATATGACAATGAAATGGTGGTGCTTTGATAAAAGCAACCTTATTTAGTAGATATGGCTCACATTCTGATACAAAGGCACTAAAATCAGTGTATATAGGCTTTGTAAGGCCCCGTGGAATAATACAGAGTGATCTTGTACATGGGCACAGTCGCTGCTTGGTATATATGTAGGTATATGGGGCAAAAATAGTAAATGGTACTGCTTATTGAAAGCATATGACAATGAAATGGTGTAACCTTGATATAAGCAAAGTCACTATTTAGTAGATATGAATTCTGATATAAAGGTGCCAAATCTGTGTATGTAGGCTTGGTGAAGCTCCGTAATAATGAAAAAGACCAACCTTGTTTAGTAGATGTACAGCAAAATCTGCAAAGGGAGGCTTGTGATAGCCAAGGCTTGAGGAGACTCTGAGATGCATCCTCCAGGCGTTGGAGCCAAAATGAAAATTAGGCTGCCAGGAGAAAGTGGCTGAAGTGCTTGTTTAAAGTGAGTTAAGCCCCGCCCAAAGGAAGAGGCAGGGCAGGGGTGGGACCTGACCACAACTGTATTATATTCTCTGCATAATTTGTATTATAATAAGTAGCAAGAAATAGAACTATCCCTAGTTTTATTATAGTATAAATCACCTTGTATTTGGTGAATATAACAAAAATAGTATGCATTTACTTGTTGTTTGTATTATAATACATCGGTAATAAAGAGATACAAAATAAATTATTATTCTAAGAACATGCACTTTGATCTGATCAGTACTTTGAGTTTTGACAAAGAAAAAATGAATGATTAGTAAATATGTTAAAGGTATTAAGACTTGTGTTTTGCATATTACGGATTTCCAACAAAAGCATGCAAATGTAGTGAACAGAGCTTATGCTCTACAACTTTTTGCAACACCTTGTTTATTTGAAATAATCTGGTGTGCAACATTTAGATGCTCTTTTTATACCTTTGTCTCTAGCTTACATTTTCTTTTCTCCTTAGACATTTTTATTTTTCATCTCTACATAATTTTTTTCCACTTCTTCCATTATTTCCTCTCATCCATACCCCCTTTCATTGTACTCTATGTATCTTGTCCAATCTCCTGTTCTGTAGTCTCCCTGAACCAATTATTTTATTTAATGAAGGGATGTATTCCTTTATAAATTATACATTTTCCAGTATATCTGTTGCTTTTGTTCAGTCCTTCAGTTGTGTTCCGACTCTCCGTGAACTATTTACCACAGCATGCCAGGAACATCTATTGTTATATTTATGGTCGTACTTATCCATAAGGTTATCTTGGTAAAATCCTGGAGTGGTCTTGTCTGACCTCTCTGCTATGATCTGCCCATCTAGGGTGATCCTACATGGTATAACTCACAACTTCATTGAGGTACACAACCCCCTTCACCACGACAAGATAGCGATCCAGAAGGGGGTATATATCTGTATTGAGTGTTGACCATTAGAGAGGGAGAGGGAGGCGGCAATAGAAAGATGTTTAAGTGATACACATGGGGGGGTTCAGGAAACCTGTGAGATTTGGACTAGAGGGGGCCCTCAGTGGCCTGGTCTGAAGGGGGTATCTTAATTTGTTCAAGGCTTATAACTCTGTCTGCCTTACCAGGTTTTCAAAGGACTAATCATTGTTCACAGAAACAATATATATCTGCTTATTGCATTTACTGGAGTTATATCTCCTTCAGATATACGGTCCCTCTCTGCATTCCCCTTTTATGTTTTATATTTAATAATAACAGATTTTCATTTTGGAATTAAGTCACTAGCCATATTAACACTTTAGTGTGCCTTCTTGGGTTTTATATGTACAGCATTTAAGTAAATAATAAATCAATTGACATAGGGCCTCATTCTATTAGCGGCCGCAGCCGTTGCGGGGCCGCAAGGACCGGCCGCAAGCTATTCGGCTATTCTATTCCCTTACGGCCGGAGGCTCCGGCAGGCTTGCGGCCGGTGCCTTGCTATCTCTTGCGGCCGCTCGCGCCAGAGGAAAGCCTTTGATCTAAAACGGCCGCAAGAGTTTTGCAATTCAATTGCTCCTGGAAACCTCTCTGCAAGGCTAAAAGCGAGCCGCAGCTTACTTGCAGGAAAGAGGTCTCGCTAGCACCAATTAAGCACATAAAATAGCTCAAATAAAGCCATCCTGCACTTTGCGAAGACTATAAAGGGATTTTAGGTGTTAGAAAAAATAGCACATAATTATCCTGTACTCAAATCCGTAAAATATTTTATTTTTAATATCCGTAAAATATCCATGTAAAAAGTCCAGAGTGCTTGGAGCACCTCAGACATGCCCACGCACAGCCGGAAAATAAACAGTTAATTTGAACTCGGGTTTGGGCAGATGTGCAAGCTTGAGAGTGGGTTACTTTTAATCCTCATGTCCCCCAATATGATCCCTAGCATTTACAGAGCTGTACAGTGCAGGCTTGAATTTATTTTTATGTTTTTATATTTCTGAGATTACGGCCGGTTCCAAGATATGCGGCCGGCCGTAAAAGGAGATCCTTGCGGGGCCGTATAATAGAATCGCGAGTTAACTGAACCCCCGCAAGGAATCGCAGCCTTACGGCCAATTTACGGCCGCTAATAGAATGAGGCCCATAGTGATTACTGTAAAAATGTATTTCTGCATGCCATATCTTGTATGTTCAATAGCTATCTTTTATTTTATTATTATGTCACCTTTAATTAATGTTTTGTATATGGAAAATAAGAAAAATATGTATGGCTGGTGATTTATCAGCAGGAGAAATGAAAATAAATAAATACGATAACATTGGGAATTGTGTTTGGAACAAGAGATATGACACCAAACAGAAATATACTGTATCAGCTTTTTAAAGCAAGTACGTTGATTTAGTAATTTATGGTCCTTTCAGGACCTGAAAGATTTAGAAATGAGAGGCTACAAACTGTGGCCTCTATGCTTATCTCTGAAAAAATCAATTACAAGTGCTCTAGTAGAGGAAAAACTTCTACCCAGCTATATTAATCACCCACCCCCAAAAAAATTCAATAGCACTGCTACGAGTCACTGCGGCAAGCAAGAGTTGGAAATTATGGATAACTTTTCCATTTACTTTTCCCTCTATAGATTACTAGAGACTATCACCTCCAAAGCCTATAGTAATAAGATTTTACAGACTGATCGCAACTCAGGGCACAACCGTAACAGTCAAAAGAAAAACAAAAGGAAATTATTATGCGTACTAAACACCACTTGCAGTGGCTTTTAAAACCATGCAGCACCTCTTAAAAGGACAGGACAACACTAGAAATCAATGGAAAAGGATGCTAAAACATCCAAAAATGATGAATTATCATTACTAATGCCAAAACTTATTAAGTTCTAAACACACTTTACCATCTGTGATGTAACCGACATAGAAAAATAGGAAATATCTGCTCAAAGCTGGATAAACATATTATTATTACATACATGCATATCATCACTAAATCAATGTACTATACATATCCAACATAACTTATCCCAGGGTCTGTGTAATGAAGGTCGTTCTATGTATAACATCCTGTTTTTTGGATATGTTATACATGTTGATGTCCCAAATCTTTGAAAATCATGAATATAGATACATAGTTAAAGGAATAACAAAAGATAAGTTTATTATACACATCTCAGTCACATATATAAACAACTGTGCATTGATAACATTTGCATTTGATGTAACTCCCAGGAGGGCAAGAGGCTGTTTGGAAAGCAGACTCATGGAAAGCCAAACATTTTAAATATTATGCCTAACAATGATGCATAGCCTCAACTAGGGAAACATGTGAACATTACACAAAAATAAGCATATTAAGATGAAGATATATATCATCTGCCCTCAGCTCATGAAATAGAGATAACCATTAATGTGCATAGCACATACAAAGTGCCATCCTCCGCTCAATTACACAGATGCATCAAATCATGTATTGTGTAATACAATTTAATCATTTACATAAAGTGTATTAATAAATGTAGAACCTGAAAAATTCAAAAAGGATTGTTTGAAGTTACAAAAGGAGCAAGAGGAGGAGAAATCCCAAGTAAAATCTCTACGTACAGTACATTTATTCACACTGTAACAGCAAAACACATTTATGGAAATGCATCTATAAGCAGTAGTAACTAGATATGATCAATAGTCATGATGTGGCTTTTCACAATGATGGCTTAGCTACAGCTGTGCTAAAAAATGTACATACCCTGGCAGAAATTCTGCAATTTTGGCATTCATTTTGAAAATATGACTGATTATTTTATTAAAGGGTAGTAATCATATACAGCCATTTATTATTACATAGTTCTTTGGCTCTTTTTTAAATCATAATTATAACAGAAATAACCCAAAAAATGGCCCTGATCAAAAGTTTCTCCTAACAGTAAGTGTGTTGTGTACTTGGGCAGCTGAGAGGTGGTGTGGTTTTGCCTGTGTAAAAGTATATCAGTGTGTGACTTTTTTGTGGTCTGCTTGCATCTGTTCTGTGATTTCTCCTGATCAGTAAGTGTGTTGTGTACTTGTGCAGTGAGTAGTGGGCAGGTGAGTAATAAGAACCTAATAAAAACGGGGTAAGGTACGAACACTTCTAGCATAAGGCCAGTTTAAGTGTATAAGTTTAAGTGTAGGAGTTTAAATATAAGGAAGGAGTGCAAAGGGGGAGAACATTGTAGTGCTTAATACATTTTTTTTCACCCACTGTAATTATGAGTCAGTCCAGTGGCAACCTCACTCAGTGTACATCTTGTCATATGTATGCACTACTGGAACATATGAGTCCATACCTCTGTGAGCATGTTGCCTCTCTGGAAGCTCAGATTGGAGAACTGAAGAGGAGAATTGCAGCACTTACTGTTATTGCTCCACTGGAAAGGGGGTTGGTGCTCATGGAGCACAGTTCAGATAAGGCCTAGCATAGAGCGAGGAGGTGCTGTTAGTGAGGATGTCCAGGGAGGTAGTTTGGTTACAGTTACAAGGGGGAGCAGGTGTAACAGGAGCAGGAGGGAGGCCCGTTCTGAGTTGGCAAGCACCAATAGATTTGCCGAATTAAGTGAAACTGTTGCGGATGTCCATTCAGGAATGGCAATGCCAGATAGAGCTGTTTCCTCTAACAGCCAGGAGAACAGTTCTACTGGAAGAGTGGGAGGGGAGAATAGGCAGAGCAACAGGCAGGTTCTGGTGGTTGGGGACTCTATTATTAATAAGGTAGACAGGGAGATTTGTCACCCAGATGTTGTGGATCGGGTAGACAAATTATTGGGAGGGGCTGGAAATTAACCGGCAGTCTTGGTACATATTGGTACCAATGACAAAGTTAGTGGAAGATGGAGTGCCCTAAAGAATGATTTTATAGAACTAGGTAAAAAGCTGAAGGCAAGGACCTCCAAGGTAGTATCTTCTTAAATACTACCAGTGCCACATGCTAGCCCAGGGAGGCAGAAGGAGCTTAGGGAGGTTGATGCGTAGCTAAAAATGTGGTGAATTAAGGAGTAGTTTGCATTTTTAGAGCACTAGGCTGACTTCTGACTTGGGTACAATCTCTATAGCAGGGATGGATTGCACCTTAATGATGAGGAAGCTTTTGTGCTAGGGGATAGGATGGTAGAAGGGCTGGGGGAGTTTTTAAACTAGTAGGTTGGGGGAGGGACGAGATAGAAGTAATGGGGTAGTAAGTGTAGAGGGGGTAATGAACTTATTAACTAGTCATGGGGGATGAGATGGGGGAGGGTGAGTACAGTCAATAGGGAGATATTGCTAAGTAACTCAAGTACAGTAGCAGGCACTTCAGAACTACAGACTCATAACATAAGGTGTTGGTTGCTAATGCCAGAAGCTTGCCAGGAAAAATGGGAGAGTTAGAATTATTAGCAGTTAATGAGAAATGGGATTTAATACGCATGACTGAAACGTGGTGGGATGAATCTCATGACTGGACTGTTAAAAAAGATAGAGGCAATGGTAAAAGAGGAGGAGGGATTTGTCTGTATGTTAAGCCTGCATTTAAGCATATAGTCAGAGAAGATATTTATGCTGGAACTAGCGGTAATGTTGAATGTTTGTGGATAGAGTTAAATAGCGGAGGAGCAAATTCTAAAATATTATTAGTAGGAGTATGCTATAAACCCCCAAATATAATTGAAAGTGAGGAAATGCAATTATTGTTACATATTGGAAATGCAGCTAAGCCTGGGCAAGTTCTAATAATGGGAGATTTTAATTACCTTGAAATAAACTGGATAGAGACCAGCAGTTCAGCTAAGGGGAGCAGGTTCTTGAGTACACTCAGAGATCATTATCTGTCCCAGGTTATACAAGAACCTACTATAAATAAGGCTATCTTGGATTTAGTTATCACAAATAATATTGATATAGTATCAAATGTGGAAATAGGGCAACCTTTGGGAAACAGTGATCTCAACACAGTCTCATTTGAGATTGAATTAAAAAAACATGACTGTAAGGGGCTAACGAAAACTCTTTATTTTAAAAGGGCAGATTTTAACAGTCTAAGGACAGTGATTCAACGTATAGACTGGGACAGTGAACTGAAGAGTAAAAATACTGAACATAAATGGACAACGTTCAAATCCTTACTAAATAAACATACTTATCACGATATAAAATGTGGAAATAAAAGTAGAAGGAGTAAATCACAACTCATGTGGCTTGGCAATGAATTAAAGATGAAGATGAGGAGTGAAAAAACAAGCATTTAAATTATACAAACAAGAGGGGACAGAGACTACTTTATGCAAGTACAAGGAAATCAACAAGGCTTGCAAACAGGCTATTAGACTGGCTAAAATAGAAAATGAAAATGAAAAGGAGAGTAAGACTAACCCTAAAATAGTTTTTTAAATATATTAATGAGAAGAAAGCCAGGAAGGAAGCTATAAGATATAACATTACAATGTGACACAGGCCACCTGATAATAAGTGACCAGGAAAAGGCAGATGTGCTAAATAGGTTATTTTCTTCAGTATATACAAGGGAGGTACCAGTGGTTGGGTCACTGCACCATAATGGGGCTACATTACCTTTAACAAATAATTGGTTAACGCAGGAAGAAATCAAAAAGAGGTTGGAAAAAATAAATATTAATAAAGCCCCAGGTCCTGATGGAATACATCCAAGGGTACTGAGGGAACTGGGCTCTGTAATAGCAAAACCATTATATCTAATCAGATGACTGGAGAAAAGCAGAGGTGATACCTATATTTAAGAAGGGAGCAAGAGCAAATCCGGGGAATTATAGACCAGTGAGCCTCACATCTGAAGTTGGGAAGCTTTTAGAAGGGTTAATAAGGGACAGAATACAAGAATATGTGTATTTGAACAAGATCATAGGTAGCAGTCAACACAGATTTATGAAGGATAGGTCATGTTAAACAATCTATTTCGTTTCTATGAGGAGTTAGTAGGAACTTGGATCAGGGCAACTCAGTGGATGTAGTCTATTGGGATTTTGCAAAGGATTTTGATACAGTGCCACATGGGAGACTATTGAGCAAACTAAAGGATACAGGAATTGCCATAAATATTTCCTTTGGATTGAGAGCTGGCTAAAAGACAGGAAGCAAAGGGTTGTTGTAAATGGAACATACTCTGATTGGACTAATGTGGTAAGTAGGGTTCCTCAGGGCTCAGTATTAGGTCCCCTCCTTTTTAACATATTTATTAATGACTTGTAAGTGGGATTGGAGTGTGGTGTCTCCATTTTTGCTGATGAGACAATGGTGTGCAAGGTAATTAAATCAGAAAATGATGTACTTTCCCTCCAAAGGGATTTGCTTAAATTAGAGGAATGGGCATCTTAGAGGAAGTGGCAGATAAGATTTAATACGAATGAATGTAAAGTTATGCATCTGGGAAGGAAAAATAGCCATGTAATTTATAATCTTAATGGAGCAAATCTAGGGGTATCAGATACTAAAAGGGATTTTGGACAACCGCCTAGGTAACAGTGCTCAATGCCAAGCAGCATCTGCAAAAGCAAGTAAAATATTAGCATGTATTAAGAAGGGTATAGAAGCAATGGAAGCAAATATAATTCTCCCACTATACAAATCCCTAGTACGCCCTAATTTGGAATATGGAGTACAATTTTGGGCACCACTACATAAAAATACCATTTTAGAGCTAAAAAAAGTACAGAAAAGGGCAACAAAGCTAATAAAGTGAATGGAGGGGCTAAGTTATGAAGAAAGACTAACCAAATTAAACGTATTTACTCTATAAAAAAAGATGTTTAAGAGGGGATATGATTACTTTATAAAAATATATCCAGAGTCAATACAAGGCTTTGTTAAGGGAACATTTTGTGCCAAGAGGTTTTCAACTGACAAGGGGACATCCTTTGAGATTAGAAGTAAAAAGATTTCACCTTAAAGAAAGAAAAGGGTTCTTCACAGTAAGGGTGGTTAATCTGTGGAATTCTCTACCAAAGGAGGTGGTGACTTGGTGATTTCAATAGATAACTATAAAAAGGAATTGGTTATATTTTTAAATAAAAAGAGTTGCCTTGATCCAAGTTCCTACTAACTCCTCATAGAAACTAATTAGGTTTGTTTGACATGACCTAGCCTTCAAAAATCCAATGCGTCTCCTACTTATAATCCTGTTTGAATAGACATATTCCTGTATATTATTCCTTTTAAAAGCTTTCCCACTACCGAAGTGAGACTCACAGGTCTATAATTCCCCGGATTTGCTCTTGCTCCCTTCTTAAATATAAGTATCACCTCTGCCTTTCTCCAGTCATCTGGTAGAGACCCTGTGTTGAGTGAATCTTGAAAAATTAGATATAATTGTTTTGCTATTACAGAGCCCAGTTCCCTCAGTACCCTTGGAAGTATTCCATCAGGACCTGGGGCATTATTAACATTTATTTTTTTCAACCACTTTTGCATTTCTTTCTGCATTAACCAGTTATTTATTGAATGTAGTGTAGCACCATTATGGTGCAGTGACCCAACCACTGGTACCTCCCTATTTAGCTCATCTGCCTGTTCCTTGTCACTAATTATTAGATGGCCTGTGTCACATTGTAATGTTCCTATAGAAACTTCCTGGCCTTCTTCCCATTAATATATTTAAAAAATATTTTAGGGTTAGTCTTACTCTGCTTTGCAACTAACTTTTCATTTTTGATTTTAGCCAGTCTAATAGCCCTTTTGCAAGCCTTGTTGATTTCTTTGTACTTGCGTAAAGCAGTCTCTGTCCCCTCTTGTTTGTATAATTTAAATGCTTGTTATTTACTCCTCATCTTCATCTTTAATTCATTGCCAAGCCACATGAGTTGTGATTTACTGTTTCTACTTTGATTTCCACATGGTATATGGTGATAAGTATGTTTATTTAGTAAGGATTTGAACGTTGTCCATTTATGTTCAGTATTTTTACCTGTCATTTCTCTGTCCCAGTCTATACGTTGTATCACTACCCTTAGACCGTTAAAATCTGCCCTTTTAAAATTAAGAGTTTTCGTTGGCCCATTAAAGTTATGTTTTTTAATTCAATCTCAAATGAGACTGTGTTGTCATCACTGTTTCCCAAAGGTTGCCCTATTTCCACATTTGATGCTATATCAATATTATTTATGATAACTAAATCCAAGATAGCCTCATTTCTAGTAGGTTCTTGTATAACCTGGGCCAGATAATGATCTCTGAGTGTACTCAAGAACCTGCTCCACTAAACTGCTGGTCTCATTTATCCAGTTTATTTCAGGGTAATTAAAATCTTGCATTGAGACTTGACCATGCTTAGCTGCATTTCCAATCTGTAACAATAATTGCATTTCCTCACTTTCAATTATATTTGGGGGTTTATAGCATACTCCTACTAATATTATTTTAGAATTTGCTCCTCCGCTATTTAACTCTACCCACAAACATTCAACATTACCGCTAGTTCCAGCATAAATATCTTTTCTGACATTATGCTTAAATTCAGGCTTAACATACAGACAAATCCCTCTTTTACCATTGCCTCTATCTTTCCTAAATAGGTTATAACCATCCAGATTAACAGTCCAGTCATAAGATTCATCCTACCATGTTTCAGTAATGACGATTAAATCCCATTTCTCATTAACTGCTAATAATTCTAACTCTCCTATTTTTCCTGGCAAGCTTCTGGCATTAGCAAGCATACACCTTATGTTATGAGTCTGTAGTTCTGAAGTGCCTGCCACTATACTTAAGTTACTTAGCAATATCTCCCTATTGACTGTACTAACCCTCCCCCATTTGACTAGTTAAAAAAGTTCCTTACCCCCTCTACACTTACAACCCTATTACTTCTATCTCATCCCTTCCCCCCACCGACTAATTTAAAAACACCCCCAGCCATTCTACCATCCTATCCCCTAGCACAAAAGCTCCCTCATCATGAAGGTGCAATACATCCCTGCTTTAGAGCTTGTACTCAAGTGAGAAGTCAGCCCAGTGCTCTAAAAACTCGAAACCCCTCCTTAATGCACCAAAATTTTAGCCATGCATTTACCTCCCTAAGCTCCTTCTGCCTCCCTGGGCTAGCACGTGGCACTGGTAGTATCTCAGAAAATACTACCTTGGAGGTCCTTGCCCTTAGGTTATTACCTGGCTCTATAAAATCATTCTTTAGAACAGTCCATCTTCCACTAACTTTGTCATTGGTACCAATATGTATCAAGGCTGCTGATTCATTTCCAGCCCCTCCCAATAATTTGTCTACCCGGTCCACAACATGCGCAACCCGAGCAACCGGGAGACAGCAAACTGTTAGATTGCTGGTATCTGGGTGACAAATCACCCTGTCTACCTTCCTAATAATAGAGTACCCAACCACCAGAACCTGCCTGTTGCTCTGCCTATTCTGCTCTCCCACTCCTCCAGTAAAACTGTTCTCCCGGTTGTTAGAGGGAACAGCTCTATCTGGCATTGCCATTCCTATATGGACATCCCCAACAGTTTCACTCAATCTGGCAAATGTGTTAGTTCGTGCTTGCCAACTCAGAACTGGCATCCCTCCTGCTCCTGTACCCTCTGCTTCCCCTTGTAACTGTAACCTAGCTACCTCCCTGGACATCTTCACTAGACCCAGCTCCACCCTCCATGCTAGGCCCAGCTAAACTGTGCTCCGTGAGCACCAACCCCCTTCCCAGTGGAGCAATAACACTAAGTGCTGCAATTTTCCTCTTCAGTTCTCCAATTTTAGTTTCAAGATAGGCAACATGTTCACACCTGTCACAGAGGTATGGACCCTGGATCATCTGTTCCAGTAGTGCATACATATGACAGTATGTACACTACTGAACTGACTCATAATTACAGTGGGTAAAAAAATGTATAAAGCACTACAATGTTCTCCCCCTTTGCACTCCCTCCTTATATTTAAATTCTTACACTAGAACTGCCCTTATGCTAGAAGTGTTTGCACCCTCTCCTGTATTTATTAGGTACTTACTACTCACCTGCCCACTACTCACTGCACAAGTATACACACATTTACTGTTCAGGAGAAATCACAGAACAGAGGCAAGCATACCACAAAAAGGCACACACTGATATACCTTTACACAGGCAAAACCACACCCCTCTCAGCTGCCCACTAATCACTGCACAAGTACACACACTTACTGTTCAAGAGAAATCACAGAACAGATGCAAGCAAATCACAAAATTCACACAATGATATATCTTTACACAGGCAAAACCACACCCCCTTTCAGCTGCCCACTAATTACTGCACACGTACACACACTTACTGTTCAGGAGAAATCACAGAACAGATCTTGCTGATGGAACGCTCTTGGACTTTCCAGCATGACAATGACCATAAGCACAAATCTATGTTGACCCTCCAGTGGCTACAGCAGAAAAAGGTGAATGTTGTGGAGTGCCCATCACAGTCTCCTGACCTTAATATCATCCAGTCACTCTGGGGAGATCTTAAACGTGCGGTTCATGCAAGACGACCAGAGGTTATGTATAACCTGGAGGCATTTTGCCAAGACGCATGGGCAGCTATACCACCTGCAAAAATGAGGGGCCTCATAGACAACTATTACAAAAGACTGCATGCTGTCATTGATGATAACGGGGGCCATACACAGTATTAAGAACTTAGGATATGCAAACATTTGATCAGGGCCATTTGCGTTAATTCTGTTATCATTATGTTTTAAAAAGGAGTCGAACAACTATATGATAATAAATTGCTCCATATGATCACTGTTCTTCAATAAAAATTTTTTTTTTTTTGCATGATCAGTCATATTTTCAAAATAATTGCCAACATTTCACAATTTCGGCCAGGGTATGCAAACTTTTGAGCACAACTGTATGAACACAATGAGTGTCAATTGGATGATCACTATCTACCTCTGATGTTGTTGATCCACAGTGATGTGGCATATGATAGGTATACAGGTGTTATCAGAGACCATTTGATAATATTTATATCATTAAGTGTAAACATGTACCCATTATTATTGATTGCAAATAGGGGTCATCATCTTCAAATATTTGAAATTTACAGCAACGAATTATTAAATGCAGGGTTTGCTCAACAGATTTTAGTTTTAATATGCAAGCCAACAGGCATATCAGCATTGGTACCAAGTAAACATAAGCACAGCTCCAGGACCATCCTAACAGTCAAGAGATAATATATACTTTCCACACCTCATTATATTAGAGGTAAAAGAAGGTGAGACCATTTAACATCTGTGTCACTGCATGTGCTTCGATAAATCAAGAAATTCTACAACTGGAGATTTTATGCTTTCATGGCCCTCCCATAATCACAGTCAAGATAATTTAAAAATACGTACTGTATATATATATATATATATATATATATATATATATATATATATATATATATGTATATATATATATATATATATATATATAATTTTTTTATGGCAAACTGCCATCCTCTACTCATTTGTATGCCAACTTTCACTTTTAATTGCATGTTATTAATACAGGAGGCTTTAAATGCATTTTTCAAGTTTTACTAAATAAAGTCAGGATACAAATCATAACACAAAAAGGTTAACAAAAACACTAGCTCTGACAGAGCTCTCTACCTTAACTGTAGTAGATATTAGTTCCCTCACTAACATGGGCTTTCATCCAGCTATCTTGGGAAGTAACAATAGTCACTGGCCTGAAATCCTTTAGTCTGGACTTTAAGTCTTTCAGAGCAGGTTTGCGTATCAGCTTCACCTATGTAACCTCTGTGCATCAGTCTCTGTGTCTTTGCAAGCTGCACCAATCCTGGTTGCAGATTTCTTCTTAGTCTGCTCTGTGAGTTTTACAAACTCAAATCTGATTGCCTGATTGGAGAGCCAACAGGAACAGTAAGCAAGCCTTTCTCTGTAGCTTGCTCTAGCTGCTAACAGCAGCACACCAACTGGGCCTCTTTCAGCAGACTCCACACACTGTTCACACTGCTTAGCCCAGAGTGAGGACACCTGTCTTAAAGGTAGTCCACACCTGAGCTTCAATTAAGCTCTGATCACTGCACCAAGTTAACTCTTTCTCTCCTAAGATAAATCTCCCAGGATCTTTAGTCAAACTGACCTCTAGGGGCACTCCTTGCTTGACTCTGTTACACATCTTCCCCCTTAGCTCAACACCATGTGGTTGAGCTACATGAGACGAGAGGCCGTAAACTCTCACTTGTAACTTAATCATCTTTTCCACTACCACTACTATTCCTCTCAGAAGGTAGTTCTGGTCTTCAAAATGATCACAGGGGAAATGTGACTGTAGTTTCTGGCGAAGATATTGTCATTCACTTTTCAGAAACCTCTGCACACTGAGTAACAGATCAACTCTTCAGTCTTGTGAAGCTTTGAACTATAGAATCCTCATTAGAGGGTTTCTTTGTGAACTCCTGTGATCTACTATTGATCATGGCCTTCCAATTCAATAGTGCTTTGTAAAGCTTCTGAGCCTGTATTTTGGCATCTCTGTTCCCATTCTCTATTTTCCTCTTCGCTATCTCCAGCCTTACTCTGCTGAGGGCATTCTCCATTTTATGAAGTTCTGCTTCTTCTCTTGCAAACTCTTTCACATCATTCTGTTGCTCCTCCAATTCAACCATATAGGGGTTGGTGTTTGGTTCAGATAGTAGCGGATTGTCTACTACCACTGCATAACTCTCTGTAAAACTCTGTGACACTTTGAGCTTGCCGGGCTCCCTTCTTTAGCCCTTTCTGCATAGACTCTAATTCTCTCTCTTTAAATTAATCATTAACAACACCATTTTCACTATAATCATCTTCATTATGGGGCAGCAACTTCTCTGGATGCTTCTCTTTCTCCTTTTCATCTCAATGTATTTCATAGTCCTGCAAACTGTCCAGAGCACACAGCTTGCAAGGACAGATAACTTGGTTCTTCCAATACCAGGTGCTCCAATTGGCTGGCTAAGAATTCTCACCAAATTGTATCAGAAGCATGTCCTCTCTCAGGGCTGCTTCTAGCTCTTGAATCTGCACCTCATCTGCCTCCTTGTTCACAGCAGGCATTATTGGTACCCCTGTGCTTCCAATCCTGCAAGGTATGCAACTCTTTATCTCTGTGTGGAAGGATCTCTCAGACTTTTGGCCTTGCTGGAATGTCTCCAGCTATTGAGCAACTTCAGACTTGCCCTCAACTTAAAGGCTAGCATCCATCTTTGTAGCCTTCTGAGTTTTGGGTTTCTGAAAAAAAACTTGCGATTTCAGCATTCTCAGCTCTAACCCATTTTCTTCTTCTCTCTTTGCTTCTAAGGCTTCCAGCTGTTCATTTTTCTTTGCTACCATAATCCATAGCTTCTCCTCTTTAACTTGCTGCAAATCCAATTCCCTCTGCTCATGCTGGATCTTTTGCTGTAAGTTCAGCTGAAGAATCTCATCTGTCTTTTCCACCAGGTCCTCCCTGAATACCTCTGGTGGCTTAGCAATTCTTTCTTCCTCTATCTGTTTCGCATGTACAAGCTCCTTCTCTATACTTCCCATATGAGCCTCCTTGTAGATGGGGATCCTACATCTTTTTTGTCACCGGGGCCTCCATTCACTAGGTCTGCCACTGGTTACTGATGTCGTTTTAAGGGAGGGAGAAAGCACAGTCACAATCATGTAATACAGACCTGCTTTCACTTGAGAGAGAAATGCTCTGTCAGATAATTTCTTAACTCCAGTGATGTGTTATACTCAATGAAATTGACACACTTGACCAAAGGAAAGAAATTACTAGAATCCCAAGATGATTGCTTATTACTTTAAGGTAGGGAATGAAGTGGAATAAAATGTGATACCTTTAATGACTATGAGATATTACAGATATTCTGGATCTCAGTTGACCATTAAAGTGTAATCTTACAAATCTTGAAAATTACAGTTATAGATGCATTTATATTAAAATCTTACAATATCTATATGTTTATAAAAAATAAACATTGATTCTGGATGTCCAACTCAATTTCCCTAACGCTTTTGGACCTTTTAGAATGTTGTCAACATTTATTGATTGGTCCTGCCAAGGAATATTTACAATGGTAATGCAAGATTGTCTCTAAACAACCACCATGTGATAGATGGATTTTTGCCTGGGTGAGCAATCATCCAAGTGTTTAAATCATTGTTATTGGTGTCAACCTGACTGGCTA
The DNA here is from genome assembly GCA_027410445.1 of Discoglossus pictus. NCBI lineage: Eukaryota > Metazoa > Chordata > Amphibia > Anura > Alytidae > Discoglossus > Discoglossus pictus. Next base: position 414,470,663 of record CM050164.1, on the reverse strand, counting down.
CCATGTCTCCTGGAGTTTGGAATCACTGTTGGAGAACCCTTGGGATAGTTAATGGCATAACATGCACATAAATAATACTGGCAGTTTATATAACTGCATTTCTTTTATAGCTGTTATCCTTCTGTTACTTGTTTTATATGCAAATTAACTTTTTAGAATACCTAATTCTTTGTTCTCTCTGTAATTTCTTACATAAACCCTGTGGCGATTGTTATTTCTCACTATATATAATTTTCACTCAAATAATTTTATACTTGAATGTGTAATTCCTTTTATAGGTGAAAACCATTAATGGAAAATGTTGTAACATGTATTTTAGTATTTTATACAATATAAAATATTATGATCACCTTAGGGTAGATCTACTTTGAGATATAAGTTTTGTTTTTATAGATAATTCTGATGTTTAATTGTTCAGCCTGTTTATGCAATTTCTCTGCCAGAACTTGAATTTGAACATTTAGCCTACATTTATTTTCATTATAAGTTGTCATTATATAAACACACATATTTTTGTATGTAATATACATATTTCATTTTGTCTTTGTCTTGCTCTTACAGCAGAATTATACATTTTTTATGATATAGGTTGTGGCTGGTTTATAAGCCATTTTTTTTACTGCAAAAAATATACAACATTATTCAGAAGCAATAAATCATTTTTATAGCTTTATCCATTTTTAGAATTACTCTTCACAAATAGCACTGGAATATGTATGTCCTTTGTATTCAGTGTGATTATGTTTTATCAGTGTGTTCTGCTGTACTATAGTGCAGGATTACCTGACTAGTATGTGTGTTTTTGTACTTTCTGTATTACCAGGCAAAAGAATATCCTACTTACTTTCCCATTCCATTGTGGAATATGTTCACGAGAAATGTTATGAAAAATATGTGTGACTTCAAGCACGCCTTGTTACCTGGATGCTGTGTACATTTGTGATACTGTTTCTGCTTAGGAAGAGCGAAATATGCTATACCTATTTGAATATTAACCATGTGGACATGGCATTGTTTGAGGACTCTGTGATTAGATACTTAACAGGTTAATAGTTAACCTGTGGTAGTGGGAGGGGCTGTATCTTGCACCTTCCCATAAAACCCCTCCTACCCTAATCCTCATTGAGTAATCACCTAAACGCTGTCAGTACTCTCGCCACTGCCTTGCCTCCCCTGCTGCCACTCACCGTTCGCCACCGCTTCTCAGACACCTCCCGTTCTTTCTCCTGCCCTTTGCTCCCCTGCCACCCTCCCTCCCCACTTGTCCCTGCTTTCCCCTCCCATCTCTCTCTGTTCCCTGCTCTCGCACACTCTCATCCTCCCATGGCCCCGCTCTCTGTTCTCTCGCCCGCCCCTGTCCTGTGGGGGTCCTTTTGAGCCATTACCTTGCCCTTTCTCGCCCCCCGTGTATCCGACCGCTGTTGTCTCTGTCTTTCCGCTTCTTCTGGGGTTCCTTATCTCTTTTGTGGTTCTTGCTTGCCTTTTTGACCCCTTCTGCCGTACCCAACAATTGATAAGGTATATTACTTGGTTCCATATACCACGGTCTATACACCTCTTGTATATGTGGTACTACATAATAATCTAACAGTAACAGGTATATTCCTTAGCTAAATGTACCACAGTGTGTAATGCACATCTTGTATGTATGGTAACCATGTATACCTATGACATGATTACATGTCAAGTCTATTAATTCAGCACATACATTCCTATTATCCTACTTCAATGTAATACCATACCGTTTCATGATACAGCATATGGGTATTTTCAGAAACATATTTATACCATCCAGGTCATAACGCTTGTTCACCTCTGTATCCTCATAACGACGTACGTGCGTAAAGCTAAAACCCACCACCATATATATATATTTCACATATAGACAATGCAATAACCATTATCATGAGTCCTCACCCTGAACACTATAAAGCCACTGTGTCATCAGACCAGTGCAAATTCCACGTAAACAGCCTTCACCTTCATGACAAGATCCATTCCAAGTCGCCTATTCGATTCATATTATCCCTCTACTACCATCACTTATAGTGCCTTACACATCATGGCGGACCTGTCAATCCGCATGTCATCTCATATGAAGTCGTTACGCCCCTTTCCACCAATTACAACACCATCTCCCCAACTCGTGGTCATCAGGGGCTCACCCACACTCCGCTTCTTTTTACGCCCGTGACCAATTCCCTTATCTCCTACATTCACGTGACTGTCTACCCCTGAATCTCCCTTCCTATAAACTCGCTCTCACTCCTTAACTCCGCCTTCCTGGCTTGGATTCCTCGCAACTTTGCCCTCTTCATTCTCCTTTGGCTCAGTTCGCTCCTAATCCAGTCGCATCCTCCTTTCCTTTCACACCCACCATTTTATCCTCAATCCTTTCTTCCTACTTCGAGCCCTTTCATTCTTCGTTTTTTATAAATTCACAGGCAGTTCGCAAACGCATCTTCAAAATGCTCCATCATCCAAAGGTCAGTCACTTTCTCGCCCCCCTTTCCTGCCACGCTCCATAGCTCCATTTGACCTCTCATCCCTCCTTCTCATAATCCGCCTCTTCCCCTCGTCCGTCACCTCCTCCATTGCCCTTTTCTCCCTAACCAAACATTTTCATTCCAGGAACAATCCAACTCAGACCATGGCCGACATCGCTCTATGTGACGCAGAGAGCATATCTTCTCTCTCCCCTTCTTCACCAGTTAGGCCTCCCTCCGTGGCCGAGAGCCATGCTTCGCTTCGTCACTGGACCATACCCAGAAACTTACCGATAGAGGTGTTCCGTTCCCAGAGTCCACTCGCAAGGCAGTGTTGTACCAGATCCTAACCAATGAAAGAGCTCATCAACTTCTCCCTAATGACCAACTGATGCAAATCCAATGCCAAGTGACGGATGTTGCTTCTTCCATTGCCATGCTGAACGGCAGGCTCCAACTCCCCCAACTATCATGTTCTGGCTCACCTCTGAAGGCATATCATAGAAGGAAAAGATGTAAAACTCGTCTCACTCCTCATTCCATCTTTCGATACCACAAGAAAGACCGTAACTGAAGTCGAAGTCTCAGTCCTGATCCGCTCCAAAGATCCGAGGCTCAACTGTGAATTAACCATAACCGAATTTGCTCTAGCCTTCAGCATCTATAGATACATTGTCTATGAAGAACCTCGTGTGACAATTATAACCCTAATATTAACCCAACAAGTGCCATGAGGGTCCTCCAGGAGCCTCATGACACTAAGTACAAAGACTACACTACATTATTCCCCCCAATAAACCACTACATCTAAACTAACCCCCCTCTACCCCAACCTATTAACATATACACTGCCTACCTACCCCCTATTAAACCCATCCCACTAATTACACAAAATAAAAAAAAACTAAGTTACAAAAAATAGAAAAAGAATATTACAACCCCCCACTACACAAAATAATAAAGAACATTACAACCCCCAACTACAAAAAATAAAAAAAACAACATTACATCCCCCACTACAAAAAATAAAATAATAATATTACAACCCCCACCACAAAAAATAAAATAGGAATTACACACCTGCAAAGAAAATACTTACACATATGTACATAACATTACAATACAGCAATATAAACATTACAAAAATATACTATTAACACCCTAACTACAATACATTTCCCCCTTTTTACATTAAATTACCCCCCTTACTACAAAATATTACCCCATCTATAAAACATTAACCCCTATCTATTAAACATGAACCCTATCTACATAACATTACCCCTAGCTATAAAACATTACCCCTATCTACATAACATTACCCCCTATCTATAACACATGCCCCTATCTATAACACATAACCCCCTATCTTTAAAACATTACCCCTATCTATTAAACATTACCCCTATCTACACAACATTACCCCCATCTATTAATCATTACCCATATTTACATAACATAACCACCTATCTAAAATAAATTCCCTCTATCTATAATACATGAAACCCTAAATCTAACCTAAAATAGAATAAATAGGACCACTCACCTTTGCAGATGTCCCTTCAGATCGCACCCCTAGGAAAAAAGAAACATCAAATTAGTACAGAATTAAACACTACATAGAAAAAATAAACATTCTAAATACAATTTTAAACTTAACTTTCCAGCATGTCCCCACCCATCTTCTTGTCTTCTCCGGCTCGGCCCCTTGAAAAAAGAAGCATCACATTAGTCACACATACACAAATAAACACAACATAAATAAACAATAAACATTCTAAATTTAAAACTCACCTGTCCATGATGTCCCTGTCCTCCTCATCTGTCCCAACTGGGCCCTTGAACAATCTGCACTCCTGGAGGAGCCCCCCAAAGCTAATGAGGCATCTAGTGCTTTTTCCAGTAAAAAAAAATGTAATGGCACCTTGTGATTGGCTGAAATGGCTCTCAATCAAATTTCACCAATTAGAAGGCGCCAAGGTGTGAGCCAATCAGAATGGGATACACCCCTATATTTTATTCTGGATGGCTGATGGACCTGTCAATCAAATTTAAACCAATTAGAAGCCACTATTGCCTTCAGCCAATCAGAATGGGATACACCCCGCATGGTGATTGGCTGAAGGCATCTGCAACTTCTGATTGGCTTCTATCTGATTGACAGTCACAACTGCCAATCAGAAGGTGCTATTCCCTTCAGCAAATTAGAATGAGATTCACCCCATGGAGGTGTATACCATTGTGATTGGCTCCAAGCATCTGCATGTTCTGTTTGGCTGCTGTCACTGTCAATAAGACTGCAGCTAATCAGAATGCACAGATGCCTTCAGCCAATCACCCCATGTAGTGTATCCCATTGTGATTGGCTGAAGGCAATAGTACCTTCTGATTGATTTAAAAAAGATTGACAGGTCCATCAGCCAATCAGAATGGGATATAGGAGTGTATCCCATTCTGATTGGCTCACACCTTGGTGTCCCGCATTCTGCTTGGTTGAAATTTGATTGACAGCCATTTCAGCCAATCAGAAGGCGCCATTCCCATTCCCCCCGGAAGAAGGCCTAGAAGCCTCATTAGCATCTGGGAGCTCCTCAAAGGGGGAGCTCCGTTATTTTTTATATATTTTTTTTTTAGAGCTCAGATTCTTCAAGGGCCCAGGCATGGCAGAAGAGGTGGAGGACGGGGATTTCGCGGACAGGTACGTTTTACATTTATGTTGTGTTTATTTGTGTATGTGTGACTAATGTAATGCTTCTTTTTTCCATGGACCGAGCCAGAGAAGACAAGAAGATGGGCGGGGACATGCTGGAAAGGTTTAATACGGTATTTAGAATTTTTTTTATTCTATGTAGTTTTTAATTCTGTACTAATCTGATGTTTCTTTTTCCTAGGGGTGCAATTTAAATGGACATTGAGGCAGGGTAAGTAATCTTATTTATTCTTTTTTAGCTTAATGTATTATAGATAGGGGAAAATATATTATAGATAGGGGGTTATGTTATGTAGATAAAGGTAAAGTTTAATAGGTAGGGGGTAATGTTATGTAGATGGGAGTAATGTTTTACAGATAGGGGGTAATGTTTTATAGATAGGGGGTAATATTTTGTAGTCAGGGGATATGTAATGGAGATAGGGGGAAATGTATTGTAGTTAGGGGGTTAATAGTATATATTTGTAATGTATATATAGTATTGTAATGTTATGTATATATGTGTGTGTATTTTCTTTGCAGGTGTGTAATTATTTTGTTACATTTTGTAGTGGGGGTTGTAATGTTCTTTTTTATTTTTTTGTTGTGGGGGGTTTGTAATGTTAGCTTTAGATGAAATTGGATTTTTCAAATCCCGTGAGTGTTTTCCACTCTGGTATTGGTATACCATATCACACATTTGTTATATAGTTATATTGGAAAAAGTTTAATATATTTTTACAATTTATTAGGTACATGTACCTCACAATGACGATTAAAACATTAAAACCAAGGATAGGAAGGGAAAAATAAAAAACAATGCCTTCCATAAGGCCTAAAGAACCCAAGTTTAAAGGATAATCAATATCTCATATTGTTGTATAAACTTTGTTTAATAAAAGGTTCTAAAGTGCTTCTGTTCTTATTGAGCGCTTAAAATTACCATTATCATAGAAAAATATCTATATGTGAAAGGTATTTCTCCTATCTCTCCCCCTATATAACTCCCATGGATTCCACTATTTTCTGAATGTTTCTTGTTCATAAGCATTTACCATGTAAAAAATGGTTGTACCACACTTAGTATAGTGAGCTGGTTTCTATAGAGAATCCACTAAGATTGTTATAATAGTATAGTGCTGTGCCAATTCATATGGGATAGAACAATCTCATTTAGGAGGGGTTATTCAGAGATTATTATCAAAGGGCGCGAAGTAACAGAGCACTCTGCGTCTATATGCCTTCCACTGTGGAACGCATGAAATGCTACGCCTATGCCTGATGCGTTTCGACGTCACAGAGGACGTCTTTCTCAAAGGGCAAACAAGGGAGGAGAGTCTGCGTGAGGTTTTTATGCATAGCGGTTGCTAAGGCAACCATAAGCAGTTGAAAGTGTTTTGAATGCAAGTAAAGAGAAACAGGGCAAATTTGGACAGTGTTATAATACATATATAGAACGGATTTTGAATGCACAGTTGCAATTTAAGACAAGAGTATTAATACACTTATGAAGTGAATAGATCAAGATAGAATTTAATTAAGACAAAAGATCATGATATATAACTGGGATATATGGAGAGATAGCTGAAAGAAAAAAAATCTAATGTAGACAAAGGTGAAAATGAATATATAACGTGTCATAAGTGACCATACATCTAAGATAATTGTATAGTCTTTGAGTGAACTAATTAGTGACACTAAAGAGATGGACCTAACAATAATTACAAAAGGTAAAGCTGTCCTGTAAAATATACACTAGTATAATAAATGTATAAAAGTATGTATTACAGTGAAATTAATAAAGTTGTATCTAAAACAGATGCAAATTCATAAAGGGTGTGCAACATAACATACCGCATGAGGAGAAAAATGAACAGACTAATGCTGTAACCCCCAATAGCGAGTAATCCTTTAAGGACCCGCAAGGACAGAAATAAAAAAATGTAAATGCAGCGGGGTCACGATCGGTGCCGATCGGCGACCCCCGCTGCAAAGGGGTTAATGTCAGGGGGCTGCGGGGGTCCCTATGTACCCCTGCACCAAGGGGTTAATGTGGGGACACTTCGGGGGTCCCGATGGAGACCCCCAGCATAGAGGGAGATTAATTTTAGGTGCCACGGCTGGTATTGCTGATAGTGTGCCGCGGGCCCTTTAAGGAGCCGAGGTGGGGAATTTAAAACGTTTAAATGCAGCGGGGGCCTGATCTATGTAGATCGGGGACCCCTGCTGCAAGGGGTTAATGTGGGGGGCTGCAGAGGTCCCGATAGGGGGGCTGCCCCAGGGCAGCACATAGAGTCTTTAGTATCTCTTGCTAGCACTTTTTTTCTGCCCATAGGGATTCTTTCGAGGTGCGAGATTCACCTCATTGATTTAAGGTTGCATGTGACTCCGTAGCTCTCTCAGAGCTTATTCTCTGCCATTTTTCTGAGTCATCTCGCAAAGCAGGCTGCGAGGGATTCGGTCCTCACAAACAGCAAAAAACTGCCTTTTGCGAGGACCGAGAGAACTACAAGGGATAATTTAATGAGGCTGTTAGTTACAATAGCCATGGCATCATTGTATCTTTCTCTCATATTACGAGGAGATCCCTGGAAAGAAGAGGGTAAAATGATGGCTTTGCCAGCTGGCAGGTCTCTGGTTGTAGCAACCTCAGCGACATAATCCATCAATCCACAATACTGTTATCTTGTTGATATTTGATGAAGTTTACATTATTTTCCTCAACTTGCAAATATGAATCAATGATCCATTGTTGTGTCAGTTTTCCACCACATAAAATGGGATTGAATCCATCTCGAATGGCAATTTGAGCAACTTTAAATTCAAGCATGGAAATATTATTTCTCGCACATACTTTAAAATTTGGGTAACTGTCAATTGTTAATTTAGGTTGCCAACCTGCTTCTCCATGTGGATAGAAAATGGGATATGTCATTTGATCCAAATTATAACTTAAGATACTTATGTTAATGAAAGGTTGCTCATTATTTCTGGGATGTATTCTAATATCACTCTTTTGAATTTTGGTAACTCTGAAGAGTTAATTTGGGTTGCCAACCTGCTTCCCTGTGTGGAAAAAATATGGGATATGTCATTGGATTCAAATTGCTACTTAAGATACACTATTAATGAAAGGTTGCTCCTCATTTCTGGGATAGGTTTGAATATCTCTCTGAAATTGTGGTTCTCCTTCGTCAATTTGAAAGGCCATTGCCACCTAATTTGATGTTGGCTTGTTATAACAGCGTTTATCAGTTTTAAGCACCATATTGACCACTGGGATTGGCAATTGATGAATTTCTGCATGAATTTGTTGCTCCTTTTCTACTTATGCTCTATAAAAACAATGGGTAAGCATTTTTTTCTTTTCTTGAAGCTGCATACGTTGCTCAACAGCTTCCATTGTATCTAGGACATATAGTTGAGCTAATTTTCTTTGATCTCCTTCTTCTGGATGTAAATGAGAACGATGGTAAATTTGTCCTTGTAATTTAAAGCACCAAGGGTCATGTCCTGGCACATTAGCAGCTAATGTTACACCCATAGATGCAAACGATATGGCACTATTATAGGATCTTATGTTTATTTTGAAATTTTGGTCATTGGGGAAAGTAGGCTCAGTCATAATGCTTTGTAAATATGTTGGGAATTGTTGTCTTTCTGGAAGTCTTACCTTGCCTTTTTGACAGCAACTAACAAACTCGCCATCTCTGGTTCTTTCCTGTTGGAAATAATAAGTCCCACAAAACTGACAGACAATATTCATATCACCTCAATTATGAACCTCTACTGCTAAAGATTTAAGTAAAGGACAATTGTGAGAACATATATCAATATGACTCTCTAAATCATCATTAGAAATGTTATCTGATTGTTCAGCAACACTTTCTAAATGCTTTTGTTTTTTAGTTGCCTTCTTAGGGATAGATTTTAGTTTTTCAGCTGATAGTATTTTGCTTGCAAGTCTTTCGAGTTCTTTTTGTCGTCGCATTTCCTTCTGCTCCGGCGTCTGATGCTTTGCCCATGTTTTTTGACGTTCTCTAGTTTGCAGTCTTTTATTTTCCTGTTTCTTGTCAGTATCTGCCATATTAATCTGTAAAAAAAAAAACATCCTGTTTTGTGTACGCCACTTTTGTGATTAGAGATTTAGGTTATGGGTTAGGCTTAGAGGTTGGTGCAGACAAAACCGGATTCATTGTTCCATTTTATATGTGTTAACAATATTTGTTGAAGTATCGTGTTTTGTATGCACCATGATTGGTAGTAGGGGCTTCTGATTTATTTTTGTTTTTCATTTTGACATTGGCGCACAGCAAACAGGATAGGTGTTTTTTTTTTACTTGCTATACTATACCTTGTTTGAATTATTAGTTGTGTATCAATGACAGAGGGTCCCCTGCTGCCAATCTTCCTGCTACAGTCTTCAGGCAGTGTTTGTTGAAAAAGAGAAAGAGAAAGGTTTTTTTAGTTTAATGTTTTTTTTTTTTTTTAACAACAGCATCTAATTTTTGTGAATACAATGTATTTTTGTATATTACCTGTTGTTCTTTCTTTGTCATGTGTAAAATTGTGCAGATTTCATAGTCCGTGTGAAACCGTGCAGCGCTGCAAATTATTCAGTGATTGAGTCTATTGGAAATGTGAAGAAAAGTGTGTCTATATTTTTTTTGTAAAAGGCTAAAACATTTTTTTAATAATAATATGATTTTTTTTTTATTTATTTAGATTACTTTACTGCACATACACATATATGTGTGTTTGAAATATTACTATATATGAATGCAGTTTGTTGTTGGCAATATTTAAAAGCAACCCTTTTTTTTTTCTTCTGGATTTACTAATTAATTAAATGTATTATAGCTTACCTCTTTGTTGTAATTTGCAGATTGTAAACTTCTAAAGTGATAAGGAATTTGCTTCTGAAGTAACGCCACCAGTGAAATGTCCAGTGACACTGTTCATCACCTGAGGAGAAATGTTGACATTTCTGGAAAGTGAGCAGTATTTATAGACTTGGAGGTGAAGTAGAAAACATTAGGACGCAAAGGCATGCGCTATTTGCGTTCCAGCCGTCAATTTGCGTTCCAGCCGCCATTTTGTGGATAGTAGTTATTTGTTGCATGTGAAATGGTGCCGATTTTGTGTGTGGTACGTCCCGCATAATGTGTGTTAAGTGCCACATGAACTGTTCTTGAGTGTTGGTTCAGTTTTGCGAGTACGTTTTGTAATTTTACGTCCTTAGCTTCGTTTTGGTTTTTTCGTCTGCCATTTTTTCTGTCGCTTAGGGGATTTTCGAGTGTGTAAACTTTTTAAATATTAGTGAAATCGAGGTGTAACCTGACTTCCAGTTGTCCTTGGTGTCCCCCCTTGCTGTGGGTAATGTTTTTTATTTTTATTAGTTAGCAACAACCAGCATGCTGACAATTATATATGTGACTAGCGACTTGCCCGTCAATAAATGACGGCAATGAGATGTGTATGTTTGGAAAGTTGTTTAGTTATTAATATACATATTTGACACTTGTAAGTATTGTGATATTAAACATGTTTAGTTTTGTAAAATGTTCTCTTGGTGAACAATAAGTGTTAAAGCATTTTGTATTCAAAGTATTAACATTTGAATGTACGAACAGTTGAACTTTAAATTAATCCTTATTGTAAACTTGAGGTAACGTTTTTTTAACATGCAATTTGTATGTGAAGAATTGTTAACTTCAATATACATTGAATCCAGAGGAAAGCAAACGTTAAAAACCCTTGTTCAAACGTACACAATTTTAACATGAAGTTTGTAATATATGTAAGTAATAAACTTGAAAGTATATTTTTTGAAACTTGAACTTTATTATCTGTGTAACTTTGGAACTTGACAAAACATTTTTATAACTTGAACATTATAAACAGTAACATAGTGAATACATTTTTTCACATAATATTGTATTAAAAGTATTAACAGTTGAATGTAAAAACAGTTGAACTTTAAACTAATCAGTATTGTAAACTTGAGGTAATGTTTTTTTAACATGCAATTTTAAATATTCAATATACATTTAATGCAGAGGAAGACAAACAGTAAAAACCCTTCTTTAAACACACCCAATTTTAATATGAACTTTGTAATATATTTCAGTAAGAAACTTGACATATTTTTTGAAACTCGAAGTTTCTTATCTGTGTAACTAAGGAACTTGAAAACACAATTTTAGAATTTGTAACATTATAAACAGTAACATAGTGAATAAATCTTTAAACATAATGTTGTATTAAAAGTATTAACATTTGAATGTAAAAACAGTTGAACTTTAAACTAATCAGTATTAACATGCAATTTCCATTAGAATAATTGTTAACTTCAATATACATTGAATGCAGAGGAAGGCAAACAGTAAAAACTCTCCTTAAAACGTACCCAATGAAATAAATTCCTTCCTGACACCATGAACTGGCGATAAACATTAATCCAGGGAGTAATGTTAACATAACAGACATTATTTACATTGTGACTTAAAACGTGTTTGAGCTCTTAACATGAACGTTGTAATATGTTGAAGTAAAGAACATGAAAGTATTGTTTTCAAACTTGTAACATTAGAAACAGTAACATAGTTAATTAACATTGTAACATAATTTTTAAAAAAAATGCAAGGCAAGTATTTTGTGAGGCGAATCATCCATAAACAGTACTTCCATTAATTATGACTGAATTGTTTATTGTTTTGTATTTTTGAATGCTTTTAAATTTGTTTTGCATGGGTTTTATTTCTTTACTGCAAAGTTATAGTACTTCATAGTAGACAACGTTTTTCGTAAAAATACGTCCACCTTCTAATAAATCACCTTGACTTTCATTCTTTTCAATGTAAACTTTAATAGCCTGTGGATTTTTGCACCGCGACAACGCAACGTACAATTGGCCATGTGCAAATACTGGTTCTTCCAAGAAAATACCCACAGATTTGAACGTTTGACCTTGTGATTTATTAATGGTCATGGCAAATGCCATAATAATGGGAAATTGTCTTCTTTGAAGTATAAAAGGGAGACTACTTTCACTTGGTGCTAAATCTATTCTTGGTATGAAAACTCTCTCTCCTTTAATGGTCCCAGTTAAAATTTCAGCATCTATAAAATGGTCCTTTAATTGTTAAACAATTAATCTTGTCCCATTGCATAGGCCTTTTTTGGGGTTCATATTTCGCAGTAACATAATAATTGCACCTTTCTTTAGCTGCAAAATATGTGGTGACATTCCAGAAGGAGTTAGTGAGTTTATGAATTCAGTAGAAAAGTTAGCCTGACTTTCATTGTCATCAACAAGTACAGAATCAGCACTGTGATAATTTCTTTGTGGTGCATAATTTTTTTTTAAAGATTTCATTATTGAGGATTAATGCATCCTTATTTTTACACGTTAGTATGACTTGGTTGGCAAGGTTGGAATATTCCTGGTTATTTATGCTACCTTCAAATATAGTCTATATAATATCTGGGTGACAAATCATATGAGGTGGGATCTCTACAGTGTCGTCAGGTAAATGTGGTATTTTTTCTGTTCTGCCTTCTCCAATTTTAATAAGCCAATCATTGAAATCAGTTTGGCCTTCTGATCTCATATTTTGTTGCAGTTGGTAAAATGTTTCCACAGTGTGTTTGACTTAATACAGATTTCGATAATGTCACTTCGATTTCCATGTACAACGACAGGTAATGTTTGTCAAAAATCGCCACCTAACAACATTACCTTTCCACCAAATGGAAAAGTATTATCCATGACTTCACAAAGCAAACGGTCAATACATTGGAGGGCATAGCATGACATCATTGTGGCCTCATCTATTATAATTAATTTACATTTGTTCAATTTCTTTGCTTGTAATGATGTCACAGAAGTTTCTAAAATAGGCACTGGCAGTTTAAATCCACTATGATCGGTTCTTCCACCTTCTAACAAAAGTGCAGCAATTCCAGTAGTGGCAAACGCCATTGCTATTTGACCTTGTGCTCGTACTGAACTCATTAATAAATTATATAGATAGGTTTTTCCTGATCCGCCAGGTCCATCAAGATAGAAATAACGCTCTGTCACCATGTCATCATCTATTGCATTTTTAATGGCATTAAATGCTTGCAATTGTAATGTATTTAAAGTTGCAAGTCTTCCTTCTGTTCTTTCTACTTGTAGTTGAATGTCATAGTCTTCAAAGTTTATGTAATCTATGAGACCTGGATCAGGCAAATTAAAACTTGCACAACTTAATCCATGAGTTAAAAATACTTCTTGGATTTCCATTAACGCTTTTAAGTGTGCAATAGGTTCATTGAATCGTCGCATAAAGTCTTCAGCCATATTACTTTTAAATCTCTCCCACAAAGCTAATGCATTTGGAGCATTTGAGAAGATACAAATAAATGCAAATTGTTCTCTCATCTGCCGTGGCATTTGACATTGTTCTGCTTCTTCTAAACATCTTTCCCACTCTGTATCATCAGCGAGTAAGTTTCTATGTCTTGCAGCTAAATGGAAGGATTCATATACAATGTCATTAACAGTTCTTAAGTGTTCAAAACTTTCTGCTCCAGGAACATTTAAAAGTAATATCCGTAAGCAAAAACGTTCAACATCTCTTGGACTGACTGTGTAAATTCTTGGGATGATTTTATTTCCTCTGCTTTTTCTGGGTCTCCATAATCCATTCACAAAAGCATAGTGATATGGAATTTCAATATATAAGAATTGTGTTGCTTGTGAATCTGTGGAATTTAATTCAAACCATGCAGTTAGTGTAGTGTGATGATCTTCACTTTGGGCCAATGCATTCATTTCATTTCCAGCATGGAAATACACTAAATGTCTTTGTGGCAAATGTACTGCTAATCTATATACTGCATGTGATCTATCATGCATTTAAAATTTTAAAAGCCGCCACATAGCTTCTGGCGCACTGACATAGCTAGCATCTACATGAGATGCAAGTTCATCATGTACTAACTCACTACTTTCAGGGTTGTCTGCACTTTTGACGACTACAGAAGCTGCATCCTAGACTTTGTAAATATATTTTATAGATTTTTTTTTTTATAAATATATTAATAGACATATTTAATGGATTTGATGGAAGTGCAGGCTTCTACATTGATGTGGGCGTTGTACTTCATGAGTAAATGTGGATTGTAGGGTACTACATATCTATTGTCAACTTTTTTTCCACGAATAATGGCACTATCTCCTTCTCTTCTTTTATAAAGTGGATAGCCATCACAATTGGCATACGTTTTGTCTCTATAATCTTTTGGAAATTATTTTGAACATTTATTATTTTTCATACATGTTGATTGTGGATTAAGCTCACGACAGGGTCCATGAATCATGCGATGAGTAACAATCTACCATATAGTTCTGGATCTGGTAGTTCAGCAACAATGACTGCATCCATTTTGTCAGAAGTATCTAATTTATCTTTTTCTTGAAGTATTATCAGAGGATGTGAATGTGGAAGTCCTCTTTTTTTAAATTCAATGGTATATACATAAGCAAGACATTTGCCAAATAACTGACTGATAGTGATGTCACGTATTAATTCATTTAATTTAATCCTAAAAACTCTGGCTACTAAATCTGGTCTATGGGAAGCACTTTGTCCAAGAAGTAAATTTTGTGTAATTTTTGGCCATTGTGGATCACATGTAAATGTCAGAAATAAATCGGGTTTGCCAAATTTGGTGACAAAAGCCATAGCATTATTGTATCTTTCTCTCATATTTCGAGGAGATCCTTGAAAGGAAGATGGTAAAATGATGGCTTTGCCAGCTGTCATGTCTCTGCGTGTAGCCACGTCAGCAACATAGTCCATTAGTCCCGAATATTGTTCTACACGTAGTTTATCTTGTTGATATTTTGTAAAGTTTATATTATTGGCCTCAACTTGCAAATAGGAATCAATAATCCATTGTTGTGTTAGTTTTCCACCACATAAAATTGGATTAAATGTATTTTGAATGGCAATTTAAGCTACTTTAAATTCAAGCATAGAGACATTATTTCGTATTCTGGCTTTAGCATTTGGGTAACTTGGAAGTGTTCATTTTGGTTGCCAACCTGCCTCTCCGTGTGGGAAAAAAATTGGATATGTCATTGGATCTAAATTTGGACTGAAGATACTCATATTAATGAATGGTTGCTCCTCATTTCTGGGATATATTCTAATGTCTCTTCTTCATTTTGAAACACCATTGCAACCTCATTTGATGTTGGTAAGTTATAAGGATGTTTATCAGTATGTCTGTCTCTTTTAAGCACCATATTAACCTTTGGCATTGGTAATTGATGTCTTTGTGTCTGAAGTAGTTGTTCATTTTCTACTTCTGCCAATTTTTTATAAGCTTTACTGTAGGGGTTATTGTCCATAATGTTATTTAGCTCTATAAAAACAATGGGTAAACATTTTTTATTTTCTTCCATCTGCATACGTTGGTCAACAGCTTCCATTGTATCTAGGACATATAGTTGAGCGAATTTTCTTTGCTCTCCTTCCTCTGGATGTAAATGGGAAGTCCAGTGATAAATTTGTCCTTGGACTTTAAAACAGTAAGGACCATGTCCTGGTACATTAGCAGCTAATGTTGCCCCCATAGATGCAAAGGATATGGCACTATTGTAGGATCTTATGTTTGTCTTAACATTTTTGTAGTTTGGAAAAGTAGGTTCAGTCATAATGTTTTGTAAATAGATTGGAAATTCTTTTCTTTGTGGAAGTTTGAACTTGCCTTTTTGACAGCAACTAATGAATTGGCCATCTCTGGGTCTCTCATGTTTAAAATAATAAGCTTCACAAAACTGACACTGAGTAGTCATGTCCCCACAACTATGAACCTCTACTGCTAAAGACTTGAGTAAAGGACAATTTGCAAAGCATATAGCAGTTTGACTTTCATATTCATCAGGTGAAATGTCATGTAATGTTTCAACAACAGGTTCTAAATGCTTAGTTTTTTTCGTGGCTTTTCTTGGTATATTTTGTATTGGTTTTGGTGAAATGTCATGTAATGTTTCAGGAACAGGTTGTAAATGCTTTGTTTTTTTAGTTGCTTTTTTGGTATCTCTTATTTTTTCTGGTAAAATGTCATGTGATGTTTGAGGAACAGGTTGTAAATGCTTTATTTGCTTGGTATATTTTTTTGGCGTATCTTTCATTTTTGCAGCTGATAGTCTTTTGCTTGCAAGTCTTTTGCATGCTTTTTCTCGTCGAATTTCTTTTTCCTCTGGTGTCGGCTGGTCGGCCCATCTCTCTTGTCTTTCTCTAGTTTGACGTCTTTTCTTCTCTTGTTTATTCTCGTTAGTAGCCATGTTAATCTGTAAAGCAAAAAAATGAAATGTAATTGGGTATTTCGAAATTTGGAATTACTGTTAAACATTAATGTACATATCAGAGAAATAAGAGGTAAATCATTAATGTATCAGTTATATTTTGTTAAAAGTTATAGGGCCTCATTGAATAGCAATTTGGGCAATTCAATACTGCTGTAAATAAGCAGATAACATATTTTTTTGAAAGAAGTTTTTAGTTATTGAAAACCTTGTTTGTGGATAGATATTTATCCACTTAAAACTTCTTTAAAAAAAAAAGTGATGTGGTTATTCACACATGTATTGAATTGGGCAAATTGCAATTGAATAAGGGACATAGTTATTGCTTGTTCTTTTATTTTTTTTCTGTTGACACGGATGCAGATCAAACATGTTTATTTAGTTTTCTCCTTTTTTACTTATCATACTGTACCTTGGTTGAAGTGTGATTTCAATCAGAATGTTTGTTGGTCCTCTGTTGAAATACTTTGTCCGATGGTCTGGTCCTCTGTTAAAAGTCCTCGTGCGATGGTGTAGTCCTCTGTTGAAAGTCCTCGTCCGATGGTCTGGTCCTCTGTTGAAAGTCCTGGTCCGATGGTCTGGTCCTCTGTTGAAAGTCCTCGTCCGATGGTCTGGTCCTGTGTTGAAAGTCCTCGTCCGATGGTGTAGTCCTCTGTTGAAAGTCCTCGTCCGATGGTCTGGTCCTCTGTTGAAAGTCCTGGTCCGATGGTCTGGTCCTCTGGTGAAAGTCCTCGTCTGATTGTCTTCACGCAGTATCTGTTGTAAAAGAAAAATTAAAATGTTATTTGATTTAAATGTATTTGAAATAAAGCAAAAAATTCATAATTTTGGTGTATTGTATCTGTTATGGTTAATTTTTGTGCTATGCTGTTTTTTGTGCAACTTTTTTAAAATAAATTAAATGTATTTGTATATTGCAGTATTTTTTTTTTATACTGTACTTATTAATGTTGTTCTTATTTTGGATATGATTGCAATGTTTTTAGCATTATCCTGTTTTGTGTCCACCACTTTTTTATACAAATGTAGACTTGTTTGTAAGTGTTATAGCTTGGTAAACATTAAAGAAGAATATTAATTTAGTTTGCTATGTGTTTGTGTGAGTTTTTCTACAATCCTGTTTTGTGCCCACCACTTTTGGTATGCTTATTTAGGCTTCTTTGTAAGGCTTATAGGTTCTTAAACATTAAAGAAAAATATTAATTTAGTTTGCTATGTGTTTGTGTGAGTTTTGGTACAATCCTGTTTTGTGCCCACCACTTTTGGTATGCTTATTTAGGCTTCTTTCTAAGGCTTATAGGTTGTTAAATATTAAAAAAGAATATTAATTTAGTTTGCTATGTGTTTGTGTGAGTTTTTATACAATCCTGTTTTGTGCCCACCACATTTGGTATGCTTATTTAGGCTTCTATCTAAGGCATTTAGGTTGTTCAACATTAAAGAAGAATATTCATTTAGTTTGCTATGTGTTTGTGTGAGTTTTTCTACAATCCTATTTTGCGCCCACCAATTTTGGTATGTTTATTTAGGCTTCTTTGTAAGGCTTATAGGTTCTTAAACATTAAAGAAGAATATTAATTTATATTGGCGGCCATTAAACATATATAGTTCATTTCTTTTTTGTACTTGTTATACTTTACCTTGATTGAAGTGTCGAATGACAGAGGGTCCCCTCCTGGCAATCTTAATACGCCGGTCTTCTTGTAGTGTCTGTTTGAAAAAGAAATTTAAATTGTTAATTGTATATTTCTTCTTTTTGATTTAGCAAAGCATGGTCTTTTTGAGCATGTAATCTATTTTTCTAACTTACCTCTTGTTCTTTCTTGGAGTTGTTTAAAAGGGATTGTGGGTCACAATGCACGGTGCAAATTCTTGAGTGACGCTGTTGATGCAGAGTCTGTTTGAATAGTAAAAAAAAGGAGAAAGATAGATCTTTAGGTTATAAATTGAATTACAATAAATTAATGTCATTTAAATATACTTCTGTAATTACTTTCAATTAACATTACTTAGTTTTTGGGCCTACACACATAAATGTGCGTGTCACATATCACTATACATCAATCACATTTTAATAGTTATTTTTTTTTTTTTTTTTACTTTCATTTAAATATAGTTGTTTAATTAGTTTGTATTATTTGTTTAATTAGTTTGGATTAAGATGAGTTAGTTGCCAAGGCTATTCACATGAATGTGCGTGTCACATGTCACTATACATGAACCACATTTTCATAGTTAAATTTTTGTTAATTTTTTTTTTTTTTTGTGCGTGTCACATATCACTATACATGAATCATATTTTAATAGTGAAATGAACCTATTTTTTTGGGGGGGCCTACACACATAAATGTGTGTGTGACATGTGACTATAGATGATACACATATATGTATGCCGTATTTTTTTGCGAGAGACGCAGTTGGCTTTTACGTGTACAATGCAGTGTATTTTTTTCTAAGTCGTGCGTATGTGTGTTAAGCGCGTGTGAGGCGCCTTTGAGGTGTTTTTTTTTAAAGTCTTGCGTGTGTGTGTGTAAGCGGATGTGAGGCGCCTTTGAGTTTTTCTTTGTTCAAAAGTCGTGTGTGTGTGTTAACACAGCCGACATTGGAGCCTCCACCTCTGCAAATGCGGACCCTCGCTTCGCGAGGATCCGCATTTGCGGGGACGTTACGTTGGGTTTTTGTTGGCTGGGAGGTTGTTTTTTTTGTTGTTAAAAAGTCGTCTGTGTGTTAACACAGCCGGCGTTGGAGCCTCCACCTCCGCAAATGCAGACCCTCGCTTCGCGAGGATCCGCATTTGCGGGGACGTTACGTTGGGTTTTTGTTGGCTGGGAGGTTGGGTTTTTTTTGTTAAAAAGTGTGTGGTGGGTGTGTGTTAACACAGCCGAAGTTGGAGCCTCCACCTCCGCAAATGTGGACCCTCGCTTCGCGAGAATCCGCATTTGCAGGGAACTGCGTCCCTCGCATTACGCTGGTGGAGATGAGCCCGCAAGCGTTAGCAACAACTCGCATGCTCACAACTATATATGTGATTAGGCTTTTATTTGCTTTTAACATTTCTGATCGGATGTTTTCTTCCTGCAAGAGTGCATAAAAGCAGCACTCATCTCCACCAGCGTAATGAGCGCCTTTGTAACTCATTGCCTGGCCGCAATCGCGCACCCGCACTTTGCGAGGCCCACGGTTGCGCCTCAAACTGCGGCCCTCATTTTGCTTATTGAATCCAGAGTAAGGCAAACAGTAAAAACCCCCATTGAAACTTAGCCAATTGTATCAAAGGTGGAAAAAAATCATTCCTTCCTAACCCCATTAACTGGCGATCAGATTACTCTCTGGATTAATATTCTCCATTTAATTATACATTTAAATTGTACAACAAAAGCTCCTTTTCCTCTTAACATGAAACCTTAAATATATACAATGAAACGACTTAGCACACTTTTTTAAAGAAATTGTAACATTACAAACAGTAACTTAATGTAGTAACATTTAAACTTGAATTGTTATAAAATTTAACCAAAGTGTTTTGTGGGGCTAATCGTGCTAAAAGGCCACTTCCAAGCCATTTCAATATGTTACTTTGTCTTTGTTTACATTTTTTGTGTTCACTTTTTATTGTTATTGTTGTAATTCTTGAAAATGGCACATAGAGTTTCCTATGTGAAATAGTGGTCCTCTAAAGAGACCGCCAGACATCAAAGTTACCTAAGATTCTTAGAGAAATAGTGGTTCTCCAAAAAGTGACATAAAATGTTGTCCTCAAAATAAAACCACTGTTCTCTATATTTGTTTTTTTTTTTTTGTGTGAATTTGTCCTTGAGATGAAAGCATTGTTGGGAAATGGCACATAGAGTTTCCTATGTGAAATAGCGGTCCTCTTAAAAGAGTCCCAGCAATATCTAAGTTTGTCCTGGAAGTAAAACTACTGTTCTCTATGTTTTTTTTGCCATTTTACAGAGTTTCTTAGTGAAATAGTGGTCCTCTAAAAAGAGTCAGAGTGACATAAAAGTTTGTCCTCGATCAAATAAAACCACTGTTCTCTATATTTGTTTATTTTTTCTTGTGAATTTGTCCTTGAGGCTAAAGTATTTTTCTTGTTTTTTTTTAACATCTCTTGTATTGTTTTCCTTTTGAATTTAAGTAATAGTACCTCATAGTAAACAATGTTTTTTGTAAAAATGCGGCCATCATCTAATAAATCACCCTGACTTTTTTTTTCAATGTTAACTTTAATAGCCTCTGGATTCTTGCATCTTGAAAATGCAACATACTGTTGGCCATTTTGTTCTTCTAAAATGATACCCACAGATTTGAAAGCTTGTCCTTGTGATTTATTAATGGTCATGGCAAATGCCATGATGATGGGAAATTGTTTCCTTTGAAGTACAAAAGGGAAGCTACTTTCACTTGGTGCCAAATCTATTCTTGGTATGAAAACTCTCTCTCCTTTATGCGTACCAGTTAGAATTTCAGCATCTATGAAATGGTCCTTTAATTCTTAAACAATTAATCTGGTCACATTACATAGTCTTTTTTGGGGGTTCATATTTCACAGTAACATGACAATTGCACCTTTCTTTAGTTGCAAAATATGCGGTGGCATTCCAGGTAGTTAATGAATTAATTAATTCAGTTGAAAAGTTTGTCTGACTTTCTTTGTCATCACCAAGTACAGAATAGGCACTGTAATATATTTTTTTTTGGTGCATTTATTATTTTTAATATTTCATTATTGAGAAACAATGCATCCTTATTTTTGAATCTTAGTATTACTTTGTTTGAAAGCTCTGCATAATCCTCGTTATTTATTGTATTTTGGAATATAGCTGATATGAGATCCTGTTTGCAAATCATATGAGATAAAATTTCCACGGTATCATCTGGTAAATTTTGTTTTCACTCTGTTTTTCCTTCTCCAATTTTAATGAGCCAATCATTGAATTCATTTTCTCCTTCTGATCTCATATTTTGTTGTAATTGAAGATGGGTAAATATTTTCCATAGTGTACTTGACTTTATACATGTTCCGACAATGTCTGTTCAATTTCCACGTAGAATGACAGGTAATGTTTATTTAAAATCTCCACCTAACAACATTACCTTTCCACCAAATGGCAAATCATTATCCATGACTTCACGTAACAAAGGTGAATACATTGTAGGGCAATGAATGACATCATTGTAGCTTCATCTATTATAATGAATTTACTTTTTTAATTTGTTTTTGCTTGTAATGATGTCATTCGAATATCCAACACTGATGTTTCCAGAATGGGAACTGGCAGTTTAAATCCACTATGCCCAGTTCTTCCACCTTCTAACAAAAATGTGGCAATTCCAGTGGTTGAAAATTGCAGTGCTATTTGACCATGTGTTGCAGAAACTTTCAGAAACTTTAAAGGTCTCTTGGACTTACAGTTTAAATTCTTGGTGTTATTTTATTTCCACAGCTTTTTCGTTTTCGCCATAATCCATTAACGAAAACATAATTGTAGGAAATGTCAATATATAGCAATTCCCTTGCCTCCAAGTCGTTACAATTTAATTCAAACCATGCAGTTAGTGTAGTTTACTGATGCTCTCTTTGTGCCAAAGCATTACTTTCATTTCCAACATTAAAGTAAACTAAGTGTCTGTGGGGCAAATGTACAGCTAATCGATATACTGCATGTGAGCGTTCATGCATTTCAAATTTGAGAAGACACCACTTTGCTTCTGGCGCATGTCACGATCTGCTTCTTCAAGGGGGCTTGATATGAACCTAGTTCAACCCTACACCAGCAGAATCATGTAGTTCCTGTTCTCTGTGGCACAAAAGATGGCTTCTGAAGAGGTACCGGCAGAGAATACTGCATAGAGGTGACAAGTTGCCCATGGCAAGACACTCCCCAAGTCAGGATACAGCACACAGAAATAGTCTCACACCTTGTTTATGTGAAAACTATCTCTCAACCTTTATTTCATGATCAAAACAACATATTTATACTCTCCAATACCATACCCTTGTGTACATTTGTGTATGTGTGATGTCAGACCATCTGGCTTGCAACCTTTCGCTATCAAAGCTCTTGAGATCAAATTCACCAGATATCTAGTGAACAAACCTTTATGTTAAACTCAAGTGTTTGCTTAGGACTACTTGAAGTACATGCATCTGTCTTGACCCAAGGTCTGTATGTGTGAGTGTGCAATGATCTGCAGCTAACTTCTATGCAGAACATTTCTACCAATTCCACATATGTTCTATATAACATTTTTCCTCTTATAATATATTATTACTAGGATACATAATAACCATGTACAGGCAACATATAACCACACAATAACACATAATCCCAATGTAACAATGTCATGCTCCATTGGACATATTCATAAATTACTGACAATATGAGTCCTTAAACAATTAAATCATGACAGCGCACTTACATATCGAGCATTTACATGAGATGCAAGTTCAACATGTAATAAATCTGTTTGTTCTGAATTTTCTGCACTTTTGATTACTACAATAGCTGTATCATAACCATTGTAAACATATCTGTACATATTTATTGGATTTTATAGAAGTGCAAACTTCCACATTAATGTGTGCATTATACTTCATGAGCAAATGTTGATTGTACGGTACCACATATCTGTTATGTACCTATTTTTTCCACGAATATTGGCATCTTGACCTTCTCTTCTTCTATATAATGGATAGCCATCACAATTAGCAAGTTTTGTCTCTATAATCTTTAGGAAATTCTTTAGTACATTTCTTATTTTCCATACATGGTGACTGTGGATTAATATCTCCACACAGTCCATGAATCATACAATGAGTTACAATCTCATATAGTGTATCATATATTTTGGGATCTGGTAGTTCAGCAATAATGACTGAATCCACTTTGTCACCAGTATCCAAATTATCTTTCTCGTGGAGGATTATAAGGATATATACATGTGAAAGGCCTATTTTTTTAATTTCTATGGTATAAACATAAGCTAGACATTTGCCAAATAACCGAGTTATGGTTATGTCACATATTAATGCAGTTAATTTGATTTTAAAGACTCTTGCCACTAAATCTGGAATCAGTTTGTCCAATTAGCAGATTCTGTACAATCTCTGGCCATTGTGGATTACATGTAAATGTAATAAATAAATCTGGTTTTCCAAATTTAGTTACAAAAGCAATCACATCATTGTATCTTTCTCGCATATTGCGAGGTGATCCTTTGAAAGAAGAAGGTAAAATGATGGCTTTTCCAGCTGGCAGCTCTCTGGTTGTAGCTACCTCAGCGAAATAATCCATCAGTCCACAATAATGTTCTACATGTAGTTTATCTTGTTGATATTTAATGAAGTTTAAATTATTTGCCTCAACTTGCAAATATGAATCAATGATCCATTATTGTGTCAGTGTTCCTCCACATACACATAAAATGGGATTGAATCCATCTTGAATGGCAGTTTGAGCCACTTTAAAGTCAAGCATGGAAATATTATTTCTGACACATACTTTAAAATGTGGGTAACTGTCAATTGTTAATTTAGGTTGCCAACCTGCTTCTCAATGTGTAAAGAAAATGGGATATGTCATTGGATCCAAATTAGAACTTAAGATACTTATGTTAATGAAAGGATGCTCATCATTACTGGGATATATTCTAATATCGCTCTGAAATGGTGGTTCTCCCTCATCATTTTGAAAGACCATTGCAACCTCATTTGATGTTGGCAAGTTATAATGGTGTTTATCAGTATGGCAATCTCTTTTAAGTACCATATTGACTTTTGGGATTGGTAATTGATGTATTTCTGCATTAATTCATTTTTCCTTTTCTACTTCTGACATTTTTTTATAAGCTTGATTGTACGGGTTTTGGGCCATAATTTCATCAAGCTCTATAATCACAAAATGCAAGCATTTTTTTATTTTTTTGAAGCTGCATACGTTGTTCAACAGCTTCCATTGTATCTAGGACAAATAGTTGAGCAAATTTTCTTTTTCTCCCCTTCTTCTGGATGTAAATGAGAAGTATGATGGTAAATGTGTCCTTGTACTTTGAAGCAGTAAGGGCCATGTCCTGGCACATTACCAGCTAAAGTTGCACCCATAGATGCAAAGGATATGGCACTATTATACGATCTTATGTTTAATTTGAATTTTTGGTAGTTAGGGAAAGAAGGCTCTGCCATAATGCTTTCTAAATATGTCAGGAATTGTTGTCTTTGTGGAAGCCTTAACTTGCCTTTTTGACAGCAACTAACAAACTCGCCATCTCTTGGTGTTTCCTGTTGGAAATGATAAGCCCCACAAAACTGCTAGACAATATTCATCATGCCACAATTATGAACCTCTAATGTTAATGATTTAACTAAAGGACAATTGTGAGAATTTCTATCAATCTGACTCTGTAAATCAACATTATAATTGTTATCAAATTGTTCTGATGCATTGTCTAGATGTTTTTGATTTGTGGTTGCCTTCTTGGGCTTAGATGTTACTTTCTCAGCAGCTTGTCTTTTGCTTGCGATTCCCTCGCGTTCTTTTTCACGTAAAATTTTCTTTTCCTCTGGCGTTTGGCGATCTTTCCACCTTTGTAAACGTTCTTGTGTTTGACGTCTTTTCTCTTCCTCTTTGTTTTCGTTATCCGCCATAGTAATCTGTAAATATAAATAGCACATTATATTTGTTTTTTTGTGTTTTTAAATGCACATTTCTTTATTTCACTTATATCTTCTGCTATCCTGTTTCGTGTTAGTTTTGTTGCAGTGCATTATATGAAAGGTGCGCAGTAAACATGATACATCTTTCTATGTTGTATGTGTTAATAAATTTTTTTGTCCTATCCTGTTTTGTGTGCACCAGCATGCCATTATGGAGTTAGGGTTTTGGTGTTAGGCTTAGAGGGTTAGTTAAGTTGCATTGCATGTTCACATAGGTTGGGATAGGTCCTTCTATTTTATATGTGCTTTTAGACTTGTAATACTGTACATCTTGTCTTCAATTTTTTCTATATAAATTCCTGTAGAAATGCTCCGACTCTTCAGGCAGTGTCTGTTGAAAATGTTAAAGAGAGATGCAAATGTTAAATTAAGCTTTCAATGCCTTTTTTTTTTTTAAGAGCATGCAAAACATGATATATCCTTCCATTTTGTATGTGTTCCCAACATTTCTTGTCCTATCCTGTTTGGAGTGCGCCACTGTTGCCATTCGGGGTTTAGGTTATGGGGTGAAGCTTAGAGGGTGTCGCACACAAAAAAGCATAGATCATTCCATTTTGTATGTGTTAACAACATTTGCTGTGCTATCGTGTTTTGTGTACACCACTGTTGGCATTAGGGGTTTAGGTGATGGGGTTAGGTTTAGAGGGTTAGTTAGATTGCAGTGCATTTACACATTGGGGCACACCAATAGGATAGATCCTTCCATTTTGTATGAGT
The DNA here is from genome assembly GCA_027410445.1 of Discoglossus pictus. Taxonomy (NCBI): domain Eukaryota; kingdom Metazoa; phylum Chordata; class Amphibia; order Anura; family Alytidae; genus Discoglossus; species Discoglossus pictus. The sequence continues at coordinate 414,444,690 of CM050164.1, read as the reverse complement.
AAGCATTTCTTGTCCTATCGTGTTTGTTGCACGCCACTGTTGTCATTATGGGCTTATGTTTATGGGTTTAGGCTTACAGTATCAGTTAGATTACAGTCAATTTTGACATTGTCGCACACCAAACAGGATTGATGCTTCCATTTTGTATGTGTTAACAGCATTGCTTATCCTATCCTGGTTGGCGTGTGGCACTGTTTGCATTATAGGGTTATTCTTAGAGGTTTAGTTACAGAATATTGCGGTGCTTTTCCACATTGGCGCAAACCAAACAGGATAAATACTTCCATTTTGTTTATGTTAACAACATTTGCTGTGCTACCCTGTTTGGTGTGCACCACTGTTGGCATTAGGGGTGTAGGTTATGGGGTTAGGCTTAGAGGGTTAGTTAGGTTGCAGTATGTTTTGACATTGACGTACAGCAAACAGGATAGATTATTGTTCTTTTTTGGTACTTGTTATACCTGTTGTGTTGAATTTGTTGTGTATAAATGACAGAGGGTCCCCTGCTGCTGATCTTCCTGCGACCATCTTCAGGCAGTGTCTATTGAAAATGAGAAACCGAAATGGAAATGTTCAAGTAACCATACTATTTTTGTTAAGCAAATGTATTTTTGTACGTTACCTGTTTGGTGTAATTTCTTTTCTGTACATTTCTGCAGAGTTTACAGTCTGCTTTACACCGTGCAGTGCTGCACATCAGTCAGTGACACTCTTCAGGCAGAGTCGGTTGGAAATGACAGAAATATGCAAATGTTGAAATCCATTGTAAATATTAATCATAATTTATTTTGCTAAGAGCATAGATTATTTTGTCAAATGTGTATTAATAAAAGCATTTTTTTTATAGAAGTGTCTCCTGGTTTTTTTTGTCTAAAAGTTTTCAACATTTTACCCCACAGAAACATTTATCTGTGTTTTAAACCTTGTCTATCTGAATAATGTTGGTATTCACAATATTTAAAAAAAAATGTTTTTGTTTGTAATTATTAATTTATTAATTTGATCATTTATGTTTTTTTTCATCTTCCAATACATGAATAATATTCTCTAATTACTTCTGTACATGAATGATGTTAATCTTATCAATATTTATTCATTTTTTATTTATTTTTTTAATTATTAATTTATTAAGTTATTATTAATTAATTATAGCTTACCCTTTTGCTAAAATGTCCAGTCACACTGTTCATCACCTGAGGAGAAATTAAGACATTTTTAGAAAGTCTCCAGTATTTATAGACTGTCAGCTCCAGTAGAAACCGTTAAAACTTAGTGCGCATGCACAATTAGCGTTCTATCTGCCATTTTGTGCAACTTATGTTCTTGGTGCATGGAAAATGGCGTCAATGTTGTATGTGTCACGTGATTTGTTACTGGCAATGTGTTACTGGCTTCGGGTAAGTGTTGCGAGTGCATTGTTGATTTTTACACGCTTGTGCCTCGTTTTCGTTTTTTTAGACTCACATTTTTTGTTCTCGTCTAGGCGATTTTCGTTCATGAAAAAAGGCGAAATATGGCTCAAATTAACTTGCAACCTCACTCACAGGCATCCTGTGAGTGAGGCTGCCCCTGTGCTGTGTGTGAGTTTTTAAGTTAATTTGTGTCATATTTGTGTCTATTTTTGTGTTTTTGGAGTGCCGCTGTTCGTCAGTTAAAGTTGTATTTTTGCAAGATCCGGATTTTGTGCAGCGTCCTGATTTTTGCAAAGTGTTACGAGCCGTATTTTTTTAAACGCGATTTTTTAAAACTTGCATTGCAAATTGAATAATTGAGCTTTCTGTTCATGTGTAGTACCGCAGGTCATAGGGATGATGCGTAAGTCGTACATGGTTGCAGGGATGAGTGAATACGGCGCTCATCTCCACCAGCACAGTGAACGCTTTCAGCGGTCCCTGCCTAAGTCGTACGGGGTCGTAGGGATGAGTGCCTACGGCACTAATCTCCACCAGCGCAATGAGTGCCTTCTGCACTCCTTGCCTGGCCCCAACCGCGGCCATTGCTTCGTATTTTGTTAAGCCCCGGCTGCTGAGAACTATATATGTGATTCTAAGTGGGAGTATGCCTTAGGTATTCTTGAAAATTAAAAAAAAAATGTTAGTGCATCAAAGGGCATAGAAGTTTTGTTGAAGTAAGTTTTGGTCTAAAATTATTTTTATTGCAGTCTATTAATGGATCTAAGTACATTATTTTCTAACATAAAAATTATTTTTACATGTCATCATTCTGGAAACTAGAAAAAAAAATATTCTAAAGTAAATTTTTAATTACGCCATGCCAAGTTTTCCTAATGTCCAGTTCTGTTTAGCTATTTTATCTTTCAGGCACAGGTTCATACCTTATATTCTGCCCTTTAATTTACTGTTGGCCTCTGAATCTATTTTGTCAAATGAAATATCAGAAGCTTCTTTTTCTTTAATGTACTTATTCTTGTGAATAAAAAGATCTCTTCTGGAAACTGGGTCAGCTACAAAACATTTGTCTTTATTAAACGTAGGCTGCTGCATGTCACATGCATACTCCTATATGAGGTCTGAGGTGCAAACAGATGTGGTTGGAAACTCTGAAAGTGGTGACCAAGGCTGCAACTCTGCTCATCTAGACAATGGATTGTCCATATGGCCTTCCTCCACCTTGAGCCAGAGGAGAGTGATCGACCAGAGTGATTAGGAAACACAATTTTTGTTATAATAGCTCCATCAAGTAGCACCATTTATATTGCCTGTGGTCTGGAGCTAGGCTCAATAACACAAACAGAACGTGTGTCTTCAATCACGTTAGAAATTCTCTTTGTGAGGACGAAAATAAATACATACAGCTTTCCCGAAAAGCACATTGCACATTGCAAGATTGAAAACTTGCAGACTTACAATATAAATATAAGTTGCCGTTTCATAATTGCTTAATCAGGAGCATATCCCGGGAATATAATGTTAATAGAAATCCAGGCACGGGCTACTGATCAAAACAATTAGCAGTGACATCATCTGCAGGCCATCGAAAGCTAATATCTATGGAGGAATACCATTTTGCCCATTTTTTATATTCAGACAGTTAAACTATACAAATGTTTTAAAAGAAACACAACATAGTATTCATTTTACTTACCACTTGGTAACAACACTTGGTAAGAAGAGATTGCAAACTTTGCTTCACAAACACTTCTCTAATCTAAGTCATCTTGGCAAATGGAAAACTTGTATGACTAACAGCCACATTAAATTTGAAGCCTGTAGCAGCACCGGTACACCCACAAAGCCTGGGGGGCTTGAAATTCGCTGGAGTTACAGAGTTATTATATTCAACCATGCCGCTACCAATGGGCCGTAGACACAAACCCGTAAATCATACAACTTGATCAATCAGTCAAACATGTAGTTACAGGTTTAGATAAAGCCAATAGTAAAAGAGATCATCATCATTACATCACTGAAAAATGGAAGTTAGATTTCAATCTCTTACGGAATTACGATCGGACCTGCATTCCAGAAATAATGCAATATTAATAAATCAGTAAATATTATATTCTAGTCCATGCGAGTTCTATTAAATGTATTAGCACTTTCATTGCCGGGATCAATATAACACAAAAATTAAACATAAAAAAGTATTTTACATTGCAGATTTGCGAGCTTGAGAATGTGCTATTCATTTTTATACCTAACATCAATTTACCTTTAATATTAAGTACAGTAATGTGTTGATATTTGCATTTACAGTGTTACGTATATGACTTTAACCCACTTGTGGGTCCTCTCTTGTACCCGTAGGCTTTTTGTCTCCATTTGCAGGTTACGGGTCTGAATGCCAGTGGATTCGTAGCAATTTAATAGCGATTTTCTAATGTAATAGTTACGGGCTTGGCAGATCAAAAGTTTTGCGGCAACGGAGTTCAGATTTCGACAGCCCATAGCGTTTCCCCGCCTGTAACCCATAGATCATTTTAATAGGCCAATTTAATATCTGTAAGTCTTGGTGGGCTCTGTTACAGGCTACTGTTTTAGACGTTGGGGGAATTTAATAGAACTGCAGGACTTTTTTGTTTTGTATGTCGAAGTGGTTCCCTTAAAAAGAGCCCAGCAGACTTGTAATTTTGTAAATGGGATATAAACACTGTTTATTGTTGTTGTTGTTGTTTTTTTACTTTTTTTATGTATTCTTGCAGTTATTGAAATTGGCACATAGCGTTTCCTATGTGAAATAGTGGTCATCTACAAAGAGACCGCCAGACACCAAAGTTCGTCCACAGGGTATAACCACTGTTATCTATGTTTTTTTGCCATGTTATAGAGTTTCCTTATCGAAATAGTGGTCCTCTAAAAAGAGTCAGAGTGACATAACATCTGGTCCTCAAAATAAAACCACTGTTCTCTATAGATATATCTCATAGATATAAGAGCACTGTTGCTTTTTTTAATTGGGTTATTTGTAGTGATTAGTTGAATTGTTATTCTTTTTTCTAATTTAATTTACAGTGCTTCATAGTAGACAATGTTTTTTGTAATAATTCGGCCACCATCTTATAAATCACCCTGACTTTTGTTTTTTCAATATAAACTTTAATTTCCTCTCGATTCTTGCATCTTGAAAATGCAACAAACAGTTGTCGATGGGCAAATACTGGTTCTTCTAAAAAGATTCCAATGGATTTAAAAGTTTGTCCTTGTGATGTATTAATGGTCATGGCAAATGCCATGAGGATGGGAAATTGGTTTCTCTGTACAAAAGGCAAAAGTACAAAAGGCAAGCTACTTTCACTTGGTGCCAAATCTATTCTTGGTATGAAAACTCTTTCACCTTTATGGGTATCATTGAGAATTTCTGTATTTATGAAATGATCTTTTAATTCTTGAAAAATTAATCTGGTCCCATTACATAGTCCTTTTTTTTTTGCTTCATATTTTCAGGTAACCTGACAATTGCTCCTTTTTTTTAGCTGCAAAATTTGTGGCGGCATTCTAGATGGAGTTAATGAATGAATAAATTCAGTTGAAAAGTTTGTCTGTTTCTTTGTCATCACCAAGTACACAATCAGCACTGTGATCATTTTTTTGGGGTGCATCTATTAATTTTAATATTTAATTATTCAGAAGCAATGCATCTTTATTTCGAAGTTCATATTAATAATAAGTTCATATTACTTTGGTTGCAAGCTCAGCATAATCGTTGCTAGTTATTGTATTTTGGAATATAGCCAATATAATGTCCTGTTTGCAAATCATTGGCAATGGAATTTCCATGGTATCATCGGGTAAATTATTAATTTGTTCTGTTTTCCTTTCTCCAATTTTGATGAGCCACTCATTGAATTAATTTTCTCCTTCTGATCTCATATTTTGTTCTAATTTGAGGTGAGTAAAGAGTTTTCATAGTGTACTTGGCTTAATACATGTTTCAACAATGTCTGTGCGATTTCCATGGACAACAATAGGTAATATTTGCCTAAAATCTCAACTTTACAACATCACCTTTCCAACAAAAGGCAAATCATTATCCATGACTTCACCCAACAAATGGTTAATACATTGTAGCGTATGGCATGACATAATTGTAGCGTCATCTATTATAATTAATGTACTTTTCTTAATTTTTTTTTGCTTGTAACAATGTCATTCGAATATCCAACACTGATGTTTCCAGAATGGGAACTGGCAGTTTAAATCCACTATGCCCAGTTCTTCCACCTTATAACAAAAGTGTGGCAATTCCAGTTGTTGCAAATGGCAGTGCTATTTGAACTTGTGTGCAAAAGAAACTCATCAATACATTTTTGAGCAAGTCATCCTCTATGCACTTTTTATGGCGTTAAATGCTTGCAATTGTAAGGTATTTAAAGTTGCAAGATTTTCTTGTGTTATTTGGTTTTGAAGCTGAGTGTCATACTCTTCAAAGTTTATTTCATCTATTAGTCCTGGATCTGGCAGATTAAAATTTGCACAGTTTAATCCATGAGAGAGAAAGACCTCTTGAATTTCAATTAATGCTTTTAATTCTGCAATAGGCTCATGGTATTGTTGCAAAAAGTTTCCAGACATATTTGTTTTAAATTTGTCCCACAAAGCTAATGCATTTGAAGCATTTGAGAAGATGCAAATTAATTCAAATTGTTCTCTCATCTGCCGTGGCTTCTTCTAGACATCTTTCCCATTCTGTATCATCAGCCAGGAAGTTTCTGTGTCGCACAGCTAAATGAAATGTGTCATAAACTGTGTCATTAACAGTTCTCAACTGTTCAAAACTTTGTGCACCAGGAACATTTAAAAGAAGTAAACGTAAGCAGGAACATTCAAGGTCTCTTTGACTCACAGTGTAAATTCTAATTCTAATTTTATTTCCACAGCTTTTTCTTTTTCGCCATAATCCATTAACAAAAACATAATGATATGGAATGTCAATGTATAACAATTCCCTTGCATCCTAGTCAGTACAATTGAAACCACGCAGTTAGTAAAGTTTGTCAATGCCAAAGCATTTCTTCCATTTTCTAAATTAAAGTAAACTAAGTGTCTTTGGGGCAAATGTTCAGCTAATCGATATACTGCATGTGAGCGATCATGCATTTCAAATTTGAGAAGACGCCACATTGCTTCTGGTGCACTTACAAGGCAAGCATCTACATGAGATGCAAGTTTGTTCTGGATTTTCTGCACTCTTGACCACTACAGTAGCTGCGTTATAGCCTTTGTAAATATATTTGTAGACATATTTAATGGATTTTATAAAAGTGCAAACTTCCACATTAATGTGTGCATTGTACTACATGAGCAAAAGTGGATTGTATGGCACCACATATCTGTTATCAACTTTTTTCCCACGATTAATGGCATTTTGGCCTTCTCTTCTTCTATATAATGGATAGCCATCACAATTAGCGTAAGTTGTGTCTCTATAACCTTTTGGAAATTCTTTAGTGCATTTTTTATTTTCCATACATGGTGATTGTGGATTAATATCTCCACATGGTCCCTGAATCATGCGATGAGTTACAATCTCATATAGTCTACCATGTATTTCTGAATCTGGTAGTTCAGCAATAATCTCTGAATCTACTTTGTCACCAGTATCCAATTTATATTTCTCTTGAAGGATTATAAGCATATGTGCATGTAGCCTCTTTTTTTTAATTCTATGGTAAAAACCAAACATTTGCCAAATAACTGAGTTATGGTTATGTCACGTATTAATTCAATTAATTATGATTTTGAAGACTCTTTCCACTAAATTTGTTCTATCGAAAGCAGTTTGTCCAATTAGCAGATTCTGTACAATCTCTGGCCATTGTGGCTTACATGTAAATGTAATAAATAAATCTGGTTTTCCAAATTTAGTTACAATAGCCATAGCATCATTGTATCTTTCTCGAATATTGCGAGGAGATCCTTTGAAAGAAGAAGGTAAAATGATGGCTTTGCCAGCTGCAAGCTCTCTATTTGTAGCTACCTCAGCGACATAATCCATCAGTCCACAATACTGTTCTACACGTAGTTTATCTTGTTAATATTTTATAAAATTTAAATTATTTGCCTCAACTTGCAAATATGAATCAATGATTCATTGTTGTGTCAGTTTTCTGCCACATAAAATGGGATTAAATCCATTTTGAATGGCAGTTTGAGCCTGTTTAAATTCAAGCATGGAAATATTATTTCAGACACGTACTTTAGAATATGGGTAACTGTCAAGTGTTAATCTGGGTTGCCATCCGGCTTCCACATTGGGGAAAAAAATGGGATATGTCATTGGATCTAAATGAGTATTTAAGATACTTATGTTGATGTAAGGTTGCTCCTCATTTCTGGGATATATTCTAATATCCCTTTGAAATGGTGCTTCTCCCTCATCATTTTGAAAGACCATTGCAACCTTATTTGAGTTGGTAAATTGTAACAGCACTTATCAGTATGTCGATCTCTTTTAAGAACCATATTGACTTTTGGGATTGGTAAATGATGTAGTTCTGCATGATTTATTTGTTTTTGTTCTATTTCTGACAATTTTTTATAAGCTTGAGTGTATGGATTTGGGGCCATCATTTTATCAAGCTCTATAAAAACAAAGGGTAAGCATTTTTTATTCTCTGGAAGCTGTTATAACAGTGTTTATCAGTATGGCGATCTCTTTTAAGAACCATATTGACTTTTGGGATTGGTAATTGATGTATTTCTGCATGAATTCATTGTTCCTTTTCTACTTCTGACATTTTTTTTATAAGCTTGATTGTACGGGTTATGGGCCATAATTTTATCAAGCTCTATAATCGCAATGTGTAAGCATTTTTTTTTATTGAAGCGGCATACGTTGTTCAACAGCTTTCATTGTATCTAGGACATATAGTTGAGCAAATTTTCTTTGCTCCCCTTTTTCTGGATGTAAATGAGAAGTACGATGGTAAATTTGTCCTTGTACTTTGAAGCAGTAAGGGCCATGTCCTGGCACATTAGCAGCTAATGTTGCACTCATAGATGCAAAGGATATGGCACTATTATACAATCTTATTATTGTTTTAAAATGTTGGTAATTAGGGAAAGTAGACTCAGTCATAATGCTTTTTAAATATGTTGGGAAGTGCTGTCTTTGTGAAAGTCTTACCTTGCCTTTTTGACAGCAACTAATGAACTCGCCATTTCTGGGTCTTTCGTGTTGGAAATGATAAGCCCCACAAAACTGACAGACAATGTTCATAATACCACAATTATGACCCTCTACTGTTAAAGAGTTAAGTAAAGGACAATTGTGAGAACATATATCAATATGATTCTCTAAATCATCATTAGAATTCTTCTCAGATTGTTCAGCAACATTTTCGAAATGCTTTTGTTTTTAGTTGCCTTTTGGCCCTGGAAGTTAGTTTGTCAGCCGCTAGTCTTTTGCTTGCGAGTCTCTCGTGTTCTTTTTGCCGTCAAATTTCTATATGCTCCAGCATCTGTTGATCTGCTCATCTTTTTTGATGTTGTCTAGTTTTACGTCTTTTTTTCTTTTCCTCTTTGTTTTCAGTATCTGCCATATTAATCTGTAAACAAAAGGAGGTTTTTTTTAAATGAACTTTTTGTTAATTTGATTTAGTTATTTTTTTTAATATCCTGTTTAGTGTGCATTATGAGGTTAGCTTTATGAGGTTGGACTTAGCATATCAGTGAACGGTGCACAGCAAACACGATAGGTCCTTCTATTTTATATATGTTAACAGCATTTCTTGTATTATACTGTTTTGTGTGTCAGTGTTGTCATTATGGGTTTAGTTGTGTTTTTTGTGCGCTACTGTTGTCATTGGGTGTTGGGCTTAGAGGGTTGCACACCCAAAATAGTATATATCCTTCCATTTTGTATGTTAACAGCATTGTCCTTTTCTGTTTTGTGTGCACCACTGTTGTCATTAGGGGTTAGGGTAGCCCTTTTTGAAAAAAAATTAGTATACTGTTTTGCATGTGGCAATGGTTTTATTAGGGGTTTACTATGGGATTAGGCTTAGAGTGTTAATTAGGTTGCAGTACGTTTCTTCAAAGGCAGACACAAAGCAGGATGGGTTCTTCCATTTTGTATGTGTAAACAGCAGTACTTGATGCATTTTTTTGTAACTTGTAATACTGTACGTCTTGTCTTCAATGTGTTGTGTAAAAATTCCTGTAGAGATGATGAGACTCTTGAGGCAATGTCTGTTGAGAATTACAGAGAGAGGTGCAATTGTTAAATAACATTTAAATCAATTTGTTTTTGTACTAAGACCATACAAAACAGGATATATACTTCCATTTTGTATGTATTCAGAGAGGTTTAGGTTATGGGGTTAGGCTTAGACAGTGGTGCATACACAACAGGATAGATCCTTCCATTTATTATGTTTTAAGAACATTTTTGTAGTATCCTGTTTTATGTATGCCACGATATATTTTGGTTATGGGGTTAGGCTTAGAGGTTGGTGCACACAAAACAGGATATATTCTTCCATTTTATATGTGTTAACAACATTTGATGTAGTATCCTGTATTGTGTGCTCCAATGTTGGCATTAGAGGTTTAGGTTATGGGGTTAGGCAACACTCTTCGGTAGTGTCTGTTGAAAATGACAGACAGATATGCAAATTTTGAAATAACTTTTCTTTTTTTTTTGACTAAGACTATAGTATTTTTGTTAAGCAAATGTATTTTTGTACATTACCTGTTGGGTTTAATTTGTTCTCTGTAATTATCTGCAGAGTTTACAGTCTGTGTTAAACCATGCAGTGCTGCAAATTAGTCAGTGACACTTTTCAGGCAGAGTCTGTTGGAAATGAGAAAAATATGGACATATTGAAATCCACTGCAAATATCCTACTTTTTTGTTGTTGCTAAAAGCATAATACATTTTTTCAAATATACGTCTAAATAAAAGGTATTTTCTGCTTTAAATGTCTCCTTTTTTATTAGTTTAAAATTTACACCATTTTACCCCACCTAAACATTTATCTGTCTTTTAAAACTTACTATACACAAATAATGTCTTCTAATTGCTTCTGTATATTGTTGTTTTTGACAATATATAAAACACAATTTTTTTAAATTATTAATTTATTAATTAGAACAAACGAGAAGAGAAAGAGCACACCTCTTCCTAGTGTAGTAAGTTTTATTATAGACAAATAAAACCAAACAAATGCACACTCACATGTTTCCACCTCTAACATAAGAGGTATAATTCCATATTGAAAACAGATAGTAATAACTTCCTTAGTTTAGATGGCAGATGAGTGGGGATCCAACTTAAACCTTTTGTCCACCAAAAAATCACTCCTAAAAACAAAGTCTCAATATGAATAGAGGGGGAGGAAAGAGTTGAACACTGAATGGAATATTTTAATATCACTGGTAAAAATAGCTAACTATTTAGGTAGATATATAACCTTATCACCTTCGGTGCTCCTTGCCTGCAACTGCGGCCCTCGCAAGCGTTAGCTACAACCCACAATGCTCACAACTATATATGTGATAAGAAAGTAATACTAATTCCTTATTTTCAAACGTGTCAAACAGTGGTGCTCATTATAATGATACTAGCGACTTGCCCGTCAAAAATTACGAGGCAATAAAATTGTAAGGCATGTCTTGCTGTTTGCCACAGACAGTAATTGTTTTGGTCGTTTGGTGCTCATCGATGAGCGTATTTGGCGCTCATTGCCAGCCTCTCAGTTGGTGTATTTTTTGTTATCAGGGGAGCTTTTGCTCTCGTATGGTCCGCGCTGATCTCCTTTTGGCTCTTATTGCAAGCCTCTCCCCTTGTGTACTTTGTGTCCTATGACCACCGTTGGTGCTCCTTGTGAGGTGCGCAGTGAAGGCCTTTGTCATTTATTGCAATACTGTGTTTTTTTTTCTTCTGTATATGTATTTTTTCATGATATTTAATTAATTAATGAAATTATAAATTAATATACTTTACCTATTTGTAATTAATATATGCAGCAAGCAATATGCTGAAGAGCTAACAATCTGTTTTGATGTTCCTGCAGCATACAATGTAGATTTGCACTGTTGAGCTGAGGTGTAAGTGTCAGCGATGTGTGCAGTTTGTAGTGTAAATAGGCTGCGTGCGCGAGGAAAACCGTTTGTGTAGCTGTGTAGTTCCGCATTCTGTAAGTTGGTACACGGTTGTGGATGATTTTGCTTCCTTGCTAATAGTGTATTTTGTAGCTTGTATGGGTTTGTGTAAAAGTCATATGTGCCTGGCGCTGTTTTGCTGGTTTAGAGGTCGTGTAGCCTCGTTTTCGTTTGTTTCAGCGGCCATTTGCATGCAACCTGACTCCCAGATGTCCTGGCTGCCCCCCCCCCCCCACCCCTTGCTGTTTGTAATGTTTTTTTTTAAATTTGTGTTTGTATTTTGTGTGTTTTTAATGTTTTTCGTTGTGCGCGGTTTGGTCGTTAAGTTCGTATTTTTGCAACGTTGTAATTTTGCATTTTTGTACCTCGTACGTCCTTGGCAAAAGTCATACGTGCCTGGCTGTTATTTGTGGGTTTTGGGTCGTGTAGCCTCCTTTTAATTTTTTTTAGCCGCCATCTTTTTTTTTCGCTTAGCCGATTTTCAAGTTCCAAAATTCCTTAAGTTAGACTTTAATTGGGGGGGCAACCTCACTGGCAGATGCCGTGTGTTCATTTTTAATTAATTTTGTTAGTGTTATTTGTGGATGTCCGCGTTACTGCCGTTAATTCCGTATTTTTGCGAGTTCGATGCAAGTTCGTAATTTTTTTTCTAAGTCTCGCCACTCGTATTTTTTTGTGTAAGTCCGTATTTAGTCATTGCGTGTTATAGTTTTTTTTTCAAAGTCCTGCTTCTGTGGCTGTTTGTAACCGCGAGTGAGGCGCCGTAGAGCTTCACGAGGGTCCGCATTTGTGGCCCGAACTGCGTCCATCGCAAGTTCTTGCAAGCTCGCTTTGCAAGCTCGCAAAGCGTGACAACGACTTGCAGTCTGACAACTATTATATGTAATCACATGCATAGGCCAGAACAATCCCTATTGATAACAATTAAATTGCCTTTTAAAATATATATAGTACAAAAGTTATTCCTTTACTAAATTGTAGCAGAAAAAAACATACTGTATTCAATCATGACATCACACCTCTTAGCCAGGATAACTGATTTCCATGGCATCTAGCATAAGCAAGTCCTGGGTTTAGTCTATTGCTATATTATGCCACTTCATGTCTAGACATGTATAACTGCCTTTTAAACAATCATTAGTCATTAAACTCTTCAATTCTTTATCACATCAGTCACTTAACATTTTATTTATATGTCGAAGCAACCACTTCACTAATGAATTTATAATCATATTTATTTTCACAACCAGCACATTACAAATGTAATCCAGTTATTGTAATAATTATTTCTTACTAGCGAATTGCCCGTCAAAAAATTACGGCAATGAAATTGTAAGGTAGCTAATGCTGTTTGGTGTATAATAATGAAATATATAATACATTAATAAATGAATATACTTTACGTATTTTGAAGCATTGTGTTAAAGAGCTGGGAATCTGTTTTGATGTTGCTGGAGCATTAGTGGTGTGGAGCTGCTGTGTAAGCGTGCTGAATGTGTGCAGTGTAATAGTGTCCGCATTGTCGTAAAATGGCGGGTAATGTGTGGTATGCGTCTTAGTGGAATATCCGTATTTCTTTTGTGGTGTTTTGCGAGTTTCTTGTGGTGTTTTGCGTGTTTAGAGTGCTGTAGCCTCGTTTTCGTTTTGTTCGGCAGCCATTTCTTCTCTCGCTTAGAGAATTTTCGAGTGTCTAAACTCTTTTATTTTGAGTTAAATTAAGGTGTAACTTCATTTTTTGAGGTCCTGGATGCTCCCTCTTGCTGTAGGTAAGCTTTTTATGTATGTGCTGTGTGTATTTATTGTGTTTTGAATTTTTTCATGTTTGTGAGTTGCGGACGATTTTTGCGAGGTCGTAATGAGTGGTAACGTGTCTTGTATGTTGTTTGCGTTGCGACGTAAATTTTGCGAGGGTTGAAGTTGCTGTGTTGTGTTGTTTGCGTTCCAACGTAAAGTTTGCGAGGGTCGCAGTTGCTGGCAAGGAGCGCCTTCGCTGCGCGAGCCCGCAAGCGTTAGCAACAACTCGTACGCTCACAACTATACAGTAGATGTGATTTACAGCCATCATGCAGTGTTTCCATTTTCTGCTATATGTGTCTATTTGCTTAACTTAAATTTACAAAAATCAGCACCTCAGTTCAAAGGTACTCATACTCACCAGGATTTGCAGGTACTCCTACCAGCCTGAAAGCAGAGGTACTTATTTATCTTCTCATAACAACTCAGAAGTTTTTATACTCACCTCAGTTTGGATGTACTCAAACCAGAGATTTTCATTAATCATTCCAAAAAAACACAAATAATAATATTTTTTGTATTTAGAAAAATTCACCCATTGGAGGCACTTATAAAATTTGGCTCAACATCAGAGGCAATCACCTTGGAGGTATTTATATCCCCCCCATATGGCTAATTATATATTGACCCTAACTATAAGAATAAGTCCAAACATTATCAGCGTTATTAAATTGCGATTCGGTAAATTTAAAAGGTCTCTATTTAGGCACACAGCATATTTTATTTACAGAAGTTTTTAGTTAGTGAAGATCTTGCTTTTGGATAGAGATTCACTAACTAAAAACTTCTGTAAAAAAATATGGTGTGTGCTTAAATAGAGCCCTATTAAATTTTACCGAATTGCAATTTAATAAGGATGTTAAAATGGAAGACCTTTATTAATATGTAACTAGGGGAAAATACCACGCTATCAAAAAGAAGAAAATGGTCTGGTCGTAATGCTGTGCTACAAAAGACACATTCTACAACTGCAGATGGACCAAATCTAAACACCAATATAGACTATATTGAGTCACATATATAAAGTTAGCATACCAGCAATGCAAAGACCCCCTTATATATGTCCCTATAGGGATTGGAATCGCTAAACTTATTATTACAACAGAATTTGGGAGGTTGCTCTAGGAATTTGTCCTATTAAGGTTAACTAGGCTTTAAATATTTTTTACATTTTAGCTGTATGAATGTTTTTGTCCTTTGGTTTTATTTTTGTTTCAATAGCCCATTTATTTGTGGCTTGTTTGGTCTTTATTACAGGGATTTAGCAAGATTTTAGGGCACACTGTAGCCCTTAGATAGGAGGTCCCAATAGGGACATAGGATTAGTGAGTTTGGGTTCATTTAGGGCCTTGTACTTGTCTATGTCATATATGATATGTCTGGAATTTGTTAACCACAGTATGGAGGCATAGCCCCTTTGGTCTATTTTGTATTACTATCACGAGTTATGGTCTTATTATGAAGGTCTTATATAGGTCTGTGTATTGCATTGCTGGTATGCTAACTTTCATCCTTATTAAATTGCGATTCAGAAAATTTAAAAGTGCTCTATATAAGCACACAGCATATTTTTTTACAGAAGTTTTTAGTTAGTGAACTTCTATACAAAAGCAAGGTCTTCACTAACTAAAAACTTCTGTAAATAAAATATGCTGTGTGCTTAAATGGAGCCCTTTTAAATTTACTGAATCGCAATTTAATAAGGCTATTTGTATATGTGATTCAATGTAGTCTATATTGGTGTTTAGATTTGGTCCTACTACCAGGCAATTTTCTTGCTTTTTAATAGCGTTGTATTTTCTCCTAGTTACATATTAATAAAAGTTTTCCATTTTAAAAGTTTGTATTCTATTTAGTTTCAAGCACTGGACCATAATATGACCCTAACTGAGTAGGTTGTTATGTGTATAAAAGCCCCGCAAGGACAAATAATTTTTTAATCGCTGATGGGCAAAGGGTATAAAAGCTGTCAATCATTACAATATCATATCACACAGATATATAAATATCCCAAACATAAAAATAATATATATATATATATATATATATATATATATATATATATATACATATATATGTTATTTTTATGTTTGGGATATTTATATATGACCAAACATATATATATATATATATATATATATATATATATATATAAATATATATATATATATATATATATATAAATATATATATAATGAAAATGTATGCAGATACACAAGTGAAAAACTAAGAAACCACCTCTAATACATCAACTTTATACAAAGAAACATCATCTAAATCACCAAAGAGTAAGCCTCCTTCAACAACTGAAGGAGAGCAGCATATATGAAGCTGAGCATGTAGAAAAATAAATATATCTTCACAAGAAACAACAACATGAATTTATAAAAAGTTAAATTAAAAAACTCAGCTGCCTCTTCCAGCAAAACAACATACAAAAGCGAAAGGAATTGAAAAGAAATGACCCAAATTTAACCCTGAATTCTACTAGCAACAAATCTAAAAACCTACCAACTCAAACAAATAGTTTTTCTGAAAAATATACAGAACACACAGAAATTATAAATCTCTCAGACCATCAACTATCAAAAGCAGACACCTCTGTTCTCTCCAAAGGATTGTCTTTCTGTCCAGACATAAAACTAGATAAAATACAACTATA
The DNA here is from genome assembly GCA_027410445.1 of Discoglossus pictus. Lineage (NCBI taxonomy): Eukaryota > Metazoa > Chordata > Amphibia > Anura > Alytidae > Discoglossus > Discoglossus pictus. The sequence goes on along the minus strand of CM050164.1, from coordinate 414,428,670 downwards.
CTCAGACATAGAAGAATTCTTCAGGAGATTAAGACTGGCAGAATTTTTCCTCAACAAGGGACATACCACAACATCATTAGACTGTCACAAGAAAAAATAAAACATATTTCAACTTACAACCTGGTCGTAACACGAAACTGGACAGTTATATAGAAAGCTTTTGCCTGAGAACTGCATCCATTATAACAACGCAATATGAAAGAGACTTGCACATCCTTACTCCATCAAAAATGAACTGCCGTAAAGATTTAAAAAAAAACAACCCCAACATCACCATCAAACCGACAGACAAAGGAGGTGCAGTTGTTATCATGAATACTCAGGACTACATAAATGAAGCCAACAGACAACTGTCAGACAACACCTACTACAAGAAACTATATACTATATACAAGACACTACTGACGTTCCCAATAAACTCATAAAGTCAGATTAAAGACCTACCTGCTAACACACTACTTGTTACCATGGATGTAGAGTCTCTTTATAGTAATATCCCACACAAAGATGGCATTGAGGCATGTTTTAAGGTTCTTTCAACAAACATGCAAAATAATAAATATGGCCCTGGTATTATTGTTAAACTAATAGAATATATCCTTACCCACAACTATTTTACTTTTAACCAAGACAGTTACCTATCTACAGTTGATGGGGACTGCCATGGGTACCAAAATGGCTCCACAATACGCAAATCTATTTATGCCCAATCTAGAAGAAACATTCTTATCCCTATCCATTTACAAACCATACAAATACTACCATTACATAGATGATCTGTTCATCATATGGACAGAAAGAGAAAGCAAACTCAGATACTTTCATAGTTCATACAACACCTTCCATTCATCTATAAATCTTAAAATGGATTTCCCTACAGAACAGGTAACCTTTCTAGACACTACTATATCATCACCAATGGCACTATCCACTCATCTGTATATAGAAAACCCACAGACAGATGTAATTACACACACAGCTCCAGTTTTCATCCCTCCCACACCAAACAAGCCATCATCCATAGTCAAGCTATTAGATACCATCGGATTTCCACAAACACTGAAGACTGTGATAAAAAAAAATAAAAAAAAATGAATCTTTCAAACAAAAGGGTAACAAACCCTTTATTATTACCCAAAAAATGACCACTGCCATCAAAATACCCCGTGAACACACCTATTAAAGTACAAAACAAAAGAAACGATTTCACGTATACCTCTAGTGACCACATACTATCCAATTTTAGAGAAAATTAGAAAAATAATCAAAGATTTACAAACATTACTAATTGAAGATATAAAATATACATTCCCCAAACCTCCCATCCTTGCATTTAAACAACCGCCAAACCTGAAACAAAAACTGGCCAATGAAAATTGGCCAATGAACAACTAAAAAAAAATTGAACTAAACCTTGTAAGAAACGTTCCTGTAAATTATGCCAAAACATTTATAATGATGATACAGCCACACATAACAACAAAACGTATAACATCAAAGGATCATATTCATGTACATCGTTCAATGTGGTTTATACAATACAATGTAATTTATGTGACACAGGCTGTTACATTGGAAAAAACGGCCAAAAAAAGCATTTAAGGATGAATTTACACAGGCATTCAATAAGGAAGCATAATGAAGACAGTTAAACTGGCCCAGTGGGACACCATTTTAGCCAGAATTACCACTCTATCCAAAACTTAAAAGTCAAAATTTTTAACATGAAAATTTAAAAGCATCCAAGAGAGAAAAGCATTTGAAATAAAGATGATCACATTCTTCAACACTAAAAATACAAGACTTAATATGGACTTGGGGTTTCTAACAAATTATCAGAATCTCATGTGATTTTTTTCCTCTTATACCATAACAGACTTAGCACTCTTAGTGTGGTGTTTGTTCAACAGGAAAGATATCACTGTGGACTACAGTGCTCTGTTTTTTCATATATATTTTGAAGTATATGTGTATATAATATGGATATATATGTTTCCTTTGCTATGTTGTGTTTATTCCCCATATATGTATTTACCTGATGATGTCAGATGCTGTCTCTACTCTATCTGCATCTGCTGTTATTATTCAAGCTGAGGGATCCATCTCATGTTAGTATTGCTTGAGACTTGATAAAGAGAGGTTGAGCCTCTCGAAAAGCTTGTCATTATAAATAAGACGTTTGTCCAATACAAAAGGTATCACATATTATTACAATACTCATTATTAATCTACTAACGACTTGCCCTCTCTTAAGCTCTTCATTATAAATAAGACGTTTGTCCAATACAAAAGGTATCACATTTTATTACAATACTCAATATTAATCTACTAGCGACTTGCCCGTCAAAAATGACTGGGCAATAAAATGTTAATGCTGTTAAAGCTGTTTGCCACACAATGTGAGTCTCCGACATTCTAAACCTTTTTGTTATGTACAAAAATGTACATTTTTCATATATTTTTTTTTTTTTACTTTCAACTTGTATCTCACCAACAAGTAAACCATTATTTTTGAATAATATTAAGTATTTTAATGCTCATATATGCAAGAATATTATAACAATTGCTGAAGTTTTGATAAATACATATTGTAAACCATAACATAAAACTTTATAACATGCAACTTATATTTGAAACAATGTTGAACCATTGTTTTAATAATACTAACATTTTTAATTTATAGGTATGCATGAGTACCATAAGAATAGGTAAACTTTCTCTGAATATGTATTTGCAACCATTACACAATGCTTTGTTACATTCAACTTTTATTTAAAGTACAAGTAAACCACATAGGTTTTGAATCCAGAGGAAGACAAACAATGAAAAACCCCATTGAAACTTTGCCAATTGTATCAAAGAGGGAAAAAAAGAATTCCTTCCTGACTCCATTAACTGGCGATCAGATTACTCCCTGAATCAATACTCTGTATTTAATTATAAATTTAAATTTATTAACAAATGGTTATCCTCCTACTAAAATAAATCCTTAACTATATACAATATACAATGAAACAACTTTGCACACCTTTTAAAATACAATTTTAAATAATTGTATGAAAATGCCACCTAATTGTTTTGTGGGGCAAATCGTAAAAAGGTAAATTCTAACACATTCCAATATGTGACTTTTTCTTGTTATTGTTGTAGTTCTTGAAAATGGCACATAGAGTTTCCTATGTGAAATAGTGGTCCTCTAAAAAGAGACTGACAGACATAAAAGTTCATCCACGGGGTATAACCACTGTTCTCTATGTCCATGTGCAAATACAGGTTCCTGTAAAAAAATACCCACAGACTTAAAAGTTTGTCCTTGGGATTTATAAATGGTCATGGCAAATGCCATGATAATGGGAAATTGTCTCCTTTGAAGGACAAAAGGCAAACCACTCTCACTTGGAGCCAAATCAATTCTTGGTATAAGAACTGGTTCACCTTTATGGGTACCATTCATAATTTCTGCATGTAAAAAATTATCTTTTAAATCCTTCACAATTAATCTGGTCCCATTACAAAGTCCTTTTTTTGGATTCATATTTCCCAGTAGCATGACATTTGCCCCTTTTTTAAATTGCAAAATATATGGTGGAATTCCAGAGGGAGTTAAAGAATTCAAAAATTCCATTGTAAAGTTAGATTCACTGTCTATGTCATGTGCCAGAACTGAATCTGCAGTGTAATAATTTTCAAGGCATCAATATTTTTTGATGTTTATATGACTTTGCTTGTAATGTCTGAGTAATCCTCGTTATTGATGTTATTGAGAAAGATTGTCGATATTAGTGATTCTTTGCAAATCATTTCTGATGGGATTTGAACAGTATCATCTTGTAAATTAGTTATTTTTTATGTCTTCCTTCTCCAATCTGAATTAGCCAATCATTGAATTGATTTTGGCTTTCAGATCTCATATTTATTTCTAATTTAAGATGTGTAAATATTTTGCACAGTTTACTTCTCTTTATACAGGTTTCCACAATGTCAGTTCTATTGCCATGTGGCTTCACAGGTAATGTTTGCCTAAAATCTCCTCCTAACAACATCACTTTTCCACCAAATGGCAAATCATTACACATAACTTATTTTAATAACCGATCACTACATTTCAGGGCACGACACAACATCATTCTTGCCTCTATTATAATTAATTTACTTTTGTGACATTTTTTGGCTTGTAATGAATTATTTCGAATATCCGACACTGATATTTCTAGAATGGGAACTAACAGTTTAAATCCACTATGCACAGTTCTGCCACCTTCTAACAAAAGTGCAGCAATTCCAGTTGTTGCAAATGGCAGCGCTATTTGACCCTGCACTCGAATGCAACTCATCAATAAAGTATATAGATACATTTTCCCTGATCCACAAGGGCCATCTAGATAGAAATAATGCTCTTTGCGCATGTCATTGTCTTTTGCGTTTGTAATGGCGTTAAATGCTTCCAATTGTCTTCACACATATGTAATTGTAAATGTTTCCCACAAAGCTAATGCATCAGGTACATTGCAAAAGATGCAAATTAAATCAAATTGTTCTCTCATTTGGAAAGTATCATAAACTATGTCATTCACTGTGTGTAAATGTTCAGAACTTTGTGCACCGGGAACATGTAAAAGAAGTAATCTTAAGCTGAAATGTTCAATATCTCTTGGACTAACGGAATAAATTAGTGGGATCATTTTATGATTATCTTTTTTTTATGATTATCACATTGCTTTTGGTGCACTTACATAGCGAGCATCTAAATAAGAGGAAAGTTCGTCATGTAAAACCGGATTGTCTTGTTCGTTTTATGCACCTTGCACAACAACAGTTGTATCATATACTTTGTATATATATTTATACACATATTTGATGTATCTGACAGAAGTGCAAGCTTCCACATTTATGTGTGCATTGTACTTCATCAGCAAATGTTGATTGTATTGAACCACATATCTATTATCGACTTTTGGCCACGGATAATAGTTGTTTGTCCTTCTCTACTTTTATACAATTAGCATAAGTCTGCATCTGAAATTGTTTTGGGAACTCTTTTGTGCATTTTTTATTTTCCATACATGGTGAATTTGGATTGATATCTCCACATGGACCATGTATCATTCTATGAGTTACAATCTCATAAAGCTTTGAATGTGTCTGTGGATGTGGCAGTTCAGCAGTAATTACTGAATCCACTCTGTCTGCTGTATTCAATGTATCTTTTTCTTGCAAGATTAAAAGTATATGAGCATGTGGCAGGCCTCTTTTTTAAATTGAATGGTATAAACAAAAGCCACACATTTCCCAAATAAGTGTGCTTTAGTTCTATCATGAATTAATGAATTTAGTTTTATTTTGAATACTACTCTATCCACCAAACTTGGTAGGTCAGAAGTATTTGTCCAAGTTTGTGGATTACTTGTGAATCCACAAACTTGTGAAAAAAGTTTATGGATTACTTGTGAATGTAATTAATACATTTCCTTTGCTCTCCTGCTTCTGGGTGTAAATGTGAAGTCCGGTGGTAAATTTGTCCTTGTACTTCAAAACAGTAAGGACCATGTCCTGGGACATTTTTTGCTAATGTTGCACCCATTGAAGCAAATTAAATTGCACTGTTATAAGACCTAATGTTTTTTTTTAATTGGTATAATTTGGAAAGTTTGGATAACTCATTATACTTTCTAAATATTCTGGAAATATGTGTCTTTTTGGAAGTATTACCTTACCTTTCTGACAGCAACTAATACACACTCCATCAGTTGGTCTTTCCTTCAGAAAATGATAGGCCCCACAAAACTGACAAGTCACATTCATTAATCAACAATAATGAGTTTCTACTGTTAGGGCTGTAAATAGAACACTAGCATGAGCTTCCTCAACATAGATATTACTACAACTCTCATTATCTTCATTGGTTTCATGAGGCAATTTTGGGTCATTAGGCAATGTTCTACAGACCTTTTTTTTGTTAACTTTTTCTTTTCTTTGAGGCTCCAGCACACTTTGTGCTTTCCTAGTGATTTTTCTTTTATTTAGAAGTCTATGTTGATCTTCTTCTCTTAAGCATTGCAAAGTCTCTGTGGACTGTGCATCTCTCCATCTGTGTTTCCGTTCCCTTGACGCTCTTCGTTTACGTTCGTTCTTATCTTCTGCGTTGTCCACCTTTGTAATCTGTAAATGTAAATGTAGGTGTAAGATATATACGGTATATATTTTTTTATAGTACATATTTTTTTGACCTGTCATCAATGCAAAACCTAAATAGCAGCAAGGAATTGTTAAAATTACTTGAAATGCATTTATAGTGTTTTCATAAAATGAATGAATTAATCAATCAATCAATGCATTATTTTTAATTTGCATAGATGAAAAGCTAAAGAGCTAAGTATATATATATATATTGATCACTAATTAATGTTAATTTTTTTATAAAGAATTATGAAGTAATTAATAAATGAATATACATTAATGAAATAATCTAAAACTGTCATCAATGCAAAACATAAACAGGTAATCATGTGTTCCTAAAGAAGGGCAAACACAAAGAGCTATGAGCAAACTATAGATTGGGCTGAAAATAATTTTTTATGTTTTTATTAAATGAATTAATAAATAAATGAAGTTGTGAGGTGTAATTGTCATTCATTAAAACATAAATAGCTAAGCATATATGTATTTATATATATATATATATATATATATATATATAAATATATGTTTTTAATTATTGATTAACAATTAAATAATAAAATAATATACGTTAATTAATTAATCAATAACTGTCATCAATGCAAAATAAAAATACTTAATCCTATTTTCCTAAAAAATGTTCAGTTAAATGCATTAAAAAACATAAAATGTAGCACGTCATAATATTATAAACTGATTTAAATATTTAAGTGCTTTGAGGGTCCTATCGCTGTTAGTCAATGAGCAGGAACAGAGATATGTAAGTGCATTTGAAAATGTACCTAATTTTTGGGCAACTTTAAACTAATTTTTTTGTTGTTGTTTAATCATTAAGAATTAAGAATTAATCAATGAATGTACGTTAATGTTCATTACTTCAGATATGTAAATGCAATATTAAATGTATGCATTGTAAAATAGACAATTTTTTTTTAATAATGATTCCTGATTAATAATTAATTAATTAAAATAAACGTTAATTCATTTATTATTCAATAACAGTGATAAATGGAAAACAAAAAGCCCAAATCCTTATGTCCTTAAAAGCAGCATCATTAAATGATATACCTGTAAAGGTGAAGGTATTGCAGATGAAATGCTGCAAACATCATTCTGTGTATTCAGTCAGCTGCAGAGATGATCAATGAAACTGTAAAATAAAATGAAAATAATTTGTAATGTTTGAATCCAATTCATTAATCATTCATTAAGTGTATGATGTTTAATTGGCATACATGCAAAAGGTAAAGGTGTAAGCATGGATATATTCATAAATAAATGCACTATAAAATATTAAATGTAGCAGGTGTCGTAATCTGATAAAATGATTTCAATATTTAACTGCTTTGAGGATCCTATCCCTGTCAGGCAATGAGCAGCAACACAGAAATATAAGTGAACTGTAAAATGTTCATATTTTTGGGGGGCAGTTTAGATTTTTTTTTATTATCACTAATTAATGACTACTTAAGTAATTAATGAACATTAATTATTGAGCAGCAACAGATAAATATAAGTGCACTAATAATTGAGCAGCAACACAGTAATATCAGTGCAGTGTAAAATGTACATATTTTTTGATCCAGTTTGATTCTTTTATTATGACTAACTAATTACTAATTAAGTAATTAATGAACATTAATAAGTAATTAATCAATGAATAAATATATTAGAAAGAGTAAAGCATTAATATATTCATAAAGTAAATGCAGTCACAAATATACAATTATTTTTTTCATAATGATTACTAACTAATCATTACTAAATTAATGTCCATGGAAAAGGAATTAATCAATTATTAAATATATTTGAAAGCGTTAACCATTAATGTATTCATGAAGTAAAAACATTGTAAAATCAAAGATTGTACATATTTGGTTTTAATAATATCTATTGTTTTATTAATAAGTAAATAATGAATAAATTAATATACTTTACCTATTTATAATTAATAGTCAGCAATCAATATCCTGAATAACAATCTCTTTGGATTTTCTGGCAGCAGAATGTCCAGTCATCACCTGAGGAGCAAGTGTGCCCTATATATAGTCCACGTGCGCAAGAAAAAAAACGTTGGTTTAGGAGGGAAAGATACCTTTTCAGAATCATATGTTGAAAATCATGTGTAGATTTCCAAGTTAGTGTTGTAAAATAGCGTCGATATTCTATGTGTTACACGATCCCCGAGCATTTTCCGTGCTTCCTAACTGTGTATTTTTGTACCTCGTACGTCCCTGGCAAAGTCGTACGTGCCTAGCAGTGTTTTCCGCGCCTCGGGGTTGTGTAGCCTTGTTTTCATTTTCTTCGGCCGCAATTTTTTTTCTTGCTTAGGCGATTTTCAAGTTCTGAAACTCATTAAATTCGACTTAAATTTGCGTGCAACCTCACTAACAGATGTTGTGGCTGTCACCCATGCTGTGTGTGAGTTTTTTTTGTATGTTAGGCTTTTTGTTGTTTTTGGATGTACGCCTTTCGGCCGTTAACTTCGTATTTTTGCGACCTCATAATTATTTTTTATCAAGTCCCGCAGGTCGTATTTTTTTTTCTAAGTTGCGATGTGTTTTTGTTTCTAAGTCCCGCGGATCGTCGTCCGTCCTTGGTAAATTCGTACGTGCCTGACGGTGTTTTCCGCACTTCGGGGTCGTGCAGCCTCGTTTTCATTTTTTGCGTCTGACATTTTTTTTATCGCTTAGGCGATTTTCAAGTTCCGAAATTCATTAAATTCAACTTAAATTTGCATGCAACCTCACTGACAGATGTCGTACCTCTCCCCTTATGCTGTGTGTGATTTTTTTTTGTATTTTACAGTGTTTTTATTGTTTTTGGATGTACTTGTTTCGGTTTTAACTTCATATTTTTGCCACCTCGTAATTATTTTTTCTCAAGTCCAGCGGCATCGTATTTTTTTTTCTAAGTCCCGCAACATGGTTTTTTTTTTGTCCCGCTTTTCTGGGTTGATATTCACCGTTAGCGAGGCACCGTAGCGCCTACGCAAATGCGGACATTCGCTTTGCGAGGCCTTTGGCTCATTGTAGTTTATGCCCCTCTCCGCAAATCTTGCCAAAATTTACTTGGAAGTCTCTCCAAGTGCCTGAAAGATACCTTCACCCCACCCCCCCTCATTGCCCCAGTAAATTCAGAAAATTGCTTCTTCTAAGCCTGGATGCCTTCAATCTGACACTATGAAGTAGCAAATACCTACCGCTAGCCCTATAAGCCTGCATTTCCACTGTTACACATACATGACGTTTGATGACGTGTGTAAAACAAGTATATGTTGGCTGTTATAACAAAGCTGGCATACTTAACACACAATGAATTTGCACAAGCCAGGACACCCACCCATAGTCATTGTTTTGATCTTATCGGATCAATGTGGGGCTGTGTATGTGTATTTATATATACTAATTAGGTACAAAGTAAACCAACGAAAGAGGTTTTTCTCCTGTGGATCTTAATCCCGCCTCCTATTCACTGACAGGTGATGGGGATCAGTCAATGTGTATCAAGCTAGATTGGATCATACCAAAGTAACAGTTGTAAGACTCAGTTTCTGTCCTGCTTGATTCACAAGTGCAGCTATTGTGTCCTAAACTGCTGCAGCTATTCCTTTCTGAGACGTTTTCCCTGCACCTACTACTCTGCTCTGTTCCAGCATTTACCTCCTGCCTTCAACTCCTAGTCTACTTTGAGGACCTGTGGCAGAAAAAAAACTAATGTTGCTGAGCACATGAAATTAAAAAACGTACTCGGAAAACATACCCAAACTCAATAAAACTTCATGCGGCACGTAACACACATCCTACTGTACATAGCACATGCAAAATCGCGGACATTTTCTATGCGAGAAGTAACTAGCTTGCGCAAAATGGCGGCTGCAAAACAGGGTAGCAACAACAAAAAAAAGGGCTGACCTAACCCCTAATGGTGCACACAAAACAGAAAGAAACAATGCTGTTAACATATACAAAATTGAAGGATATATACTAATTTTGGTGCGCAACCCTCTAAGCCCAAGTCCATACCCTAAAAACCTAATGACAACAGTAGCGCACAAAAAAATACAACTAAAGTCATCATGACAACACTGCCACACACAAAACAGGATAACACAAGAAATGCTGTTAACACATACAAAATAGAAGGACCTATCATGTTTGCTGTGCGCCTTTCACAAAATAGACTGCAACCTAAGTAATCTGCTAAGTCGAACCTCATTAAGCTAAACTCATAATGCAAACAGTGGTGCACACAAAACAGGATACAAGAAAAAAAAAATACAAAAATAACAAAAAGTTTAGTTAAAACAAATAATTAAAGGAACAAAAGTAGTAATGGACTACTTTTATTTACAGATTAATATGGCAGATACTGACAAGAAACGAAAAGATGTCAAACTAGACTACGTCAAAAAACATGGGCAGATCATCAGACGCCTGAGCAGAAGGAAATTCTAAGACAGAAAGAACGAGAGAGACTCGCAAGCAAAAGATTAGTGGCTGACAAACTAACATCCAAGCCCAAGAAGGCTACTAAAAAACAAAAGCATTTAGAAAATGTTGCTGAACAATCAGATAAGAATTCTAATGATGAATTAAAGAGTCACATTTATATATGTTCTCACAATTGTCCTTTATTTAAATCTTTAGCAGTAGAGGTTCATAATTGTGATAATATGAATATTGTCTGTCAGTTTTGTGGGGCTTATCATTTCAAACAGGAAAGACCCAGAGATGGCGAGTTCGTTAGTTGCTGTCAAATAGGCAAGGTATGACTTCCACAAAGACAACAATTCCCAACATATTTAGAAAGGATTATGACACAGCCTTCTTTCCCCATCTACCAAATTTTCTAATTAAACGTCAGATTGTATAATAGTGCTATATTCTTTGCATCTATGGGTGCAATATTAGCTGGTAATGTGCCAAGACATGGTCCTTACTGTTTCAAAGTAGAAGGACAAATTTACCATCGTACTTCTCATTTACATCCAGAGGAAGGGGAGCAAAGACAATTTGCTCAACTATATGTCCTAGATACAATGGAAGCTGTTGAACAATGTATGAAAATAAAAAATGCTTACCCATTGTTTTTATAGAGCTTGATAAAATTATAGCTCAAAACTCATACACTCAAGCTTATAAAAAAATATGTCAGAAGTAGAAAGGAACAACAAGTGCATGCAGAAATACGTCAATTACCAATCACAAAAGTCAATATTGTTCTTAAAAGAGATCACCATAGTAATAAACGCTGTTATAACTTGCCAAGAGGGGGAATCACCATTTCAGAGGGATATTAGACTATATCCCAGAAATGATGAGCAACCCTTCATTAACATAAGTATCTTAAGTACTAATTTGGATCCAATGACATATCCCATATTTTTTCCACATGGTGAACCAGGTTGGCAACCCAAATTAATACTTGACAGTTACCCAAATTCAAAAGTACGTGTTAGAAATAATATTTCCATGCTTGTATTTAAAGTGGCTCAAACTGCCATTCAAGATGAATTTAATCCCATTTTATGTGAAGGAAAACTGACACAACAATGGATCATTGATTCATATTTGCAAGTTGAGGCAAATAATTTAAACTTCATAAAATATCAACAAGATAAACTACGTGTAGAACAGTATTGTGGACTGATGGATTATGTCGCTGAGGTGACTACAACCAGAGAGCTGCCGGCTGGCAAAGCCATCATTTACCTTCTTCTTTCCAAGGATCTCCTCGCAATATGTGAGAAAGATACAATGATAACATGGCGTTTGTAACTAAATATGGAAAAGCAGATTTATCTATTACATTTACATGTAATCAACAATGGCCTGAGATTGTACAGAATCTGCTAATTGGACAAACTGCTTCTGATAGGCCAGATTTAGTGTCAAAAAATCAAATGAACTGAATTAATACGTGACAACATCATAACTCAGTTATTTGGCAAATGTCTGGATTTATGTTTATACCATAGAATTAAAAAAAAGAGGCTGTCCACATGCACATATTCTTATAATCCTTCAAAAGAAAGATAAATTGGATACTGATGACAAAGTGGATTCAGTGATTATTGCTGACCTACCAGATACAGAAATACATGGTAGACTATATGATATTGTAACTCATCTTATGATTCATGGACCATGTGGAGATATTAATCCACAGTCACCATGTATAGAAAATAAGAAATGTACTAAAGAATTTCCAAAAGATTATTGAGACAAAACTTATTTAATTGTGATGGCTTTCCATTATATAGAAGAAGAGAAGGCCAAAATGCCATTATTCGTGGAAAAAAGTAGATAACAGATATGTGGTACCATACAATCCACATTTACTCATGAAGTAGAATGCACACATTAATGTGGAAGCTTGCACTTCTATAAAATCCATTAAATATGTCTACAAATATATTTACAAAGGCTATAATGCAGCTACTGTAGTGGTCAAAAGTGCAGAAAATCCAGAACAAACTGAGTTATTACATGATGAACTTGCATCTCATGTAGATGCTCGATATGTAAGTGCGCCAGAAGCAATGTGGCATCTTCTCAAATTTTAAATGCATGATCACATGCAGTATATCGATTAGCTGTACATTTGCCCCAAAGACACTTAGTTTATTTCAATGTTGTAAATGAAAGAAGTTCTTTGGCACAAAGTGAGCATCGACAAACTACACTAACTGCGTGGTTTTAATTAAATTGTAACGATTTGGAAGCAAGGGAATTGTTATATATTGGCATTCCCTACCAATATGTTTTCATTAATGGATTATAACGAAAACGAAAAAGCTGTGGAAACAAAATAATACCAAGAATTTACACTGTAAGTCCAAGAGACCTTGAAAGTTTCTGCTTAGGTTTACTCCTTCTAAATGCTCCTGACGCATAAAGTTTTGAACACTTGAGAACTGTTAATGACATAGTTTATGAAACATTAAATTTAGCTGCATGACACAGAAACTTCCTGGCTGATGATACAGAATGGGAAAGATGTCTAGAAGAAGCAGCACTATGTCAAATGCCACGGCAGATGAGGGAACAATTTGCATTAATTTGCATCTTCTCAAATGCTCCAAATGCATTAGCTTTGTGGGACAAATTTAAAACAAACATGTCTGAAGACTTTTTGTAACGATACAATGAACCTATTGCAGAATTTAAATAATTACTTGAAATTCAAGCTGTCTTTCTCTCTCACGGATTAAGTTGTGCAAGTTTTAATCTGCCAGATCCAGGACGCATAGATGACATAGACTTTGAAGACTATGACACTCAGCTTCAAAAACAAAGAACAGAAGAAAGACTTGCAACTTTAAATACCTTACAATTGCAAGCATTTAATACCATTAAAAATGCCCTAGATGATGACATGCTCGAAGAGCATTATTTCTATCTCGATGGACCTGGTGGATCAGGAAAAATGTATCATTATAATTTCTTGATGAGTTTTGTTCGAGCACAAGGTTAAATAGCACTGCCATTTGCAACCACTGGATTTGCCTCACTTTTGTTAGAAGGGGAAGAACTGTGCATAGTGGATTTAAACTGCTAGTTCCCATTCTGGAAACATCAGTGTCGGATATTCGAATGACATCATTAGAAGCAAAAAAAAAAAAAAAGTTAATTCATTATAATAGATGAAGCTACAATGATGTCATGCCATGCCATACAACGTTTGCTACGTGAAGTCATGGATAATGATTTGCCATTTGGTGCAAAGGTAATGTTATTAGGTTGAGATTTTAGACAAACATTACCTGTCATTGTACATGGAAATCGAACCGACATTGTTGAAACATGTATAAAGTCAAGGACACTATGGAAACTATTTACCCATCTTCAATTACAACAAAATATGAGATGAGAAGGAGAAAATTTATTCAATGATTGGCTCATTAAAATTGGAGAAGGAAAAACAGAGCGAATACAAAATGTACCTGATGATACTGTGGAAATTCCATCTCATATGATTTGCAAACAGGATCTCATATCAGCTATATTCCAAAATACAATAAATAACGAGGATTATGCAGAGCTTGCAAACAAAGTAGTACTAACATGAAAAAATAAAGATGCCTTGTTTCTTAATAATGAAATATATATAAAAAAGGCACCAAAATGTTTTTATCACAGTGCTGTTTCTGTACTTGGTGATGACAAAGAAAGTCAGACAAACTTTTCAACTGAGTTCATTAATTCATTAACTCGCTCTGGAATGCCACCACATATTTTGCAGCTAAAGAAAGATGCAATTGTCAATTTACTGCGAAATATGAACCCAAAAAAGGAGTATGTAATGGGACCAGATGAATTGTTCAAGAATTAAAGGACTATTTCAAAGAAGCTGAAATTCTAACATCTACCCATAAAGGAGAGAGATAGTTTTCATACCAAGAATAGGTTTGGCACCAAGTGAAAGTAGCCTCCCTTTTGTACATCAAAGGAGACAATTTCTCATCATCATGGCATTTGTCATGACCATTAATAAATCACAAGGACACACTTTCAAATCTGTGGGTATCTTTTTAGAAGAACCAGTATTTGCACATGGCCAACTGTATGTTGCATTTTCAGGATGTAAGAATCCAGAGGCTATTAAAGTTTACATTGAAAACAACCCAAGTCAGGGTGATTTATTAGATGATGGCCATATTTTTACAAAAAACATTGTCTACTTTGAGGTACTATAACTTAAATACAGAAAAGGATAACAATACATGTAAAAAAAACAACAAGAAAAATGCTTTCACAAGAAAAAAAACAAATATGGAGAACAGTGGTTTTATTTTGAGGTCGAACCTTTATGTCACTTGGACTCTTTAGACGACCACTATTTAACTAAGAAACTCTATAAAATTGCAAAAAACATAGAGTACACTGGTTTTACCTCCATGACGAACTTAGATGTCTCTGGGACTCTTTTAAGAGGATCACTATTTCACATAGGAAACTCTATGTGCCATATTCCAACAAGGCTTTCATCTCAAGAACAAATTCCAAGACCACAATTTCAATAAAAAACTCTATAAAATGGTAAAAACCATAGAGAACAGTGGTTATACCCTGCTTATGAACTTTTATTAGGCGGTCTCATTTTAGAGGACCACTATTTCACATAGGAAACTCTATGTGCCATTTTTAAGAATTACAACAAAAACAAAAAAAGTGAAAAAATAATAATTCAACAAACACAAAGTAACATATTGAAATTTCGTGGTAGTGGCATTTTAGCATGATTTGTCCCAAAAAACACTTTGCTTGCATTTTATAAAAATTCAAGTTTAAATGTTACTACTTTAAATTACTGCTTGTAATGTTAATATTTTTGGAAAAAAGCATTCTAAGTTGTTTAATTGTATATATTTAAAGTTTCATGTTAATAGAAGGAGGAGATTTTGTTGTACAATTTAAATGTATAATTCAATGGAGAATATTAATCCAGGGAGTAATCCAATTGCCAGTTAATGGGATCTGGAAGGAATCCCCCCCCCCCCCCCCCGTTTGATACAATTGGCTGAGTTTCAATGGGGTTTTTTACTGTTTGCCTTCCTCGGGATTAAATACCTATGTAGTTTACCAGTTGTAGATCGGCAAAATGGAAAGAGATGTTAGGTATTGAAAAAATAGCACAACATTCTGAAGCTTGCAAATCGGCAATATAAAATAATATTTTGAATGTTTAAATTCTGTGTTATATTGATCCCGGCAATCAATGTGTTAATACATATAATGGAACTTGCATGGACTAGAATATTATATTTACGTCTTTATCAATTTTGCATTATTTCTGGAATGTGGGTCCGATCGTAACTCGTAATTGAACCCCGTAGGACTTTGAAATCCAACCTACATTTTTCATTGACGTAATGATGACAATCTCTGTTTCCATTGGCTCCATCTAAACAGTGTAACTACACTTTTGACTAATTGATCATGTTCACGCCGTGCATCCAACGTTCGAAAAATGGTTTACAGGTTTTCGTCTCAAGCTTGTAACTTGCAGCATGTTCTAATTTAATAGCTATGTAACACAGCCGATTTTCAGGGCCGCAGCCCTTGCAGGCTTGCGGATGCCCCTACAGGCCTCTAATTTAATAGGACTGTAAGTTATCCAGCACCCACAGAGATTGGTAAATGCAGGATAAATGTAGTTTCTGTTTGCTTGAGAGTCACTATTAAAAGGGGCCTATATTAGCTGCACATAGGATGCTCTGCTAAGTATATTTGTCGTTGAGGGCTGTTATGCTGTTCTAGCAGCAGCAGCTTTACTCCTCAGGGTGCGGTGCTGGGAATGTAACACCAACACTGCACTGGCTCAATCACCCATAGTAGGTGATATTTTCTGAGCCTCATTTGCATATCACTACCTAGAAATCTTAACTACAGTGGAAACTTGTAATATTGTTGGCAACAGTCTCCAGACATGTGCACTTTGAATAGATTTTTTTATTTCCTTTTTGATGTACCATAATGGTATGTTCGACAGAATGAAGCATGTGTGCTAAATGGTCAATTCTGTTTTTTTTATTTACAATATTCACCTATCTACAGGATATTTATTTTTTACATTATTTACCATATCTACAGGATATTTTTCCCTGTGAAGGGCACAAGTGAGCTAAAAGAGTGCTGCCCTCTGAGTAGATGACCAGGCCTATAGAACAAACCTATCTAGGTATTGTTCGTCCTCAGATTGAGTTCCTCTGACTTTCTTTTGCAAAATTCACCAAGGGTCAAATATATTTGTAAAAAGTCAAGTGTCAGAATTCATATTTTTTCTACTATTTTAAAATAATGGTATTCCAAAGGGTAAAGAGTTGCAAATGCGGGAATTGTAAGAAATCAAATAACAAAGGAATTGGATAACATTTAACTGGAATCTTTATGACGGATTTGCAGTGAATTTAATAATGCAGTGCAAGTCCGGAAGTAAATGGACTAAGGTCTTGATTTGGGCCCAGGTCGACATATTAACTACCAGGTTAACATAAGGATGGAGAGGAACTTTGAGCCATATCTGTTAGTCGAAATCTGTTCTGTAAACCTGATGCTGTGAATAATGGTGATGAGGACATCTAGTGGCACACTCAAATGTGGCTTCACAATGTATCCCTGGAAATGTAGTCCAAAAAGATGGGCATTTATTGAACATTGAGGACAGTCTTTGTAGAGATCACTTCCATTCTTCTGGTCAAACAACATGACCTCTGCAGGATCCATTGGCACTTAAAACACAACAGAATAACCTTAAAACAGAATAACCCACTACAATAACAAGACAGACAACGGTATGGGGAAAAACAACGGGCCACAGCTTTATTGACTATCAAATTTACATATCATGCCATGAAGAGGGAGGAGCCCACCCAGCGGAAGTAACTTCCTGCCCCTGAACCCGCGTCCATGGGTCCCACCTTCTCGCCACTGTACCACGCCCCTGAGGTAGGGGCACCACCCATTTTGTTACCTACTGAGCAGAGCAACTCCCCCATCCTCCACAGCGCAGCCATGGGGCCCATCACAGGGTTGCAACCCCACCCAGCAAAGCTCTGGCTCGCTTAACCCCCTTCCTAAACTCAAGCATTATGAGCCAATCATCCTCGTGTTTATCCTCAAACACAAGTGAGCGCAGTGCCAGAAATATCAAACTCCGGACTAAAGTAGCCACCAACTTATTTACATTAATGTATGCTCTATCAAGGTGGATGGGATCCCTGGCGGAGCGCCAAACCCTTCTTCTAATGATCTCAGACCAAATAATAATTACTCCAGGGAATCTATCCCTCCAGCTAGCCATATCCCTCATAATTTCCCTGACCAAACGATGCCTGGAAACCACACCTAAATTGTTGCTTCCTGCATGTACTAACAGAATTGTTGGGTTACCAAAACACTGAACAATGTGATTAATCAACATGCAGGCCACGTCTACCTGCCCAATGCACCTCCATTACATCTTCAGGAACGCCCGTCCGGTGAAACTGCTGTGAACCTCTGAGCCCAATAAATATAGGAGTGTCCGACAACCCAGAGCTGCTGTTTGGTGCCTGCAACAGATATGAAACCATTAGTATGTGGCTTTCATGGGTGTCACATATCTCTGATAACATCTGGATTCCCACCTCCAAATTCTCCTCAACACTCCCTCACGGAGCCCTAAGCCTGCTGCTATGCGATACAGAATGAGTGTGTGCCAAAATCGTCCCTATCGAACCCACCTTGCCGGAGCCAAATCACCACACTGTTTTGGTATAGGCAGAAATCTACTAGCTGTCTCTCGGTTAAACCCATTTGGTAACACCAGCCAAACCTGAACATCCTCCTTCATCGCCGCTGATACTACAATGAAATGGTGCGGTTGCTTTATGCCTCCCGTTGCCATGGCCATGTACTGGCCAAATACTTTGCCCATGGGCATGATAGGACACGCAAAGTTCAGCTTCCCCAGTGTGGACTGCAGCATCCACAGCGAAACCCTCCGAGCTTGCGCCAAAGCTACCAAATCCGCCTAGAGGTCCACCACTTTATCATTTGGCAGGCTGCATTCCATTTTTACTGAGTCAATCTGAATGCAGAGAAATGTTAGCGTCATGACAGGCCCTCCGTTTTTTGGGGCGCTAATGGAACTCCAAACTCTGCCACCATAGCTTGAAACATTCTAAGTAACTAACAGGTGTCATGACCCGCAGGACCCACGAACAAGAAATCATCCAGGTAATGCACCATACTGCTGAACCCCGACTTCTCGCACGTGACCCACTGCAAAAACTTGCTAAATGTTTCGAAGAATATGGAGCACCCCATTGGTAAGCAGTGGTCCACATAGTACCCATTCTCAAAGTAAAAACCTAGCAAGTGGTGGCTATTTGGGTGGACTGGAAGGAGGCGAAAATCCTTTGCCATCCACGCCCCGCTACCGGCCGGCCTGACAATTTCTGTAGCCGCGTCGAAGGAGGCATATGATACAGACGACGGCTTCCTGTTAATACCATCATTAACCAAAGCCCCACGAGGAGAGCCAGAGGAGAGCTCCTCAGGTGGGGCAATGGGGGTGACCCAAATGGACCTGCCACTCTGCCCAAACCTTCCTTGCCTACTTTCTCCCTTACCACCCCCGGGTAGTCCCGTGCAGATTTTAGGTTTGGTGGATGACCGCTGGAGAAACCCGTGTCACATGGGATCCCGAAGCCATCCCAGAACTGCACCCTCAGCAGCTGTGCTGCCGAGGTCTTCCCCCTCTGCTCACCGTAGCGTTCTAGCCACAGAAGCATTGTGGATAGCAACACCAGCGTATTGCCCTTTTGTAGCCTGCTCCCTGGGCTTCCCAACATCCTTTGGCTTGCTGCATTTTGCCAATGCATGCTCCCCCCCCCCCCCCACAGTTGGAGCAGATGTGTCAAAAGCGACAATTGGGCACCCACCTGCATACGCCTTCATTGAAGGCATAGCAAATCTGTCTGCCGCTTGTCCTGGGTGCAAGTGGTCTTCCCCCGCCCGAAAGGTTGGCCCGGCTCTCATGGGCGTCATGATATTTAGACAATACGCAATGGCTTTTTCGTCCCAAGCCATGTTCGGTCTAGACGCCATGCATTGGCGTAAATTCTCCTCATATTTCCCACATGCCATACCGCTGTAGGTACAATATGCACTTCTAATCTCCTTCAGATAGACAAAGAGGGGGAGCACTGGTCAGGGATTTTTCCCATATGACACACGCCATAATAGAGAAGGCCTGAAGCCAGTTGTCAAATGTGCGCTGGATCCTGGCAAGGCGACGCCTATAGCTGATATTCCCTCGAATAGAGGAATCAGCAGGGTCAATAAACCACGACACTGGGAGAAGGGAAAATATTTCCCTATACCCCCCCCCCACGCCAAATGTCCTGAGTTAGGTGGGCCCCCAAATTATCCAATGAGCATACAGCCATTGCTATCCTGGATACGTCTGATACCCTAACCGACTCCGGGGACGCCGTGGGGGCGAATGATATCTGTAACACTGACTGCGGGACTTTGCACCATTACACGACTAACCACAGGAACAGCTGCCCTCCCCTCCGCTACTTTTGGGGAAATACCCGCCGCCCAAGCCTTGGCCACTAACCCTGAGACCCAATCTGCAAACTCCCTATCAGAGAGCGTAACCTTGTGTGCACCTACGACATCCTTAAGACCTGCTAGTCATGTGTCCTGGCCCCCCAACCTCGTGTTGGTGTAAGTTGTGTTTAACTGCTGGCCAAATGCCATCTCATCTGATTTACGGGGGCTGCCATCAACGGCTGCACTTGGCAGGATCCACGTGTGTCCTGTGTAGGCAGCATTCAAAAGAACACATTCAAAAGAACATCAACCATTATGAGTCTTTTGTCTTTATTGAAAATCTCCAAATTATCCCATTTCATTGGGATTCATTAATATCGACCCCCACAATTCTTACCATAGGCTCTAGAATTACCAACCCCATGATTAAGTTATCCTTAAAATAATGAGCTTGGGACAACTCTAGAACTCAACTAAAACACAAAATTTCACCTCTGCCCCCCATCCTTACTTCTCCACAAATACTTACAAATATGGGAGAAGAATCAAAAACATGGTGACCTATTAATAAACTAGATAGACTAGAAGCTTGGCTCCAAAATGAACAACTACTCTCAATAGACCAATTTAAATCAAAATTTAAATTGCCCCGGAAAGAATTATTCAACTTTAACAAAATCAGATGTGATATCATCTCTATGATCCAGAGTTGGGGAATACTACTTGGAGAATACCTCAATTCTCCTGGCTATCTCGTATTTGCAATAAAGCCCCGCTAACCAAAGGAACCTTGGGGATCCTTTATTCAATTCTAAATCATCCTCCGACTAACAAAAAAAACAATTTATTAGACAATGGGAATTAGATCTAGGAGTCACATGGGGCTACCAAAAATGGGAACAGATATGTTTAAACTTAACTAAAGGATCAGTTTACTTTAGCTATTTAGAAACAGCAACTACAGTCCTACATAGAGCATATTTTACCCCAGACACACTACATAAACGACAAATCTCCCTTGAATGTTTCAGAAACTGCAAAGAAAAAGGTACCTTCCGCCATATTTGGTGGGATTGCTGATTAGCTCAAAACATGTGTTCAAACATCTAAAACCCTAAACACCACAACCTAACCCCCACATCACAAAAAATCTAAATAAATGACTAAGATTTGTAATGCTGGCGGCTAAAAATCACCTGGCCAAAAAATGTAAATCATCTGAATTAATCAAACAAGACATAATTAACAGGCTAAATAATATAATGATTTACAAAAGATTGACCCACATCCTTAACAACACGTACCCAACCTTTCTAGAAATCTGGGGAAACTGGATAAATTCAACCTATACAATCTCTATAACTTAAAAATTAACTAATACCTCACCTCTCACATAAACATCTTCCAAAAACTCGCATACCTCAGGCTCTGGTGTAGACCTCAAACCTTCTAACAACCTTTGGAATACAATTTCAAAAACAGGTAAAAAGCATTGAATAATTCAGAGGAAAAGTATCTTTACTATTGTTTATGTTTTTGGGGGGATTTTGTTGAAAGATGAAAATGGATTTGGAGAAGTTATGATGTTATCTGTAATATACAAATAATTAATAAACATACATATCGGATTTGCTATATATAATATATAAACATACTCTTTGACCTGCGTGTCAAAATTGCTATATCTAAATGATACAGACTCTTGTGACAATAAAAATCTTTGAAAAGAAAAAGAACTCTCACTAGCCAGTCTGTGCCTGCATGCAGTGGGTTGGGGGGGGGGGGGGGTCATTATCCTGAGTCGCTATCATCTACCAAGCTCCCGGGGCCCTTGAAATCTCCAAGATCAAGTCCACCTAAGGGTGAGCTGTAAACTGGAGCCGTTACTGTCCGTATTGGTGGCAGAGCGTGTGGGACCGTGTGCAGTTTTTGACTTTTTTCAGACACCTTAAAAGAGAGTGGACTGTACCTGAAAATGGATTTCCTGGTCCTCGCTGAGCATGCTGCCCTTGGTGGCCCGTCAATAGGGTGCATGGTAAATGCACGCCCTCAAAAGCGCGCAAAAAAATCCCACAAGCAGAAAAGGCTCACGCGCCAGGAGGTTAGAGGGACTGTTAAAGACTGTGCTGCCTCCGATCCAGAAGCTGCTGTCCCCACTATTACAGTTGCTCTTACCAAGAGAGAGGCTGTGCGAATGGAGAGGAAAGGGAGAGCGTAAGGGGAGAGGAGGAGAGGGGTGAATGAGAGTTACAGAGTGAGGGAAGAGAGAGTAGGGTGAGAGAGAAGAGGGAATGAATGTGAGATACAGAGAGAGGAGAGAAAGTGGGGTGAGAGAAGAGGGAATAAATGGGAGATACAGCGAGAGGAGGATTGTAAGAAGAAGATAGAGACAGAAGCAGTGACACAGACGGGACAGCAGCTTCTGGCACGGAGGCAGTGCTCAATTAACAGAGCACAAATGTTGGCGCGCAATTCACGTGCCCCCAATACACGGGGTGAAGATGCCCTTGGTACTTGGACCGCAACCGCAAGGCTCACCACTTCGCTGTCCTTTAACATCTCTTTAACAGCTCTATCTCTATGCGCCTTTTACGAAGTGCAGCTGCACCGGTGGCTGGTCCACTCCTGCCCTGTTTTTGGCCCTTTAAGACAATGGCATTTTACCAGACGCCAAGGACTCATCCGCACACACAAAATCCCTATGTGGGACCGCTTGGTGTTTTCTACCATTCCTATTTTTATTGTGACCCATCCCGCTTCTACTGCGAGACTGTAGGGGGTGTAGGAGTGTCGGAGATAATTAACTGGCTTAGAGCTGGTCCTAAAGATGCAGTATGGTCGCTATGACCTGCGCCTTTCACACCCCTAAGCCCAGCTCCCCTGTTGCTCTGCGGTGATGGTTGCAGTATAACCAAACCATCCCCTGTGGCCGTGGGCAGCGGCCTCACCCTTTCCTCTGCGGGACTGAAAGCCCTAGGCCCACACTGCCTCGCAGTCCCTCCAGAGGAGCTAGCCTCCACCAAATCCCCCAGGCCACTAGCCACTGAAGACTGTGCCTGAGGGACCGCAGGGGAGAGGGTTGACTCACCTGCTGGAGTGCCTAGGCGGTCCTCCAGCCATGAAGCGGACCAAATCAAAGAGGCATTCCAGTTCACTGGTGTCACTTGCCTCCATCTTAACTAGCCCTAATCTCCTAAGTACTAGCCCAGCAGGGACACACAGACGCAAAAAAACAAACAACAACAGACACAGGGAAAGAGACAAATAAAAGGGGGGGGGGGGCGGAAGGGGTTAACTATAGCTGCTGAAGGGAATTATTTGGCCAAGGGCATTAACCCTTTTATAATAGGGCCACAAAACGGATTAACCCTTTATAGTATGGCCACCAAAACCGATGCCAGAGAGTAATGGCCAAATCCCCAGCACACACCCAGCATACACACACTAACAAAAAAACACAAAAACAAACAAATACAAACAAGACTCTGAATGTAGGAGCTCTGCAAGATGGAGGGCCGCCAAGTGACCAAAATGGCATGAAAACGTGACAAGCCCGCCCACCAAAGTCACTCCGACGGCCCCCAGTGTAAGGAGGAAGCGCTCCCAGGCTCCCCCAGGTCATAGGACACTCCCAGCTACCCGATGAGCCTGGCCCGCCCTCCGTGACCAACATTCTCTGTTTTTCTGAGACATTCCAAGATAAATTGATAAGCTACAATGCAATGTAGTCACTGAAAAAATAAACATCTTGAAAGAGATCATTAATACCAGCTACTCTGTAAATATAATCAGCGATTAAAAAAACAGAAAAAAAAAACATGCATAATAATCCATGAGGTGGTTAAAGACAGCTTCTACAATATTTATATCGTATGATCAATCACAACTGAAGAAACAGTAGTTCAATATCTCCATCTAGTGGCCAAAGCTTATAAGTAAAATCTGATGTATTTTGCTATTTGAAAAAAAACAAAAACATTAGGTGCCTCTTTCTTTTTTTTATAAGATCAACACTGGTGAGTAAGATCAAAGTCATTTGAAGCATGAACAATAAAATAGCTACACAATATTTACTTAAATGTTGTATTTAAAGGATCATAGAACACAAATATGAATGTTTAAAACAAGAGGATGTTTTAAATATTCATATTTTGCATGAGAACATATTATGTTAAACCTGTTTAAACATCATTGAAATTAACACATACATTATATCAATAAACATAAAATCACACTTTTTAAAAAAAAAGTTCTGGTTAATCAATAATCTAAATGTGGCATAATCCTATATCTTCACATAATTTTTCCTATTTTAAGAAAAACAGCTATATTAATTAATGTCATAACATCCTGAAGATTAAACACAATTTGTATCCAAAATATGAATTTCATATATATATATATATATATGATAAAAAAGAAGGAAAGGCAACTGTTATACGGATCAGAAATGCAAATGTAACAATGTGGTTAACATATGATGAGGGAGACAATGAGTAGGACACAAAGGACCTCAATGATGGCATTAGAGAATATATTTCAGGACATATGGAATGAATCAAGGAGTCCACTCATAGAATGGCCTATGGAGTATGCAAATAGCAAAACCAAAGGGCCAAACCATTCAAATCACAGTAGAGTCCAGCAAGCAACAAATAACAGCAGATAATGTGAAAGCAATAATGCTTAATCCTCTGATGTCTGATCGGTAGCCCGGCAAAATCAGAGAAGAAGGGAGAAAGGGAAAAACAAAAAATACTGAAGGAGTGAAAAAAAGTAGTTATAGTGCTGGAGACAGGTTAGATGATCGCTCATGTGAGTATCAGGCAAGTGTGGGGAAAAGATTCCCGAATTCCCCATTAATATGTAATGGCTCAAGAATAATTAATTATAATAGTCTCCATAAGAGAAGACTTCCAAAAAATACACTGGGCATCCTAAAGAGAAAAACAGCTCAGTAGAGAAGATCTCTGCATATGCACTATAGTCTAAAAAAAGGAGATCTTAATGTGTATATAATATTAATATGCACATAATAATGTGGATAGTCCTGACCTAATACGGGACTATAGTGGCTAAGGAAGCAGTAACTGCGTCAATATGTCTATGTACTGGCTGAGTATTATCCTGTAATATATCCCCCAAGTACAATGGACAGTAGTAATAAAGTAGTGCTGGCCTGCCACAGAATGAGTGGTGCTGGCCTGTCACAGAATGGGCATATATAAGTCCAGAGACTATAATATAGTTTAACCCCTAAAGATGACAAAAGTGTATATTAGAATGCAAAAAATGTCTAATAGTGATGAGGGAAGCCAAGAGGTAATTCCTCTAATAGGTAATAGATAGCACAAAAGACTGCTGCTATGCTAAAGTAAAAGCCAAAAAGCTTACCTGTATGTTCAGCTCTCACTGACCAGCCTGATACTCACATGGATTCACTTGTTCGGCGTCTGACGTCACAGACGCTGTACCATGGCTCAGAGCACTGAAAGATAGCGCATGTGCTATCCGGATCTCGCGCATGCGCAGTGAAACCGACGCGCGTTTCGCGATTGGATTCGCTTACTCATGGGGCTGTGTTAGTCAGCCTATTGACTCCTTATATACCCAGGGAATATAGGGACCCCTAGTGGGCAGAGTTATGATGACAGTAATGTAAATAAATAGATGCTGGAACAAAAGAGAGATATGATTGCCAAACAACTTAACAGAAAAGAGCAGTGTCTGTACTCTTGCCTAGGGCCACAAAGGACTTTATAAATAGGCAATAATAGAGTATAGATGGAACATGAGAATTATAAAAATAAAAGAGGGGGGTAATGGAGCATGGGGTAATAGTTATCTCTGAGGAGAGAGCTATAAGTGTGAAGGTAATAATTGGGAGGTATGAGAATAGGTAGGGATTATAAGAAAACAGTGTAGTTAATGTTTTCATTGAGTCCATGTGGAGTTATGGTATTGAGTAGAAAAATCCATCTACTTTCAGCTCTCACAAGAGCATTTTCTAAATTTCCTCCACGGATACCCAATGTTACATGCTGTATCATCCAGCACTTTAGATCTTCAGGATTGGATTTATGAAATTTATAAAAATGTCTTGCAACAGATGTTACTTTTCGTCCATTTTCCAAATCCTTCTTGCTGTTCTTGATATGTCGGACATGTTCGCTTATTCTTTTTCTTACCTCCTGGCTCGTCATCCCAACATATTTTTTGTTGGGGCATGTGCATTCAAGCACGTAAATCACTGATTTGGAGCTACAGCTAAAGAAGTTCCTCACTTTGTGATTGTTGCCCATGTGATCCAAAAACATTGTTGTATTTTTGATATGCGAGCAATATCTACAATGTCCACATTTGTGGCTTCCCAAGGTTTGTGTTGTAGATAATTTGACTATTTTCCTGACGAAGTGGCTTTTAACTAACGTGTCATTTAACGATGGAGCCTGTCGCCAACTGGCCTGTATTTTATCTGGTAGCCATTTTTTTAAATCGACATCTGTCTGGAGTACATTCCTGTGTTTGTTGAGTATATGTAATACTTCTTTCCACTGGCCATTGAAGGTACTGACAAATCTGATTTGTTCGTCATTTGGGATTTGTTTTCTTTTTGGGGTCAGAAGATCTTCTCGTCTGAGGTATAAAGCTTTGTGGAATGCTCGTTTAGTGGCTTTATTGCTATAACCTCTCGCTCTTAGCCTTTCCCTCATTTCACTGGCTCTTATTTTTAAGATATTAATATCCGAGCAATTCCTTCTCAGCCTCATAAACTCACCAAAGGGAATGGCACGTTTAGTGCTTGGAAGGTGTGCACTTGTGAAGTGTAAGATACTAATGGTGGCTGTCTTTTTTCTGAATAGATCAGTGCAAATAGCGCCATCTTCACTTTTGTATATCATTACATCCAAAAATTCCACTTTGACTTGATTTATTGTATAGGTGAGTTTTAGGTTGAGATCATTTAAATTTAAAATTGATATGTACTCCATAAAAAGATCCTCTGATCCATCCCATAATAAAAATAGGTCGTCTATGTAACGAAGCCAGATGATGATATGTTGGGTGTACCTGGATAGGTTGTCAGCCAGGGCTACTTCCCGTTCCCACCAGCCCAGATATAGGTTTGCATATGTGGGAGCGCATGAGGTTCCCATGGCTGTACCTCTGACTTGGAGGAAGAACCTATCATCAAAGACGAAGTAGTTGTGGGTTAGAACAAAATGTAGTAGATCAATTAAAAATTGATTCCTTTCCTGCTGTTGAGCTTGGTACATCTTCAGGAAATAGCTGACTGCATTCTCCCCCATCTGGTGTTTGATGGAGGTGTATAATGACTCCACACCACAGGTAATCAAATAGGTGGTATCTGATAAGATGATCCCATCCAATTTGTTAAGGAGATTCATAGTGTCTCGGAGATATGAGGCTAAATCAGTTACATATGATCGTAAATTGAAATCAATAAATCTACTTGCTTGTTCGCATAAGTTGCCATTGCCAGATATGATAGGTCTGCCTGGCGGTTTCAATTCATCTTTGTGCACCTTTGGTAGCAGATACAAAGTGGTAATCCGTGGTGTGCTAATTTCTAGGAATTTAAATTCCTTCTTAGAAATGACTCCATTGTTATATGCCTCCATGACAAATTTGGTATATTTGTGAGTAAATTCCAGGGTAGGATCCCCCAAGAGTTTCTTATAGCATCTCTTGTCAGATAACTGTTTCATGGCGTCATAGGTGTAATCTTCTATGCGCCAAAGTACGATGTTACCACCTTTATCTGATGGTTTTAAAATTACATCTGGCCATAACCGAATTTCTTTAAGGCATTTATGTTCTTCTGGTGTCAGATTTGATCCATAAATACAGGAGAGTTTCTTTAAATCCTGAACTACCAATTTGGTAAAGATATCAACTTGTGGGCAAACGGTGAAAAGGTGGAACAAACTTGGATTGAACATGAAGTTTGTTACTAGTTGGATCCATGGGTTTATCAATCATGTTTTCACAATATAGGTCACAGAAATCTTCAAAAGCTTGTTGTTCTATTACAGCAGGGTTGGTTTCTTCTTTCTCGAAGAACTTCTTTAGAAGTAGTTTTCTCCCAAATAGGTTTACATCCTTGACAACTTCAAAGATGTCAAGGGTGTTGGTCGTGAGAATGATAAGCCTTTCTGTAAGGTTTGGATTTGTAAAGGACTAAGAATCCTGTTTGATAAGTTGATGATCTGTAAAGTATCGTCTACCATCTTTTCTTCTTCGCCATCCAGGGTCTGTCTCTCTGTGCAGAGTTCATTTGTCGATAGCCCCACACCTCCCGATCTCTCAGATTCATTTCGGTATTCTGAGACTGAAGATTTTGTCTTTCGCGTTCCAAATCTGATCTGTTGCTTCTGTCCCGTGCTCTTCTCGTCACATAGCCCCTCCTGGGGCCAAATTCTAAAAAAGGTTTCAGAATACCTCCTCTTTGGGCATTGTCATCAAAAGTGCCTTCATTATCTTCTATGGCTGATGAGTCATAGTCAGATGATGATTGGGCCACTGTGAGTGGATGTCTTGATCTATTAGATGGTCTTCTATGTCTATATTCTTTATGATCCCAATTGAATATACGGCCATTTTCAAATTCCTTGGTGTCCCTGTTCATTTTATGTCGTTTGTTGTTGACAATTTCTTTCTCCTTCTTTTCTAAATCTTGTTTTATGACAAAGTATACATTCTGGAAATCAGCCATAGACTCAAATTTCTTTAGCTCTTTACTTAGCTCATTAATTTGTTTGTCTAGATCTTTAATAATATCATTTTCATAATCTGATAAAATGGCAATAAGGGTTTCAGAGCAGGATATGAGTGCTTGCTCCCATCTTTCTTTATATGTATCAATATGGAATGCATACGATGGGAATACTCGTACTCTTAGGCCCCTTGGAATGATATGTTTAGCCAGATACTTATCGAAAGTACTCTTATTCCAGAATGACCTTAGATGTTTATACATTAAATATGATAATTGTCTCAGACCTCCTTGCCAGTCTGTGGCGTCCCTGGTGGGGGTAACATCCAGGTTGGCGAAGGCCTTATCTACCTCCACTACCATTTTACTTTGCCTGGCTATGAAGTCTTTATGTAAATCAAATTCAGTCATGTTAATAGGAGATAAAAGACCTTAGTACCGCCAGAGTCTTCTGGTCTAATTATGTATAGGTGCTACCCTGGAACGGCTATCATAAATAGCCAATATATAAATGAGAAAAAAAGGGGAATAGTAGGGAGGCACGTATACTATAAATCGTTAATGAAAAAGATCCGTAAGTTGCTATAATATAGGATAAAAAAGAAGAAAAGGAAAGGCAACTGTTATACGGATCAGAAATGCAAATGTAACAATGTGGTTAACATATGATGAGGGAGACAATGAGTAGGACACAAAGGATCTCAATGATGGCATTAGAGAATATATTTCAGGACATATGGAATGAATCAAGGAGTCCACTCATAGAATGGCCTATGGAGTATGCAAATAGCAAAACCAAAGGGCCAAACCATTCAAATCACAGTAGGCTCCAGCAAGCAACAAATAACAGCAGATAATGTGAAAGCAATAATGCTTAATCCTCTGATGTCTGATCGGTAGCCCGGCAAAATCAGAGAAGAAGGGAGAAAGGGAAAAACAAAAAATACTGAAGGAGTGAAAAAAAGTAGTTATAGTGCCGGAGACAGGTTAGATGATCGCTCATGTGAGTATCAGGCAGGTGTGGGGAAAAGATTCCTGAATTCCCCATTAATATGTAATGGCTCAAGAATAATTGATTATAATAGTCTCCATAAGAGAAGACTTCCAAAAAATACACTGGGCATCCTAAAGAGAAAAACAGCTCAGTAGAGAAGATCTCTGCATATGCACTATAGTCTAAAAAAAGGAGATCTTAATGTGTATATAATATTAATATGCACATAATAATGTGGATAGTCCTGACCTAATACGGGACTATAGTGGCTAAGGAAGCAGTAACTGCGTCATTATGTCTATATACTGGCTGAGTATTATCCTGTAATATATCCCCCAAGTACAATGGACAGTAGTAATAAAGTAGTGCTGGCCTGCCACAGAATGAGTGGTGCTGGCCTGTCACAGAATGGGCATATATAAGTCCAGAGACTATAATATAGTTTAACCCCTAAAGATGACAAAAGTGTATATTAGAATGCAAAAAATGTCTAATAGTGATGAGGGAAGCCAAGAGGTAATTCCTCTAATAGGTAATAGATAGCACAAAAGACTGCTGCTATGCTAAAGTAAAAGCCAAAAAGCTTACCTGTATGTTCAGCTCTCACTGACCAGCCTGATACTCACATGGATTCACTTGTTCGGCGTCTGACGTCACAGACGCTGTACCATGGCTCAGAGCACTGAAAGATAGCGCATGTGCTATCCGGATCTCGCGCATGCGCAGTGAAACCGACGCGCGTTTCGCGATTGGATTCGCTTACTCATGGGGCTGTGTTAGTCAGCCTATTGACTCCTTATATACCCAGGGAATATAGGGACCCCTAGTGGGCAGAGTTATGATGACAGTAATGTAAATAAATAGATGCTGGAACAAAAGAGAGATATGATTGCCAAACAACTTAACAGAAAAGAGCAGTGTCTGTACTCTTGCCTAGGGCCACAAAGGACTTTATAAATAGGCAATAATAGAGTATAGATGGAACATGAGAATTATAAAAATAAAAGAGGGGGGTAATGGAGCATGGGGTAATAGTTATCTCTGAGGAGAGAGCTATAAGTGTGAAGGTAATAATTGGGAGGTATGAGAATAGGTAGGGATTATAAGAAAACAGTGTAGTTAATGTTTTCATTGAGTCCATGTGGAGTTATGGTATTGAGTAGAAAAATCCATCTACTTTCAGCTCTCACAAGAGCATTTTCTAAATTTCCTCCACGGATACCCAATGTTACATGCTGTATCATCCAGCACTTTAGATCTTCAGGATTGGATTTATGAAATTTATAAAAATGTCTTGCAACAGATGTTACTTTTCGTCCATTTTCCAAATCCTTCTTGCTGTTCTTGATATGTCGGACATGTTCGCTTATTCTTTTTCTTACCTCCTGGCTCGTCATCCCAACATATTTTTTGTTGGGGCATGTGCATTCAAGCACGTAAATCACTGATTTGGAGCTACAGCTAAAGAAGTTCCTCACTTTGTGATTGTTGCCCATGTGATCCAAAAACATTGTTGTATTTTTGATATGCGAGCAATATCTACAATGTCCACATTTGTGGCTTCCCAAGGTTTGTGTTGTAGATAATTTGACTATTTTCCTGACGAAGTGGCTTTTAACTAACGTGTCATTTAACGATGGAGCCCGTCGCCAACTGGCCTGTATTTTATCTGGTAGCCATTTTTTTAAATCGACATCTGTCTGGAGTACATTCCTGTGTTTGTTGAGTATATGTAATACTTCTTTCCACTGGCCATTGAAGGTACTGACAAATCTGATTTGTTCGTCATTTGGGATTTGTTTTCTTTTTGGGGTCAGAAGATCTTCTCGTCTGAGGTATAAAGCTTTGTGGAATGCTCGTTTAGTGGCTTTATTGCTATAACCTCTCGCTCTTAGCCTTTCCCTCATTTCACTGGCTCTTATTTTTAAGATATTAATATCCGAGCAATTCCTTCTCAGCCTCATAAACTCACCAAAGGGAATGGCACGTTTAGTGCTTGGAAGGTGTGCACTTGTGAAGTGTAAGATACTAATGGTGGCTGTCTTTTTTCTGAATAGATCAGTGCAAATAGCGCCATCTTCACTTTTGTATATCATTACATCCAAAAATTCCACTTTGACTTGATTTATTGTATAGGTGAGTTTTAGGTTGAGATCATTTAAATTTAAAATTGATATGTACTCCATAAAAAGATCCTCTGATCCATCCCATAATAAAAATAGGTCGTCTATGTAACGAAGCCAGATGATGATATGTTGGGTGTACCTGGATAGGTTGTCAGCCAGGGCTACTTCCCGTTCCCACCAGCCCAGATATAGGTTTGCATATGTGGGAGCGCATGAGGTTCCCATGGCTGTACCTCTGACTTGGAGGAAGAACCTATCATCAAAGACGAAGTAGTTGTGGGTTAGAACAAAATGTAGTAGATCAATTAAAAATGTATTCCTTTCCTGCTGTTGAGCTTGGTACATCTTCAGGAAATAGCTGACTGCATTCTCCCCCATCTGGTGTTTGATGGAGGTGTATAATGACTCCACACCACAGGTAATCAAATAGGTGGTATCTGATAAGATGATCCCATCCAATTTGTTAAGGAGATTCATAGTGTCTCGGAGATATGAGGCTAAATCAGTTACATATGATCGTAAATTGAAATCAATAAATCTACTTGCTTGTTCGCATAAGTTGCCATTGCCAGATATGATAGGTCTGCCTGGCGGTTTCAATTCATCTTTGTGCACCTTTGGTAGCAGATACAAAGTGGTAATCCGTGGTGTGCTAATTTCTAGGAATTTAAATTCCTTCTTAGAAATGACTCCATTGTTATATGCCTCCATGACAAATTTGGTATATTTGTGAGTAAATTCCAGGGTAGGATCCCCCAAGAGTTTCTTATAGCATCTCTTGTCAGATAACTGTTTCATGGCGTCATAGGTGTAATCTTCTATGCGCCAAAGTACGATGTTACCACCTTTATCTGATGGTTTTAAAATTACATCTGGCCATAACCGAATTTCTTTAAGGCATTTATGTTCTTCTGGTGTCAGATTTGATCCATAAATACAGGAGAGTTTCTTTAAATCCTGAACTACCAATTTGGTAAAGATATCAACTTGTGGGCAAACGGTGAAAAGGTGGAACAAACTTGGATTGAACATGAAGTTTGTTACTAGTTGGATCCATGGGTTTATCAATCATGTTTTCACAATATAGGTCACAGAAATCTTCAAAAGCTTGTTGTTCTATTACAGCAGGGTTGGTTTCTTCTTTCTCGAAGAACTTCTTTAGAAGTAGTTTTCTCCCAAATAGGTTTACATCCTTGACAACTTCAAAGATGTCAAGGGTGTTGGTCGTGAGAATGATAAGCCTTTCTGTAAGGTTTGGATTTGTAAAGGACTAAGAATCCTGTTTGATAAGTTGATGATCTGTAAAGTATCGTCTACCATCTTTTCTTCTTCGCCATCCAGGGTCTGTCTCTCTGTGCAGAGTTCATTTGTCGATAGCCCCACACCTCCCGATCTCTCAGATTCATTTCGGTATTCTGAGACTGAAGATTTTGTCTTTCGCGTTCCAAATCTGATCTGTTGCTTCTGTCCCGTGCTCTTCTCGTCACATAGCCCCTCCTGGGGCCAAATTCTAAAAAAGGTTTCAGAATACCTCCTCTTTGGGCATTGTCATCAAAAGTGCCTTCATTATCTTCTATGGCTGATGAGTCATAGTCAGATGATGATTGGGCCACTGTGAGTGGATGTCTTGATCTATTAGATGGTCTTCTATGTCTATATTCTTTATGATCCCAATTGAATATACGGCCATTTTCAAATTCCTTGGTGTCCCTGTTCATTTTATGTCGTTTGTTGTTGACAATTTCTTTCTCCTTCTTTTCTAAATCTTGTTTTATGACAAAGTATACATTCTGGAAATCAGCCATAGACTCAAATTTCTTTAGCTCTTTACTTAGCTCATTAATTTGTTTGTCTAGATCTTTAATAATATCATTTTCATAATCTGATAAAATGGCAATAAGGGTTTCAGAGCAGGATATGAGTGCTTGCTCCCATCTTTCTTTATATGTATCAATATGGAATGCATACGATGGGAATACTCGTACTCTTAGGCCCCTTGGAATGATATGTTTAGCCAGATACTTATCGAAAGTACTCTTATTCCAGAATGACCTTAGATGTTTATACATTAAATATGATAATTGTCTCAGACCTCCTTGCCAGTCTGTGGCGTCCCTGGTGGGGGTAACATCCAGGTTGGCGAAGGCCTTATCTACCTCCACTACCATTTTACTTTGCCTGGCTATGAAGTCTTTATGTAAATCAAATTCAGTCATGTTAATAGGAGATAAAAGACCTTAGTACCGCCAGAGTCTTCTGGTCTAATTATGTATAGGTGCTACCCTGGAACGGCTATCATAAATAGCCAATATATAAATGAGAAAAAAAGGGGAATAGTAGGGAGGCACGTATACTATAAATCGTTAATGAAAAAGATCCGTAAGTTGCTATAATATAGGATAAAAAAGAAGAAAAGGAAAGGCAACTGTTATACGGATCAGAAATGCAAATGTAACAATGTGGTTAACATATGATGAGGGAGACAATGAGTAGGACACAAAGGATCTCAATGATGGCATTAGAGAATATATTTCAGGACATATGGAATGAATCAAGGAGTCCACTCATAGAATGGCCTATGGAGTATGCAAATAGCAAAACCAAAGGGCCAAACCATTCAAATCACAGTAGGCTCCAGCAAGCAACAAATAACAGCAGATAATGTGAAAGCAATAATGCTTAATCCTCTGATGTCTGATCGGTAGCCCGGCAAAATCAGAGAAGAAGGGAGAAAGGGAAAAACAAAAAATACTGAAGGAGTGAAAAAAAGTAGTTATAGTGCCGGAGACAGGTTAGATGATCGCTCATGTGAGTATCAGGCAGGTGTGGGGAAAAGATTCCTGAATTCCCCATTAATATGTAATGGCTCAAGAATAATTGATTATAATAGTCTCCATAAGAGAAGACTTCCAAAAAATACACTGGGCATCCTAAAGAGAAAAACAGCTCAGTAGAGAAGATCTCTGCATATGCACTATAGTCTAAAAAAAGGAGATCTTAATGTGTATATAATATTAATATGCACATAATAATGTGGATAGTCCTGACCTAATACGGGACTATAGTGGCTAAGGAAGCAGTAACTGCGTCATTATGTCTATATACTGGCTGAGTATTATCCTGTAATATATCCCCCAAGTACAATGGACAGTAGTAATAAAGTAGTGCTGGCCTGCCACAGAATGAGTGGTGCTGGCCTGTCACAGAATGGGCATATATAAGTCCAGAGACTATAATATAGTTTAACCCCTAAAGATGACAAAAGTGTATATTAGAATGCAAAAAATGTCTAATAGTGATGAGGGAAGCCAAGAGGTAATTCCTCTAATAGGTAATAGATAGCACAAAAGACTGCTGCTATGCTAAAGTAAAAGCCAAAAAGCTTACCTGTATGTTCAGCTCTCACTGACCAGTCTGATACTCACATGGATTCACTTGTTCGGCGTCTGACGTCACAGACGCTGTACCATGGCTCAGAGCACTGAAAGATCGCGCATGTGCTATCCGGATCTCGCGCATGCGCAGTGAAACCGACGCGCGTTTCGCGATTGGATTCGCTTACTCATGGGGCTGTGTTAGTCAGCCTATTGACTCCTTATATACCCAGGGAATATAGGGACCCCTAGTGGGCAGAGTTATGATGACAGTGATGTAAATAAATAGATGCTGGAACAAAAGAGAGATATGATTGCCAAACAACTTAACAGAAAAGAGCAGTGTCTGTACTCTTGCCTAGGGCCACAAAGGACTTTATAAATAGGCAATAATAGAGTATAGATGGAACATGAGAATGATAAAAATAAAAGAGGGGGGTAATGGTGCATGGGGTAATAGTTATCTCTGAGGAGAGAGCTATAAGTGTGAAGGTAATAATTGGGAGGTATGAGAATAGGTAGGGATTATAAGAAAACAGTGTAGTTAATGTTTTCATTGAGTCCATGTGGAGTTATGGTATTGAGTAGAAAAATCCATCTACTTTCAGCTCTCACAAGAGCATTTTCTAAATTTCCTCCACGGATACCCAATGTTACATGCTGTATCATCCAGCACTTTAGATCTTCAGGATTGGATTTATGAGATTATGAAAATGATATTATTAAAGATCTAGACAAACAAATTAATGAGCTAAGTAAAGAGCTAAAGAAATTTGAGTCTATGGCTGATTTCCAGAATGTATACTTTACCATAAAACAAGATTTAGAAAAGAAGGAGAAAGAAATTGTCAACAACAAACGACATAAAATGAACAGGGACACCAAGGAATTTGAAAATGGCCGTATATTCAATTGGGATCATAAAGAATATAGATATAGAAGACCATCTAATAGATCAAGACATCCACTCACAGTGGCCCAATCATCATCTGACTATGACTCATCAGCCATAGAAGATAATGAAGGCACTTTTGATGACAATGCCCAAAGAGGAGGTATTCTGAAACCTTTTTTAGAATTTGGTCCCAGGAGGGGCTATGTGACGAGAAGAGCATGGGACAGAAGCAACAGATCAAATTTGGAACGCGAAAGACAAAATCTTCAGTCTCAGAATACCGAAATGAATCTGAGAGATCGGGAGGTGTGGGGCTATCGACAAATGAACTCTGCACAGAGAGACAGACCCTGGATGGCGAAGAAGAAAAGATGGTAGACGATGTTTTACAGATCATCAACTTATCAGACAGGATTCTTAGTCCTTTACAAATCCAAACCTTACAGAAAGGCTTATCATTCTCACCGACCAACACCCTTGACATCTTTGAAGTTGTCAAGGATGTAAACCTATTTGGGAGAAAACTACTTCTAAAGAAGTTCTTCGAGAAAGAAGAAACCAACCCTGCTGTAATAGAACAACAAGCTTTTGAAGATTTCTGTGACCTTTATTGTGAAAACATGATTGATAAACCCATGGATCCAACTAGTAACAAACTTCATGTTCAATCCAAGTTTGTTCCACCTCTCACCGTTTGCCCACAAGTTGATATCTTTACCAAATTGGTAGTTCAGGATTTAAAGAAACTCTCCTGTATTTATGGATCAAATCTGACACCAGAAGAACATAAATGCCTTAAAAAAATTTGGTTATGGCCAGATGTAATTTTAAAACCATCAGATAAAGGTGGTAACATCGTACTTTGGCGCATAGAAGATTACACCTATGAAGCCATGAAACAGTTATCTGACAAGAGATGCTATAAGAAACTCTTGGGGGATCCTACCCTGGAATTTACTGACAAATATACCAAATTTGTCATGGAGGCATATAACAATGGAGTCATTTCTAAGAAGGAATTTAAATTCCTAGAAATTAGCAAACCACGGATTACCACTTTGTATCTGCTACCAAAGGTGCACAAAGATGAATTGAAACCGCCAGGCAGACCTATCATATCTGGCAATGGCAACTTATGCGAACAAGCAAGTAGATTTATTGATTTCAATTTACGATTATATGTAACTGATTTAGCCTCATATCTCCGAGACACTATGGATCTCCTTAACAAATTGGATGGGATCATCTTATCAGATACCACCTATTTGATTACCTGTGATGTGGAGTCATTATACACCTCCATCAAACACCAGATGGGGGAGAATGCAGTCAGCTATTTCCTGAAGATGTACCAAGCTCAACAGCAGGAAAGGAATCAATTTTTAATTGATCTACTACATTTTGTTCTAACCCACAACTACTTCGTCTTTGATGATAGGTTCTTCCTCCAAGTCAGAGGTACAGCCATGGGAACCTCATGCACTCCCACATATGCAAACCTATATCTGGGCTGGTGGGAACGGGAAGTAGCCCTGGCTGACAATCTATCCAGGTACACCCAACATATCCTCATCTGGCTTCATTACATAGACGACCTATTTTTATTATGGGATGGATCAGAGGATCTTTTTATGGAGTACATATCAATTTTAAATTTAAATGATCTCAACCTAAAACTCACCTATACAATAAATCAAGTCAAAGTGGAATTTTTGGATGTAATGATATACAAAAGTGAAGATGGTGCTTTTTGCACTGATCTATTTAGAAAAAAGACAGCCACCAATAGTATCTTACACTTCACAAGTGCACACCTTCCAAGCACTAAACGTGCCATTCCCTTTGGTGAGTTTATGAGGCTGAGAAGGAATTGCTCGGATATTAATATCTTCAAAATAAGAGCCAGTGAAATGAGGGAAAGGCTAAGAGCGAGAGGTTATAGCAATAAAGCCACTAAACGAGCATTCCACAAAGCTTTATACCTCAGACGAGAAGATCCTCTGACCCCAAAAAGAAAACAAATCCCAAATGACGAACAAATCAGATTTGTCAGTACCTTCAATGGCCAGTGGAAAGAAGTATTACATATACTCAACAAACACAGGAATGTACTCCAGACAGATGTCGATTTAAAAAAAATGGCTACCAGATAAAATACAGGCCAGTTGGCGACGGGCTCCATCGTTAAATGACATGTTAGTTAAAAGCCACTTTGTCAGGAAAATAGTCAAATTATCTACAACACAAACCTTGGGAAGCCACAAATGTGGACATTGTAGATATTGCTCGCATATCAAAAATACAACAATGTTTTTGGATCACATGGGCAACAATCACAAAGTGAGGAACTTCTTTAGCTGTAGCTCCAAATCAGTGATTTACGTGCTTGAATGCACATGCCCCAACAAAAAATATGTTGGGATGACGAGCCAGGAGGTAAGAAAAAGAATAAGCGAACATGTCCGACATATCAAGAACAGCAAGAAGGATTTGGAAAATGGACGAAAATTAACATCTGTTGCAAGACATTTTTATAAATTTCATAAATCCAATCCTGAAGATCTAAAGTGCTGGATGATACAGCATGTAACATTGGGTATCCGTGGAGGAAATTTAGAAAATGCTCTTGTGAGAGCTGAAAGTAGATGGATTTTTCTACTCAATACCATAACTCCACATGGACTCAATGAAAACATTAACTACACTGTTTTCTTATAATCCCTACCTATTCTCATACCTCCCAATTATTACCTTCACACTTATAGCTCTCTCCTCAGAGATAACTATTACCCCATGCTCCATTACCCCCCTCTTTTATTTTTATAATTCTCATGTTCCATCTATACTCTATTATTGCCTATTTATAAAGTCCTTTGTGGCCCTAGGCAAGAGTACAGACACTGCTCTTTTCTGTTAAGTTGTTTGGCAATCATATCTCTCTTTTGTTCCAGCATCTATTTATTTACATCACTGTCATCATAACTCTGCCCACTAGGGGTCCCTATATTCCCTGGGTATATAAGGAATCAATAGGCTGACTAACACAGCCCCATGAGTAAGCGAATCCAATCGCGAAACGCGCGTCGGTTTCACTGCGCATGCGCGAGATCCGGATAGCACATGCGCGATCTTTCAGTGCTCTGAGCCATGGTACAGCGTCTGTGACGTCAGACGCCGAACAAGTGAATCCATGTGAGTATCAGGCTGGTCAGTGAGAGCTGAACATACAGGTAAGCTTTTTGGCTTTTACTTTAGCATAGCAGCAGTCTTTTGTGCTATCTATTACCTATTAGAGGAATTACCTCTTGGCTTCCCTCATCACTATTAGACATTTTTTGCATTCTAATATACACTTTTGTCATCTTTATGGGTTAAACTATATTATAGTCTCTGGACTTATATATGCCCATTCTGTGACAGGCCAGCACCACTCATTCTGTGGCAGGCCAGCACTACTTTATTACTACTGTCCATTGTACTTGGGGGATATATTACAGGATAATACTCAGCCAGTATATAGACATAATGACGCAGTTACTGCTTCCTTAGCCACTATAGTCCCGTATTAGGTCAGGACTATCCACATTATTATGTGCATATTAATATTATATACACATTAGGATCTCCTTTTTTTAGACTATAGTGCATATGCAGAGATCTTCTCTACTGAGCTGTTTTTCTCTTTAGGATGCCCAGTGTATTTTTTGGAAGTCTTCTCTTATGGAGACTATTATAATCAATTATTCTTGAGCCATTACATATTAATGGGGAATTCAGGAATCTTTTCCCCACACCTGCCTGATACTCACATGAGCGATCATCTAACCTGTCTCCAGCACTATAACTACTTTTTTTCACTCCTTCAGTATTTTTTGTTTTTCCCTTTCTCCCTTCTTCTCTGATTTTGCCGGGCTACCGATCAGACATCAGAGGATTAAGCATTATTGCTTTCACATTATCTGCTGTTATTTGTTGCTTGCTGGAGCCTACTGTGATTTGAATGGTTTGGCCCTTTGGTTTTGCTATTTGCATACTCCATAGGCCATTCTATGAGTGGACTCCTTGATTCATTCCATATGTCCTGAAATATATTCTCTAATGCCATCATTGAGATCCTTTGTGTCCTACTCATTGTCTCCCTCATCATATGTTAACCACATTGTTACATTTGCATTTCTGATCCGTATAACAGTTGCCTTTCCTTTTCTTCTTTTTTATCCTATATTATAGCAACTTACGGATCTTTTTCATTAACGATTTATAGTATACGTGCCTCCCTACTATTCCCCTTTTTTTCTCATATATATATCAAAAATGACAGCAAAAAAAAATGTTAAGCCTGGCAATGCTGTTTGCCACACAATCTGAGCACCTTTATTTGATGTTTTTTTATTTTTGGGAAAATACGTCAGTGCTGGAGGGAGAGATTGCCACCAGGGACCCCCAAATCCTGTCTACAGCAGCTTGTGGCAAGGTACAGTATAATTTTTTATTTTTATCATAATATGATTTTTAATTGTTACTGTAATCACTGCAATTGTAATTGTAAAAACAACATTTAATATTTTTTTATTTTTGGGAAAAGACGTCCTTGTTGGAGGGAGGGATTGCCACCAGGTACCCCGAAACACAACCTACTGAATCCAGTGGCGAGGTACGGTAAATGTTTTTTTTTTTTATTCCCTTGTTTCT
Source organism: Discoglossus pictus (assembly GCA_027410445.1). NCBI lineage: Eukaryota > Metazoa > Chordata > Amphibia > Anura > Alytidae > Discoglossus > Discoglossus pictus. The sequence goes on along the minus strand of CM050164.1, from coordinate 414,387,624 downwards.
CATATTGTGATTGTTCATTGTTAATTGTCTAATCAAATCTACCCTAATTGTATGTTTTTGTACTGTTTTACAGATGTCTAAGGCCAAGGAGGATCAGGCCAAGCTAAAGCGGCAGAGAATCCCACTGAATGTGAAGTTGCAGGTGCTGGACCGCTTGGAAAAAGGGGAGCATCAAGTGGACATTGGAGTGGAGATTAAACTGGCAACCTCCACCATCCGCACCATCCTTAAGAATAAGGAGAAGAATACATCATCAGCCAATAACAGCACTTCATCTTCCTCCAAAAAGATAAAGCAAACCAGATGCTATGCTTGGGAGGAGATGGAGAAGAGGTTGTCCATCTGGATTGATGATGAAGTGGCCCTTTAGCCATGCTGTAATCATGGAAAAGTCGAGGAGTACATACAGCCATATCCAGGCACAAATAGCAGCTGAGACAGAGAGTTTAACAGCTAGTAGCGGTTGGTTTGACCGCTTCAGGAAGAGGAACAACCTGTGTAATATCAAGATCACAGGTGAAGCGGCGATCGCTGACACCGAGGCTGCAGTGAAATTGAGGGAAATTGTGGAGAGAGGCAGATAGCCTCCTGATCTTGTGTTTAATGTGGACTAGACCGGCCTCTTCTGGAAGAGGATGCCGAGCTGCTGGACCGACTGACCCTTCTTGTGGGAGCAAACGCCAGCAAAGACTTTAAGATAAAGCCATTGCTGGTGTACCACTCCCACACTCCAAGACCTGTGAAGGGCATACCCAAGTGCAGTTTCCCAGTCATCTGGCAATGCAACAAGAAAGCCTGGATCACCCGTGACATATTTAAGGAGTGGTTCTCTGAGCATTTCTGCCCATCAGTGAAGCGCTACTGTAGATGCAAAGGCCTTGAGCCAAAAGCTCTCCTCTGTTCCTAGCCACCCTACCAACTTGGCTAAGCTAGACAAGTGCATTTCGGTAGAAGTGGTGTTCCTGCCGCCCAACACTATTTCATTGATTCAGTTGATGGACCAGGGGATGATAGCCACCTTCAAGGACTACAATCTCCGCCACACATTCCGCCAGCTCATTGACCAGACAGACAGCCAGGACAAGCAAACTATGTTGGATTTCTGGAAGAAATGGTTACCAACATTGATCTGTCCTAGAAGGAAGTGACACAGCAGTGTCTGAAAGGTGTCCAACAGCTGGTTGAGCAGGGAATTGAGGAAGTTGCAGACAGCAGTTGCTCTGACACAGAGGGTCCCAGGGAACTGACAACAGAGCTCTTAGCCAAGAACCTGTGTACCATCCATGACGCAATGGATGAGATTGTGGCTAAAGACCCTGACACAAAATGCGGAGCAGGAATGTCAGACACAGCATTCATGCCTCATTGTCTTGCTACCAGAATCTGCTGGATGGGCGCAAAAAAGGAGAGAAAGCATATGTCGATGGACCAATGCACTGTAAAAAAAAGCCCGGGTGAAAGATGAGCCTTCCACATCATGCACTTTTTTTTTTTTTTCATAGATTCTTTGTACTGTGAAGCAGCACTGGTGTGACAATGGTGCAATACAAAGATTAACTTTTAATCATACAACAAATTTTATGCATTATGATAATACAGAAATAATGTTTTATTCATACATACAAATCATGCATTATGGGTAAAAATAAGGCACAATACATGAGTTAACCTTTATTATTACATTTGCACAGAAATAAACACCTGGTGATGTGGGGATGGAGTGGAGTGGGGGCTGGGTGGGGAGGACATGGGGCAGTGTGGGCTGAAGGGGGCAGTAAAGGTGATTGGGATAGGGAATGAAGTTGGGCCATGGACAGGGGAGGATTTAGGCCTCCTTCTCAGGACTGTCAAGGATGGAATATTATCTAAGGAGGCTGAGAAACAGTCTGCGACAGTCCTGGGTGGTCACCTTGATACTCTTCAGTATCAGGCAGTTTCTGGCAAACCTAAGGGCATCCTTAACACAACACATGAGGCGCCAAGCAACATGAATGGCCCCAAGATTGTGTGTGTGCCAGGAAACTGCCCGTAAAGTACCAAGTGAAGAGCTCTCTCAGAGGGAGACCCCCTGAATGGCCATCCATGCAGTATTCTTGTGCCTGTTGCTCAGCCTTTTTATATAAATATTCCTCAAACAGATTCAGCAGTTTTTTGCCTGGTAGAACCATGGAGTGGTCCAGTTGTAGGGAAAAGAGCTGTCCATTTGTCCCAGCCAAACCCTCTCCAGATGGGTAACAAGTAAAAATGGGAAACAGCCACACCTCTCAGAGTCCTACACACTCAGTTACATGCAAAGAAGATCCAGAGCATGGTATGGATATCAGGCACTCCTTTCTCCCCTTTTTGCGGCTTCTTGCACATCACTGTGTGCTTTACTCTGTCCATCTTGGAGCCACAGATGAAATAAAATACTGCCTTGGAAATAGCCCAGCAAACAGATCAAAGTGGGCCATGCTGCAGAACAAGGAAAATCCCTATAGAAAGGTCTCTGAGGCTCCACAGTCCAAACTTTTGCTGTACTCTGGCCAGTCTTTTCTCCAAGCATTTCAGGGCCTCTCCATCTCCACCAAACCAGACACCCAAAGTTTCGATAATGTCCATTTTGATGGAGAAAGGTAGTGGCGCAGAAGTCAAATGGCACTCACCGAACAGCACGGTCTCTGACTTCCTGCAGTTGACTCTTGTGCCTGAAGTTCTGCCAAAGTTATTGCACACCTGGAACAGTAGCCTCACTGATTGTTTATTTTAGCAGAAGCTGGTGACATCGTCCATGTAGAGCGAGCACTTTACCTGTAATCACCCTGGACCTGGTGTGGTGATTCCCCCAGATCTCTAAACTCCCTCTGATGTACTCGGCCCCAGAATGTATAGTACACATAAATTATGTATATCCAACTGACAATTATTTATTAGCAAAAACAACTCATATTTATGTACAAGGTCACAACTTTAGCGAACCTTCTCTTAACCTATCTCCATAAGTCCCCACCCTGATCCTGTGGGCAGGCCCGTCAATCAAATGATGTCAGCCTTTCTAACACACCTTAGTTTATACTTAGTTCCCTCCCTTTAGGAAGCCAGCTGTCCATAGGAAAATAATAGAATTACATGGGCTTCTTGGAGTCTGCCCCCTTTGAACCTCTGGAGCCCCACAAACTCACTCAACTTTGTACCCCATAACTCTGACCCTATTCCCTTGGGGAATACCTGTCATTTTCATACCAAACATGATATGGGGATTCTCATACTTAACATGACATGTTACAATCATACCACAGGTAAAATTAATCAACTCATGCACAGAGGGCAATACCAATCCATGTATCCAGATAGTGTGGCAATATCTTTGTAGAACGGGACCAGTTTTGCCACTTTACTCATGCCCACCCAGGGCCCATTTTACTTTGCTCAGTCCCAAAAAGTCAATAGGGACCCCTGGATGTCAAAAATCAAAAACATGGCAATAGCAAAACAACTTCAATAGTATTCTAGGTAAGGGGGAAGAAGCTAACATTCAAGGAAAGAGCATGTGGAATATACTGTATGACCTCTGCTAAAAAAAACAAATAAAATCATAAATACGCACTACGGAATATGTTGACGCATTATAAATAAACGATAATAATATATAAAGTGACTTATCTATCACCAAATCAATATATATTACCAGGATTGTGCACAGGATGGCAACTATTAAAATCATGGTTGAAAACTTTTTCCCCTGAGATTTGCAGCTGAACCAGAACAAAGGAGACTTTCAAACACTGATAAACACCATCCATACTTAAGGTTGGTAATGACTCATATTGCCTGTCTGTTTCAAACCTACACAGGTTAAATCTAGATGCCTTACACTACTGCAGATCTAGTCTGTGTAATAATTTGAAGATACAGAACACAATAAGCTGTATAATTGTGGATTTTGTCAAGAGAAGACTCAGCAGCTTAATAATAACAATATAACATATGCCTTTTATGTGGAATGCTGAAACAATTAATACAGACTACACTGCTTTATAAAGCTATAAATACACAATTACTTTGGAACTGAAATAACTTTTTCTTATTGAAAAGTCAGTACAGTAAGGGTTAATCTCTTTGTTTACAAATTGTCTCTACTCTACTGCCATCTTGTTTCCAACTGAAATTATAACATCTTCAAATAGAAAATATGGCTAGTAGGTAGTGATGTCGCAAACATAAAATTTTCGGTTTGCGAACCGCGTACGCGAACCGCCGCAAATGTTCGTGAACCGGCGAACCGCCATAGACTTCAATGGGCAGGCGAATTTTAAAACCCACAGGGACTCTTTCTGGCCACAATAGTGATGGGAAAGTTGTTTCAACGGGACTAACACCTGGACTGTGGCATGCCGGAGGGGGATCCATGGCAAAACTCCCACGGAAAATTACATAGTTGATGCAGAGTCTGGTTTTAAGCCATAAAGGGCATAAATTACCTAACATTCCTAAATTGTTTGGAATAACGTGCTTTAAAACATCAGGTATGATGTTGTATCGATCAGGTAGTGTAAGGGTTAGGCCCGCTTCACAGTGACAGACCAAACTCCCCGTTTAACGCACCGCAAACAACCGCAAACAGTCCATTTGCACAACCGCAAACTCCCCATTTGCACAAGGTTGGATACCAAGCTAGCCATGTCCCGTTCCTTGTCCTCACTGATGTCATTGAAGGTCTCTTCCTCCACCCAGCCACCAAGGGTCCCCGAAAGGTGACAACAAGCCCCCTGGGACGCCTGCTGTGTTTGGTCTTCCACCTCCTCAAAGCCACCTTCCTCCTCTGACTCCTCTCTTCAGACTCCTCTCACTGCGTTGCCTCTCTCTGCATTATTATAAGGTGTGTTAAGTAGTACTACTCTTATCAGTTTAATACCTGTTACAGCACCTATCAGGGGGCGTGTATAAGGCCTGGATTTTTAGAACGGGAGATGGAAAAAGATGCTTTATTGGTCGTATCACTTCAATTTTGAGGCACGGCGCGTGCAATCAAAGGTGCCACCAGATAGGAGTGGCGTGTTTGTAAGTACTACTCTTATCAGTTTAATACCTGTTACAGCACCTATCAGGGGGCGTGTATAAGGCCTGGATTTTTAGAACCGTGAGATGGAAAAAGATGCTTTGTTGGTCGTATCACTTCAATTTTGGGGCACAGCGCGTGCAATCAAAGGTGCCACCAGATAGGAGTGGCGTGTTTGTAAGTACTACTCTTATCAGTTTAATACCTGTTACAGCACCTATCAGGGGGCGTGTATAAGGCCTGGATTTTTAGAACCGGGAGATGGAAAAAGATGCTTTGTTGGTCGTCTTACTTCAATTTTGGGGCACGGCACGTGCAATCAAAGGTGCCACCAGATAGGAGTGGCGTGTTTGTAAGTACTACTCTTAGCAGTTTAATACTTGTTACGTCACCTATCAGGGGGCGTGTATAAGGCCTGGATTTTTAGAACCGGGAGATGGAAAAAGATGCTTTGTTGGTCGTATCACTTCAATTTTGGGGCACGGCGCGTGCAATCAAAGGTGCCACCAGATAAGAGTAGTACTTACAAACACGTCACTCCTATCAGTTTAATACCTGTTACAGCACCTATCAGGGGGCGTGTATAAGGCCTGGATTTTTAGAACCGGGAGATGGAAAAAGATGCTTTGTTGGTCGTATCACTTCAATTTTGCGGCACGGCGCGTGCAATCAAAGGTGCCCCAGATAGGAGTGGCGTGTTTGTAAGTACTACTCTTATCAGTTTAATACTTGTTATGTCACCTATCAGGGGTCGTGTATAAGGCCTGGATTTTTAGAACCGGGAGATGGAAAAAGATGCTTTGTTGGTCGTATCACTTCAATTTTGGGGCACGGCGCGTGCAATCAAAGGTGCCACCAGATAGGAGTGACGTGTTTGTAAGTACTACTCTTATCAGTTTAATACCTGTTACAGCACCTATCAGGGGGCATGTATAAGGCCTGGATTTTTAGAACCGTGAGATGGAAAAAGATGCTTGGTTGGTCGTATCACTTCAAATTTGGGGCACTTTGTGACATTAGCTTCTTACGCTCAAACTTGTCCTTTACAGGCACCTGACTATGGGCAGATGAGCAGGAACTGCTCAAGGCGAGAGACGCAGTGGCGGATGGTTGAGAGGGGGCAAGGAGGACAGCAGTGGTTGATGTGGCTGATGATGCTGGACCAGGAGAAGGATGGCGGCTTTGAGTTTGTGTGCTGCTTGTTCTCATGTGTTGGTCTGGAGTCACCCAAACATTAGGTCTCAACCTGTAGAGGATAAGGGAACCAGGCTACTCTAGACCTCATTCATCATTACAGGTTTTGACAGATTGGTACTATGCGTGCAAGCTACTGTGACAACATATATGAGTGGCACTGTGCACTTGCAGAAGTTGGCAGAGTAGACGCTGTAGGTCTGACATACACGCTTGCAGACAACTAACTGCTATGCAATCTATTACAGTAGAAACATTTTTTTTTGTTTTAAATGTACACTACTGTTACACCGGATATGAGTGGTGTGTTATGTAGTACTACTTCTATCAGTTTAATCCCTGTTATGTGTCTTTTTTTTGGCTTTGGTTGTTGAAGCCACAGTGCAGCACCAGAGGCCAGAAAAATTAGGCATGTACACATGCCTGAAAAATTAGGTATTGTTGATCTTGCAGCGAGCAGAGAAGAAGGTAGGCCTGATTTAACGCCCCATCCCCGCATACCCACACTCAGAGATTGAGGGGGGGGGGGGACCTGAGAAGGCCATGGGTCGGAGATATAAAGGGGGGGGGCATCCCAAATAAGAACACAAGCAGGGACAAAGGTAGTGAAGGGGACATAGAGGCCCATGGACTGACGGTCGCCATCTTGGCAGGAAAAGGGCCCAGCAATTAAGCCAAACTGACCCAGCACAGGCAGCTACTTGAGTCAAACGCTGTACAATTACACCTTAATAAAGCTGAAACATGCAGCAGCAGGGATTCTAAACGGCCAAACAGGGACAAGGAGGCTAACAGCCCCCACAGTCTCTGCACCACTCTTTTTAACAGATAACCCAAGGGGCTAACCAGGGACCTTGCCCACATAAAAAACAGAATTTTATTGGAGGAATTATTAGTGTCTTTACCCCCAAGAAAGGACATAATATACAGTATATTTAGACTACCTGATGGCCAAACCTCCTTTAGTCCCAATGCTATCCAAGAAACATTTCAAAACTTCTATCAGACCATATATTCATCCCAATCCCCCTGCAGCGGATCTGACATAGAGTCCTTCCTACTACAGCAAGAAGTCCACAAAATCCCTTTACCTCAATTGGACAGCTGGAACCTAGACATATCCCAAGAGGAAGTTAAATCTACACTCCAAGATCTTAAATTTGGCAAGTCCCCAGGCCCAGACGGTTTTACTCATCTGTACTATAAGAAATTTGAGCCCTTGCTTACCCCCGCACCTAACATTTTTGTTTAACTCTATACTAAATTGAGAACCTATGCACCTTAATTGAATCAGGCCGACCTCATAGTCTTTCCAAAAGAGGGTAGGGACCCTTTAGAGGTTAAAAATTATCGTCCCATACCCCTGATAAATGTGGATGTCAAGATCCTAGCTAAAATTATGGCCAAACGAATATCTAACTTTTTACTGAACTAAATACACAAGGACCAAACGGGGTTCATTCCTTTCAGAGAGGCAGGAGATAATGTTAGTAGGTTCTGAACGCCCAGTTCTTGGCTCAACACTATAACAACCCAGTTTGCCCTCTAGCCGTGGACATAGAGAAGGCTTTTGATACAGTGGAATGGCCATATATGTACAAAATGATAGATAAGTTTGGATTTGAGGGATGCTTTCTCAACCTGCTCAGAAGGTACTACGACTCACCAGTAGCTAACTTAAAGATACCAGGGGACCATAAGGCCAAAAATCCAAGTACAGAGAGGGACCAGGCAGGGATGCCCACTCTCCCCACTGCTCTTTGCTCTTGCCATTGAACCCCTAGCGCAGGCAATCAGAACCGACCATGCCATCCAGGGGGTTCAAGTAGGACACCATCAGTTTAAGTGTTCACTTTTCGCGGACAATATGCTTTGCACCCTGACCAAGCCCCTTCATTCTATACCAGCACTCATGTCCACTATAAAAGACTTCAGCTAAATCTCGGGCCTCAAATCCTTGCAAAAGGATATTTCTCTTTCAATGGAATCCTGCTTACTGGGGATACACATAAAAAAACTTATCTCAATCCTAGAACAAGCCATTCCAATTAATGGCTTTAGCATTCAAAATACATATAGCTACACGGGCCAGGATGGATTTACAAATCTCTATTACCAAACTTTTATAGACTTGTTATTACCCCACTTAGCCACACTTTTCAATCAAATTTTAGAAGGCTCTCCCATGCTACAAGTACTAAACCATGCAAATATGATATGTTTCCCGAAAGAACGACGAGACCCATTAGAAGTTAAAAATTACTGCCCCATATCACTCCTAAACGGGGATATAACAATTTTGGCCAAATTAATGGCAAACAGGATTTTGCAATTTCTCCCCTCCATAATCCATAAAGACCAAACAGGGTTTATCCCCCATAGACAAACGGGGGACAATATCAGACGGACACAAAATGTAATCTCATGGTCATCCCTACATCAAATACCCACATGCCTTTTGGTGTTAGATATAGAAAAGGCCTTTGATACGTTGGAATGGCCTTATTTAAAAATAGTATTACAGAAATTTGGGTTTGCAGGCAAATTTATGAACTTGATAGATACATACTACAAATCACTGTCAGCCAGATTAAAACTCCCGGGAGATCGCTTACAACACATAAAGATTCAAAGGGGAAAAACACATTTTTAGATTTATTTGGAATCATAAAGCCCCGAGGATCTCAAAAAATAATATGTATAGACCAAAAGGGAAAGGGGGCCTATCGTGCCCGAATCTCAAACTGTATTACAAGGCAGCGCAGCTGGCTTTCATTCCTCTGGCGCATTCTCCCACACATCAGCCGCTCTGGGTATTTATGGAAAATGTAAGCATGTCACCTTATACATGGGATACAGTAATATGGATTCCAGGCCTGTATACTTTTTTGAGAAACTTGAAAAACCTGTTGATTAAGCACTCATTAAAAATATGGACGGAGATGAACTGGACACAAAAACTGGACACTCCGGTATCAGATCTTACCCCTATCGTACCCAATCCCCACTTTAAGATACATCTTCCGGAAAGCTCTCTCAGTTGGTGGAAGTCTCAGAACCTACTAAGGGTTGGTCCATGGTGGCATGACGACAAAATAATGACCTTTGAGCGGGTGAGAGATAGATACAATTTACCCCTGGCTGAACACTATAATTTTTGCAGGATACATCATTTTATATATACGATAAGTGATAGGGGAACCCCCAAAGAAACACCTGGCTACTCAAAAAATGTAGGGATTCCCCCTTTCAGCCTGGTATTATTAGCCTCATGTATGAACTATTTAATGAAAACTCATGGGCAAACAAACCAGACTATACCAAAGCCTGGGAGAGGGATTTGGGCACCGAGTTGGCAGACAGCACATGGGATAAAAGTTGGCGAGGCTTAAGTAGGGGATCTTTAAATTATAGTCTGCTTGAGACTTCAATAAAGGTCCTACACAGGACATATATTACTACTTTTAAGCTAAATAAATGGGATCCAAAACGGAGCAGCTCATGTTTTAGGAACAGTGGTAATGAGGCTACATTTATTCATGTCTGGTGGGAGTGTTCGGCAGTCATACGACTATGGAAAGAAACGTGCTTACTAGTTTCTAAAATGTTTAAGATCTTTTCAGATTTCTGCTAATATAGAAAACTGCATGCTGGGTGTTCCGCATGTCTGTCTCTTGCCCGCTCAAAATAGGCTATTTAAGTTCATCATGTTGGCCACAAAGAACCATATAGCCAGACAATGGAAATCGGATACCCTACACTTTCAGGTGGTTAAAAATAAATTAAACTTTATCCTTATAAATGAACGCCTTACCCATTTAGTAGACAACTCCATGGATACATTTTGAGAAATATGGTCTCCGTGGCTGCAATTAAGGGCTAGCATATCATCTGGAGACAATTAAAGACATTTCGGTCCGGAATAGGGGCTCCCCTAAATGGGAGAGGATATTCTCAAGAGAACAGGGTGGATGGAGGTGTGTGTGGATCCTTAGAGGGGCGGAGGACGGAGGTAAGTGCTATATTTTACATCATATTTATGTAAAAAAGGAGGATGTTTGTGGACCTTTCCCTTTCCCAACATGTTAAATGTTAAAACTAGTTATTTTTTTTTTCCAATTATAGTCGGATTTAAGACTTAAAGGGAATCAACTTAAAACAAACTGAATTAAAGCTATATTAATAACTGAAATGTAAAAAAAATATATATATTTTTAGGCTACAGGTACAACCAAATCCAGATAACATACTAGCCCTGGATATGGTATAAGCTCCAAGATTATGGAATGGAAAGGGGTAAACTGAGCATTAATAGAGATAAGGTAACTCAGTGATGTATTAACATGTATGGATATATATGTAACATGGAAATGGTTGTTTGAATATGATATATTACCTGACCTAATAAAATATTTTTTGAAAGAAAAAATACATATAGCTAGTAGTTGGAAAACCCCAAATTAAAACTTTCAGGAATTAATTAAAAAAATCAACTATTTACTGCTCAACGAGAGATTAAACCATGTAGTAGTCTTGGATAGAATCACCCAGTTCCAGACAATTTGGGATCCCTGGATAACATCCCCATTTAGTGCCCCCCTAATATAATAAAACATTTGTTAATGGTTGAAGCGATTCAGGGGGAAAGACCGAAGTGAGGGAGCCCTGGAGGAGACCCTTCAGAAGCAACCGGCGGCAAAATCATCCGAGGAAAGGAGAGGTCGCCTACTGAAGCCTGCCCTAGGGTAACCCAAGGGCGATTGAGCAGGTTAGATATTGTAAATAATAAGCTACTGCTGGAGTGATGATAGATAATAGGACTTTGGTGTTAACTGCTGATATACTCTTTACTATTGTCTGTTTTACCATGTCTTAGGTTTCTCTTAAAAATTGCAATCACAGTAAAAAAAAAGAAAATTTATTAAGCAAAAAAGTAAAAATAAGAAGGCCTAGCCAGCTAATTTTAACAAAATGTCTTCATTGTAAATATGTATTTTTGCACAACTGTTGTGTTATGCAAGACTGTTCAATATGCTTTCTTTTTCATTACATGCCGTATACCTTCTAACATAAAAATGTAAATTAATAAAATAGGTATTGTTGCAGCCACTGCTGTTGCAGCGGCCAGAAAAATTTACCTTTGTTCCCCAGGCAGAAAGTGCCATAAAACATTGCGTCTTCTTGAACCCTAGTTGATGGCGGATAAGTCACGCAAGTCATCCTGCCTTCACAGATAACATACAGCAGCGTGTGGACCAGTTTTAGCCGAAGGCAGCTCATCTCATCAGGCCTTTTTCAGTCGAATGTATCGCCCAGTGTCCGTCCCTTCGGGATCCATCCCTCATTCATCTTTATAAAGGTGAGGCAATCTAGACTTTTTTGCCCTAGGCGACTTCTCTTCTCGTGACAAAACCTCCTGCTGCACTGAAGGTCCTTTCTGACAGGACACTTGAAGTGGGGCAGGTCAGAAGTTCAATTGCAAATTGGGATAGCTCAGGCCACAGGTCTAGACTGCATACCCAGTAGTCAAGGGGATCATCGCTCCTCAGAGTGTCGATATCTGCATTTAAGGGGAGGTAGTCTGCTACCTGTCGGTCAACTCGTTCTCTGAGGGTGGATCCCGAAGGGCTGTTGCGATGCGTAGGACTGAAAAAGGTCTGCATGTCCTCCATCAACAACACGTCTTTTAAACGTCCTGTCCTTGCCGGCGTGGTCATGGGAGGAGGATTACTTTCACCTCTTCCCCTGTTATATTGCCCTTGTGCTGTGACATCACCCTTATATGCTGTGTAAAGCATACTTGTTAATTTGTTTTGGACCTGCTGCATACTTTCTGACTTACGGTAATTTGGTAACAAATCAGGCACTTTCTGCTTATACCGGGGGTCTAGTAGCGTGCACACCCAGTACAGGTCATTCCCCTTCAGCCTGTTTATACGAGGGTCCTGCGACAGGCACGACAGCATGAAAGACCCCATTTGCACAAGGTTGGATGCCGAGCTACCCATGTCCCGTTCCTCGTCCTCAGTGATCTCGCTGAAGATATGTTCTTCCCCCCAGCCACGTACAACACCACGGGTACCAGATAGGTGACAACGAGCACCCTGGGATGCCTGTTGTGATTAGTCTTCCTCCTCCCCCTCAACTCCTCTAACTCCTCTTCCTCACAATCCTCTTCCAGCTTTGCCGCAGGTCCAGCAAGCGATGCTGATAAGGCTGTTTCTGGTGGTGATGGTGACCACAACTCTTCCTCTTCCTCGTCACGCTCATCTACGGCCTGATCCAGCACTCTTCGCAGGGCACGCTCCAGGAATAAAACAAATGGTATGATGTCGCTGATGGTGCCTTCGGTGCGACTGACAAGGTTTGTCACCTCCTCAAAAGGACGCATGAGCCTACAGGCATTGCACATGAGCGTCCAGTAACGTGGCAAAAAAAATCCCCAGCTCTGCAGAGGCTGTCCTAGCACCCCGGTCATACAAATACTCATTAATGGATTTTTCTTGTTGGAGCAGGCGGTCGAACATTAGGAGTATTGAATTCCAACGTGTGGGGCTGTCACAAATCAACCGCCTCACTGGCATGTTGTTTCGACGCTGGATATCTGAAAAGTGCGCCATGGCCGTGTAGGAACGCCTGAAATGGCCACACACCTTTCTGGCCTGCTTCAGGACGTCCTGTAAGCCTGGATACTTATGGACAAAGCGTTGTATGATCAGATTAAACACATGTCCCATGCACTGCACATGCGTCAACTTGCCCAAATTCAATGCCGCCAACAAATTTCTTCCGTTGTCACAAACCACTTTGCCAATCTCCAGTTGGTGCTGAGTCAGCCATTGATCCACCTGTGCGTTCATGGCGGACAGGAGTGCTGGCCCGGTGTGACTCTCTGCTTTCAGGCAAGTCAACCCCAAGACGGCATGACACTGCCGTATCCGGGATGTGGAATAGTATCTGGGGAGCTGGGGGGGGGTGCCGTTGATGTGGAGCAAGACGCAGCAGAAGAGGACTTAGCTGAGGAGGTTATGGAAGAGGATGGAGTAGGAGGAGTAGAGGAGGTGGCAGCAGGCCTGCCTGCAAGTCGTGGCGGTGTCACCAACTCCTCTGCAGAGCCACGCATTCCATGATTGGCAGGCATCAGCAGTTTTACCCAATGCGCAGTGTAGGTGATATACCTGCCCTGACCATGCTTTGCAGACCAGGTATCAGTGGTCAGATGGACCCTTGCCCCAACACTGTGTGCCAGAGATGCCATTACTTCCTTTTGCAGGTTGGGGATTGCCTTTTGGGCAAAGAAATTTCGGCCGGGTACCTTCCACTGCGGTATCCCAATCGCTAAAATTTTTTTGAACGCCTCAGACTCCACCAGCTTGTATGGTAAAAGCTGGCGGGCTAAGAGTTCAGACAAGCCAGCTGTCAGACGCCGGGCAAGGGGGTGACTTTGTGGCATTGGCTTCTTACGCTCAAACATGCCCTTGACAGACACCTGACTGTGGGGAGATGAGCAGGAACAGCAAGAGGCGAGAGACGGAGTGGCGGATGGTTGAGAGGGGGCAAGGAGTACAGCAGTGGTTGCCGTGGATGAAGATGCTGGACCAGGAGGAGGATGGCGGCTTTGAGTTTGTGTGCTGCTTGTACTCATTTGTTGATCCCATTGGCGTTTGTGATGTGACATGTGCCTTCGCAAAGCAGTTGTACCTAGGTGGGTGTTGGACTTTCCACGACTCAGTTTCTTTTGGCACAGGTTGCAAATGGCATCGCTGTTGTCAGAGGCAGACACAAAAAAAATGCCACACTGCCACACTGCTGAGCTCTGCAATGACGGCATTCTGGTGGTGGCAACAGCATGCATTGATTGGCGTGCTGTCTGGCTGACCCCGGGTGCTGATGCATGCTATCTGACTGTGCCACTAGCTCGTTGCGATGACCTCCTTCTGCTTCCAACTTGTCTCCTCCTCCTCTCTGTCTCCCCATCTGAACTTTTCCCCTGTTCTTCTTCTCTTCTAGCGGGCACCCACGTGACATCCACGGACGCATCGTTATCATCATCACCCGCCTCACTTGTATCTGACAACTCAACAAAGGAAGCAGCAGCGGGTACATCATCATCATCACATCGTACGTACATGTGTGTACTGCTGCCTGACTGAGACATATCCTTGTTATCTACATCCTCTGGCAATAATGGTTGTGCATCACTCATTTCTTCAAACTGATGTGTAAATAACTCTTCTGACTGATCAATTGAATCGGCTGTGGTACTAGTGTTAGTGGTGGCGGCAGGCGGACGATTGGTAACTTGAGAGGTGCTCGAAGCTAAGCTGGAGGAGGACGGTGCGTCAATGTTCCAAGCGGAAGCTGTAGAAGATTGGGTGTCCTGTGTTTGCCAGTCAACTACGTCCTCTGAACTTTTCAATTTCAGGGTAACTGGCCTCTGAACACTGGGCATTATTGTAGGGCCAAAGGGAATCACAGCACCACGACCACGACGGCCCCTGCGGGGTGTCCTGCCTCTGCCTGTCATTTTTTTTCCGATTAGTGGTACTATGCGTGCAAGCTACTGTGATTGGATTGGTTGAACTTGGCACAATACTTGTAAGCCTGACACACACACTGGCTAGTGGTCAGGCAACTGAACTTAGATTGGCGGTCAGGCAAATGAACTTAGATTTAAGAAAATACAATTATTGTTTTTTTAAATGTAGACTGCTGGTACCCCAACTAGATTGGATTGGTTAACCTTGGCACAGTACTTGTAAGCCTGACATACACATTGGCAAGTGGTCAGGCAAATTAACTTAGATTTGCGGTCAGGCAAATGAACTTAGATTTAAGAAAATAAAATTATTGTTTTTTTAAATGTAGACTGCTGGTACCCCAACTAGATTGGATTGGTTGAACTTGGCACAATACTTGTAAGCCTGACACACACACTGGCTAGCGGTCAGGCAACTGAACTTAGATTTGCGGTCAGGCAAATGAACTTAGATTTGCGGTCAGGCAAATGAACTTAGATTTAAGAAAATAAAAAATACAATTATTGTTTTTTTAAATGTAGACTGCAGGTACCCCAACTAGATTGGATTGGTTGAACTTGGCACACTACTTGTAAGCCTGACACACACACTGGCTAGCGGTCAGGCAACTGAACTTAGATTGGCGGTCAGGCAAATGAACTTAGATTTAAGAAAATAAAATTATTGTTTTTTTAAATGTAGACTGCTGGTACCCCAACTAGATTGGATTGGTTGAACTTGGCACAATACTTGTAAGCCTGACACACACACTGGCTAGCGGTCAGGCAAATGAACTTAGATTTGCGGTCAGGCACATGAACTTAGATTTAAGAAAATAAAAAATAAAATTATTGTATTTTACATGTAGACTGCTGGTACCCCAACATCGATTGGATTGGTTATACTTGGCACAGTACTTGTAAGCCTGACACACACACTGGCTAGCGGTCAGGCAAATGAACTTAGATTTAAGAAAATAAAATTATTGTTTTTTTAAATGTAGACTGCTGGTACCCGAACTAGATTGGATTGATTGAACTTGGCACAGTGTATTTTGACATTATGAGAAACATGATCTGTAAACTAAATAAAAATCATTTTAGGAGGTTAAGAGAAAAAGAAACCGAATGGGGGGATACCGTGCAGAGCACACCATCTACAGCCCACTGGAAGACAAACTCATCCATTCCCCCAGTGGACAAAGCCAGGTGGTACTCTGCCCGGATACGGGAGCGCACCAGCACCCGGAACATGGCCTCAGGTGACAAGGGAACCCCCCCTATCAAACACTGCTTCCTGGACTTATATATAGCCAATTTGGCTAATGCCAGGAGCAGGTTGACGAGGAGGTCCCTGGCCTTATTGCCCCGGGACACTGGGCGCCCAAAAATAAAAATGTGAGGGGAGAAATGCAGCCAGAACTGCAGGAGGAGGCCCCTCAAGAGTGACAAGAGGGGCTGCAGTCTGGCGCAACTAAAATAAATATGATACACGGACTCTCCCTTGCCACAGAATGGACAAGTGGAGGGAGAGTCCGTGAATTTAGCTAAGTACTCTCCCGTGCTCAGTGCACCATGGAGCACTCTCCAATTCAAGTCCCCGGTGGGTCGTGGAACTAAATCAGAATAAAGTTCCCTCCACCGGGGCCTCTTGCCCTCGTCAGCTGGTAGGACCCGCCTCCAGATGGTATCGGGACGGGTCACGAGGGCAAGGAAGTGCACTGTATGGAGCACGAGAGAATATAAGCTCTTCCTCGGCATGCCGCGAAAGCATGCCGAGGGTATGTCCCTCAACTTTGAGAGGTTGGGGACAGGAGGAGCCTGAGGGGAAACACGGGGCTTGTGTCCAATGCAAACAGCCGGAGCAGGGGTGTTGAAAGGTGCATGTGGCACTCCGGCCTGCAAAGCCCCGCGAAGGAAGGTGCGCGAGTCGGGGGAGATGGCATCCCTAATCTCCTGGAGCAAGCGCCCTGAGACTTTGGGCGTCACATATCCCAAACGGAGCGCAAGCTCCTGGGGTGACACCCAATCAGAACGCCCGTATTCCAGGAGATCCCCGACTCGGGTCATCCGTGCATGACTAAGGCGGCGGATGATACAGGGGGACTGTAACATTGGAGCCCCCACTGCTGGATTAAATAGCAGGGGCTCCGTGAATATTTCATCCCCCAAAGGCACGCCCTGCCTGATCACGGAGACCATGCTCCAGGCCTTGAGGGTTTCCTGGTAGTATGCCGGCAACACAGAGAGGTCTCTCCCAAACCCCTCGGGCCTGATCAGAAATAATTGCCGGTCATACCCCAGGTTGCGCAACTGGCGATAAAAGCTGGATGCCAGTGCGCACCACTGCGGAGAGGGATCTGCATATAGGTATCTCTGCAGGTACTGAAGGCGGAAGGTGGACAACTGGGAGCACACACAAACTACTCCCTGTCCACCCTCCACCAAAGGCAGACTTGCCACCCCTGCAGAGACCCAATGCCTTCCCATCCAGAGGAAATCTAACAAATTCCTCTGGATATTGGTGACAAACTCGGGGGTCGGACTCAGACAAATCAGCCGGTGCCAGATCTGAGAAGCCACCAGCTGATTCACCACTAGAGTCCGCCCCCTAAGGGAAAGCATTTTTGCTAGACCCCTCCATCGTCCCAGACGAGAGAGGACACTGCCCTCTAACTCCCTCCAGTTGTCTGGGACGGAAGCGTCCGCAGCGGACAGGTAGACCCCCAGATATTTAATGACATCTGCCTCCCACGTGATGTCACGAAACGTGGGAGGCAAAGAGTCTACCTGTAAATTACCCTCTAAAAGGCCTGTGCATTTGGACCAGTTGATCTGAGCGGAGGAGGCAGCTGAATATACCTCCTGGCACTGTTTTGCCAGCTCAAGATCAACTGGATCCTGGGCCACGAGGAGCACATCGTCAGCATAAGCTGAAAGGACAATCCGCATGTCTGGATCTTTTAGCACCAGCCCTGTGAGCCTTTTCCTCAGTAGGCAGAGGAAAGGCTCAATGGCCAGTGCATATAACTGTCCAGACAAGGGACATCCTTGACGCACCCCTCGTCCAAATACCAAAGGTGCTGTTAGGGACCAATTGATTTTAAGTAAACACTCTGCAGAGGCGTACAGCGTTCTTATAAAGCCCACAAACTGTGGGCCAAAGCCGTACGCTTGCAGAGTGGCTATGAGGTAACCATGGTCCACCCTGTCAAACGCCTTCTCTTGATCTAAAGAGAGAAAGGCGAGTGACAGACCAGTCCTGCGAGAATAATGCAATAGATCCCGGACCAGAAAGATACTATCAAAGATAGTCCGGCCCGGGATCGCATAGGACTGGTCAGGGTGAACCCAAGTCTAAGCGAGATGGCTTTAGCTACAATCTTGTAGTCTGTGCTGAGCAGAGAGACCGGTCGCCAGTTCTTAATAAGCCGGAGATCCCCCTTTTTGGGCAGCAGGGCAAGTACTGCCCTGCGACAAGACAGGGGCATCTCCCCGGTCTCCAGGGCTTCCCCAAGGACCAGATGGAAATCAGGTCCCAGAGTCTCCCAGAAAAATTGGAAAAACTCTACAGTCAGTCCGTCCAGTCCTGGAGACTTTTCACAGGACATGGCACGGAGGGCTTCAGAGAGCTCTTGAAAAGATAGTGGTATATCAAGCCGCTCTCTTACACCCTCACTGACTGTGGGGAGCCCCTCCCATAGCACCCTGCAGGCGTCTGGAGAAATGGGATCCGGAGAGTAAAGATCTTTATAAAAGTTCCGGGCTCTATCCCGGATACTCTCCGGATCTGTAAGGGGGGCACCGTCTTCATCTAGAAGACAGGTGATGTGCCTACTGTTACCCCCCTTTTTCTCCAGTGAGTAGAAGAGGCGCGAGCCGCGGTCTAGATCTTTGAGAAAACCTAAGCGGCTGCGCACGTATGCCCCCTTGGCCTGGTGTCGTTCCAGGTCACAGAGGACACCCTTCCTCTCTACATACTCGCTCTGCAGGGATTGGTCCCTACAAGTGAACAGCCTCTGCTCCAGATGGAGTACCTCCCCCCGGAGTGACTCCAACTCAGCTTCGCGCTGCCCACTCGCACCCTTGGTATATTCCTGACACAGAAGTCGCAAATGAACCTTGCCCACGTCCCACCACAGTTTTAACGTGGCAAAGTCCCCCTTGCAACCCCTCCAGTCCGTCCAAAACTCCCGGATCAATGTCACGAGCCCCTGGTCCTTCAACAAAGCATTGTTGAAGTGCCAATAGGCGGCTCGTGGCGCTGTTGGCGTTAGCGCCACTGTCACAGACACACAGTTGTGGTCTGTGAACGGAGCCAGCCTAATGGCACAAGAACCGACTCGTGACATATAGTGACTAGATATATATAGTCTGTCGATCCGGGAGTGGGACACCAGACCGGCTCTCACCCTGACGTAGGTGAAACCGTCTGATGCCCCTGGGTTCTGCTCTCGCCAGATGTCCTCCAGGGAGAAGCGGGCGATGATCTCCCGCAGGGCTGACGCAGAAGGCGGGAACGGCTCTGAACTATTCCGGTCCAGAGCGTCGAGGGTGCAGTTGAAATCACCCCCGAGTACCAAACACTCATCTGCGTCAACCGTCTCCAAAAACTGGGACAGTCTGGCGAGGAACCTCACTCTCTCGAGCCCTCCAGCAGGGGCATATATATTAACTAGGTTAATGATGCTACCCTGCTCTCGGACCCGGAGGTGGATTAGACGGCCTGGGATAACAGCTTTCACAAGCAGCAGCTCTGGCTGAAAAGACTCTGAGAACAGGGTCACCACTCCACATGACGCCGATGTGAAGTGGCTGAAGAAGACCCTGCCTCTCCACTCCAGTTGCCACGAGGCCTCAGCCTCTGGAGTGGTGTGAGTTTCCTGCAGGAAGCTCACAGAGTACCCTCCCTGATATAAATAGGAGAGTACCTGGAACCTGCGGAAACTGTCTTGACAGCCATTGGTATTTAGCGTGCTTATGTGCAAAGCCATTACTGCATGTCAGGAATTGTGCGTTCCTCAGACCCTTGAGACTGCTGATAGGACACGCACATTTTATAGAATTTCCGGACGCGGAGATGCTCCGCAGTCCCAGAATTCTTGGCCCTAGTGCTGACCACTAGATATTGCTGGAGAGAGTGGAGAATAAACGACATAGATCTATTTCCTTGACAGGGATAACCCACCCAGAATCTGATGTTCCTTCTAGTGGGTCACCCCTGGGCTCCTCTTGGCTGAGGGCTTTTACTCCATCCTCCCCGGCTGGAGTCAGTTTCCTCAGCTTTATTCTCAGGGACCCCCTCTTAGATGATACAGAAGGAGTCCCTTTAGCACCCTTCAAGGTAAATAATGGACCCTTGGATTGCTGCTGCACCCCTGTAGCTTCAGGAGTGCATTCAGGGGTAGCTGGCTGGACAGCAGTGGCTAGCATGGCTTCCTTAATGGAAGCCTTGGAGGCTTTATATGCCTCCTCTGCCAGTTCCACCGCTGCTTGCTCAGCTTGGATGGCACCGATGTTAGGGTCAGTGGACGGCTGAGGAGGGTAGACACCCTTTTGACCCCTGAGGCTTCTTAATGGTCTTATCCCTCATGTTTAGACCCTTTTTTTTTTTTAGTTTATTTGTTTTATTTATTTTTATTTTTTGTTTTATGATTTTTTTACAGTTTTCTTTTTTTTTAAAATATAAAAGTGTGAAAAAGAAACAAAAAGACAAAACTAAGGGAGACAAAAACTAAGGGAGAGAGAGAGATGATGTTTGGCAGTGGAAGGGTTAATGGCCTGTTGCAAGGTGTTACTAAATGCAACAACACAGAGAACACAGAGGCTTTTTAACCCCTCTGTGTCTCTGTGTCAGATGTTAAAAAAAAAGCCTTAACAACAAAAAATCTAATTGTTTCCCCCCCCACTGCCTACAAAGATGTTACTTGTCTTCTCTCCCCCAAAACATAAAACCCAACACCAAACAAACAAAACTTCAACAAAACCTAATAAACTTTTTAAAAGAAAAAAAGTCAAAGTAACAAAGCTCCAGGAGTGAAGGTGTAGTGCTAAGGGAGGGGTGTGGCAAAGTATCCAGGAGACAGCTCACTCTCCTGGGATAGAGAGTTGAGCCTGACCCCCAGAAAACTAAAACTTAAATTAAACTAAGAAAAAAACCACAAAAACTCCCAAAAATGAACAACACCGTGCACAAAGTGCTTATTAACAAAAAGGTGTTAAAATAAAACTTGTATTTGAGGGACTAAGACCCTAAAAAGCCTTTTGTTTGGAGCTCAAGCATGCACACAACATGCTCTCTGAGCACTGGGCACAGTGTATTTTAAAATCATGAGAAATCATTTTCTGTAAACTAAATAAAAATCATATTAGGAGGTTGAAAGAAAAAGAAACCGGATGGGGGGATACCGAGCAGAGCACACCATCTACAGCCCACTGGGAGACAAACTCATCCATTCCCCCAGTAGACAAAGCCAGGTGGTACTCTGCCCGGATACGGGAGCGCACCAGCACCCGGAACATGGCCTCAGGTGACAAGGGAACCCCCCCTATCAAACACTGCTTCCTGGACTTATATATAGCCAACTTGGCTAATGCCAGGAGCAGGTTGACGAGGAGGTCCCTGGCCTTATTGCCCCGGGACACTGGGCGCCCAAAAATAAAAATGTGAGGGGAGAAATGCAGCCAGAACTGCAGGAGGAGGCCCCTCAAGAGTGACAAGAGGGGCTGCAGTCTGGCGCAACTAAAATAAACATGATACACGGACTCTCCCTTGCCACAGAATGGACAAGTGGAGGGAGAGTCCGTGAATTTAGCTAAGTACTCTCCCGTGCTCAGTGCACCATGGAGCACTCTCCAACTCAAGTCCCCGGTGGGTCGTGGAACTAAATCAGAATAAAGTTCCCTCCACCGGGGCCTCTTGCCCTCGTCAGCTGGTAGGACCCGCCTCCAGATGGTATCGGGACGGGTCACGAGGGCAAGGAAGTGCACTGTATGGAGCACGAGAGAATATAAGCTCTTCCTCGGCATGCCGCGAAAGCATGCCGAGGGTATGTCCCTCAACCTCGAGAGGTTGGGGACAGGAGGAGCCTGAGGGGAAACACGGGGCTTGTGTCCAATGCAAACAGCCGGAGAAGGGGTGTTGAAAGGTGCATGTGGCACTCCGGCCTGCAAAACCCCGCGAAGGAAGGTGCGCGAGTCGGGGGAGATGGCATCTCTAATCTCCTGGAGCAAGCGCCCTGAGACTTTGGGCGTCACATATCCCAAACGGAGCGCAAGCTCCTGGGGTGACACCCAATCAGAACGCCCGTATTCCAGGAGATCCCCGACTCGGGTCATCCGTGCATGACTAAGGCGGCGGATGATACTGGGGGACTGTAACATTGGAGCCCCCACTGCTGCATTAAATAGCAGGGGCTCTGTGAATATTTCATCCCCCAAAGGCACGCCCTGCCTGGTCACGGAGACCATGCTCCAGGCCTTGAGGGTTTCCTGGTAGTATGCCGGCAACACAGAGAGGTCTCTCCCAAACCCCTCGGGCCTGATCAGAAATAATTGCCGGTCATACCCCAGGTTGCGCAACTGGCGATAAAATCTGGATGCCAGTGCGCACCACTGCGGAGCGGGATCTGCATATAGGTATCTCTGCAGGTACTGAAGGCGGAAGGTGGACAACTGGGAGCACACACAAACTACTCCCTGTCCACCCTCCACCAAAGGCAGACTTGCCACCCCTGCAGAGACCCAATGCCTTCCCATCCAGAGGAAATCTAACAAATTTCTCTGGATATTGGTGACAAACTCGGGGGTCGGACTCAGACAAATCAGCCGGTGCCAGATCTGAGAAGCCACCAGCTGATTCACCACTAGAGTCCGCCCCCTAAGGGAAAGCATTTTTGCTAGACCCCTCCATCGTCCCAGACGAGAGAGGACACTGCCCTCTAACTCCCTCCAGTTGTCTGGGACGGAAGCGTCCGCAGCGGACAGGTAGACCCCCAGATATTTAATGACATCTGCCTCCCACGTGATGTCACGAAACGTGGGAGGCAAAGAGTCTACCTGTAAATTACCCTCTAAAAGGCCTGTGCATTTGGACCAGTTGATCTGAGCGGAGGAGGCAGCTGAATATACCTCCTGGCACTGTTTTGCCAGCTCAAGATCAACTGGATCCTGGGCCACGAGGAGCACATCGTCAGCATAAGCTGAAAGGACAATCCGCATGTCTGGATCTTTTAGCACCAGCCCTGTGAGCCTTTTCCTCAGTAGGCAGAGGAAAGGCTCAATGGCCAGTGCATATAACTGTCCAGACAAGGGACATCCTTGACGCACCCCTCGTCCAAATACCAAAGGTGCTGTTAGGGACCAATTGATTTTAAGTAAACACTCTGCAGAGGCGTACAGCGTTCTTATAAAGCCCACAAACTGTGGGCCAAAGCCGTACGCTTGCAGAGTGGCTATGAGGTAACCATGGTCCACCCTGTCAAACGCCTTCTCTTGATCTAAAGAGAGAAAGGCGAGTGACAGACCAGTCCTGCGAGAATAATGCAATAGATCCCGGACCAGAAAGATACTATCAAAGATAGTCCGGCCCGGGATCGCATAGGACTGGTCAGGGTGAACCAATTCTGCCAGCACAGACCCAAGTCTAAGCGAGATGGCTTTAGCTACAATCTTGTAGTCCGTGCTGAGCAGAGAGACCGGTCGCCAGTTCTTAATAAGCCGGAGATCCCCCTTTTTGGGCAGCAGGGCAAGTACTGCCCTGCGACAAAACAGGGGCATCTCCCCGGTCTCCAGGGCTTCCCCAAGGACCAGATGGAAATCAGGTCCCAGAGTCTCCCAGAAAAATTGGAAAAACTCTACAGTCAGTCCGTCCAGTCCTGGAGACTTCTCACAGGACATGGCACGGAGGGCTTCAGAGAGCTCTTGAAAAGATAGTGGTATATCAAGCCGCTCTCTTACACCCTCACTGACTGTGGGGAGCCCCTCCCATAGCACCCTGCAGGCGTCTGGAGAAATGGGATCCGGAGAGTAAAGATCTTTATAAAAGTTCCGGGCTCTATCCCGGATACTCTCCGGATCTGTAAGGGGGGCACCGTCTTCATCTAGAAGACAGGTGATGTGCCTACTGTTACCCCCCTTTTTCTCCAGTGAGTAGAAGAGGCGCGAGCCGCGGTCTAGATCTTTGAGAAAACCTAAGCGGCTGCGCACGTATGCCCCCTTGGCCTGGTGTCGTTCCAGGTCACAGAGGACACCCTTCCTCTCTACATACTCGCTCTGCAGGGATTGGTCCCTACAAGTGAACAGCCTCTGCTCCAGATGGAGTACCTCCCCCCGGAGTGACTCCAACTCAGCTTCGCGCTGCCCACTCGCACCCTTGGTATATTCCTGACACAGAAGTCGCAAATGAACCTTGCCCACGTCCCACCACAGTTTTAACGTGGCAAAGTCCCCCTTGCAACCCCTCCAGTCCGTCCAAAACTCCCGGATCAATGTCACGAGCCCCTGGTCCTTCAACAAAGCATTGTTGAAGTGCCAATAGGCGGCTCGTGGCGCTGTTGGCGTTAGCGCCACTGTCACAGACACACAGTTGTGGTCTGTGAACGGAGCCAGCCTAATGGCACAAGAACCGACTCGTGACATATAGTGACTAGATATATATAGTCTGTCGATCCGGGAGTGGGACACCAGACCGGCTCTCACCCTGACGTAGGTGAAACCGTCTGATGCCCCTGGGTTCTGCTCTCGCCAGATGTCCTCCAGGGAGAAGCGGGCGATGATCTCCCGCAGGGCTGACGCAGAAGGCGGGTACGGCTCTGGACTATTCCGGTCCAGAGCGTCGAGGGTGCAGTTGAAATCACCCCCGAGTACCAAACACTCATCTGCGTCAACCGTCTCCAAAAACTGGGACAGTCTGGCGAGGAACCTCACTCTCTCGAGCCCTCCAGCAGGGGCATATATATTAACTAGGTTAATGATGCTACCCTGCTCTCGGACCCGGAGGTGGATTAGACGGCCTGGGATAACAGCTTTCACAAGCAGCAGCTCTGGCTGAAAAGACTCTGAGAACAGGGTCACCACTCCACATGACGCCGATGTGAAGTGGCTGAAGAAGACCCTGCCTCTCCACTCCAGTTGCCACGAGGCCTCAGCCTCTGGAGTGGTGTGAGTTTCCTGCAGGAAGCTCACAGAGTACCCTCCCTGATATAAATAGGAGAGTACCTGGAACCTGCGGAAACTGTCTTGACAGCCATTGGTATTTAGCGTGCTGATGTGCAAAGCCATTACTGCGTGTCAGGAATTGTGCGTTCCTCAGACCCTTGAGACTGCTGATAGGACACGCACATTTTATAGAATTTCCGGACGCGGAGATGCTCCGCAGTCCCAGAATTCTTGGCCCTAGTGCTGACCACTAGATATTGCTGGAGAGAGTGGAGAATAAACGACATATTCTTCCACCTCTCCAAGGCCAGCCGCACCTTCCTTTTCTTTTGTCCATGAAGGGTGCTCTCAAGGAATAGATCTATTTCCTTGACAGGGATAACCCACCCAGAATCTGATGTTCCTTCTAGTGGGTCACCCCTGGGCTCCTCTTGGCTGAGGGCTTTTACTCCATCCTCCCCGGCTGGAGTCAGTTTCCTCAGCTTTATTCTCAGGGACCCCCTCTTAGATGATACAGAAGGAGTCCCTTTAGCACCCTTCAAGGTAAATAATGGACCCTTGGATTGCTGCTGCACCCCTGTAGCTTCAGGAGTGCATTCAGGGGTAGCTGGCTGGACAGCAGTGGCTGGCATGGCTTCCTTAATGGAAGCCTTGGAGGCTTTATATGCCTCCTCTGCCAGTTCCACCGCTGCTTGCTCAGCTTGGATGGCACCGATGTTAGGGTCAGTGGACGGCTGAGGAGGGTAGACAGGCTCTCCCATGATGTTGACAGGAAAACCTGTTTTATCACCCTCCCCCATTTCCACTTCCCCTTGTGCCACATCCCCCCTGACAGACAAATCCATGGGGTCCTGAATGGGGGTCATGCCTATATTCCCCCCCTCCAGTAGTGACTCGGCCTGGGGCTCTAACAAAGCCCGAGGTACGTCACTAGAGAGTGACACTGGAGGAGGAGACTGACTGGTGCCCTTGAAGCTCAGCACCTCAGGGACACTGACTACCCATTCAGCAGGGGCTTTGTTGGGTCCCCCCTCAAAGGCCAGAGGCAGAACCTGATCTTTCTTGTCTACCCCTGCCTCACTTGGGAGACCCTCTTGCCCCTGCTTTTCCTCCAGACCCTTTTCCACATTAACCCCTATAGGGTCTGGAGAGAGAGATGTGTGGTCTGGCACCGGCTGGCTGAGCTTAATAACTGGGCCAGACAATGTCACCGGATGAGGAGGAGATGTTTTGTTCCTCTTCTTGCTTTTGGAGGGAGGTGCTCCACTATAGAGCACTTCCCACTTATCAGCAACCTCCCTGTTGGTTTTATGCTTCCTCTTCCTGGGGACGTCACTCCTGGAAGAGGAGCTGCCACTAGCTGCCTCCCCTGCAGAGGGCTTATTATCCCTCTGCTTACACTGTGCCCCCACACTAACTGATGTAATTATGGTGGGGGCAGATTGGGACTTGGGAGATGCAGCTGTGACACTGGGAGGACCGGTGACATTCTTCCCCTTTTTCCCCGTGTCTGCAGTCTTGCTGGAGACCACAGACACAGATGGCTTTTTTGGGGAAGAAGGGGGTTTGGAGGCCGTGGTGGTGGCTTGAGGAACGGCCTCCTTGCCTGAGCTCTGTGGGGGGGCTATGACCCTTGAGGTCCCCGCTGTTATGGGCTCAGCGGGGATGGGTGCCGTACTGACGGAGGTGCCATTTGCTGGGGCTGGGGCATGATGCTTTACATTAGGACAATTCCTACGTGTATGCCCCAACCCTTTGCAATGATAGCACTGCACCTCCGTAGTGCTGTAAAAAATCCTGTACAGCACCCCCTCAAATGGAACCCCAAAAGACCCCTCTATGTTTTCTGCGCCCTGAGGCAGGCACATTTGTACCTGCCTCTTGAAAGAGAGCACATGACGAAGTGCTCTCTCTCTGCACCCCAGGGGAATTTTTATAAATGGTGTTTTTACTTCCCCTAGGGTTAGCAGGTGGGGGCGCAGGAGGGAGTCTGGTAGGAAGGGGGGCACATTAGAGAGTGTTACTTTTGTGCCCAACCCTTCCAGGGGTTCTATTGGGACATATAATCCCCCCACTGTGATGCCTCTCTGTATAAGAATGTGTGCAGCAGCCAGAGTACGGGTAAAAAAAACTGCTTTCCCGTACATTTTGCTGGCTGCTACTATAACAGAGGGGCTTATGACATTAGCTGCAGCACGCAGATAGATATCAATGCTGTAGACCCCAGACATCTGACATTTAACCCCATGCTTCCTGGTGATCTGCCCCTCAGCCCCAGCGGTGGTATTACTGGGGCCAGCAGAAACCACCTGTGACCAGGTATTAGCCACAGGGGTAGGTCTGCTGGCAGAACCACCAGGAGCTGGGGCTGCCTTATCTGCCTGGGGCCTATGCTGTGCAGTGCTGCAGCTAGGATTTTCAGGGGCCATTATTCCCCCTTTTGACCCCTGAGGCTTCTTAATGGTCTTATCCCTCATGTTTAGACCCTTTTTTTTTTTTAGTTTATTTGTTTTATTTATTTTTATTTTTTGTTTTATGATTTTCTACTGTTTTCTTTTTAAAAAAAAAAAATATAAAAGTGTGAAAAAGAAACAAAAAGACAAAACTAAGGGAGACAAAAACTAAGGGAGAGAGAGATGATGTTTGGCAGTGGAAGGGTTAATGGCCTGTTGCAAGGTGTTACTAAATGCAACAACACAGAGAACACAGTGGCTTTTTAACCCCTCTGTGTCTCTGTGTCAGATGTTAAAAAAGCCTTTTAAACAAAACTTCTAATTGTTCCCCCCCCCACTGCCTACAAAGATGTTACTTGTCTTCTCTCCCCCAAAACATAAAACCCAACACCAAACAAACAAAACTTCAACAAAACCTAATAAACTTTTTAAAAGAAAAAAAGTCAAAGTAACAAAGCTCCAGGAGTGAAGGTGTAGTGCTAAGGGAGGGGTGTGGCAAAGTATCCAGGAGACAGCTCACTCTCCTGGGATAGAGGGCTGAGCCTGGCTCCCAGAAAACTAAAACTTAAATTAAACTAAGAAAAATACCACAAAAACTCCCAAAAATTAACAACACCGTGCACAAAGTGCTTATAAACAGAAAGGTGTTAAAATAAAACTTGTATTTGAGGGACTAAGACCCTAAAAAGCCTTTTGTTTGGAGCTCAAGCATGCACACAACATGCTCTCTGAGCACTGGGCACAGTATCAGTTGTGAGCCTGAGACATGCACAGACTAGCTGTCAGGCAAATGAACTTAGATTGGAGGTCAGGCAAATGAACTTAGATTTAAGAAAATAAAATTATTGTTTTTTTACATGTAGACTGCTGGTACCCCAACTAGATTAGATTGGTTGAACTTGGCACAGTACTTGTAAGCCTGACACACACACTGGCTAGCGGTCAGGCAAATGAACTTAGATTCGCGGTCAGGCAAATGAACTTAGATTTAAGAAAATAAAATTATTGTTTTTTTACATGTAGACTGCTGGTACCCCAACTAGATTGGATTGGTTGAACTTGGCACAGTACTTGTAAGCCTGACGCACACACTGGCTAGTGGTCAGGCAAATGAACTTAGATTGGCGGTCAGGCAAATGAACTAAGATTTAACAAAATAAAAGTTTTTTTTTTTAAAGTAGACAACTAGTAAACAAAATTGTATTGGTTGCACTGTGCACACACAGTATACGCTGTGAGCCTGACACACACACTTGCTAGCAGGGGCTAGCAGGGAAACAGGCAAATAAAGTTAGATTAGACAGAAAAAAAAAAAAAAAATGATGTTATAGCTCTAAAAAGGGCTTTTTGGGGTGCTGTGTTTACAGCAGAGATCTGGTGAGTCCTTCAGCACTGCACTGGACACTGAATAAACTTGCCTAGCTATTGATTTCCCTATTCAATCAGCATCACCTACACTCAGCCTCCTCTCAGTAAGACTGCAAGTTAGTTATGATTCTAAAATGGCTGCTGTCCATGAGGTAGAAGGCTCTGGAAGGGAGTGTATGCTGCTGATTGGCTGGAATGTGTCTGCTGACTGTGAGTTGCAGGGTCAAAGTTTGCTCAATGATAAAGTTTAGGGGGCGAGTCGAATATCGCATATGTTCGCTGTTCGCTGCGAACGCGAACGTGCTATGTTCGCCGGGATCAGTCCTCCGGCGAACTATTCGCGACATCTCTACTAGTAGGCACTCTTCAAAAAAGATACAGTATCAGGGCACTATAAAACAAAATGTGCATTCTTCCCAGCACCTCGCTACTCCAGGAGTATATGTCTGGGCTCTGGCTGGGCCATTCCAAAACTTTAATCTTCTTCTGGTGAAGCCATTCCTTTGTTGATTTGGATGTATGCTTTGGGTCGTTGTCATGCCGAAAGATGAAGTTCCTCTTTATGTTCAGCTTTCTAGCAGAAGCCTGAAGGTTTTGTGCCAATATTGACTGGTATTTGGAACTGTTCATAATTCCCTCTATCTTAACTAAGGCCCCAGTTCCAGCTGAAGAAAACCAGCCCCAAAGCATGATGCTGCCATCAGGATGATTCACTGTGGGTATAGTGTGCTTTTGGTGACGTGCAGTGTTGTTTTTGCGCCAAACATATCTTTTGGAATTATGGCCAAAAAGTTCAACCTTGGCTTCATCTGACCATAAAACCTTTTCCCACATGCTTTTGGGGACTTCAGGTGTGTTTTTGCAAAATGTAGCCTGGCTTGGATGTTTTTCTTCGTAAGAAAAGGCTTTCATCTTGCCACTCTACCCCATAGCCCAGACATATGAAGAATACGGGAGATTGTTGTCACATGTACCACACACCCAGTACTTGCCAGATATTCCTGCAGCTCCTTTAATGTTGCTTTAGGCCTCTTGGTAGCCTCCCAGACCAGTTTTCTTCTCGTGCCAAGATCAACCAATCAATTTTGGAGGTAGCTCCAGTTCTTGGTAATGTCACTGTTGTGCCATATTTTCTCCACTTGATGATGACTGTCTTCATTGTGTTCCATGGTATATCTAATGCCTTGGAAATTATTGTGTACCCTTCTCCTGACTGATACCTTTTAACAATGAGATCCCTCTGATGCTTTGGAAGCTCTCTGTGGACCATGACTTTTGCTGTGGGATGCGACTAAGAAAATTTCAGGAAATACCAACTAGAGCAGCTGAACTTTATTTGGGGTTAATCAGAGGCACTTTAAATGATGACAGGTGCATGCTGATTCCTATTTAACACGATTTGGAATGTGATTGCTTAATTCTGAACACAGCTACATCCCCAGTTATAAGAGGGTGTGCAGACTTATGCAACCACATTATTTTTATTTTTTATTTTTCTTCCCTCCACCTAAAATATTTCAGTTTGTTTTTCAATTGTGTTGTACAGTTTATAGGTCACATTAAAGGTGGAAAAAGTTCTGAAATGATTTATCTTTGTCTCATTTTTTTACAGCACAGAAACCTGACATTTTAACAGGGGTGTGTAGACTTTTTGCATCCACTGTATGTATAACCAGTAAAACTACCTTAACCAAGGAGTATATGTAAAACCTTTAACCCCACCTTAGGCTAGGAGTATATGTAAAACCAGTAACCCTAACTTAGCCTAGGAGTATATGTATAACCAGTATCCATATCTAAATCTGATAACCCCAAAGTTATGAGGTACTGTATCTGTATGGTTTAAAAAGTGTAGCTCTGGAAGTACCCGATGTCCAATCCTTAGGCTCAGGATACGATCCAGATAGTTTTGTAGCAGGTACAGTTGGATCACCAATGCTATTTGGTACACTATTATATAGTGTCTACAGAACAAAATATGATTGCAACTCCTTATGTCTACTATAGGGGACAATTGAAACACACAAGTACAAACAATAGTGTGTTTATCATGTGTTTTTATTGCACCATATAATCCTCAATACATGCCATAAATGGCCAATAGGGATAGGCACAATGAAAATGAATAAAATCAATAATCTAAAAACATAACAAAAATATCAAACGCGTTTCGCTCAAAGGCTTCCTCAGTGATATAAAAACATAAACAGTGTATAAATATGTATATAAGTACTGCTCATATCAGCACTTACCAACATCAAACCCGTTTCAGCGAAACGCGTTCGATGTTGTTTTATGTTTTTAGATTATTGATTTTATTAATTTTGATTGTGCATATCCCTATTGGCCATATATTGCATGTATTGAGGATTATATGGTGCAATAAACACATGATAAACACACTATTGTTTGTACTAGTGTGTTTCAATTGTCCCCTATAGTAGACATAAGGAGTTGGAATCATATTTTGTTCTGGGATGGAGATCTAAGGATTGGACATCGGGTACTTCCAGAGCTACCCGTTTTAAACCATACAGATACCTCATAACTTTGGGGTTATCACATGTGAGTGAAAGACTATATGACTGATGTTTTGACGTGATTATAATACACTCATGTTGCACTAGGAGGTGGCGCACTGTCTTTCCCATACCCTTCTTATTAGCATATAATTTAAAATGAACATTTAGGGAATGAACATCTATCCAAAAATAAAGTTTTAATGAAAAATAAAAAAAGGTGCTTATATAGAGCCAGATTGCTTGTAACTTGCAAATTAATGAGGTTTTAGAATGTCATTTTGCAAAAAAAAAAATGAAGATGAATGAGGTTTGGAGATTTTAATTGGTCATTACAAGAAAAAAAAAGAAAAGGGGAAGATACATATATGTTTAAGTAATTACGTTTTAAAGAACCTCAAGTAGACATCATTCATTGCATCTTGAAGAAACTTGAACATTCTTTTAGAACACATCTATACTTTGATAATAGCTGTTTATGTTTGATCTTCTTTATGACAATATAAGTAACTTTTTAAGTTTAACATTGATCTCAGTTTTGGGATTAATTCACTAACGTATATTCATTTAGTAATGAATTGATAATTCAGTAGTGTTAAAATAAAATAAAATGCTCAAAAAAAAAAAATATTTTAAAATGTTTGCATTCTTTAATTAATCCTATTTACTTTTAGGTTGTAACCAGCTACAAACAATATGTACAGAACCCCCCCCCCCCCCCCCCCCCCAAAAAAAATAATAAATAAAACTTACACCTCTATTTACAATTACAGAAATTACAGATTACAATGGCAGATAATGGAGAAAACAACATTGAACGCAAAGAAGATTGGCAAGGGAAAGGAAGCAAAGGTGGAGAGATGCACAGTCACCTGAAACTTCCCAATGCTTAAGAGAAGAAGACCAACTGAGACTAACTACTTAAATAAAAGAAAAATTAGTAAGAAATCACAAAGTGAGTGTGCTGGGGCTTCAAAGAATTGAAAAAGTAAACTAAAACATGTCTGTGAAGCATTGCCCAATGATACTATATTGCCTATTGACACTAATGTTCAGACACATGACACCAATGTAGATATAGAAAGTTGTAGTGATATCTACGTTGAGGAAGTGCATGAGAATGTGTTTATTAGAGCACTAAAAGAAGACACTCATTATTGTGGATTACTTAATGTTGTTTGTCAGTTTTGTGGGGCCTATCATTTTCTAAAGGATAGGCCAACTAACGGAGATTTCATTAGTTGCTGTCAGAAAGAAAAGGTAAGACTTCAACAAAGACACCCATTTCCAGATTACTTACAAAGTATCATGAGCGATCCAACATTTCCAAATTATACCAATAAAAAAAAAAAAAAAACATAAGGTCTGTCAGCAGAAAATGTCCCAGGACATAGTCCTTACTGTTTTAGATTTCAAGGACAAATTTACCACCGAACTTCACATTTATACCCATAAGAAGGAGAGCAAAGGAAATTTGCACAGTTATATGTCTTAGATACAATGGAAGTTGTTGAACAAAGAATGATGCTTACAGAAAATAAACAGTGTTTGAGCATAGTCTTTAAACAATTGGATAAAATTATGGCCAACAACCCATACACTCAAGCATACAAACAATAGGCAAAGCTTGAAAAAGAACAACAGGAACATGCTCAACTGACAATGCCAAGAGTAAATATGGTGTTAAAAAGAGATCGCAACACTGATCAAAGACGGTATAATTTACCAACAGTTAATGAGGTTGCCATGGTTTTTAAAAATGGTGAACCACCTTTTCAGCGGGATATTAGAATTTATCTACACAATGAAGAACAACCTTTTAGAAACATAAATATATTAAGATGTAAGTTAGATCCAATGAAATATCCAATTTTCTTTCCAAATGGTGAACCTGGATGGGAACCAAAATTACAATTGCAAAGTTATCCCAATATTAAAGTTCGTGTTAGATGCAATATTTCTATGCTGGAATATAAAGTGGCACAAACTGCTATTGAGGATTCTTTTAATCCAATTTTAAGTAGGGGAAAACTCAATCAACAATGGATTACTGATTCCTATCTACAAGTCAAAGCAAATAATCTAAATGTCATAACATTTCAACAAAATAAGCTTTGAGTAGAACAGTATTGTGGATTGATGGATTATGTCGCTGAATTGGCTACCAACAGAGACATTCAAGCTGGAAGGGCAATTATTTTGCCATCCACTTTCCAAGGATCTCCCAGCAATATGCGAGCATGATATAATGATGCCATGGCTATTGTCACTAAATTTGGCAAACCAGATTTATTCATTACAGTCACATGTAATCAACAATGGCCAGAGATCAAGGAAAATTTGAATCTGGAACAAACTACTTCTGACTAAAGCATAGTTATTTGGAAAATGTTTGCTTTTTGTTTACACCATTGAATTTCCAAAAAGAGGACTGCCACATGCTCACATACTTTTAATCCTGCAGGAAAAAGATAAGTTGAATACTGCAGAGAGAGTGGATTCAGTCATTACTGCTGAATTGCCAGATTTTACATTGTTGCACACAAATGATTCATGGGCCATGTGGAGATATGAATCCTAATTCACCATTGTAATGGAACCCATCACTGTTTTACCCTGTTTTATGGTTATTTAATTATTATGGTTAAAATATGATCCTACTGTTATACTATATGTATGTTGGTTTATGCTCTGCAGAATATTAGCCCAGACTATTGCAGACCTTGGCATAATAGATAATCCTATTACAGAGACTCCGCATAAGATAAGGAAGTCTATTGTATAAAGTGGTTTCAGTATGTGGCCAAATATGGGCATGTGTATTACCTGTGGCCAAAGAGATGTGTATATATATTTCTGCATATAACAAAATAAAGTCAGTATTTCTTTGACTCCCAAATTGAGTGTCATCCAATATGGGAGGTTGGGAATGGTGAGACTGTAGTGCTTCTTGGATATTGTACCGTATACCAGCGGAGATATTGGACTGCGTGTTCCAACTCCGTTACATTTGGTGGCAGTAGTGGGATTGTTCCCACGGTCAGAAGGACAGCTACAGGAGACACCATTCCGTGGAGTTACAAATTGAGGGCAACGCCCCTGGCTACAGCAGGATGGAACCGGCTAGTTTTCGGACAGCGTTCCATGATGAGGAGGAGGCGGCCACGGACTACAGGGATGCAGACAGAAAGGAACTCATGGAGGGAGACCGGGCAGCGGCTACAGTACCTCTTACAGACAGCACACAGACTGAGTTTGGAAGAGAACTCCAAAGCAGACTGACCTTTTTCCCAGGGATGCTTCCCATAAGAACCTTGGAATGGTTAATGACAGATGTCCACAAATACATAATGGAAAAGCAGCGGGCACGGGATGGTCCATCTTGGGAGCTGCTAACCCACCTCACACCATTAACCCCCCCCCCAGCACTGCGTCCGGGTGGTGGGAACTACCAAACCCCTCCACGGTACATCAGGTGCCACACGTGTAACCAGCAGGGCCACATGCAGAGAGACTGTCCCAGAAAAAGAAACCGCTCCACGTGGAATACTCTAATTCCCCTCCCCAGCGACAGTGTGTATCCCAGGGAGCAGAAGGTGCCGTCCTTCCTCCCCAGCGACAGTGTGTATCCCAGGGGGCCGAAGGTGTCGTCCTTCCTCCCCAGCGGCAGTGTGTACCCCAGGGGGCCGAAGGGGTCGTCCTTCCCCCCCAGCGGCAGTGTGTATCCCAGGGAGCAGAAGGGGCCGTCCTTCCTCCCCAGCGGCAGTGTGAACCCCAGGGAGCTGAAGGTGTCGCCCTCTCCCCCAGCGACAGCTTACCCTAACAAGGGGAGACACCAATCTCCCAGATGGCGCAGATGGGACCATGGTCTCCGTGCCTGACCTACCAGGATGCTGGATAGCCTGTCCAGATCCCCTACTACTCTCACTGGGACAACCGGAGGAGGGGGTAAGTACAAATTCCCCTCTCCAGCTAACTCCTAATGTGGCCCCAGGGTTAACAGAGGAAATGTTAACCCTCACTGACCCCCACCTTTCCCTGGCTACTGAGCCCCACCAATTTCAAATGCAAACTTATGCTAATTGTGATGGATACCCTTTGTATAAAAGAAGACAAGGACAAACAGCTATTATCTGTGGACAAAAGGTTGATAATAGATACAATCCATATCCACATACAATCCACATTTGCTCATGAAGTACAATGCACACATAAATGTGGAAGCTTGCACTTCTATTAAATCCAAATTTGTGTATAAATATATATAAAGGATATGATCCAGCAACTGTTGTTGTGCAAGATGCAGCAAATGAAAATCCAATTTTACATGACAAATTTTGAAATTATTTAGATGCTCGCTATGTCCGTGCTCCTGAAGCAATGTGGCGGCTTCTGAAATTTGAAATGCATGATCGGTCACATCGTTTAGCTGTACATTTGCCACAAAGTCAGTGTAACGGAGTTGGAACATGAATCCAATATCTCCGCTGGTATACGATAAAATTTCCAAGAAGCACTACAGTCTCACCATCCCCAACCTCCCATATTGGACGACACTCAATTGGGAGTCAAATAATACTGTCTTTATTGATTATACTTCTCTTTGTTCTTATGTCTCATAATGAAAACACTTTATACAATAGACTTCCTTATCTTATAAGGAGTCTCTGTAATAGGATTATCTATTAGCCTAGTAGCTGTAATATTCTGAGACAATATATTCTTTAGAAAATAAAACAACATACCTACAGTACAGCAATGTGAACATATTTTAACCATAACTATAAAACAGGGAAAAACAGTGATGGGTTCCGTTACAACCAGTATCCCTGCCTTAGCATAAGAGTGTATGTATAAGCAGCATCCCTACCTTAGCCTAGGAGTATATGTATAACCAGTATCCCTACCTTAGCCTAGGAGTATAACGTATAACCAGTATCCCTGCCTTAGCCTAGGAGTATATGTATAACCAGTATCCCTACCTTAGCATAGGAGTATATGTATAACCAGTATCCCTACCTTAGCCAATGAGTATATGTATAACCAGTATCCCTGCCTTAGACTAGGAGTATATGTATAACCAGTATCCCTACCTTAGCCTAGGAGTATATGTATAACCAATATCCTTACCTTAGCAAGGGATTATATGTATAACCAGTAACCCTGCCTTAGCAAAGGAGTATATGTATAACCACTATCCCTACCTTAGCATAAGAGTATATGTATAACCAGTATCCCTACCTTAGCCTAGGAGTATATGTATAACCAGTATCCCTGCGTTAGCATAAGAGTATATGTATAACCAGTATCCAACCTTAGCCTAGGGGTATATGTATAACCAGTATCCCTACCTTAGCCTAGGAGTATATGTATAACCAGTATCCCTACCTTAGCCTAGGAGTATATGTATAACCAGTATCCCTACATTAGCATAAGAGTATAGTTATAACCAGTATCCCTGCCTTTGCCTAGGAGTATATGTATAACCAGTATCCCTACCTTAGCATAGGAGTATATGTATAACCAGTATCCCTACATTAGCATAAGAGTATAGTTATAACCAGTATCCCTGCCTTTGCCTAGGAGTATATGTATAACCAGTATCCCTACCTTAGCATAGGAGTATATGTATAACCACTATCCCTGCCTTAGCATAGGAGTATATGTATAACCAGTATACCTACCTTATCATACGAGTATATGTATAACCAGTATCCCTACCTTAGCATGTATAACCAGTATCCCTACCTTAGCATAAGAGTATATGTATAACCAGTTTCCCTACATTAGCATAAGAGTATATTTACAACCAGTATCCCTGCCTTAGCATAGGAGTATATGTATAACCAGTATCCCTGCCTTAGTATAGGAGTATATGTATAACCAGTATCCCTGCCTTAGCATATGAGTATATGTATAACCAGTATCCCTACTGTAACGGAGTTGGAACTCGAATCCAATATCTATGCTGGTATACGGTAAAATATCCAAGAAGCACTACAGTCTCACTATCCCCAACCTCCCATATTGGACGACACTCAATTTGGGAGTCAAAGAAAATACTGACTTTATTTTGTTATATGCAGAAACATATATACACATCTCTTTGGCCACAGGTAATACACATGCCCATATTTGGCCACACAATACACATAGAGAGAACAATAGGTGCGGTAACACCTCCCTGAGGCTACCTGGCTGCTTTGATACAATCAGACATTGATTAGATCATCCTTCCCTTTGTTCTTATCTCTCATACTGAAAACACTTTATACAATATACTTCCTTATCTATGAGGAGTCTCTGTAATAGGATTATCTATTATGCCAAGGTCTGCAATAGTCTGGGCTAATATTCTGACGAGCATAAACCAACATACATACAGTATAACAGTAGGATCATATTTTAACCATAACCATAACCATAAAACAGGTTAAAACAGTGATGGGTTCCGTTACACACCTCCCCCGTGACCATAAGCCGGCATACACGGTCTGATCCCAACGGATCGGCCTGGGGATGTCCGGGCAAAAGTATTTGTTGGTCAATTCTCTAGTTTGACAACCCATCGGCATTACTGCAATTCACCTTTACTCACATTTCACATATCCCCAGAAAGCTGAGATCTGAGCGCACAAAACTACAGAATCACGCTCAGATCCTATTCACACAGTTCAATTGCCATGTAGCTATAGTCTTTCCCATAGTCTTTCATTATATGAATGGGCTCCATGGCATAGCTATCTGGGGTATCACCGCTCCCTGGGGTACACACTGCCGCTGGGGAGGAAGGACGACACCTTCAGCTCCCTGGGGTACACACTGCCGCTGGGGAAGAAGGACAACAACTTCGGCTCCCTGGGGAACACACTGCCGCTGGGGGGGAAGGACGACAACTTCGGCTCCCTGGGGTACACACTGCCGCTGGGGGGAAGGACGACACCTTCTGCCCCCTGGGGTACACACTGCCGCTGGGGAGGAAGGACGACACCTTCAGCTCCCTGGGGTACACACTGCCGCTGGGGGGGAAGGACGACACCTTCGGCCCCCTGGGGTACACACTGCCGCTGGGGGGGGGAATTAGTTGGAGTATTCCACGTGGAGCGGTTTCTGTTTCTGGGACAGTCTCTCTGCATGTGACCCTGCTGGTTACACGTGTGGCACCTGATGTACCGTGGAGGGGTTTGGTAGTTCCCACCACGCGAACGCAGTGCTGGGGGGGGGGTATTAATGGTGGGAGGTGGGTTAGCAGCTCCCAAGATGGACCGCTCCCGTGCCCGCTGCTTTTCCATTATGTATTCGTGGACATCTGTCATTAACCATTCCAAGGTTCTTATGGGAAGCGTACCAGGGAAAAAGGCCAGTCTGCTTTGGAGTTCTCTTCCAAACTCAGTCTGTGTGCTGTCTGTAAGAGGTACTGTAGCCGCTGCCCAGTCTCCCTCCATGAGTTCCTTTCTGTCTGCATCCCTGTAGTCCGCGGCCGCCTCCTCCTCCTCATCATGGAACGCTGTCCGAAAACAAGCCGGTTCCATCCTGCTGTAGCCAGGGCCGTTCTACGGATACTAGCGTTGCCCTCAATTTTTTAACTCCACGGAATGGTGTCTCCTATAGCTATTTTTCTGACCGTGGGAACAATTCTGCCATTTGCCACCAAATGTAACGGAGTTGGAACACTATTCCAATATCTCTGCTGGTATACGGTAAAATATCCAAGAAGCACTACAGTCTCACCATTCCCAACCTCCCATATTGGACGACACTCAAACTGGGAGTTCAAGACTACTGACTTTATTTTGTTATATGCAGAAATATATATACACATCTCTTTTGCCACAGGTAATACACATGCCCATATTTGGCCACACAATACACAAAGTGGGACAATAGGTTGGTCACACCTCCCTGAGGCGACCTGGCAACTTTGATACATTCAGACATTGATTAGATCATTCTTCTTTGTTCTTATGTCTGAGAATGAAAACACTTTTTACAATAGATTTCCTTATTTTATGAGGAGTCTCTGTAATAGGATTATCTATTATGCCAAGGTCTGCAATAGTCTGGGCTAATATTCTGCAGAGCATAAACCAACATACATACAGTATAATAGTAGGATCATATTTTAACCAAGAATTAAATAACCATAAAACAGGGTAAAACAGTGATGGGTTCCGTTACACCTACCTTAGCCTAGGAGTATATGTATAACCAGTATCCCTACCTTAGCATAGGAGTATATGTAAAACCAGTATCCCTACCTTAGCCTAGGAGTATATGTATAACCAGTATCCCTATCTTAGCATAGGAGTATATGTATAACCAGTATCCCTACCTTAGCCTAGGAGTATATGTATAACCAGTATCCCTACCTTAGCATATGAGTATATGTATAACCAGTATCCCTGCCTTAGCCTTGGAGTATATGTATAGCCAGTATCTCTTCCTTAGCATAGGAGTATATGTATAACCAGTATCCCTACCTTAGCTTAGGAGTATATGTATAACCAGTATCCCTACCTAAGCTTAGGAGTATATGTATAACCAGTATCCCTACCCTAGCCTAGGAGCATATGTATAACCAGTATCCCTACCTTAGTATAGGAGTATATGTATAACTGGTATCCCTTCCTTAGCATAAGAGTATATGAATAACCAGTATCCCTACCTTAGCATAGGAGTATATGTATAACCAGTATCCTTACATTAGCCTAGGACTATATGTATAACCAGTATACCTACCTTAGCCTAGGAGTATATGTATAACCAGTAAACCTACCTTAGCATAGGAGTATATGTATAACCAATATCCCTGCCTTAGCCTAGGAGTATATGTATAACCGGTATCTCTACCTTAGTATAGGAGTATATGTATAACCAGTATCCTTACCTTAACCTAGGAGTATGTGTATAACCAGTATCCCTGTCTTAGCATAGGAGTATATGTATAACCAGTATCCCTACCTTAGCAAAGGAGTATATGTATAACCAGTATCCCTACCTTGGCCTAGGAGTATATGTATAACCAGTATCCCTGCCTTAGCCTAGGAGTATATGTATAACCAGTATCCCTGCCTTAGCCTAGGAGTATATGTATAACCAGTATCCCTACCTAATCCTAGGAGTATATGTGAAACCAGTATCCCTACCTTAGCCTAGGAGTATATGTATAACCAGTATCCCTGCCTTAGCATAGGAGTTTATGTATAACCAGTATCCCTTCCTTAGCCTAGTAGTATATGTATAACCAGTATCCCTGCCTTAGGCTTGTAATATATGTGTAACCAGCATCCCTGCCTTAGCCTAGGAGTATATGTGTAACCAGTATCCCTACGTTAGCATAGGAGTATATGTATAACCAGTATCCCTACCTTAGCATAGGAGTATATGTATAACCAGAATCGATACCTTAGCCTAGGAGTATATGTATAACCAGTATCCCTGCCTTAGCCTAGGAGTATATGTATAACCAGTATCACTGCCTTTGCCTAGGAGTATATGTATAACCAGTATCCCTACCTTAGCCTAGGAGTATATGTATAACCAGTATCCCTGCCTTAGCCTAGGAGTATATGTATAACCAGTATCCCTACCTAATCCTAGGAGTATATTTGTAACCAGTATCCCTAACTTAGCATAGGAGTAAATGTATAACCAGTATTCCTGCCTCAGCATAGGAGTATATCTATAACCAGTATCCCTACCTTAGCCTAGGAGTATATGTATAACCAGTGTCCCTACCTTAGCCTATAAATATATGTATAACCAGAATCCCTACCTTAGCATAGGAGTATATGTATAACCAGTATCGCTACCTTAGCCTAGGAGTATATGTATAACCAGTATCCCTGCCTTAGCCTAGGAGTATATGTATAACCAGTATCCCTACCTTAGCATAGGAGTATATGTATAACCAGTATCCCTACCTTAGACTAGGAGTATATGTATAACCAGTATCCCAATGTTAGCATAGGAGTATATGTATAACCAGTATCCCTACATTAGCATAGGAGTATATGTATAACCAGTATCCCTACCTTAGCCTAGGAGTTTATGTATAACCAGTATACCTACCTTAGCATCGGAGTATATGTATAACCAGTATCCCAATGTTAGCATAGGAGTTGTAACGGAGTTGGAACACAAATCCAATATCTCCGCTGGTATACAGTAAAATATCCAAGAAGCACTACAGTCTCACCATTCCCAACCTCCCATAGTGGACGACACTCAATTGGGAGTCAAATAATACTGTCTTTATTTTGTTGTGCAGAAATATATATACACATCATTTCCACAGGCAATACACATCCCCCATATTTGGCCACACAATACACATAGAGAGACAATAGGTGTGGTCGCCTGAGGCTACCTGGCTACTTTGATACAATCAGACATTGTTTAGACTATACTTCTTTGTTCTTATGTCTGATAAGGAAAACACTTTATACAATAGACTTCCTTATCTTATGAGGAGTCTCTGTAATAGGATTATCTATTATGCGAAGGTCTGCAATAGTCTGGGCTAATATTCTGCAGAGCATAAACCAAAATACATACAGTATAACAGTAGGATCATATTTTAACCATAATAATTAAATAACCATAAAACAGGGTAAAACAGTGATGGGTTCCATTACATACATATACTCCTATAATAAGGAAGGGATACTGGTTATACATATACTACTAGGCTAAGGTAGGGATACTGGTTATACATATACTCCTAGGATAAGGTAGGTATACTGGTTATACATATACTCCTAGGCTAAGGTAGGGATATCGGTTAAACATATACTCCTATGCTAAGGTAGGGATACTGGTTATACATATACTCCTATGCTAAGGTAGGTAAACTTGTTATACATATACTCCTAGGCTAAGGTAGGGATATAGGTTATACATATACTCATATGCTAAGGTAGGGATACTGGTTATACATATACTCCTATGCTAAGGTAGGGATACTGGTTTTACATATACTCCTAGGCTAAGGTAGGGATACTAGTTATACATATACTCCTATGCTAATGTAGGGATACTGGTTTTACATATACTCTTATGCTAAGGCAAGGATACTGGTTATACATATACTGATAGGCTACAGTAGGGATACTAGTTATACATATACTCTTATGCTAAGATAGGGATAGTGGTTATACATATACTCCTCTGCTAAGGTAGGGATACTGGTTATACATATACTCTTATGCTAAGGTAGGGATACTGTTTATACACATACTCCTAAGCTAAGATAGGGATACTGGTTATACATATACTCCTAGGCTAATGTAGGGATACTAATTATACATATACTCCTAGGCTAACTTAGGTATACTGTTTATAAATATAGTCCTATGCTAAGGTAGGGATTCTGGTTATACATATACTCCTAGGATAAGGTAGGTATACTGGTTATACATATACTCCTAGGCTAAGGTAGGGATATCGGTTATACATATACTCCTATGCTAAGGTAGGGATACTGGTTATACATATACTCCTATGCTAAGGTAGGGATACTGGTTATACAAATACTCCTAGGCTAAGGTAGGGATATCGGTTATTCATATACTCCTATGCTAAGGTAGGGATACTGTTTATACATATACTCCTATGCTAAGGTAGGGATACTGGTTTTACATATACTCCTAGGCTAAGGTAGGGATACTAGTTATACATATACTCCTATGCTAAGGTAGGGATA
The DNA here is from genome assembly GCA_027410445.1 of Discoglossus pictus. Lineage (NCBI taxonomy): Eukaryota > Metazoa > Chordata > Amphibia > Anura > Alytidae > Discoglossus > Discoglossus pictus. Next base: position 414,344,672 of record CM050164.1, on the reverse strand, counting down.
CTGTTTATAGATATACTCCTAGGCTAAGGCAGGGATACTGGTTTTACATATACTCTTATGCTAAGGCTAGGATACTGGTTATACATATACTCATAGGCTACGGTAGGGATACTAGTTATACATATACTCCTATGGTAAGGTAGGGATACTGTTTATACATATACTCCTTGGCTAAGGCAGGGATACTGGTTTTACATATACTCTTATGCTAAGGCAAGGATACTGGTTATACATATACTCATAGGCTACAGTAGGGATACTAGTTATACATATACTCTTATGCTAAGTTAGGGATACTTGTTTTTAACGTAGTTGGAACACGAATCCAATATCTCCGCTGGTATACTGTAAAATATCCAAGAAGCACTACAGTCTCACCATTCCCAACCTCCCATATTGGACGACACTCAATCTGGAAGTCCAAGACTACTGACTTTATTTTGTTATATGCAGAAATATATATACACATCTCTTTGGCCACAGGTAATACACATGCCCATATTTGGCCACACAATACACATAGAGGGACAATAGGTGGGTCACACCTCCCTGAGGCTAACTGCCAACTTTGATACAATCAGACAATGATTAGATCATCCTTCATTGTTCTTATGTGTGAGAATGAAAACACTTTATACAATAGACTTCCTTATCTTATGAGGAGTCTCTGTAATAGGATTATCTATTATGCCAAGGTCTGCAATAGTCTGAGCTAATATTCTGCAGAGCATAAACCAACATACATACAGTATAATAGTAGGATCATATTTTAACCATAATAATAACCATAAAATAGGGTAAAACAGTGATGGGTTCCGTTACACACCTCCCCCGTGACCATAAGTCGGCATACACGGTCTGATCGGGGATGTCCGGACAAAAGTATTTGTTGGTCAATTCTCTAGTTTGACAACCCATCGGCATTACTGCAATTCACATTTACTCACATTTCACATATCCCCAGATAGCTGGGATCTGAGAGCACAAAACTACCGAATAGCACTCAGATCCTATTCACACAGTTCAATTGCCATGTAGCTAAAGTCTTTCCCATAGTCTTTCATTATATGAATGCGCTCCATGGCATAGCTATCTGGGGTATCACCGCTCCCACAAGTCCGAATGAACCCCTGTATTTAAAAGGCCAGTATGAGTGACATACACTCTGGTATGGCCAAATACTGTTTTTAAGGGGCAATATGTCCCAGGGCCATAGTCGCAGGGCAGGAGGCTGGCAATAAGTCCTCTCCAGGACAAAGTGGCGAAGGGCACTTCGTCACCCATCTCCCCTTTGGGGGGAAGTCTAACCAGGCACCTGGATATTTTGCTTTGGTGATGGGGCAAAACGATGAGGGGACTTGAGGGGCAGAGGCCAGCGGCTCTCTGCCCTGATGCCAGCTCTTTTGCTGGTATAACCTGCAGGACATTCTGCGCTGTACAAGGGACAAAGGGAGGGCAGAGGCCGACTGCACTCTGCCCCGCTGTCAGCTCTTCTGCTGGGGTACTTGGGACATATTCCGGCTCAGTAGCCAGGGAAAGGTGGGGGGCAGTGGGGGTTAACATTTCCTCTGTTAACCCTGGGGCCACATTAGGAGTTAGCTGGGGAGGGGAATTTGTACTTACCCCCTCCTCCGGTTGTCCCAGTGAGGGTAGTTGGGGATCTGGACAGGCTGTCCAGCATCCCAGTAAGTCAGGCACAGAGACCACGGTCCCATCTGCGTCGTCTGGGAGATTGGTGTCTGCCCTTGTTAGGGTAAGCTGTGGCTGGGGGGAGAGGGCGACACCTTCAGCTCCCTGGGGTTCACACTGCCGCTGTGGGGGAAGGACGCCACCTTCGGCCCCCTGGGGTACACACTGCCGCTGGGGAGGAAGGAAGGCACCTACTGCTCCCTGGGGTACACACTGTCGCTGGGGAGGAAGGACAGCCCCTTCTGCTCCCTCGGGTACACACTGCCGCTGGGGGGGAAGGACGACACCTTCGGCCCCCTGGGGTACACACTGCCGCTGGGGAGGAAGGACGGCACCTTCTGCTCCCTGGGGTACACACTGTCGCTGGGGAGGAAGGACGACACCTTCAGCTCCCTGGGGTACACACTGCTGCTGGGGAGGTAGTACGACACCTTCTGCTCCCTGGGGTACACACTGTCGCTGGGGAGGAAGGACGACACCTTCAGCTCCCTGGGGTACACACTGCCGCTGGGGGGGAAGGACGACACCTTCGGCCCCCTGGGGTACACACTGCCGCTGGGGAGGGGAATTAGTTGGAGTATTCCACGTGGAGCGGTTTCTGGGACAGTCTCTCTGCATGTGGCCCTGCTGGTTACACGTGTGGCACCTGATGTACCGTGGAGGGGTTTGGTAGTTCCCACCACCCGGACGCAGTGCTGGGGGGGGTTTATTGGTGGGAGGTGGGTTAGCAGCTCCCAAGATGGACCGTCCCCGTGCCCGCTGCTTTTCCATTATGTATTCGTGGACATCTGTCATTAACCATTCCAAGGTTTTTATGGGAAGCGTACCTGGGAAAAAGGCCAGTCTGCTTAGGAGTACTCTTCCAAACTCAGTCTGTGTGCTGTCCGTAAGAGGTACTGTAACCGCTGCCCGGTCTCCCTCCATGAGTTCCTTTCTGTCTGCATCCCTGTAGTCCGCGGCTGCCTCCTCCTCCTCCTCATCATGGAACGCTGACCGAAAACTAGCCGGTTCCATCCTGCTGTAGCCAGGGGCGCTGTACGGATACTAGCGTTGCCCTCAATTAGTACTCGACGGAATGGTGTCTCCTGTAGCTGTCCTTCTGACCGTGGGAACAATCCCGCCACTTGCCACCAAATGTAACGGAGTTGGAACACGAATCCAATATCTCCACTGGTATACGGTAAAATATCCAAGAAGCACTACAGTCTCACCATTCCCAACCTCCCATATTGGACGACACTCAATCTGGAAGTCCAAGACTACTTACTTTATTTTGTTATATGCAGAAATATATATACACATCTCTTTTGCCACAGGTAATACACATGCCCATATTTGGCCACACAATACACATAGAGGGACAATAGGTGGGTCACACCTCCCTGAGGCTAACTGCCAACTTTGATACAATCAGACAATGATTAGATCATCCTTCTTTGTTCTTATGTGTGAGAATGAAAACACTTTATACAATAGACTTCCTTATCTTATGAGGAGTCTCTGTAATAGGATTATCTATTATGCCAAGGTCTGCAATAGTCTGGGCTAATATTCTGCAGAGCATAAACCAACATACATACAGTATAATAGTACCCCATAAAACAACTTTGATACAATAAGACAATGATTAGATCATCCTTCTTTGTTCTTATGTCTGAGAATGAAAACACTTTATACAATAGACTTCCTTATCTTATGAGGAGTCTCTGTAATAGGATTATCTATTATGCCATGGTCTGCAATAGTCTGGGCTAATATTCTGCAGAGCATAAACCAACATACATACAGTATAATAGTAGGATCATATTTTAACCATAATAATAATCATAAAACAGGGTAAAACAGTGATGGGTTCCGTTACATGGTTATACATATACTCCTCTGCTAAGGTAGGGATACTGGTTATACATATACTCTTATGCTAAGGTAGGGATACTGTTTATACACATACTCTTATGCTAAGATAGGGATACTGGTTATACATATACTCCTAGGCTAATGTAGGGATACTGGTTACACATATACGCCTAGGCTAACTTAGGGATACTGTTTATAAATATACTCCTATGCTAAGGAAGGGATACTGGTTATACATATACTCCTAGGCTAAGGTAGGGATACTGGTTATACATATACTCCTAGGCTAAGGTAGGGATACTGGTTATACATATACTCCTATGCTAAGGTAGGGATACTGGTTATACATATACTCCTATGCTAAGGTAGGGATACTGGTTATAAATATACTCCTATGCTAAGGTAGGGATACTGGTTATACGTATACTCCTAGGCTAACTTAGGGATACTGGTTATACATATACTCCTAGGCTAAGGTAGGGATACTGGTTATACATATATTCCTAGGCTAACTTAGGGATACTGGTTATACATATACTCCTAGGCTAAGGTAGGGATATTGGTTATACATATACTCCTAGGATAATGTAGGGATACTGGTTATACATATACTCCTAGGCTAAGTTAGGGATACTGGTTATACATATAATCCTAGGCTAAGGCAGGGATACTGGTTATACATATACTCCTAGGCTAAGGTAGGGATACTGGTTAGACATATACTCCTTTGCTAAGGCAGGGATACTGGTTATACATATACTCCTAGGCTAAAGCAGGGATACTGGTTATACATATACTCCTAGGCTAAGGCAGGGACACTGGTTATACATATTCTCCTATACTAAGGTAGGGATACTGGTTATACATATACTCCTAGGCTAAGGTAGGGATACTGGTTATACATATACACATAGGATAATGTAGGTATACTTGTTATACATATACTCCTATGCTAAGGTAGGGATACTGGTTATACATATACTCCTATGCTAAGGTAGGTATACTGGTTATACATATACTCCTAGGCTAAGATAGGGATATCGGTTATACATATACTCTTATGCTAAGGCAAGGATACTGGTTATACATATACTCCTATGCTAAGGTAGGTATACTGGTTATACATATACTCCTATGCTAAGGTAGGGATACTGGTTACACATATAATCCTATGCTAAGGTAGGGATACTGGTTTTACAAATACTCCTAGGCTAAGGTAGGGATACTAATTGTACATATACTCCTATGCTAAGGTAGGGATACTGGTTATACATATACACTTATGCTAAGGCAGGGATACTGTTTATACATATACTCCTAGGCTAAGGTAGGGATACTGGTAATACATATACTCCTAGGCTAAGGTAGGGATACTAGTTATACATATACTCCTAGGCTAAGGTAGGGATACTGGTTATATATATACTCCTAGGCTAAGGTAGGGATACTGGTTATACATATACTCCTAAGCTAAGGTAGAGATACTGGTTATACATACAGGGAGTGCAGAATTATTAGGCAAATGAGTATTTTTACCACATCATCGTCTTTATGCATATTGTCTTACTCCAAGCTGTATAGGCTCGAAAGCCTACTACCAATTAAGCATATTAGGTGATGTGCATCTCTGTAATGAGAAGGGGTGTTGTCTAATGACATCAACACCCTATGTCAGGTGTGCATAATTATTAGGCAACTTCCTTTCCTTTGGCAAAATGGGTCAAAAGAAGGATTTGACAGGCTCAGAAAAGTCAAAAATAGTGAGATATCTTGCAGAGGGATGCAGCACTCTTAAAATTGCAAAGCTTCTGAAGCGTGATCATCGAACAATCAAGCGTTTCATTCAAAATAGTCAACAGGGTCGCAAGAAGCGTGTGGAAAAACCAAGGCGCAAAATAACTGCCCATGAACTGAGAAAAGTCAAGCGTGCAGCTGCCACGATGCCACTTGCCACCAGTTTGGCCATATTTCAGAGCTGCAACATCACTGGAGTGCCCAAAAGCACAAGGTGTGCAATACTCAGAGACATGGCCAAGGTAAGAAAGGCTGAAAGACGACCACCACTGAACAAGACACACAAGCTGAAACGTCAAGACTGGGCCAAGAAATATCTCAAGACTGATTTTTCTAAGGTTTTTTGGACTGATGAAATGAGAGTGAGTCTTGATGGGCCAGATGGATGGGCCCGTGGCTGGATTGGTAAAGGGCAGAGAGCTCCAGTCCGACTCAGACGCCAGCAAGGTGGAGGTGGAGTACTGGTTTGGGCTGGTATCATCAAAGATGAGCTTGTGGGGCCTTTTCGGGTTGAGGATGGAGTCAAGCTCAACTCCCAGTCCTACTGCCAGTTCCTGGAAGACACCTTCTTCAAGCAGTGGTACAGGAAGAAGTCTGCACCTTCAAGAAAAACATGATTTTCATGCAGGACAATGCTCCATCACACGCGTCCAAGTACTCCACAGCGTGGCTGGCAAGAAAGGGTATAAAAGAAGAAAATCTAATGACATGGCCTCCTTGTTCCCCTGATCTGAACCCCATTGAGAACCTGTGGTCCATCATCAAATGTGAGATTTACAATGAGGGAAAACAGTACACCTCTCTGAACAGTGTCTGGGAGGCTGTGGTTGCTGCTGCACGCAATGTTGATGGTGAACAGATCAAAACACTGACAGAATCCATGGATGGCAGGCTTTTGAGAGTCCTTGCAAAGAAAGGTGGCTATATTGGTCACTGATTTGTTTTTGTTTTGTTTTTGAATGTCAGAAATGTATATTTGTGAATGTTGAGATGTTATATTGGTTTCACTGGTAAAAATAAATAATTGAAATGGGTATATATTTGTTTTTTGTTAAGTTGCCTAATAATTATGCACAGTAATAGTCACCTGCACACACAGATATCCCCCTAAAATAGCTAAAACTAAAAACAAACTAAAAACTACTTCCAAAAATATTCAGCTTTGATATTAATGAGTTTTTTGGGTTCATTGAGAACATGGTTGTTGTTCAATAATAAAATGAATCCTCAAAAATACAACTTGCCTAATAATTCTGCACTCCCTGTATACTCCTATGGTAAAGTAGGGACACTGGTTATACATATACTCCTAGACTAAGGTAGGGATACTGGTTATACATATACTACTAGGCTAAGACAGGGATACTGGTTATACATATACTCCTATGGTAAAGTAGGGATACTGGTTATACATATACTCCTAGGCTAAGGTAGGGATACCAGTTATACATATACTACTAGGCTAAGGCAGGGATACTGGTTATACATATACTCCTAGGCTAAGGAAGGGATACTGGTTATACATATACTCCTTTGCTAAGGCAGGGATACTGGTTATATATATACTCCTATGCTAAGGTAGGGATACCAGTTATACATATACTACTAGGCTAAGGTAGGGATACTGGTTATACATATACTCCTAGGCTAAGGCAGGGACACTGGTTATACATATTCTCCTATACTAAGGTAAGGATACTTTTTATACATATACTCCTAGGCTAAGGTAGGGATACTGGTTATACATATACTTCTAGGCTAAGGTAGGGATACTGGTAATACATATACTCCTAGGCTAAGGTAGGGATACTGGTTATACATATACTCCTAGTATAAGGTAGGTATACTGGTTATACATATACTCCTCGGCTAACTTAAAGATACTGGTTATACATATACTCCTAGGCTAAGGTAGGGATACTGGTTATACATATACTTCTAGGCTAAGGTAGGGATACTGGTTATACATGTAATCCTATGCTAAGGTAGGGATACTGGTTATATATATACACTTATGCTAAGGCTGGGATACTGGTTATACATATACTCCTAGGCTAAGGCAGGGATACTGGTTTTACATATACTCTTATGCTAAGGCAAGGATACTGGTTATAAATATACTCATAGGCTACAGTAGGGATACTAGTTATACATATACTCTTATGCTAGGGCAAGGATACTGGTTATACATATACTCTTATGCTAAGGTAGGGATACTGTTTATACATATACTCTTATGCTAAGATAGGGATACTGGTTATACATATACTCCTAGGCTAAGGTAGGGATACTGGTTATACATATACTCCTAGGCTAAGGTAGGGATACTGTTTATACATATACACCTAGGCTAACTTAGGGATACTGTTTATAAATATACTCCTATGCTAAGGTAGCGATACTGGTTATACATATACTCCTAGGCTAAGGTAGGGATACTGGTTATACATATACTCCTAGGCTAAGGTAGGAATACTGGTAATACATATACTCCTAGGCTAAGGTAGGGATACTGGTTAAACATATACTCCTAGGCTAAGGCAGGTATACTGGTTATACATATACTCCTAGGCTAACTTAGGGATACTGGTTATACATATACTCCTAGGCTAAGGTAGGGATACTGGTTATACATATACTTCTAGGCTAAGGTAGGGATACTGGTTATACATATACTCCTAGGCTAAGGTAGGGATACTGGTTATACATATACTCCTAGGCTAAGGTAGGGATACTGGTAATACATATACTCCTAGGCTAAGGCAGGGATACTGGTTATACATATACTCCTAGGCTAACTTAGGGATACTGGTTATACATATACTCCTAGGATAATGTAGGGATACTGGTTATACATATACTCCTAGGCTAAGGTAGGGATACTGGTTATACATATACTCCTATGATAAGGCAGGGATACTGGTTATACATATACTCCTATGCTAAGGTAGGGATAACGGTTATACATATACTCCTAGGCTTAGGTAGGGATACTGGTTATAAATATATTCTTAGGCAAAGGCAGGGATACTGGTTATACATATACTCATAGGCTAAGGCAGGGATACTGGTTATTCATATACTCCTAGGCTAAGGTAGGGATACTGGTTATACATATACTCCTAGGCTAAGGTAGGAATACTGGTAATACATATACTCCTAGGCTAAGGTAGGGATACTGGTTAAACATATACTCCTAGGCTAAGGCAGGTATATTGGTTATACATATACTCCTAGGCTAACTTAGGGATACTGGTTATACATATACTCCTAGGCTAAGGTAGGGATACTGGTTATACATATACTTCTAGGCTAAGGTAGGGATACTGGTTATACATATACTCCTAGGCTAAGGTAGGGATACTGGTTATACATATACGCCTAGGCTAAGGCAGGGATACTGGTTATACATATACTCCTAGGCTAACTTAGGGATACTGGTTATACATATACTCCTAGGATAATGTAGGGATACTGGTTATACATATACTCCTAGGCTAAGGTAGGGATACTGGTTATACATATACTCCTATGATAAGGCAGGGATACTGGTTATACATATACTCCTATGCTAAGGTAGGGATAACGGTTATACATATACTCCTAGGCTAAGGTAGGGATACTGGTTATACATATACTCCTAGGCTAAGGTAGGAATACTGGTAATACATATACTCCTAGGCTAAGGTAGGGATACTGGTTAAACATATACTCCTAGGCTAAGGCAGGTATACTGGTTATACATATACTCCTAGGCTAACTTAGGGATACTGGTTATACATATACTCCTAGGCTAAGGTAGGGATACTGGTTATACATATACTTCTAGGCTAAGGTAGGGATACTGGTTATACATATACTCCTAGGCTAAGGTAGGGATACTGGTTATACATATACACATAGGCTAAATTAGGGATACTGGTTATACATATACTCCTAAAATAATGTAGGGATACTGGTTATACATATACTCCTAGGCTAAGGTATGGATACTGGTTATACATATACTCCTATGATAAGGCAGGGATACTGGTTATACATATACTCCTATGCTAAGGTAGGGATAACGGTTATACATATACTCCTAGGCTTAGGTAGGGATACTGGTTATAAATATATTCTTAGGCAAAGGCAGGGATACTGGTTATACATATACTCCTAGGCTAAGGTAGGGATACTGGTTATACATATACTCCTAGGCTAAGGCAGGGATACTGGTTATACATATACTCCTAGGCTAACTTAGGGATACTGGTTATACATATACTCCTAGGATAATGTAGGGATACTGGTTATACATATACTCCTAGGCTAAGGTAGGGATACTGGTTATACATATACTCCTATGATAAGGCAGGGATACTGGTTATACATATACTCCTATGCTAAGGTAGGGATAACGGTTATACATATACTCCTAGGCTTAGGTAGGGATACTGGTTATAAATATATTCTTAGGCAAAGGCAGGGATACTGGTTATACATATACTCATAGGCTAAGGCAGGGATACTGGTTATTCATATACTCCTAGGCTAAGGTAGGGATACTGGTAATACATATACTCCTAGGCTAAGGTAGGGATACTGGTTATACATATACTCCTAGGCTAAGGTAGGGATACTGGTTATACATATACTCCTAGGCTAAGATAGGGATACTGGTTATACATATACTCCTATGCTAAGGTAGAGATACTGGTTATACATATACTCCTATGGTAAAGTAGGGACACTGGTTATACATATACTCCTAGGCTAAGGTAGGGATACCAGTTATACATATACTACTAGGCTAAGGCAGGGATACTGGTTATACATATACTCCTAGGCTAAGGTAGGTATACTGGTTATACATATACTCCTAGGCTAAGGTAGGGATACTGGTTATACATATACTCCTAGGCTAAGGCAGGGAAACTCGTTATACATATTCTCCTAGGCTAAGGTAGGGATACTGGTTATACATATACTCCTAGGCTAAGGCAGGGACACTGGTTATACATATTCTCCTATACTAAGGTAAGGATACTGTTTATACATATACTCCTAGGCTAAGGTAGGTATACTGGTTATACATATACTCCTAGGCTAAGGTAGGGATATCGGTTATACATATACTCCTATGCTAAGGTAGGGATACTGGTTATACATATACTCCTAGGCTAAGGCAGGGATACTGGTTATACATTTACTCCTAGGCTAAATTAGGGATACTGGTTATACATATACTCCTAAAATAATGTAGGGATACTGGTTATACATATACTCCTAGGCTAAGGTAGGGATACTGGTTATACATATACTCCTATGATAAGGCAGGGATACTGGTTATACATATACTCCTATGCTAAGGTAGGGATAACGGTTATACATATACTCCTAGGCTTAGGTAGGGATACTGGTTATAAATATATTCTTAGGCAAAGGCAGGGATACTGGTTATACATATACTCATAGGCTAAGGCAGGGATACTGGTTATACATATACTCCTAGGCTAAGGTAGGGATACTGGTAATACATATACTCCTAGGCTAAGGTAGGGATACTGGTTATACATATACTTCTAGGCTAAGATAGGGATACTGTTTATACATATACTCCAATGCTAAGGTAGGGATACTAGTTATACATTTACTCCTAGGCTAAGGCAGGGATACTGGTTATACATATACTCCTAGGCTAAGATAGGGATACTGGTTATACATATACTCCTAGGCTAAGGCAGGGATACTGGTTATACATATACTCCTAGGCTAAGGTAGGGATACTGGTAATACATATACTCCTAGGCTAAGGTAGGGATACTGGTTATACATATACTCCTAGGCTAAGATAGGGATATTGGTTATACATATCCTGCTAGGCAAAGGCAAGGATACTGGTTATACATATACTCCTAGGCTAAGGCAGGGATACTGGTTATACATATACTCCTATGCTAAGGTAAAGATACTGGTTATACATATACTCCTATGGTAAAGTAGGGACACTGGTTATACATATACTCCTAGGCTAAGGTAGGGATACCAGTTATACATATACTACTAGGCTAAGGCAGGGATACTGGTTATACATATACTCCTAGGCTAAGGTAGGTATACTGGTTATACATATACTCCTAGGCTAAGGTAGGGATACTGGTTATACATATACTCCTAGGCTAAGGCAGGGAAACTCGTTATACATAGTCTCCTAGGCTAAGGTAGGGATACTGGTTATACATATACTCCTAGGCTAAGGCAGGGACACTGGTTATACATATTCTCCTATACTAAGGTAAGGATACTGGTTATACATATACTCCTAGGCTAAGGTAGGGATACTGGTTATACATATAGTTCTAGGCTAAGGTAGGGATACTGGTTATAAATATACTCCTTGGCTAAGGTAGGGATACTGGTTATACATATACTCCTAGGATAAGGTAGGTATACTGGTTATACATATACTCCTAGGCTAAGGTAGGGATATCGGATATACATATACTCTTATGCTAAGGCAAGGATACTGGTTATACATATACTCATAGGCTACGGTAGGGATACTAGTTATACATATACTCTTATGCTAAGGTAGGGATACTAGTTATACATATACTCTTATGCTAAGGCAAGGATACTGGTTATACATATACTCTTATGCTAAGGTAGGTATACTGGTTATACATATACTCCTATGCTAAGGTGGGGATATCGGTTATAATATACTCTTATGCTAAGGCAAGGATACTGGTTATACATATACTCCTATGCTAAGGTAGGTATACTGGTTATACATATACTCCTATGCTAAGGTAGGGATACTGGTTACACATATAATCCTATGCTAAGGTAGGGATACTGGTTTTACATATACTCCTAGGCTAAGGTAGGGATACTAGTTATACATATACTCCTATGCTAAGGTAGGGATACTGGTTATACATATACACATGCTAAGGCAAGGATACTGGTTATACATATACTCCTAGGCTAAGGCAGGGATACTGGTTTTACATATACTCTTATGCTAAGGCAAGGATACTGGTTATACATATACTCATAGGATACGGTAAGGATACTAGTTATACATATACTCTTATGCTAAGGTAGGGATACTAGTTATACATATACTCTTATGCTAAGGCAAGGATACTGGTTATACATACACTCTTATGCTAAGGTAGGGATACTGTTTATACATATACTCTTATGCTAAGATAGGGATACTGGTTATACATATACTCCTAGGCTAAGGTAGGGATACCGGTTATACGTCTACTCCTAGGCTAAGGTAGGGATACTGGTTATACATATACACCTAGGCTAAGGTAGGGATACTGGGTATACGTCTACTCCTAGGCTAAGGTAGGGATACTGGTTATACATATACACCTAGGCTAACTTAGGGATACTGTTTATTAATATAGTCCTATGCTAAGATAGCGATACTGGTTATACATATACTCCTAGGCTAAGGTAGGGATACTGGTTATACGTCTACTCCTAGGCTAAGGTAGGGATACTGGTTAAACATATACACCTAGGCTAAGGTAGACATACTGGTTATACATATACTCCTAGGCTAAGGTAGGGATACTGGTTATACATATACTCCTATGGTAGCGTAGGGATACTGGTTATACATATACTCCTAGGCTAAGGCAGGGATACTGGTTATACATACACTCCCAGGCTAAGGTAGGGATACTAGTTATACATATACTCCTAGGTTAAGGTAGGGATACTGGTTATACATATACTCCTATGCTAAGGTAGGGATACTGGTTATACATATACTCCTAGGCTAAGGTAGGGATACTAATTATACATATACTCCTATGCTAAGGTAGGTATACTGGTTATACATATACTCCTATGCTAAGGTGGGGATATCGGTTATACATATACTCTTATGCTAAGGTAGGTATACTGGTTATACATATACTCTTATGCTAAGGCAAGGATACTGGTTATACATATACTCCTATGCTAAGGAAGGGATACTGGTTTTACATATACTCCTAGGCTAAGGTAGGGATACTAGTTATACATATACTCCTATGCTAAGGTAGGGATACTGGTTATACATATACACTTATGCTAAGGCAAGGATACTGGTTATACATATACTCCTAGGCTAAGGCTGGGATACTGGTTTTACATATACTCATAGGCTACGGTAGGGATACTAGTTATACATATACTCTTATGCTAAGGTAGGGATACTAGTTATACATATACTCTTATGCTAAGGCAAGGATACTGGTTATACATATACTCCTATGCTAAGGTAGGGATACTGGTTACACATATAATCCTATGCTAAGGTAGGGATACTGGTTTTACATATACTCCTAGGCTAAGGTAGGGATACTAGTTATACATATACTCCTATGCTAAGGTAGGGATACTGGTTATACATATACACATGCTAAGGCAAGGATACTGGTTATACATATACTCCTAGGCTAAGGCAGGGATACTGGTTTTACATATACTCTTATGCTAAGGCAAGGATACTGGTTATACATATACTCATAGGATACGGTAAGGATACTAGTTATACATATACTCTTATGCTAAGGTAGGGATACTAGTTATACATATACTCTTATGCTAAGGCAAGGATACTGGTTATTCATATACTCTTATGCTAAGGTAGGGATACTGTTTATACATATACTCTTATGCTAAGATAGGGATACTGGTTATACATATACTCCTAGGCTAAGGTAGGGATACTGGTTATACGTCTACTCCTAGGCTAAGGTAGGGATACTGGTTATACATATACACCTAGGCTAACTTAGGGATACTGTTTATTAATATAGTCCTATGCTAAGGTAGCGATACTGGTTATACATATACTCCTAGGCTAAGGTAGGGATACTGGTTATACATTTACTCCTAGGCTAAGGTAGGGATATCGGTTATACATATACTCCTATGCTAAGGTAGACATACTGGTTATACATATACTCCTATGGTAAAGTAGGGATACTGGTTATACATATACTCCTAGGCTAAGGCAGGGATACTGGTTATACATACACTCCCAGGCTAAGGTAGGGATACTAGTTATACATATACTCCTAGGCTAAGGTAGGTGTAACGGATCTCCTGGCACCCCGACCGGGTACTTCCGTTGATAGACGCGTCCTAGCTTGCGTCGAGGCCTACAAGCACCGCACCGGACACCAAAACCACCACAGACTCCAAGGATAGTACATCAGGAACAAGCGTTCAGTAGTTACAGCTCAAGGGAGTATGCAGAAGCATAGCAATCCCCAGTATGATAGCGATCCCCTCAAATAACGAGACGAGGCTACGTTTTGAAGGGTCAAGAGGAACTATATTTTAATGACAGGGAATCTCCTTTTATGCAATGTTGCCCTCTGAAGGGCTACACCCACATAATTATCACAACAGCCAATTATATACATGGTTCAACCAATATATATATAGTAGGATCATATTTTAACCATAATAATCATAAAACAGTTTAAAACAGTGATGGGTTCCGCTACAGTAGGGATACTAGTTATACACATACTCCTATGCTAAGGTAGACATACTGGTTATACACATACTCCTATGCTAAGGTAGACATACTGGTTATACATATACTCCTAGGCTAAGGTAGGGATACTGGTTATACATATACTCCTATGGTAAAGTAGGGATACTGGTTATACATATACTCCTAGGCTAAGGTAGTGATACTGGTTATACATATACTCCTATGGTAAAGTAGGGATACTGGTTATACATATACTCCTAGTCTAAAGTAGGGATACTGGTTATACATATACTCCCAGACTAAGTCAGGGATACTGGTTATACATATACTCCTAGGCTAAGGTAGGGATACTGGTTATACATATACTCCTAGGATAAGGTAGGGATACTGGTTATACATATACTTCTAGGCTAAGGTAGGGATACTGGTTATACATGTAATCCTATGCTAAGGTAGGGATACTGGTTATATATATACACTTATGCTAAGGCCGGGATACTGGTTATACATATACTCCTAGGCTAAGGCAGGGATACTGGTTTTACATATACTCTTATGCTAAGGCAAGGATACTGGTTATAAATATACTCATAGGCTACAGTAGGGATACTAGTTATACATATACTCTTATGCTAGGGCAAGGATACTGGTTATACATATACTCTTATGCTAAGGTAGGGATACTGTTTATACATATACTCTTATGCTAAGATAGGGATACTGGTTATACATATACTCCTAGGCTAAGGTAGGGATACTGGTTATACATATACTCCTAGGCTAAGGTAGGGATACTGGTTATACATATACACCTAGGCTAACTTAGGGATACTGTTTATAAATATACTCCTATGCTAAGGTAGCGATACTGGTTATACATATACTCCTAGGCTAAGGTAGGGATACTGGTTATACATATACTCCTAGGCTAAGGTAGGAATACTGGTAATACATATACTCCTAGGCTAAGGTAGGGATACTGGTTAAGCATATACTCCTAGGCTAAGGCAGGTATACTGGTTATACATATACTCCTAGGCTAACTTAGGGATACTGGTTATACATATACTCCTAGGCTAAGGTAGGGATACTGGTTATACATATACTTCTAGGCTAAGGTAGGGATACTGGTTATACATATACTCCTAGGCTAAGGTAGGGATACTGGTTATACATATACTCCTAGGCTAAGGTAGGGATACTGGTAATACATATACTCCTAGGCTAAGGCAGGGATACTGGTTATACATATACTCCTAGGCTAACTTAGGGATACTGGTTATACATATACTCCTAGGATAATGTAGGGATACTGGTTATACATATACTCCTAGGCTAAGGTAGGGATACTGGTTATACATATACTCCTATGATAAGGCAGGGATACTGGTTATACATATACTCCTATGCTAAGGTAGGGATAACGGTTATACATATACTCCTAGGCTTAGGTAGGGATACTGGTTATAAATATATTCTTAGGCAAAGGCAGGGATACTGGTTATACATATACTCATAGGCTAAGGCAGGGATACTGGTTATTCATATACTCCTAGGCTAAGGTAGGGATACTGGTTATACATATACTCCTAGGCTAAGGTAGGAATACTGGTAATACATATACTCCTAGGCTAAGGTAGGGATACTGGTTAAACATATACTCCTAGGTTAAGGCAGGTATATTGGTTATACATATACTCCTAGGCTAACTTAGGGATATTGGTTATACATATACTCCTAGGCTAAGGTAGGGATACTGGTTATACATATACTCCTAGGCTAAGGTAGGGATACTGGTTATACATATACTCCTAGGCTAAGGTAGGAATACTGGTAATACATATACTCCTAGGCTAAGCTAGGGATACTGGTTAAACATATACTCCTAGGTTAAGGCAGGTATATTGGTTATACATATACTCCTAGGCTAACTTAGGGATACTGGTTATACATATACTCCTAGGCTAAGGTAGGGATACTGGTTATACATATACTTCTAGGCTAAGGTAGGGATACTGGTTATACATATACTCCTAGGCTAAGGTAGGGATACTGGTAATACATATACTCCTAGGCTAAGGTAGGGATACTGGTTATACATATACTCCTATGATAAGGCAGGGATACTGGTTATACATATACTCCTATGCTAAGGTAGGGATAACGGTTATACATATACTCCTAGGCTTAGGTAGGGATACTGGTTATAAATATATTCTTAGGCAAAGGCAGGGATACTGGTTATACATATACTCATAGGCTAAGGCAGGGATACTGGATATTCATATACTCCTAGGCTAAGGTAGGGATACTGGTAATACATATACTCCTAGGCTAAGGTAGGGATACTGGTTATACATATACTCCTAGGCTAAGGTAGGGATACTGGTTATACATATACTCCTAGGCTAAGATAGGGATACTGGTTATACATATACTCCTATGCTAAGGTAGAGATACTGGTTATACATATACTCCTATGGTAAAGTAGGGACACTGGTTATACATATACTCCTAGGCTAAGGTAGGGATACCAGTTATACATATACTACTAGGCTAAGGCAGGGATACTGGTTATACATATACTCCTAGGCTAAGGTAGGTATACTGGTTATACATATACTCCTAGGCTAAGGTAGGGATACTGGTTATACATATACTCCTAGGCTAAGGCAGGGAAACTCGTTATACATATTCTCCTAGGCTAAGGTAGGGATACTGGTTATACATATACTCCTAGGCTAAGGCAGGGACACTGGTTATACATATTCTCCTATACTAAGGTAAGGATACTGTTTATACATATACTCCTAGGCTAAGGTAGGTATACTGGTTATACATATACTCCTAGGCTAAGGTAGGGATATCGGTTATACATATACTCCTATGCTAAGGTAGGGATACTGGTTATACATATACTCCTAGGCTAAGGCAGGGATACTGGTTATACATTTACTCCTAGGCTAAATTAGGGATACTGGTTATACATATACTCCTAAAATAATGTAGGGATACTGGTTATACATATACTCCTAGGCTAAGGTATGGATACTGGTTATACATATACTCCTATGATAAGGCAGGGATACTGGTTATACATATACTCCTATGCTAAGGTAGGGATAACGGTTATACATATACTCCTAGGCTTAGGTAGGGATACTGGTTATAAATATATTCTTAGGCAAAGGCAGGGATACTGGTTATACATATACTCATAGGCTAAGGCAGGGATACTGGTTATACATATACTCCTAGGCTAAGGTAGGGATACTGGTAATACATATACTCCTAGGCTAAGGTAGGGATACTGGTTATACATATACTTCTAGGCTAAGATAGGGATACTGTTTATACATATACTCCAATGCTAAGGTAGGGATACTAGTTATACATTTACTCCTAGGCTAAGGCAGGGATACTGGTTATACATATACTCCTAGGCTAATGTAGGGATACTGGTAATACATATACTCCTAGGCTAAGGTAGGTATACTGGTTATACATATACTCCTAGGCTAAGATAGGGATACTGGTTATACATATACTCCTAGGCTAAGGCAGGGATACTGGTTATACATATACTCCTAGGCTAAGGTAGGGATACTGGTAATACATATACTCCTAGGCTAAGGTAGGGATACTGGTTATACATATACTCCTAGGCTAAGATAGGGATATTGGTTATACATATCCTGCTAGGCAAAGGCAAGGATACTGGTTATACATATACTCCTAGTCTAAGGCAGGGATACTGGTTATACATATACTCCTATGCTAAGGTAAAGATACTGGTTATACATATACTCCTATGGTAAAGTAGGGACACTGGTTATACATATACTCCTAGGCTAAGGTAGGGATACTGGTTATACATATACTCCTATGGTAAAGTAGGGACACTGGTTATACATATACTCCTAGGCTAAGGTAGGGATACCAGTTATACATATACTACTAGGCTAAGGCAGGGATACTGGTTATACATATACTCCTAGGCTAAGGTAGGTATACTGGTTATACATATACTCCTAGGCTAAGGTAGGGATACTGGTTATACATATACTCCTAGGCTAAGGCAGGGAAACTCGTTATACATAGTCTCCTAGGCTAAGGTAGGGATACTGGTTATACATATACTCCTAGGCTAAGGCAGGGACACTGGTTATACATATTCTCCTATACTAAGGTAAGGATACTGGTTATACATATACTCCTAGGCTAAGGTAGGGATACTGGTTATACATATACTTCTAGGCTAAGGTAGGGATACTGGTTATACATATACTCCTTGGCTAAGGTAGGGATACTGGTTATACATATACTCCTAGGATAAGGTAGGTATACTGGTTATACATATACTCCTAGGCTAAGGTAGGGATATCGGATATACATATACTCTTATGCTAAGGCAAGGATACTGGTTATACATATACTCATAGGCTACGGTAGGGATACTAGTTATACATATACTCTTATGCTAAGGTAGGGATACTAGTTATACATATACTCTTATGCTAAGGCAAGGATACTGGTTATACATATACTCTTATGCTAAGGTAGGTATACTGGTTATACATATACTCCTATGCTAAGGTGGGGATATCGGTTATAATATACTCTTATGCTAAGGCAAGGATACTGGTTATACATATACTCCTATGCTAAGGTAGGTATACTGGTTATACATATACTCCTATGCTAAGGTAGGGATACTGGTTACACATATAATCCTATGCTAAGGTAGGGATACTGGTTTTACATATACTCCTAGGTTAAGGTAGGGATACTAGTTATACATATACTCCTATGCTAAGGTAGGGATACTGGTTATACATATACACATGCTAAGGCAAGGATACTGGTTATACATATACTCCTAGGCTAAGGCAGGGATACTGGTTTTACATATACTCTTATGCTAAGGCAAGGATACTGGTTATACATATACTCATAGGATACGGTAAGGATACTAGTTATACATATACTCTTATGCTAAGGTAGGGATACTAGTTATACATATACTCTTATGCTAAGGCAAGGATACTGGTTATACATATACTCTTATGCTAAGGTAGGGATACTGTTTATACATATACTCTTATGCTAAGATAGGGATACTGGTTATACATATACTCCTAGGCTAAGGTAGGGATACCGGTTATACGTCTACTCCTAGGCTAAGGTAGGGATACTGGTTATACATATACACCTAGGCTAACTTAGGGATACTGTTTATTAATATAGTCCTATGCTAAGGTAGCGATACTGGTTATACATATACTCCTAGGCTAAGGTAGGAATACTGGTTATACGTCTACTCCTAGGCTAAGGTAGGGATACTGGTTATACATATACACCTAGGCTAACTTAGGGATACTGTTTATTAATATAGTCCTATGCTAAGGTAGCGATACTGGTTATACATATACTCCTAGGCTAAGGTAGGGATACTGGTTATACGTCTACTCCTAGGCTAAGGTAGGGATACTGGTTAAACATATACACCTAGGCTAACTTAGGGATACTGTTTATTAATATAGTCCTATGCTAAGGTAGCGATACTGGTTATACATATACTCCTAGGCTAAGGTAGGGATACTGGTTATACATATACTCCTAGGCTAAGGTAGGGATATCGGTTATACATATACTCCTATGCTAAGGTAGACATACTGGTTATACATATACTCCTAGGCTAAGGTAGGGATACTGGTTATACATATACTCCTATGGTAGCGTAGGGATACTGGTTATACATATACTCCTAGGCTAAGGCAGGGATACTGGTTATACATACACTCCCAGGCTAAGGTAGGGATACTAGTTATACATATACTCCTAGGTTAAGGTAGGGATACTGGTTATACATATACTCCTATGCTAAGGTAGGGATACTGGTTATACATATACTCCTAGGCTAAGGTAGGGATACTGGTTATACATATACTCCTATGCTAAGGTAGGTATACTGGTTATACATATACTCCTATGCTAAGGTGGGGATATCGGTTATACATATACTCTTATGCTAAGGTAGGTATACTGGTTATACATATACTCTTATGCTAAGGCAAGGATACTGGTTATACATATACTCCTATGCTAAGGTAGGTATACTGGTTATACATATACTCCTATGCTAAGGTGGGGATATCGGTTATACATATACTCTTATGCTAAGGTAGGGATACTAGTTATACATATACTCCTATGCTAAGGTAGGGATACTGGTTATACATATACACATGCTAAGGCAAGGATACTGGTTATACATATACTCCTAGGCTAAGGCAGGGATACTGGTTTTACATATACTCTTATGCTAAGGCAAGGATACTGGTTATACATATACTCATAGGATACGGTAAGGATACTAGTTATACATATACTCTTATGCTAAGGTAGGGATACTAGTTATACATATACTCTTATGCTAAGGCAAGGATACTGGTTATACATATACTCTTATGCTAAGGTAGGGATACTGTTTATACATATACTCTTATGCTAAGATAGGGATACTGGTTATACATATACTCCTAGGCTAAGGTAGGGATACCGGTTATACGTCTACTCCTAGGCTAAGGTAGGGATACTGGTTATACATATACACCTAGGCTAACTTAGGGATACTGTTTATTAATATAGTCCTATGCTAAGGTAGCGATACTGGTTATACATATACTCCTAGGCTAAGGTAGGAATACTGGTTATACGTCTACTCCTAGGCTAAGGTAGGGATACTGGTTATACATATACACCTAGGCTAACTTAGGGATACTGTTTATTAATATAGTCCTATGCTAAGGTAGCGATACTGGTTATACATATACTCCTAGGCTAAGGTAGGGATACTGGTTATACGTCTACTCCTAGGCTAAGGTAGGGATACTGGTTAAACATATACACCTAGGCTAACTTAGGGATACTGTTTATTAATATAGTCCTATGCTAAGGTAGCGATACTGGTTATACATATACTCCTAGGCTAAGGTAGGGATACTGGTTATACATATACTCCTAGGCTAAGGTAGGGATATCGGTTATACATATACTCCTATGCTAAGGTAGACATACTGGTTATACATATACTCCTAGGCTAAGGTAGGGATACTGGTTATACATATACTCCTATGGTAGCGTAGGGATACTGGTTATACATATACTCCTAGGCTAAGGCAGGGATACTGGTTATACATACACTCCCAGGCTAAGGTAGGGATACTAGTTATACATATACTCCTAGGCTAAGGTAGGGATACTGGTTATACATATACTCCTATGCTAAGGTAGGGATACTGGTTATACATATACTCCTAGGCTAAGGTAGGGATACTGGTTATACATATACTCCTATGCTAAGGTAGGTATACTGGTTATACATATACTCCTATGCTAAGGTGGGGATATCGGTTATACATATACTCTTATGCTAAGGTAGGTATACTGGTTATACATATACTCTTATGCTAAGGCAAGGATACTGGTTATACATATACTCCTATGCTAAGGAAGGGATACTGGTTTTACATATACTCCTAGGCTAAGGTAGGGATACTAGTTATACATATACTCCTATGCTAAGGTAGGGATACTGGTTATACATATACACTTATGCTAAGGCAAGGATACTGGTTATACATATACTCCTAGGCTAAGGCAGGGATACTGGTTTTACATATACTCATAGGCTACGGTAGGGATACTAGTTATACATATACTCTTATGCTAAGGTAGGGATACTAGTTATACATATACTCTTATGCTAAGGCAAGGATACTGGTTATACATATACTCCTATGCTAAGGTAGGTATACTGGTTATACATATACTCCTATGCTAAGGTAGGGATACTGGTTACACATATAATCCTATGCTAAGGTAGGGATACTGGTTTTACATATACTCCTAGGCTAAGGTAGGGATACTAGTTATACATATACTCCTATGCTAAGGTAGGGATACTGGTTATACATATACACATGCTAAGGCAAGGATACTGGTTATACATATACTCCTAGGCTAAGGCAGGGATACTGGTTTTACATATACTCTTATGCTAAGGCAAGGATACTGGTTATACATATACTCATAGGATACGGTAAGGATACTAGTTATACATATACTCTTATGCTAAGGTTGGGATACTAGTTATACATATACTCTTATGCTAAGGCAAGGATACTGGTTATACATATACTCTTATGCTAAGGTAGGGATACTGTTTATACATATACTCTTATGCTAAGATAGGGATACTGGTTATACATATACTCCTAGGCTAAGGTAGGGATACTGGTTATACGTCTACTCCTAGGCTAAGGTAGGGATACTGGTTATACATATACACCTAGGCTAACTTAGGGATACTGTTTATTAATATAGTCCTATGCTAAGGTAGCGATACTGGTTATACATATACTCCTAGGCTAAGGTAGGGATACTGGTTATACATATACTCCTAGGCTAAGGTAGGGATATCGGTTATACATATACTCCTATGCTAAGGTAGACATACTGGTTATACATATACTCCTATTGTAAAGTAGGGATACTGGTTATACATATACTCCTAGGCTAAGGCAGGGATACTGGTTATACATACACTCCCAGGCTAAGGTAGGGATACTACTAATACATATACTCCTAGGCTAAGGTAGGGATACTAGTTATACACATACTCCTATGCTAAGGTAGACATACTGGTTATACATATACTCCTAAGCTAAGGTAGGGATACTGGTTATACATATACTCCTATGGTAAAGTAGGGATACTGGTTATACATATACTCCTAGGCTAAGGTAGGGATACTGGTTATACATATACTCCTATGGTAAAGTAGGGATACTGGTTATACATATACTCCTAGGCTAAGGCAGGGATACTGGTTATACATACACTCCCAGGCTAAGGTAGGGATACTAGTTATACATATACTCCTAGGCTAAGGTAGGTGTAACGGATCTCCTGGCACCCCGACCGGGTACTTCCGTTGATAGACGCGTCCTAGCTTGCGTCGAGGCCTACAAGCACCGCACCGGACACCAAAACCACCACAGACTCCAAGGATAGTACATCAGGAACAAGCGTTCAGTAGTTACAGCTCAAGGGAGTATGCAGAAGCATAGCAATCCCCAGTATGATAGCGATCCCCTCAAATAACGAGACGAGGCTACGTTTTGAAGGGTCAAGAGGAACTATATTTTAATGACAGGGAATCTCCTTTTATGCAATGTTGCCCTCTGAAGGGCTACACCCACATAATTATCACAACAGCCAATTATATACATGGTTCAACCAATATATATATAGTAGGATCATATTTTAACCATAATAATCATAAAACAGTTTAAAACAGTGATGGGTTCCGCTACAGTAGGGATACTAGTTATACACATACTCCTATGCTAAGGTAGACATACTGGTTATACACATACTCCTATGCTAAGGTAGACATACTGGTTATACATATACTCCTAGGCTAAGGTAGGGATACTGGTTATACATATACTCCTATGGTAAAGTAGGGATACTGGTTATACATATACTCCTAAGCTAAGGTAGTGATACTGGTTATACATATACTCCTATGGTAAAGTAGGGATACTGGTTATACATATACTCCTAGTCTAAAGTAGGGATACTGGTTATACATATACTCCCAGACTTAGTCAGGGATACTGGTTATACATATACTCCTAGGCTAAGGTAGGGATACTGGTTATACATATACTCCTAGGATAAGGTAGGGATACTGGATATACATATACTACTATGCTAAGGTAGGGATACTGGTTATACATATACTCCTAGGCTAAGGTAGGGATACTGGTTATACATATACTCCTATGCTAAGGTAGAGATACTGGTTATACATATACTCCCATGGTAAAGTATGGATACTGGTTATACATATACTTCTAGGCTAAGGTAGGGATACTGGTTATACATATACTCCTAGGCTAAGGTAGGGATACTGGTTATACATATACTCCTAGGATAAGGTAGGTATACTGGTTATACATATACTCCTAGGCTAAGGTAGGGATATCGGTTATACATATACTCCTATGCTAAGTTAGGGATACTGGTTAAACATATACTCCTATGCTAAGGTAGGGATACTGGTTATACATATACTCCTAAGATAAGGTAGGTATACTGGTTATACATATACTCCTATGCTAAGGTAGGGATAGTGGTTATACATATACTCCTATGCTAAGGCAGGGATACTGGTTATACATATACTCCTATGCTAGGGTAGGGATACTGGTTATACATATACTCCTATGCTAAGGTAGGGATACTGGTTATACATATACTCCTATGCTAAGGTAGGTATACTGGTTATACATATACTCCTAGGCTAAGGTAGGGATATCGGTTATACATATACTCTTATGCTAAGGCAAGGATACTGGTTATACATATACTCCTATGCTAAGGTAGGTATACTAGTTATACATATACTCCTATGCTAAGGTAGGGATACTGGTTACACATATAATCCTATGCTAAGGTAGGGATACTGGTTTTACATATACTCCTAGGCTAAGGTAGGGATACTAGTTATACATATACTCCTATGCTAAGGTAGGGATACTGGTTATACATATACTCCTAGTCTAAGGCAGGGATACTGGTTTTACATATACTCTTATGCTAAGGCAAGGATACTGGTTATACATATACTCATAGGCTACGGTAGGGATACTAGTTATACATATACTCTTATGCTAAGGCAAGGATACTGGTTATACATATACTCTTATGCTAAGGTAGGGATACTGTGTATACATATACTCTTATGCTAAGATAGGGATACAGGTTATACATATACTCCTAGGCTAAGGTAGGGATACTGGTTATACATATACTCCTAGGCTAAGGTAGGGATACTGGTTATACATATACACCTAGGCTAACTTAGGGATACTGTTTATTAATATAGTCCTATGCTAAGGTAGCGATACTGGTTATACATATACTCCTAGGCTAAGGTAGGGATACTGGTTATACATATACTCCTAGGCTAAGGTAGGGATATCGGTTATACATATACTCCTATGCTAAGGTAGACATACTGGTTATACATATACTCCTAGGCTAAGTTAGGGATACTGGTTATACATATACTCCTAAGGTAAAGTAGGGATACTGGTTATACATATACTCCTAGGCTAAGGCAGGGATACAGGTTATACATACACTCCCAGGCTAAGGTAGGGATACTAGTTATACATATACTCCTAGGCTAAGGTAGGGATACTAGTTATACACATACTCCTATGCTAAGGTAGACATACTGGATATACATATACTCCTAGGCTAAGGTAGGGATACTGGTTATACATATACTCCTATGGTAAAGTAGGGATACTGGTTATACATATACTCCTAGGCTAAGGTAGGGATACTGGTTATACATATACTCCTATGGTAAAGTAGTGATACTGGTTATACATATACTTCTAGTCTAAGGTAGGGATACTGGTTATACATATACTCCCAGACTAAGTCAGGGATACTGGTTATACATATACTCCTAGGCTAAGGTAGGGATACTGGTTATACATATACTCCTATGCTAAGTCAGGGATATTGGTTATACATAAACTCCTAGTCTAAGGTAGAGATACTGGTTATACATATACTCCTAGGATAAGGTAGAGATACTGTTATACATATACTCCTATGCTAAGGTAGGGATACTGGTTATACATATACTCCTAGACTAAGGTAGAGATACTGGTTATACATATACTCCTATGCTAAGGTAGGGATACTGGTTATAAATATACTCCTAGGCTAAGGTAGGGATACTGGTTATACATATACTCCTAGGCTAAGATAGGGATACTGGTTATACATACTGTATACTCCTAGGCTAAGGTAGGGATACTGGTTATACATATACTCCTAGACTAAGGTAGGGATACTGGTTATACATATACTACTAGGCTAAGGCAGGGATACTTTTTATACATATACTCCTAGACTAAGGTAGGTATACTGGTTATACATATGCTACTAGGCTAAGGCAGGGATACTGGTTATACATACACTCCTAGGCTAAGGTAGGGATACTGGTTATACATATACTCCTAATCTAAGGTAGGGATACTGGTTATACATATACTCCTAGGCAAAGGCTGTGATACTGGTTATACATATACTCCTAGACTAAGATAGACATACTGGTTATACATATACTCCTAGGCTAAGGTAGGGATACTGGTTATACATATACTCCTATGGTAAAGTAGGGATACTGGTTATACATATACTCCTAGGCTAAGGCAGGGATACTGGTTATACATATACTCCTAGGCTAAGGTAGGGTTACTAGTTATACATATACTACTAGGCTAAGGCAGGGATACTGGTTATACATATACTCTGTAACGGAGCTGGAACACTAAGTCCAATATATCCGCTGGTATACAGTAAAATACCCAAGAGGCACTACAGTTTCGCCATCCCCAACCTCCCATATTGGACGACACACAATTTGGGAGTCAAATTAATACTGACTTTATTTTGTTATTGCAGAAATATTTATACCCATCTCTTCCCACAGGCAATACACATGCCCATATTTGGCCGCACAATACACATAAAGAGAACAATAGGTGGGTCACACCTCCCCGAGGCTCCCTGGCAACTTTGATACAATCAGACATTGATTCAATTACACTTCTTTGTTCTTATCTGAGAATGAAAACACTGTATACAATAGACCTTCTTTATCTTATGCGGAGTCTCTGTAACAAGATTATCTCCCATGCTAAGTAGCTACAAATGTCTGGGACAATATACTGCAGAGCATCAACCAACATACATGCAGTATAATAGTAGGATCATATTTTAACCATAATAATCATAAAACAGGGTAAAACAGTGATGGATTCCGTTACACACCTCCCCCGTGACCATAAGCCGGCATACAATGTCTGATCACAACGGATCGGCCTGGGGATGTCCGGACAAAAGTATTTGTTGGTCAATTCTCTAGTTTGACAACCCATCAGCATTACTACAATTCACATTTACTCACATTTCCCATATCCCCAGGTAGCTGGGATCTGAGCGCACAAAACTACCGAATAGCGCTCAGATCCTCTTCACACAGTTCAATTGCCATGTAGCTAAAGTCTTTCCCATAGTCTTTCATTATATGAATGGGCTTCATGGCACAGTTATGTGGGGTATCATGGTTCACACAGGGCAAGTACAGAATGACCCCCCTGTATGTAAAAGGCCAGAATGAGTGACATACACTCTGGGATGGCCGAACACTGGTTCCAAAGGGCAATATGTACCAGGGCCATAGTCGCAGGGCAGGAGGCTGGCAAACAGTCCTCTCCAAGCCAAAGTGGCGAAGGACACTTCGTCACACATCTCCCCTTTGGGGGAAAGTCTAACCAGGCACCTGGATATTTTGCTGGGGTGATGGTGCAACACGCTCAGGGGACTTGAGGGGCAGAGGCCAGCGGCACTCTGCCCTGATGCCAGCTCTTCTGCTGGCATAACCTGCAGGACCTCCTGCTCTGTACAAGGGACAAAGGGAGGGCAGAGGCCGACTGCACTCTGCCCCACTGTCAGCTCTTCTGCTGGGGTACTTGGGACATATTCCGGCTCAGTAGCTAGGGAAACGTGGGGGTCAGTGGGGGTTAACATTTCCTCTGTTAACCCTGGGGCCACATTAGAAGTTAGCTGAGGAGGGGAATTTGTACTTACCCCCTCCTCTGGTTGTCCCAGTGAGGGTAGTTGGGGATCTGGACAGGCTGTGGGCGCAGAGACCACTGTCCCATCTGCGCCGTCTGGGAGATTGGTGTCTCCCCTGGTTAGGGTAAACTGTCGCTGGGGGGGAAGGACGACACCTTCTGCCCCTTGTGTTTCACACTGCCGCCGGGGGGGAAGGACGACACCTTCTGCCCCCTGGGGTTCACACTGCTGCTGGGGGGGAAGGATGACACCTTTGGCCCCCTGGGGTACCCACTGCCGCTGTGGAGGAAGGTCGACACCTTCTGCTCCCTGGGGTACACACTGCCGCTGGGGGGGAAGGACGACACCTTCTGCCCCCTGGGGTTCACACTGCCACTGGGGAGGAAGGACGACACCTTCTGCCCCCTGGGGTTCACACTGCCGCTGAGGGGAAAGGACGACACCTTCTGCCCCCTGGGGTTCACACTGCCGCTGGGGGGAAAGGACGACACCTTCGGCCCCCTGGGGTACACACTGTCGCTGGGGAGGAAGGACGACACCTTCAGCTCCCTGGGGTACACACTGCCGCTGGGGAGGAAGGACGACACCTTCTGCCCCCTGGGGTACACACTGCCGCTGGGGAGGAAGGACGACACCTTCAGCTCCCTGGGGTACACACTGCCGCTGGGGAGGAAGGACGACACCTTCACCTCCCTGGGGTACACACTGCCGCTGGGGGGGAAGGACGACACCTTCTGCCCCCTGGGGTTCACACTGCCGCTGGGGAGGAAGGACGACACCTTCTGCCCCCTGGGGTTCACACTGCCGCTGGGGGGAAAGGACGACACCTTCGGCCCCCTGGGGTACACACTGTCGCTGGGGAGGAAGGACGACACCTTCAGCTCCCTGGGGTACACACTGCCGCTGGGGAGGAAGGACAACACCTTCACCTCCCTGGGGTTCACACTGCCGCTGGGGGGAAAGGACGACACCTTCGGCCCCCTGGGGTACACACTGCTGCTGGGGAGGAAGGACGACACCTTCAGCTCCCTGGGGTACACACTGCCGCTGGGGAGGAAGGACAACACCTTTACCTCCCTGGGGTACACACTGCCGGTGGGGAGGAAGGACGACAACTTCGGCTCCCTGGGGAACACACTGCCGCTGGGGGGGAAGGACGACACCTTCGGCTCCCTGGGGTACACACTGCCGCTGGGGGGGAAGGACGACACCTTCGGCCCCCTGGGGTACACACTGCTGCTGGGGAGGAAGGACGACACCTACAGCTCCCTGGGGTACACACTGTCGCTGGGGAGGAAGGACGACACCTTCAGCTCCCTGCGGTACACACTGCCGCTGGGGGGGGGGGGGGAATTAGTTGGAGTATTCCACGTGGAGCGGTTTCTGTTTCTGGGACAGTCTCTCTGCATGTGACCCTGCTGGTTACACGTGTGGCACCTGATGTACCGTGGAGGGCTTTGGTAGTTCCCACCACCCGGACGCAGTGCTGGGGGGGGTTAATGGTGGGAGGTGGGTTAGCAGCTCCCAAGATGGACCGCTCCCGTGCACGCTGCTTTTCCATTATGGATTTGTGGACATCTGTCATTAACCATTCCAAGGTTTTTATGGGAAGCATACCTGGGAAAAAGGCCAGTCTGCTTTGGAGTTCTCTTCCAAACTCCTTCTGTGGAGCAATAAGAGGTACTGTAACCATGAGTTCCTTTCTATCTGCATCCCTGTAGTCCGCGGCCGCCTCCTCCTCCTTATGATGGAACGCTGTCCGAAAACTAGCCGGTTCCATCCTGCTGTAGCCAGGGGCGCTGTACGGATACTAGCGTTGCCCTCAATTTGTACTCCACGGAATGGTGTCTCCTGTAGCTGTCCTTCTGACCATGGGAACAATTCCGCCACTTGCCACCAAATGTAACGGAGCTGGAACACGCAGTCCAATATCTCCACTGGTATACGGTAAAATACCCAAGAGGCACTACAGTTTCACCATCCCCGACCTCCCATATTGGACGACACACAATTTGGGAGTCAAATAAATACTGACTTTATTTTGTTATTGCAGAAATATTTATACCCATCTCTTCCCACAGGCAATACACATGCCCATATTTGGCCGCACAATACACATAAAGAGAACAATAGGTGCCTCCCCGAGGCTCCCTGGCAACTTTGATACAATCAGACATTGATTCAATTACACTTCTTTGTTCTTATCTGAGAATGAAAACACTGTATACAATAGACTTCCTTTATCTTATGCAGAGTCTCTGTAACAAGATTATCTCCCATGCTAAGTAGCTACAAATGTCTGGGACAATATTCTGCAGAGCATCAACCAACATACATGCAGTATAATAGTAGGATCATATTTTTACCATAATAATCATAAAACAGGGTAAAACAGTGATGGATTCCTTTACATACTCCTAGGCTAAGATAGGGATACTGGTTATACATATACTCCTAGGCTAAGTTAGGGATACTGGTTATACATATACTCCTAGACTAAGGTAGGGATACTTGTTATACATATACTCCTATGCTAAGGTAGGGATACTGGTTATACATATACTCCTAGGCTAAGGTAGGGATACTGGTTATACATATACTCCTAGGCAAAAGCAGTGATACTGGTTATACATATACTCCTAGGCTAAGATAGGGATACTGGCTATACATATACTACTAGGCTAAGGCAGGGATAGTGGTTATACATACACTCCTATGCTAAGTCAGGGATACTGGTTATACATATACTCCTAGGCTAAGGTAGGGATACTGGTTATACATATACTCCATGGCTAAAGCAGGGATACTGGTTATACATATACTCCTATGCTAAGTCAGGGATACTGGTTATACATATACTCCATGGCTAAAGCAGGGATACTGGTTATACATATACTCCTACGCTAAGGTAGGGATACTGGTTATACATATACTCCTAGGCTAAGGTAGGGATACTGGTTATACATATACTCCTAGGCAAAGGCAGTGATACTGGTTATACATATACTCCTAGGCTAAGGTAGGGATACTGGTTATACATATACTCCTAGGCTAAGATAGGGATACTGGTTATACATATACTCCTATGCTAAGTTAGGGATACTGGTTATACATATACTCCTAGACTAAGGTAGGGATACTGGTTATACATATACTCCTAGGCTGTTAGGTATACTGGTTATACACATACTCCTATGCTAAGGTAGACATACTGGTTATACATATACTCCTAGTCTAAGGTAGACATGCTGGTTATACATATACTCCTATGGTAAAGTAGGGATACTGGTTATACATATACTCCTAGGCTAAGGCAGGGATACTGGTTATACATAAACTCCTAGTGTAAGGTAGGGATACTGGTTATACATATACTCCTATGGTAAAGTAGGGATACTGGTTATACATATACTCCTAGACTAAGTCAGGGATACTGGTTATACATATACTCCTAGGCTAAGGTAGGGATACTGGTTATACATATACTCCTATGCTAAGTCAGGGATACTGGTTATACATATACTCCTAGGCTAAGGTAGGGATACTGGTTATACATATACTCCATGGCTAAAGCAGGGATACTGGTTATACATATACTCCTATGCTAAGTCAGGGATACCGGTTATACATATACTCCTAGGCTAAAGCAGGGATACTGGTTATACATATACTCCTATGCTAAGTCAGGGATACTGGTTATACATATACTCCTAGGCTAAGGTAGGGATACTGGTTATACATATACTCTTATGCTAAGGCAGGGATACTGGTTATACATAAACTCCTAGGCTAAGGTTGGGATACTGGTTATACATATACTCCTATGCTAAGTCAGGGATACTGGTTATACATATACTCCTAGGATAAGGTAAGGATACTGGTTATACATATACTACTATGCTAAGGTAGGGATACTGGTTATACATATACTCCTAGGATAAGGCAGGGATACTGGTTATACATATACTCCTAGGCTAAGGCGGGGATACTGGTTATACATATACTCCTATGCTAAGGTAGGGGTACTGTTTATACATATACTCCTATGCTAAGAAAGCCATACTGGTTATACATATACTCCTATGCTGTGGTAGAGACAATCGTTATACATATTCTCCTAGGCTAAGGCAGGGATACTGGTTATACATATACTCCGAGGCTAAGGCAGGGACACTGGTTATACATATACTCCTATGCTAAGGTAAGGATACTGGTTATACATATACTCCTACGCTAAGGTAGGGATACTGGTCATACATATACTCCTAGGCTAAGGTAGAGATACTGGTTATACATATACTCCTATGCTAAGGTAGGGATACTGGTTATACATATACTCCTAGGCTAAGGTTGGGATACTGGTTATACATATACTGCTATGCTAAGGTAGGGATACGGGTTATACATATACTCTTATGCTAAGGTCGGGATACTGGTTATACATATACTCCTATGCTAAGGTAGGGATACTGGTTATACATATACTCCTATGCTAAGGTAGGGATACTGGTTATACATATACTCCTATGCTAAGGTAGGGATACTTGTTATACATATACACCTATGCTAAGGTCGGGATACTGGTTATACATATACTCCTATGCTATGGTAGGGATACTGGCTATACATATACTCCTATGCTAAGGTAGGGATACTGGTTTTACATATACTCCTAGGCTAAGGTAGGGATACTGGTTATACATATACTCCTATTCTAAGGTAGTGATACTGGTAATACATATACTCCTAGCCTAAGGTAGGAATACTGGCTATACATATACTCCTAGTCTAAGGCAGGGATAATGGTTATACATATACTCCTATTCTAAGGTAGTGATACTGCTAATACATATACTCCTAGGCTAAGGTAGGGATACTAGTTATACATATACTCCTAGTCTAAGGCAGGGATACTCATTATACATATACTCCTAGTCTAATGTAGGGATACCGGTTATACATATACTCCTAGGCTAAGGTAGGGATACTGGTTATACATATACTTCTAGGCTAAGGTAGGAATACTGGTTATACATATACTCCTATGCTAAGGTAGGAATACTGGCTATAAATATACTCCTAGGCTAAGGTAGGAATACTGGCTATACATATACTCCTATTCTAAGGTAGTGATACTGGTAATACATATACTCCTAGACTAAGGTAGGGATACTAGTTATACATATACTCCTAGTCTAAGGTAGGGATACTGGTTATACATATACTCCTAGGCTAATGAAGGGATTCTGGTTATACATATACTCCTAGGCTAAGGTAGGGATACTGGTTATACATATACTCCTAGGCTAAGGTAGGAATACTGGTTATACATATACTCCTATGCTAAGGTAGAGATACTGGTTATACATATACTCCTATGCTAAGGTAGGGAAACTGGTTATACATATACTCTTATGCTAAGGCAGGGATACTTGTTATACATATACTCCTAGGCTAAGGTAGGGATAGTGGTTATACATATACTCCTAGTCTAAGGTAGGGATACTAGATATACATATACTACTATGCTAAGGCAGTTATACTGGTTATACATATACTCCTATGCTAAGTAAGGAATACTGGTTATACATATACTCCTATGCTAAGGTAGGGATACTGGTTATACATATACTCTTATGCTAAGGTAGGGATACTGGTTATACATATACTCCTAGGCTGAGGTAGGGATACTGGTTATCATTATACTCTGAGGCTAAGGTAGGGGTACTGGTTATACATATACTCCTAGGCTAAGGCAGAGAAACTGGTTATACATATACTCCTAGGCTAAGGCAGGGATACTGTTTATACATATACTCCTATGCTAAGGTAGGGATACTGGCTATACATATACTCCTATGCTAAGGCAGAAATACTGGTTATCCATATAATCCAAGCCTAAGGTAGGGTTACTAGTAGTAGATATACTCCTACGCTAAGGTTGGGTTACTGGTTACACATATACTCGAGTTTATTGTTATGAATTGCATTGTGATATGCTAAAGTCCATCCGTCCTTGGGTTGAATGTACATAAAGCCACCAATAAATTTATAGGCAATATCACAGTAGAAACCATTTTTGCCATGGACAAAATCTAATCCGTAGTGATGGCTAATTAAATGTGGTTTATTTAATGCTTTAATATTTATTAATAAAGTTCCCAGTTTATTACTTCATTGACAATCTATCGGGAATGTTTGTCATTCCTACATTATTAACAAGAGACCTCTCCTTTTCCCATAAATCTACACACTTTCTCATTACATCATGTTCCTGTGTGTCAAATCTTTCACAATATTCTGCATTGCTGCCACTATATTTGTAAATGTCAAATTGTCCCATACTCCCTTGGAGGGCCAAGTACAGGGACATTTTTGCATTCTCCTAAGTAGACTTCACATACAGAATTATCCATGCACTATGTACTCTAGGGGCCTCTCATTCATTTCATAATGTTTCTGCTTCCCAAACACAAGCCACAGTTTAGCCCTCTTCTCACTTTGTTAAAAAATATCACTGTTACTTTACTTATACTAGATAGAGTCAATTCTAAGACTCATACCTTAGGTAATGTATCACGCGCAATCTCTATGTCTGTGACACTATACAATTGACAAGCTCTGGTCAATGTCCAGTGAGACTAGCAAAATTATCTTGTTGTCTACAGAATGCTTATCCCACAGAACCTTATGGACATAGCTTCCGATAAAAAGTTACCGCTCATGTAATTATCTTTTGATGCCGAAAAATCTATATGAAAGAGGTGTTACTTGGAGTTGAGAATAATGACATAATACTAGCTAGAAATGTATAGCTTATGCCAAATCAAAGTAACACCTCTTTCATATAGATCCAATCAATTCTATCGAAAACAGCATATGTCTCATACCAGGGTTTTAGATCGCAATTACTCCATATACAGTGCCTTGAAAAAGTATTCACCCCCCTTGGCATTTTTCATGTTTTGTTGCCTCACAACCTGGATTTAACATGGATTGTTTGAGGATTTGCAT
This sequence comes from Discoglossus pictus, assembly GCA_027410445.1. Lineage (NCBI taxonomy): Eukaryota > Metazoa > Chordata > Amphibia > Anura > Alytidae > Discoglossus > Discoglossus pictus. The sequence goes on along the minus strand of CM050164.1, from coordinate 414,309,079 downwards.
CATTTAATTTACAGAACATGCTCACAACTTTAAGGATGTTTTTTTTTATTGTGAAACAAACAAAAAATAGGACAAAATAAAAGAAAAAGTCAATGTGCATAACTATTCACCCCCAAAAGTCAATACTTTGTAGAGCCACTATTTGCAGCAATCACAGATCCAAGTCACTTTGGATAAGTCTCTATGAGCTTGCCACATCTTACCACTGGGATTTTTGCCCATTCCTCCTTGAAAAACTGCTCCAGCACCTTAAAGATTGCTGTTCACAAGCGCAAACCATCCAACTTGAAGTCTGGCCACAGATTTTGACTAGGCCATTCCAACATATTTACATTTTCCCCTTTAACCACCCAAGTGTTGCTTTAGCAGTGTGTTTAGGGTCATTGTCCTGCTGGAAGGTGAACCTCCATCCTAGTACAGGTATTGCTCAAGTATCTCCCTGCATTTAGCACCATCCATCTTTCCCTCAACTCTGACCAGTGTTCTTTGGGTGATGTGATGTGTTGGGTTTGCCCGAGACATAGCATTTTCTTTGATGGCCGAAAAGATCAATGTTAGTCTCATCAGACCAAAGCACCTTACTCCATACATTTTGGGAGTCTCCCACAAGCCTTTTTGCAAACTCAAAACATGCTATTTTGGTTTTTGCTGAAAGTAATGGCTCTATGGAGCGTACTGCTTATTGTCGTCCTATGTACAGATACTCCAGTCTCTGCTGTGGAACTCAGCAGCTCCTCCAGGGTTACCTTGCTGTCTCTCTTATTAATGCCCTCCTTGCCCGGTCCTTGAGTTTTGTTGGGTGGCACTTCTCTAGGCAGGTTTGAAGTTGTGCCATGTTCTTTCCATTTAGTTATGATAGATTTGATGGTGCTCCTGGGGATCATCAAAGATTTGGATATTTTTTTATAATCTACCCCTGACTTGTACGTCTTAACAATATTGTCCCTTACTTGTTCGGAGAGTTCCTTGGTCTTTATGGTAGTGTTTGCTTAGTGGTGCCTCTTGCTTAGGTGTTGCAGCCTCTGGGGCCTTTCAAAAAAGGTGTGTATATGTAATGACAGCTCATGTGACACTTAGATTGCACATGGACATCATTTCACTAATTATGTGACTTCTGAAGGTAATTGGTTACATAGATACATAGTAATTAAGGTTGAAAAAAGACTTTCAGTCCATCAAGTTCAATCTTTTAAGATCTCCTCTGATCTGCAATATGCAGATTTAATATTAATTAATTAGTTGTTAATTAATTATTAATCAATTATTTAATTATGAAGCCCATAAAAAGCACCAGAGCTTTTTATGGGCTTCATAACAAAGGTGGTGGATACATACACACATGCCAATTTTCTGTTTTCTATTTCAAAAAAATAGTATTATGTATATATTTTTCTCATTTTACTTCACCAACTTAGACTATTGTGTTCTGGTCCATCCCATGAAATTCAGATTAACAAAACATTGAACTTAAGGCTATAATGTAACAAAATAGGAAAAACATCAAAGGGGGAATACTTGTACAAGGCACTGTAGCTAGAGGTACTAGACAGGGATGCCCACTATCTCTTTTACTTTTCACACTTTGTCTTTGAGCCTTTGGCGATAGCATTAAGAGACTCACCAGATGTTAATGGAATTAAATTGGGGGGTAAAGAATACAAACTGAGCCTCTTAGCAGATAACATCTTACTCACCATCACAGACCCATTAATTTGCATTCCTAAGCAGTTTCACATATTTACTAAATCTTGACAAATATTGGGCTTTAAGATGAATACTAGTAAAAGTAAGGCGCTTAATATTTCCTTACCCAAACAGCTGGAAAACCTGTTATCACAATTCTTTTCTTTTAAATGGTCCCAGAATCAGATCAAATACTTGGGAATTCATATCCCCAGAACCTCTAAATTAATCTATGATGCCAACTACCACAATATTTTTAAGGAAATCTACAAGGAACTCCATATTTGGTCTTCTCTCAAAATATTGTGGTTTGGTAAAATACATGCCGTTCAGCTGAATACGCTTCCTAAATTATTATATCTTTTTTTAAATATGCCAACAAAAGGCAATCTCCAGCTTTATTTGGGGAAACAAGAAACCTAGAATAAATAAAGCAACTAAGAAAGCATCAAAGACAGGCAGTAAGATTAGCCCAAATGACCAAATGGTTTATAAGCAACTCCCCACCAGTGTGGGTCGAAATAGAATGAAATAGAAGTGCTTCAGGAACAAAACCTCATACAGAATCAGATATTATGGCTCAGCGTACATCACGCGAACAATCTGAAATCATTACCATTGTGTATAAATCAATCCATTACATTATGGAAACAGATTAACAAAAGAACCAGATTGCTAGAGGATGGCTCATGGCTAACACCATTATGGTTACCCCATAGAGACTAGTGATGTCGCGAACATAACATTTTCGGTTCGCGAACCGCGAACGCGAACCGCCGCAAATGTCCGCGAACCGGCGAACATCGGCGAACCGCCATAGACTTCAATGGGCAGGCGAATTTTAAAACCCACAGGGACTCTTTCTGGCCACAATAGTGATGGGAAAGTTGTTTCAAGGGGTCTAACAACTGGACTGTGGCATGCCGGAGGGGGATCCATGGCAAAACTCCCACGGAAAATTACATAGTTGATACAGAGTCTGGTTTTAAGCCATAAAGGGCATAAATTACCTAACATTCCTAAATTGTTTGGAATAACATGCTTTAAAACATCAGGTATGATGTTGTATCGATCAGGTAGTGTAAGGGTTACACCCGCTGTAACGGCTACCCCGGTAGTGAGAGGGTACCAGCCGTTGGAGACGTCCTTTTCTTAAGCAAGGTGCTGTGCAGTAATGAAATGTTTATTCCCCTCCACGATATCCCATTGTATAATCCAGGAGTGCTGTAAAATGTGGCAGAGTAACGGTACCATAAATCCCCCCAAAGAACGAGACGATGCTACGTTTTGAAGGGTCAAGTAGAACTCTCTTTTAGTTGAAACAAAAAAAACATTTTTAAACATTTCACATACACAGTAGGGGCAGTGACTACCTTTGGTCAACCCCTACCCCCATTGTTCATGGTGCCCTCTTGTCTGCTAAAACCCTTTTGTTCTGTTATCTCTTGTGTGTTTTAGCAGATACTATCAAGAGGCAGATGGCAACTTCTGACCAAGTGTATGAGTTGTATGCAATAGTCACATGAACACCAGCCATTCGGTTCTGTTTAACAACTCCAGCAGTATAGTTGGTTCGGTTCAGGCAAAAAATACAGGCATCATCATAGTTCTGTTACACTGCTCCCCTTTTGTGGAACACTCCGGCAGACCCGGATTGATCTTTTTCGGGTCAACTTGGGGCTGTCCGGTCTGCTGTTAAGGTAAAAGTTCCGTTTGCCTGGACAGTCCATCTGCATTCCCATTGAACCGTCCAGGGCGATACTGGATGGAGAAGTTGTACGGTTGTAGTGCCAGGCTCCATCTTAGTAATCGTCCATTGTCCCCAGCCACTCGGTTCAGCCATACTAGGGGGTTATGGTCCGTGATCAACGTGAATTCCTGCCCGTAGAGGTATGGGGTGAGCTTCTTTAGGGCCCAGACCAGGGCTAGGCATTCCTTTTCCACTGCTGCGTAGCTCACTTCCCTGGGTAATAATTTTCTACTCAGGTATGCGACAGGGTGTTCCCCTCCATCTTCCCAGACCTGACTCAGCACTGCCCCCAGTCCGTACATGGACGCATCGGTATGGACAACAAATCTTTTGTTAGGGACGGGGGCAGACAAAACTGGTGCGTTGATCAGAGCTTGTTTCAGGGTTTGGAACGCTGTTTCGCAGGCGGGAGACCACAGGACTATCCTAGGTAAATTTTTCTTCGTCAAATCTGTCAGGGGTTTAGCGATGGTGCTGTAGTCAGGGACAAATTTCCTGTAATACCCCGCAGTCCCTAAGAATGCCAGTACTTGGGTCTTGGTGTGGGGTGTGGGCCAATTGGCTACAGCTTCCACTTTAGCAGGTTCTGGTCGCTGTTTCCCACACCCTACCCTGTGCCCCAAGTACTGTACTTCGGCCATTCCAAAGTTACATTTCTCTGGTTTCAGAGTTAGGCCTGCGGCCCTAATCTGATTCAGCACAGCCTCTACATGTCTTAAATGCTCTTCCCAAGTCTCACTATAGACCGCAATGTCATCCAGGTATGCGCATGCGAATTCCTGGAAGCCATCAAGGAGGCGATCCACTAAGCGCTGGAATGTAGCTGGGGCGTTTTTCATACCGAATGGCATGACCTTAAATTGGTACAAGCCAAACGGGGTGACAAACGCCGACTTAGGGATAGCTTCCTTGGCCAAGGGAATCTGCCAGTACCCTTTGCACAGATCGATGGTGGTCAGATAGCATCCCCTGGCAATACGATCTAATAGTTCATCTACTCTGGGCATGGGGTAGGCGTCTGTCACGGTCCTGTCATTGAGGCGTCGATAATCGACACAAAATCGGGTTGTTCCGTCCTTTTTGGGGACAAGGACAACTGGGGAGGCCCAGGGGCTGTCGGACGGTTCAATGACTCCTAGTCTTAGCATCTCCTGAATCTCCTTTCTCATTTCCTCTTTTACAGCTTCAGGGATTCTATAGGGGGTCTGCCTGAGAGGGGTCTGTCCTGGTGTCTCCACATAATGTGTCGCTAGGGGTGTGTAACCTGGCTCTTGAGAAAATGTCAATCCTTTCTCAGCTAGTAATTTTTGGAGTTGTTCCCTTTCTGTGGGGTTTAACCGCTCCCCTAGCTGCACTGTGTTAAGCAGAGTTTTCGGCTCGGTGTCAGCTAACAAATCTGGGATGGGAAGACTGTCAGGGTCTTCAGTGGCCGGGATACATATGGCCGCTATATCGTCGGGCCTTTCTTGGTATTCCTTTAACAAATTAACATGGAACGACTTCTGGACCCTTTCGTCTTGGCTACTGGCAATTACATAGGTGGTGTCACATACCTGGGCCACTACCTTGTAAGGGCCTTGCCAGGAGGTCTGTAGCTTGTTTCCCTTGACAGGTCTAAGTACCAGAACTTTCTGCCCTACTTGGAACGTTCGCAGTCGGGCACCCCGATCGTACCAGTGTTTCTGACGTCCCTGGGCTGCCTGGAGATGTTCTCGGGCCATTCTGGCTAGGTGCCCCATGCGGTCCCGCATCTCCAGCACATAAGGTACGATAGGAACGCCTTCATGCTCTATCTCTCCCTCCCAGTGCTCTCGGATGAGGTCGAGGGGGCCTCGCACTCGCCGTCCATAGAGCAGCTCGAAGGGAGAAAACCCTGTGGATTCCTGGGGCACCTCTCGATATGCGAACAAGAGGTGCGGCAAGAATCGCTCCCAGTCTCTGTATTCCGCTGTAAAGGTCCGTAGCAATTGTTTTAGGGTACCATTAAAGCGTTCACAGAGACCGTTAGTCTGGGGGTGGTACGGGGAGCTGAGCAGGGTCTTGACACCACAGACCTTCCATAACTGCTGGGTTAGATCTGCGGTGAACTGGGTCCCTCGGTCAGATAGGATTTCCTGAGGGAATCCCACTCTGGTGAATATCCCGACTAAGGCACTGGCGACCGTGTCAGCCTGGATGTTCGTCAGGGCGACAGCCTCTGGGTAGCGGGTAGCATAGTCCACTACTGTAAGAATATATTTCTTACCCGAGGGACTGGGGTTAGGTAGGGGTCCCACTAGGTCGACTGCCACCCTGCTAAACGGTTCCTCGATTACAGGCATGGGTGACAGCCGAGCTTTAGGGTGGTCCCCTCTCTTCCCTACTCTTTGGCATATGTCACAGGTACTGCAGTACCGCTGCACGTCTTTCGAGATCCCAGGCCAGAAAAAGGTCTGTGTGATCCTATAGGCGGTGCGGTTACCTCCTAAGTGCCCTGCCAACGGAATGTCATGTCCTATTCGGAGAAGTTCCAACCGGTATTTTCTGGGTACCACTAGTTGGCGCTTCTGCGAAGGGATACAGCCTCTCCTCCTACCTTGAGTCAACCTGTATAATCTGTCACCCTCCCATACAAACTGCTCCCGCTCATCCCCCCCACTGTTGGCTAATTCCCGATACCTTTGGAGGGTGGGGTCCTGTCTAGTTTCCCTCCCAAACTCCTCTGGGGTGTCCCAAGCTATGGGTCTGTCTACCGTGTTAGGGCTGTGTGTCGGTTTGTGGCTTACCCGGGTCTCCCGTTCTGCTGGAGGATCGTTCTCGATACGGGTCTGTGAGCGGGTGGTCACGGGACAAGCAGCAGCAGTCGTGGGTAGATAAGCTGAAGCCAGAGGGCCAATGTCGTTGCCCAACACGACTTCAGCAGGTAAATTGTCCATGATCCCGACTGTGGTTTTTCCCGACCCGACTCCCCAATCCAAGTGTACCCGGGCAGTGGGTAAGAGAAAAACAGCCCCCCCTGCGACACGGACAGCAACAGTACGGGTAGATACATGCTCCGGTTTCACAAGATGTTTCTGCACCAACGTGATGGTAGCGCCAGTGTCCCTTAGGCCTTGTGCTACCTGTCCATTTACACGTACCTCCTGGCGGTGATGCTGGCGGTTATCTGGGGATGCAGCTTGTATGGGGTTTGCCTCGTACAGGATGCCCAAACACTCCTCAGGGCTCCCTTCGGTTTCCAGGCAGTGAGCAGCAGAGGTACGTGATAAAGGGATCTCTGGGTTATTGGTCGGGCGCCTCCAGTTGTGATTGGCTGATCCCAAGGGGCAATAACGAGCAATATGCCCCAGGTTGCCGCAGCGATGGCACGTCTTTTTGTAAGAATCGAGGGGTTGGTGGTTAGACCCCTGAGGCCGTGGCGGTCCTGGGGGTACTGGGGCCCGAAATTCTGTGCTTGCAGCGGGCATAGAGGTGCGTGGCTCTGCTCTAGAGGTTGGTCGTGTGGACCCTTGGCTCACCTTTCTGGACTCTGCGTATTCGTCCGCTAGCCGTGCTGCCTCGATTAAGTTAGCAGGGCGACGATCTCTCACCCAATCCTGTATGTCTGCCGCCAGATCTTGGAAGAAATGTTCCATCAGGAATAGCTGTAGTACTTCCTCTCCTGTGTTGGCATTGCACCCTCTCACCCAATGTGATGCCACCTTTTGTATATTGCTGGCCCATTCCATGTGGGAGTCTGCAGACTTCTTTTTAGACTCCCTGAAGCGACGGCGATAAGTTTCTGGGGTGACGGCATATCTGGTGAGCAGTGCAGCCTTCACCCGGCGATACTGCGCAATATCTTCCTCAGTAAGCGCCTGAAAAGCCTCATTTGCTTTTCCTGATAGCTTTCCAGCCAAAATAGTGACCCATTGGTCTGGTGGTACCTGGTGTAGTGAGCACTGCCTCTCGAAGTCAGCCAAATATCCATCAATTTCTTCCTCACTTTCCACAAACGCTTTGAAGGCAGTGAAGGGTATTTTCTTTACTGTAGCAGCGGGTGGGGGAGTATGAACTGTATGTGCCAGGGGTTGTCTAGCTCTTGCCAGTTCAAGTTCGTGCCCCCTCCTATTTTGTATCTCCATTCTCGCTTCCCGGAACAGCTGATCTATTAGCTCCATGGATGTTGCTGGGTACATGGATAATCTCCGCTGAACCAGGTTTGTAATTTCCTCCTCCTCGCTGACAGGGGTAGGTTGGTCCACGACCTCCATGGATCGATCCATCTCGTCCAGCTCCAGTAAGCCAGCTATAAGCTCTCTCCGTGGTCGGTTGCTGGCACTCCTTCCTCTGGTTTCCAAGAGATCCTTTAGTGTGGATCTTTTCAGTTTAGCGTACTGGGATTCCATTCAGCACTTGCGTTGGGGATGAAAAGGACCATCCCACCACTGCCACCAATGTAACGGCTACCCCGGTAGTGAGAGGGTACCAGCCGTTGGAGACGTCCTTTTCTTAAGCAAGGTGCTGTGCAGTAATGAAATGCTTATTCCCCTCCACGATATCCCATTGTATAATCCAGGAGTGCTGTAAAATGTGGCAGAGTAACGGTACCATAAATCCCCCCAAAGAACGAGACGATGCTACGTTTTGAAGGGTCAAGTAGAACTCTCTTTTAGTTGAAACAAAAAAAACATTTTTAAACATTTCACATACACAGTAGGGGCAGTGACTACCTTTGGTCAACCCCTACCCCCATTGTTCATGGTGCTCTCTTGTCTGCTAAAACCCTTTTGTTCTGTTATCTCTTGTGTGTTTTAGCAGATACTATCAAGAGGCAGATGGCAACTTCTGACCAAGTGTATGAGTTGTATGCAATAGTCACATGAACACCAGCCATTCGGTTCTGTTTAACAACTCCAGCAGTATAGTTGGTTCGGTTCAGGCAAAAAATACAGGCATCATCATAGTTCTGTTACACCCGCTTCACAGTGACAGACCAAACTCCCCGTTTAACGCACCACAAACAACCGCAAACAGTCCATTTGCACAACCGCAAACTCCCCATTTGCACAAGGTTGGATACCAAGCTAGCCATGTCCCGATCCATGTCCTCACTGATGTCATTGAAGGTCTCTTCCTCCACCCAGCCACGTACAACACCAAGGGTCCCCAAAACGTGACAACAAGCCCCCTGGGACGCCTGCTATGTTTGGTCTTCCACCTCCTCAAAGCCACCTTCCTCCTCTGACTCCTCTTCTTCAGACTCCTCTCATGCATTGGCTCTCTCTGCATTATTATAAGGTGTATTAAGTAGTACTACTCTTATCAGTTTAAAACCTGTTACAGCACATATCAGGGGGCGTATATAAGGCCTGGATTTTTAGAACCGGGAGATGGAAAAAGATGCTTTGTTGGTCGTATCACTTCAATTTTGGGGCACTTTGAGACATTAGCTTCTTACGCTCAAACATGTACTTTACAGGCACCTGACTATGGGCAAATGAGCAGGAACTGCTCAAGGCGAGAGACGCAGTGGCGGATGGTTGAGAGGGGGCAAGGAGGACAGCAGTGGTTGATGTGGCTGATGATGCTAGACCAGGAGGAGGATGGCGGCTTTGAGTTTGTGTGTTGCTTGTACTCATGTGTTGGTCTGGAGTCACCCAAACATTAGGTCTCAACCTGTAGAGGATAAGGGAACCAGGCTACTCTAGACCTCATTCATCATTACCGGTTTTGACAGATTGGTACTATGCGTCCAAGCTACTGTTACTACAGATATGAGTGGCACTGTGCACTTGCAGAAGTTGGCAGAGTAGACGCTGTAGGTCTGACACACACGCTTGCAGACAACTAACTGCTATGCAATCTATTACAGTAGAAAAAATGTTTTTTATTTTAAATGTACACTACTGTTACACCAGATATGAGTTGTGTGTTAAGTAGTACTACTCCTATCAGTTTAATCCCTGTTATGTGCCTTTTTTGGGGGGTTTGGTTGTTGAAGGCACAGTGCAGCACCAGAGGCCAGAAAAATTAGGCATGTACACATGCCTGAAAAATTAGGTATTGTTGATCTTGCAGCGAGCAGAGTAGAAGGTAGGCCTGATTCAACGCCCCAGCCCGCATACCCACACACAGAGATTGAGGGGGGGACCTGAGAAGGCCACGGGTCGGATATATAAAGGGGGGCCATCCCAAATAAGCACACAAGCGGGGACAAAGGTAGTGAAGGGGACATAGAGGCCCATGGACTGACGGTCGCCATCTTGGCAGGAAAAGGGCCCAGCAATTAAGCCAAACTGACCCAGCACAGGCAGCTACTTGAGTCAAACGCTGTACAATTACACCTTAATAAAGCTGAAACATGCAGCAGCAGGGATTCTAAACGGCCACACGGGGACAAGGAGGCTAACAGCCCCCACAGTCTCTGCACCACTCTTTTTAACAGATAACCCAATGGGCTAACCAGGGACCTTGGCCACATAAAAAACAGAATTTTATTGGAGGAATTATTAGTGTCTTTACCCCCCAAGAGAGGACATAATATACGGTATCTTTAGACTACCTGATGGCCAAACCTCCTTTAGCCCCAATGCTATCCAAGAAACATTTCAAAACTTTATCTGACTGGGGGTCTATAGAGTGACATTAGTACTGACCTTTATATGACTGGGGGTCTATAGAGGGACATTAGTACTGACCTTTATCTGACTGGGTGTCTATAGAGGGACATTAGTAATGACCTTTATCTGACTGGGTGTCTATAGAGGGACATTAGTACTGACCTTTATCTGACTGGGGGTCTATAGGTGACATTAGTACTGACCTTTATCTGACTGGGTGTCTATAGAGTGACATTAGTACTGACCTTTATATGACTGGGGGTCTATAGGTGACATTAGTACTGACCTTTATCTGACTGGGTGTCTATAGAGTGACATTACTACTGACCTTTATATGACTGGGGGTCTATAGGTGACATTAGTACTGACCTTTATCTGACTGGGTGTCTATAGAGGGACATTAGTACTGACCTTTATCTGACTGGGGGTCTATAGAGGGACATTAGTACTGACCTTTATCTGACTGGGTGTCTGTAGAGTGACATTAGTACTGACCTTTATATGACTGGGGGTCTATAGGTGACATTAGTATTTACCTTTATCTGTCTGGGGGTCTATAGGTGACATTAGTCCTGACCTCCTGCTGCAGTATTATTACTCCCAGTACTCCCAGGCTTGCTACTATTAGATATAATAACCTCAGTTTCGTTTCCTTATCTGGTGGTAACATCAAAATATGATTATTAAATATTTCATATTTGTTTGTTTTTTTCTCCCAAAGTGAACCCCTTTCTGTGTGTCCCACAGATGTGGCGTTGGCGCTCGTTGTGAGGCGCGCAGTGAATGGCTTTTATGTTTAATGTGATAATGTTTTTTTTGTGTATATGTATTTTTGTATGCTAATGAAATAATTACTAAATGAATATACTTTACCTATTTGTAAGTAATATATGCAGGAAGCATTGTGCTGAAGAGCTGACAATCTGTTTTCATGTTCCTGCAGCATACAATGTAGGTTTTCAGTGCTGTGGAGCTGCTGTGTAAGTGTCAGAAATGTGTGCAGTGTGTAGTGTAAATAGGCTGCGTGAGCGAGTGGAAGCTGTTAGGGTAGCTGGGTACTTCCGCATTGTGTAAGTTAGTGTTGTAAAATGGCGGGGAATGTGTATGTGGTAAGCGGGTGTGGATGATTTAGCGTCCTTGTTAATAGTGTATCTTTACCTCGTACGGCTTTTTAGGAAAATCTTTTTTAGTTAGCTCTTCAGGTTATTGATCACTGGATATATTAATTACAAATAGGTAAAGTATTTTAGTAATTAATTAATTCATTATTATTAAAAAAAATATATATAAAAAAAATACGCTTAATAGCATATTTTACACTGCGGTTACTTTACATACATTAACGCTTCGCACTTCCTAATACATTTGTTCATTCACAATAGTTATTATCGTGCATTCATTTAATAAGTATTAATTAGTAATGGAAAATAAAAATGTAGACTTTACACTACACTAAAATGTTTTACTTTTTACTCTGCAGTTATATATCTGGATTACTGCTCATTGGCTGCCAGCGATAGCACTCTCAAAGCAGTTACAAATCTAAATCACTTTATTATGCTCTGAGACCTGAATACATTTTTTAATTTACACTGCGCAAAAAAAATTATAGATTTAACACTGTACTTATATATCTGTCTTTGCGATGAGCGCCGAAGATTGATCGTTGCAAAGCACGAAACATGAAGGACACGAGGGAAGAGGCTCACAATGAGCGCCGAAGGTCCTCAGAGTACAAAAAGCATCACATTGTGTGGCAAACAGCATTGCCATGGCTTCAAACTTTTTTATTTATTATTATTGCCCCGTCATTTGTGCCAGGCAAGTCGCTAGTGATATAATATAACATAATGCAATACAATATTATACAGTACACATGGGTGTTGGAACGGGGGGGGGGGGGTAAGGGGGAACCCCCCCCTCCCCCAGATTTCTTATCGCATGTATGTATGCGTATAGAAGCTAACAGGGGAGAGGGAGAGGAAGACACAGGAGAGGGGAGAGGGGGAGGAAGACACAGTGGAGAGGGGGAGGAAGACACAGGGCAGAGGGGGGGAAGAGAAACAGGGTAAGGGAGAGGTGAGGGGAAGAGACACATGGGAGGGGGGAGAGACACAGGAGAGAGTAGGGGGTAGAGACACAGGGGAGAGGGGGGAAGAGACTAATGGGAGGGAGTGGTGAGGAGACACCGGGGAGAGGAAAGGGGATAAAGACACAGAGGAGGGGGGAAGAAACAAAGGGAAAGGGAGAGGGGGTAGAGACACAGGGGAGAAGGGGGAAGAGACACAGATGAGGGGGGAGAGACACAGGGGAGAGGGAAGGGGGGAAAGACACAGGGGAGGGGGGAAAGAAACACGGGAAGGGAGAGGGGGGTAGAGACACAGGGGAGGGGGGAGTCACACAGGGAAGAGGGAAGGGGGAAAAGACACAGGAGAGGGGGGAAAGAAACACTGGGGAAGGGAGAGGGGGTAGAGACACAGGCAAGGGTGGGAGAGACACAGGGGGGGGGAGAGAGACACATGGGAGGGAGTGGGGGGGAGACACCGGGGAGAGGGGGGGAGAGAGACACATGGGAGGGAGTGGGGGGGGGGAGACACAGGGGAGGTCTTCTGCTTTATTATTATTATTATTATTATTATTATTATTATTATTATTACTATATAATGTGTAGATGTACCGGCTGGGCATGCTCTTGTGCATTATTATTATTATTATTACTATATAATGTGTAGATGTACCGGCTGGGCATGCTCTTCTATATTATTATTATTATTATTATTATTATTATTATTATTATTATTATTATTATTATTATTATTATTATTACTATATAATGTGTAGATGTACCGGCTGGGCATGCTCTTCTACATTATTATTATTATTATTATTATTATTACTATATAATGTGTAGATGTACCGGCTGGGCATGCTCTTGTGCATTATTATTATTAGTAGTAGTATTTTACTACTAATAATAATAATAATAATAATGCACAAGAGCATGCCCAGCTGGTACATCTACACATTATATAATAATAATAATAATAATAATAATAATAATAATAATAATAATAATAATAATAATAATAATGCATGCCCAGCTGGTACATCTACACATTATATAGTAGTAATAATAATAATAATAATGCACAAGAGTCCTTCAGCACTGCACTGGACACTGAATAAACTTGCCTAGCTATGGTTTTCCCTATTGATGCAGTATCCCCTACACTCTACCTCCTCTCAGTAAGACTGCAAGTTAGTTATGATTCCAAAATGGCTGCTGTCCATGAGGTAGAAGGTTGTGGAAGGGAGTGTATGCTGCTGATTGGCTGGAATGTGTCTGCTGACTGTGACATGCAGGGTCAAAGTTTGCTCAATGATAAAGTATTGGGGGCGGGTCGAATCTCGCATATGTTCGCAGTTCGCCGCGAACGCGAACATGCTATGTTCGCCGGGAACAGTCCGCCGGCGAACTATTCGCGACATCTCTAATAGAGACCCATCAGCCAATAAAAATTCCCAACTAGCATGGTCGGTTAGGAATAAAGGTACATTTGTTGCTGGATTGTCAAAGTTGGTTCCCGATAGACTTTAGGGCTCGTCATCTATTGCCACATAAAGAAAAATGGCTTAACCTGATGATGATTAATACCAGGATAGGTCAAATTACAAAAGACAACAAGTCAGCTAGGAAAACACCCTTTGAACAATGTTGCTTGTACAATCCAAAAGGTAGGAAAAACATCACAACTCTTTAAAACTTTTTAATCAATGTGGTCACTCCCAACACATTGTCATACAAATCATCTTGGGAAGCTGAACTTAATATGGCCTTGGACTATAGACAATGGGGACAAATTATTAAAAATGCAGCAAACCCCTCTATAAATATCACACTGAAAGAAAATGTGTATAAAACAGTCATGAGATAGAACCTCACACCAGCTAGACTTAAACTTTCAAATCACATGGCAGATAGAAACTGTTTCAGAGGGTGCAACACGATAGGAACTTTAAAGCATATGTTGTGGGACTGTCCAAAAATTAAACACATTTGGTCTGCAACCTATAATATATAAGAGACACTGTGGGACATGAATAACCCTCAAAAGCCAGAGGAAGCATTGTTGGTTTACCATTTCCAGGGTTACCAAAAACTCCCAGTTCTTAAAAAATCAAATATTCCTGGCAGGCAGAACATAATTGCTAAGCATTGGAAGTTAACTACTCCCACATATGAAGAGGTAATGCACAAAATCAGTTTCATCCACTCAATAAGCTTCTTATCGGCCGAAATTGACAAAAGTTATAGGCGATGGGCAGCGTGTTGGGACATTTGGACCCTGAGAACCAACAGGTGATCTAGGAAAGAGTCCAGTTTTTTGGACTGGTTCCCTCTTCCTCTTTATTTCCCTTTTTACCTTTCCCTTTTCTGTTTTACTTTTCTTATATAGTTGACACTGAAGGTTGTCTTGGAAAATATACAAGAAAACATAGCTAATTTTAAATAAAAATGTAGGTATATGTTTATGTATACAGTCAGGTCCATAAATATTGGGACATCGACACAATGCTAAACTTTTTGGCTCTATACACCACCACAATGGATTTGAAATGAAACTAACAATATGTGCTTTAACTGCAGACTTTCAGCTTTAATTTGAGGGTATTTACATCCAAATCAGGTGAACGGTGTAGGAATTACAACAGTTTGTATATGTGCCTCTCACTTTTTAAGGGACCAAAAGTAATGGGACAGATTAACAGTCATAAAACAAACTTTCACATTTTAATACTTGGTTGCAAATCCTTAGCCTGAAGTCTGGAACGCATAGACATCACCAGACGCTGGGTTTCATCCCTGGTGATGCTCTGCCAGACCTCTATTGCAACTGTCTTCAGTTCCTGCTTGTTCTTGGGGCATTTTCCCTTCAGTTTTGTCTTCAGCAAGTGAAATGCATGCTCAATCGGATTCAGTTCAGGTGATTGACTTGGCCATTGCATAACATTCCACTTCTTTCCCTTAAAAAACTCTTTGGTTGCTTTTGCAGTATGCTTTGGGTCATTGTCCATCTGCACTGTGAAGCGCCGTCCAATGAGTTCTGAAGCATTTGGCTGAATATGAGCAGATAATATTGCCCGAAACACTTCAGAATTTATCCTGCTGCCTTTGTCAGCAGTCACATCATCAATAAATACAAGAGAACCAGTTCCATTGGCAGCCATACATGCCCACGCCAAGACACTACCACCACCATGCTTCACTGATGAGGTAGTATGCTTTGGATCATGAGCAGTTCCTTTCCGTCTCCATACTCTTCTCTTCCCATCACTCTGGTACAAGTTGATCTTAGTCTCATCTGTCCATAGGATACCACCACCATGCTTCACTGATGAGGTGGTATGCTTTGGATCATGAGCAGTTCCTTTCCGTCTCCATGCTCTTCTCTTCCCATCACTCTGGTACAAGTTGATCTTAGTCTCATCTGTCCATACATAGGATGTTGTTCCAGAACTGTGAAGGCTTTTTTAGGTGTTTTTTGGAAAACTCTAATCTGTCCTTCCTGTTTTTGAGGCTCACCAATGGTTTACATCTTGTGGTGAACCCTCTGTATTTACTCTGGTGAAGTCTTCTCTTGATTGTTGACTTTGACACACATACACCTACCTCCTGGAGAGTGTTCTTGATCTGGCCAACTGTTGTGAAGGGTGTTTTCTTCACCAGGGAAAGAATTCTTCGGTCATCCACCACAGTTGTTTTCCGTGGTCTTCCGGGTCTTTTGGTGTTGCTGAGCTCACCGGTGCGTTCTTTCTTTTTAAGGATGTTCCAAACAGTTGATTTGGCCACACCTAATGTTTTTGCTATCTCTCTGATGGGTTTGTTTTGTTTTTTTCAGCATAATGATGGCTTGCTTCACTGATAGTGACAGCTCTTTGGATCTCATATTGAGAGTTAACAGCAACAAATGCAAATAGCACACTTGAAATGAACACTGGAGCTTGTATCTGCTCTTTGTAAATGGGATAATGAGGGAATAACACACACCTTGCCATGGAACAGCTGAGCAGCCAATTGTCCCATTACTTTTGGTCCCTTAAAAAGTGGGAGGCACATATACAAACTGTTGTAATTCCTACACCGTTCACCTGATTTGGATGTAAATACCCTCAAATTAAAGCTGAAAGTCTGCAGTTAAAGCACATCTTGTTAGTTTCATTTCAAATCCATTGTGGTGGTGTATAGAGCCAAAAAGTTTAGAATTGTGTCGATGTCCCAATATTTATGGACCTGACTGTATATTTACCTGTGTATGTATGTGTATATATATATATATATATATATATATATACATATATATATGTATATATACAGCTATATTAAATTGCAATTCGGACAATTGAAAAGGGCTCTATGAGTCTTATTAAATTGCGATTCAGCCAATTGAATAGGGCTCTATATAAGCACAGAGCATATTTTTTTACATAAGTTTTTAGTTAGTGAAGACCTCGCTTTTGGATAGAAGTTCACTAACTAAAAACTTCTGTAAAAAAAAATGCTGTGTGCTTATATAGAGCCCTATACAATTGGCCGAATCGCAATTTAATAAGGCTGTCTAATTTGCTTTTACAATGTACAAAAACTTTACACATCTTCATCCTATAGCAAGCTTATTACTATTCATATTTTTCTGATTAGAACCCACAATGTAACACAAAGTTTATAAAAACATAAAAATCTATTTAATTAAAAGAATGAAGCTAGCATAAGATGATGCTGGAAAGTGATCCTGTCCTATCCCTGTATAACTATAATTGGAATCCAGACAAAGAAAGATAATTTAATCACTATGTGCTACCAGATAAAATAACACTGTTATAGCATCATTTTATCCATAAAGAGCTGCCACCATTTTACACCTAGGGATCCTTCCTTATATTCACTTATTTATGCAAAACATCTCTACCGATTCTTGGCAAAAAATTGATATGATGGAGCAGCATTGTACTCTTGAACAAATACATTACCAGACCCTCTTTCATCCATTCTTTAATTAACTTTTAGTAAGTACACATTTCCTATATTGGGGGAATGTTTCCTTTAATCCCTTTTGTAGTTTAAATACTTTATGCAGCTTACATAGAGAGCTATTTTTTGCTTTTCAACATTTTCAGGTTTGAGATGACAGTAATTTGTTTCCATAGTAATGTCTTTTTTTATTCCCCGCTTCCTTGAAGAAATGCAGGACTATATATCTAATCAAACACAAACAGCAGATGATTTGTATCACTTTTTTAATAAGAATATTAATTAATGTCAGCATAGAAAATAATTACAATTACACAATGACTGTAATTAGAAAGATAATGAGACTATTCATGCAAATAATGCACATCTACATTTTGAATACTTGTATTATTATTTATTTTACCATTATTTTACCATTCTAACACAATATCAATATTATATCTATCTAGGCATTATTTCAATGGAACCCTGGGCACTGAGGAGCTCATTGAGGGAACCATGAATGCCAACATGTACTGTGACATACTAAAGCAGAGCATGATCCCCTCCCTTCGGAGACTTGGCCACAGGACAGTATTCCAACATGATAACGACCCCAAACACACCAACAAGATAACCAGTGCCTTGCTAAATAAGCTGAAGGTAAAGGTCATAGACTGGCCAAACATGTCTCCAGACCTAAACACTATAGGTCTCTAACATCAACCAACTCCGTGATGTCATCATGGAGGAGTGGAACAGGACTCTAGTGGCAACCCGTAAAGCTCTGGTGAACTCAAAGCCCATGAGGGTTAAGGTAGTGCTGGAAAATAAAGGTGGCCAGTAGCGTAGCTAGGGGGTGGCGCCAGGGGTGGAGCACCCCAGATGGCACCTCCTTGGGGGTGGCAAAAAAGCCCCCAATTGCCACCCACCTAGAATCACTCTCTCTCCTCCCACCCTTCCCTTTTCCTGCACCTCTCCCAGGCTTCCTCCTCCTTCCCAGCCCCTGCTCTCAGTCCGGTGGAGGAGAGGAGGAGCCGCCGGTGGGAGGAGTCACCAGTGGGAGAAGCTTCCGAACCAGGCGGGCACACAGGTAAGGGAAGTGTGTGGGGAGGGGGGAGAAAGGGAGAGAGAAAGGGAGAGAGAGAGGGAGACAGAAAGGGAGAGAGAGAGGGAGACAGAAAGGGAGAGAGACAGGAAGAGGAAGGTGGTTGAGAGAAAGAACGAGGGGAGCAGAGAGAGGGAGACAAAGAGAGGGGAGAGATAGAGAAAGAGAGGGGGCAGAGAGAAGAGAGTGATCTGAGAGAGAGAAAGAGATTGAGACAGAAAGAGGGAGAGAGTGAAAGGGAGAGAGACAAAGATGGGAAAAGAGACAGAGAAAGGGAGAAGAGAGAGAGAAAGAGGAGGGAGAAAGAGAGATCGAGAGAGGGAAAGAGGAGGAGGATAGAGAAAAGAATAGAAAGGGGGAGAAAAAAGAAGGGAGAGAGGGGGAATAGAGGAAAGTAAGGGAGAGAGGAGATGAGCAGAGAAAGAAAGAGAGAGGGAGTCAAATAGGGGAGAGAAAGAGGTGTAGAGGGGGAAAGAGAGAAAAAGAGGAAGAGACAGGTAGAGGTAGACAAAGAGAGGGGAGAGACAGAGAGAGAAAGAGAGAGATGGAGATACAGAAATGGGTGAAGAGAGGGAGAGAGAGGAGGGGAGAGGGGAGAAAGGGGGAGAGAGAGAACAAGGAGGGGGAGAGAGAAAGAAAGAGGGTGAGACAGAGTGGAGAGAGCTAGTGTGCAAGACAAAGAGAGGGAGAGAGACAGAAAAAGGGAGAGAGAGAAAGGGAGAGAGACAGAAAGAGGGAGAGAGAGAAAGGGAGAGAGACAACCATGGGAAAAGAGACAGAAAAAGGGAGAAGAGAGAGAAAGAGGAGGGAGAGAGAGATAGAGAGAGAGGGAAAGAGAGAAGGAGAGAGAAAAGAATAGAAAGAGAGGGGGAGAAAGAAGAAGGGAGTGAGGGGAAAGAGAGGAGAGAAAGGGAGAAAGGAGATGGGAGAAAGAGGGGGGAGAAAGAGAGATAAAGAGGGAAAGACAGGTAGTGGGAGACAAAGAGATGAGGGAAAGAAAGAGGGAGAGAAATAGAGGGGGAAACAAAAACTGGGAGAACAAGAGGGAGATAAGGAAAATGGGGAAGAGAGGAGGTAGAGAGATGGAGAGAGAAAAAGAGGAGGGAAGGAGAGAGGCAGAGTAAGAGATGGGGAGAAATGGTGAGAGAGAGAACAAGGGGGAGAGAGAGAAATAGAGACAGATAGAAGGAGAGAAAGAGTATGAAGAGAGGAAAGAGGGAGAGGGAAATAGAGAGAAAGGGTAAGTAAGTAGGAGAAAGTGGGAGTGAGAAAAATTGGGTAGAGGGAAATGGAGAGAGAGGAGATATAGAGAAGGTGAGCGAGACAGAAAGGGGGGAGAAAGAGGAGGAGAGAGAAAGGGAGACGAAGAGAGGGGGTAGAGATTAGAGAGAGAGAAAGAGAGTGAATGTGAGAGAGAGATATAAAGAGGGAGAGAGAGAGAGGGAGAGAAAAAGGGAGAGGGAGACAAAGCGAGAGATGGGGAGGGAGAAAGAAAGGGGATAGGGAGATAGGGAGAGACCGAGGAGAAGAGAGAAAGGGAGGGGTCACAAAGAGGGGAAGAGAGAGAGAGAGAGAGAGAGACAGAGTGAAAGAGAGAGAGAGAATAGAGAGAAAAGTGAGAGAGAGGGTGAAGAGTGAAAAAAAGAGAGGGGAGAGAGAGAGAAAGAGAGAGGGAGAGAGAAAGACATGAGGAGAGAGGAAGAAAGAGGGCAGACGGAGAGTGAGTGGGGGAGAGAAAGAGGAGGACAGGGAGAGTGGGACAAAGAGAGATGAGAAATAGAGGGAGAGAGAGAAAGAGAGAGGAGGAGAGAGAGAAAAGGGAGAGAGAGGAAGATGAGGAGAGGGAAAGGAAAAGGAAGAGAGAGACAAAGAGAAGGGAGTGAAAGAGTAGATGTGAAAGAGAAAGAGCGAGAGAGGGGGATGGAGAGAAATAAATAGAGAGAAAAAGGGAGAGATAGAGAAAGAGGAGGGGAGAGAGAAAGGAACAGGGAGACAAAGAGAGGGGAGAGAGATAAAGAGGGTGGGAGAGAGAGGGGGAGAGGGGCAAAGAGATAGAGAGGGAGACAAAGAGTGGGAAGAGAGAGACAGAAAGAATGGGAGAGAGAAAGAGGGGAGAGAGGGAGAAAGCGGGCAGAAAGAGAGTGAGTGGGGGAGAAAGGGGAGAAAGGGAGAGAGAGAGAGAGAAAGGGGGAGACATGGGACAGAGAGAGGGAGATGGGGATAGAGGGGTAGAGAGAAGGGAGATAGAGAGAGGGAGGACACAAAGAGGGGAGAGAGAGAGCATGGAGGAGATGTTATTAACCTTATAAATATAGAAGACTAATTCACAACTCTCCCCTCAAGGTCCACCAGACACAACTTCAGTTAGTTTTCAAACTGGATACATGTAATACAAATGAGTAAAATGCAGGTAAAAATACAGGTTCACAGAAAGTATTATACTGTGAAAAAGGAATTGTGTCAATTTATGTATGAAGTTATACAAGTCAAATGTGTTGCTTTATTAAACTTGCAAATAAATACTGATCTATTATTTCCCCCAGAATTGCTTTTTGGTGACTGCTGCATAATGAATGTGTATATTTTTTTTAAGACTAAAAAATAGATTTCATAACAGATGAGAATCAAAATGGCCATCCGGTGTGGGCAGTTTGGGTTAATTTAGCTTGAAGGTAACATTATTCCAGGCAGCCTTAAATTCCATAAATGTGCTTGGCCGTAGGACATGCATTGAAAGGCTTTGGCACTTATATATGACTGTTTTATAAAGTAGTACTTTGCCACATTAGCACCGTATGCTCTGGCTTCCAAAGCTAAAATAAAGACTTGTTATTCCTATTTGTGGATGATATTTTCATGTTAGAATTGTTGATATATTTGAAGGTAAGAGGTTTAATAATGTATACCTTTGCTCACTTGTAATGGCAATTGAATGTTAATTTATAGTAATTAAAATGTTGTTACAATGATCTCTCACCTCTAAAGGTGAACCTTCGTGAGACAACAGGAGTGAATATCAGCACATGCTAGGTCAGAAGACAACACTCTCCGGCTCACTCAACTGAACAAACAAATACATCCAAGTCATTAACTATTATTCACTTGCCCCTTTGGCGAACGCCCGCCATTGCAGATGAGCCAATGTGCTTTTTAAAGAATTTGCCATTTAATTAATTTGCCCCCTCTGGCAAATGGCTGCAATTGCAGGCATGTTATACCTGTATAAAAAAATAAAAATATCACATGACCATAATTTACCAAATAAAATGCATGGAATCTGACAGTAGCTCACGTGTACAAGTCTCTACTGAGCATACTTATTACATTAAAATTTTAAACTATTATATCTCAAAACGACTTGCAGCATTATTAAATTGTGATTTGCCAATTGAATAGGGCTCTGTATAAGCACACAGCATATATTTTTTTAACAGAAGTTTTTAGTTAGTGAAGACCTTGTTGTTGGATAGAAGTTCACTAACTAAAAACTTCTGTAAAAATTGGCCAAATTGCAATTTAATAAGGCTGCAAGTATCTAAAAAAATCCAATAAAGGCACATAGGCACAAATTGATTTAGCTTAAGATAGAAAGTATTGGTCAAGGAGAAGCATTATTCATGTTAGAGTTAGTACTCAGTTTTAACTGAGCAGTTATCCATTGTACTTTTATCAATATCTAAATATAATGCTAAATGGAGAAACAGATCACAACCATTTTTTGTATTCTTTGGGCCGCATTCAATTGTGATTTGGACAATTGAATAGGGCTCTATATAAGCACATAGCATATTTGTTTACAGAAGTGTGTAGTTAGGGAAGACCTTGCTTTTGGATAGAAGTTCACTAACTAAAAACTTATGTAAAAAAAATATGCTATGTGCTTATATAGGGCCCTATTCAATTGGCCAGATCACATTTGAATGAGGCCCTTTGTCCCCTATTCAATTGCAACAGTTTCAGAGTGATTCAAATTCTCAAGCCCGCAGCTACCTGGCCGAAAGCCTAAACCATAAACCATGCACCCGTAAGTTGCATTTCAGGGCATGATCATGATCAGTTAAGCAAGGCCGTAACTACCGATTTAGAAACAGCCAATAGTAAATGAGACGTCAGTAAAACATGGAGGTTAAGCGTCAATCAATTAGCGTTTAGAATTCTGATATGCGATCAGACTCGCAATCTGGCAATGTACAAAATAATAAAAATGAATGAAGAAAATGTTATAGTCCATGTGGATGGCCTGATATGTATTAACTGCTTGATTCCCGAGATTTATATAACACTGAAATGAATAGTTAAAAAAATACTTTTTGATTGCATGTTTGAGATGGTTGTGCAATTAATTCTAATGTCTTTCTTCGCTTTTCCTTCTTTTGAAGTGCAGTATTGACTTTTTATTTACACATACAGTGCTACGATCAGGTGTTTAACCCCTTTTGAGTCCTATTTTGGAACTCATAGGTTTTTCGTCTATAATTACCATTCACAGTTGTGAAAATATTTGTAGGCTTGAGGAATTGTCAAAGTGAATATCGATTTGCGATTGTAACATTTACGGGTCTGAAAGATCAGCGTAGCTGTCTTGGAGTTAAGATTTTAACAACTGCAGGAATTTTCAGCCTGTAACACGCAAATCTTTTGCAGGTAGCTAAAAGACGCCAATTGAATAGCAAATTAGTTTACGTGCTACATTTTGGGCTCCAGTAACTAACAATTGCTCAATTGAATAGGGGCCATTGAATCCCAAAGCTGAGAAATTTCTTCACAGACATTTCACATGACACGATTTTCTTTTTGTTGTGCAAAGCAAATTTTGCCCTGTTTGATTATAACAGTGATGATGCATGCAACAAGCCAGACAGAATGGAGAATGTTTATAATGTCTTAACTTGTAGGGAGTATTCAAGTCCTCCTCAGTAGATTGAATCGGTCTTTCAACAGTACACTGCAGATAATGTGTACACACTGAAGGATCAACACTCCAGGACATATCTACATTGCCTTGCAAAAGTATTCACCCCCTTGGCATTTTTCATGTTTTGTTGCCTCACAACCTGGATTGTTTGAGGATTTGCATAATTTAATTTACAGAAAATGCCCACAACTTGGTAGATCTGTCTTTTTTATTGTGAAGCATACAACAAATAGGACAAAATAACAGAAAAAGTAAATGTGCATAACAATTCACCCCCCTAAAGGCAATACTTTGTCGAGCCACCTTTTGTGGCAATCAGAGCTCCAAGTCACTTTGGATAAGTCTCTATGAGCTTGCCACATCTTACCACTGGGATTTTTGCCCATTCCTCCTAGTAAAACTGCTCAAGCTCCTTCAAGTTGGACGGATTGCACTTGTGAACAGCAATCTTTAAATTTGACCAGCTTTGACTAGGCCATTCCAACGCATTTACATGTTTCCACCTAAACCACTCAAGTGTTGCTTTAGAAGTGTGTTTGGAGTCATTGTCCTGCTGGAAGGTGAACCTCCATCCTAGCTTAAATTCACTCACAGAGTGGTACAGTTTTTGCTCAAGAATATCCCTGTATTTAGCACCATCCATCTTTCCCTCAACTCTGACCAGTTTCCCAGTACTGACTGCTAAACACATGCCACAGCATGATGCTGCCACCACCATGTTTCACTGTGGGAATGGTGTTC
Source organism: Discoglossus pictus (assembly GCA_027410445.1). Taxonomy (NCBI): domain Eukaryota; kingdom Metazoa; phylum Chordata; class Amphibia; order Anura; family Alytidae; genus Discoglossus; species Discoglossus pictus. The sequence goes on along the minus strand of CM050164.1, from coordinate 414,285,292 downwards.
TTTGGGTGATGTGATGTGTTGGGTTTGCACCAGACACAGCGTTTTCTTTGATGGCCGAAAAGTTAAATTTTAGTCTCATCAGACCAGAGCACCTTCCTCCATACATTTTGGGAGTCTCCCACATGCCTTTTCGCAAACTCAAAATGTGCCATTTTGTTTGTTGCTGAAAGTAATAGCTTTCTTCTGGCCACTCTGTCATAAATACCAACTCTATGGAGCGTACGGCTTATTGTCGTCCTATGTACAGATACTCCAGTCTCTGCTGTGGAACTCTGCAGCTCCTCCAGGGTTACCTTAGGTCTCTATGCTGCCTCTCTGATTAATGCCCTCAATGCTTGGTCCGTGAGTTTTGGTTGGCGGCCCCGTCTCTTGGCAGGTTTGCTGTTGTGCCATGTTCTTTCCATTTGGTTATGATAGATTTGATGGTGCTCCTGGGGATCATCAAATATTTGGATATTTATTTTATAACCTAACCCTGACTTGTACTTCTCAACAACATTGTCCCTTTCTTGTTTGGAGAGTTCCTTGGTCTTCATGGCAGTGTTTGGTTAGTGGTGCCTCTTGCTTAGGTGTTGCAGCCTCAGAGGCCTTTCAAAAAAGGTGTGTATATGTAATGGCAGATCATGTGACACTTAGATTACACACAGGTGGACATCATTTCACTAATTATGTGACTTCTGAAGGTAATTGGTTGCACCAGAGCTTTGTATGGGCTTCGTAACTAAGGCGGTGAATACATACGCACATGCCAATTTTCTGTTTTCTTTTTCTAAAAAATAGTTTTATGTATATATTTTTCTAATTTCACTTCAGCAACTTAGACTATTGTGTTCTGATCCATCACATACAATTCAGATTAACAAAACATTGAATTTAAGGCTGTAATGTAACAAAATAGGTAAAAAGTCAAGGGGGGGGGGGTGAATACTTTTGGAAGGCACTGTATCTGCAGAGGTACTGAAGCAAACATTGATTATAGCATCATTACTGGAAAATGTTATGACATATGTTTTTTGCATTTGTTAAAGCGTTTACAGAGGAACCCACTTCATATACATACAAACACCAATTGAAGTCTAGTCCTGCAAGAACCAATATATAATGGGTTTCGGTTAATGTTTATTTGCCAATTAATAAGAACTAAATGTTCTCTACTTAAATATTTGTATATTTAAATGGATTAAAGATAGACTTGAGGGACAGGGTCCATAAGTAAGAGGCAAATATATACTTAAGCAATTATGACCTAATTTAATAAACTATATATAGCAACATTAATTTTACATTAAATGTGATTTTTATTTGTCACTGAACCTTCAGGAGTCACCTTGCTAGGTCTCACAAGGATTGCTGCAAGGCACCAGGCTGATAACAGGGCAAGTACAGGCATAATATGACTTGCTCTTGTCTGGAGTCTAAAAGCACACTGGGAAAACCTGGATCCAGCAGATATTCCAGGATCAGTAGGATGACAGGCTTGTAGGGCTCTGGCAAAAGTGCAGCAACTATACCAAAAGCATTCACTAGCATGTCACATAGTACATCTATATGCATTTGTCCACAGCTCAAATGGTTAGCAGGGTATAAATATAGTTAATCAGGGAAGTATTGCAGAAGGAATCCAGCAAAAGGTGGAAACAGGACAGAATAAATGTATACATTTCTGCTCAACTAAAGGTTACTGAGTGGGGATATTTACAAAATAAATAAATGTATTTGTAGCATAGGACAGCTACGAATATAAAAATATTTAAAACAAAATTAAAACCAATATAGAGAGATATCTTTGATATAGAATATTGTAGCCACTGTACCAAAACTAAGATACTACTGTACCCAGTGTAAGTATGTCAGGATAATGGTATAAGTTTGGGCTTAGGATATACTTTTCAATGTTAGGTTGTTTATTTAAGATCCCATAGCTTTCTCCTGATTTCAGAAGTTTAGACATGGAATCAGATATGATATTGAAATGACTGTTTTGTTATGTTCTTTTCCGGGTTTCTATATTGTTTCTTTTTCTTATTTACAGTTTTGCTAGTACCATTGAATTCCCATCATATAAATACTTTAAATAGTCATTTATTTTTATTTTGTATTATACTTGTGATTCAACCTTAGCTTTTTGTAATTTGTGCAATGCATCAAAGAGTAACCTCACTGAGTAACATTTGGTTGAATTTATAGTGTTAACCCGTAATGGGACCTTGGTTTCCTAGCAATATTATCACATATGTAGTTGTGAGCATGCGGGTTGTTGCTAATGTTGCAGGCTCGCATAGTGAGCCCGCAGCCACTACTCCCCGCGCAAAGCGAGGGCCTCAGTTGCCTGCAAGAAGCGCCAAAGGCGCTCCTTGACAGCAACTGCGGACTTTAGGCCCTCAAATGCGGACACTCGCAAAGCGAGGGGCCGCATTTGTGGAGATGGAGACTCCCACGTTGGCTGCTATGAGCTGCAGAAGGGACTTACACCGCAAAATTTATGGACTTAGCATCCACGTATACGAGCCGTGTGACAAAAAACATTACGACCTCGCAAAAATACGACCTTAGCGCCCGAACCCTGCGCACATGAAAACATTAAAAACACAATTAATAGACACAACAAACACATACAAACCTTACCCACAGCAAGGGGGGGGGCACCCAGGACCTCTGCAAGTGAAGTTACACCTCAATTCAACTACTAATTCACACACGAAAATCCCTGAAGCAAGAGAAAAAATGGCAGCCGAAAAAAACGAAAAGGAGGCTACAGGACCCTAAACACGCCACGAAACACATACAGATTTTCCGAAAAAAAGGTCCAAGATACACCCAGCACCCGTTATATGCTAATGCCGGGACGTCACATGCGTGCCACGTCCCGGAAGGAGCGGAGGCCGGAGCAGGAGCTTCAGATGCAGGTAAGTGAGGGGAAAAGGAGAGGGGGGGGGGTTAGAATGAGGAGGGGGGTTGAGGTTGAGGAAGGAGGTTGAGGATAAGGAGGGAGGATGAAGAGGGTGGTTGAGGATGGGGGGTTGAGGTTGAGGAGAGGGTTTAGGATGAGGAGGGAGGTTGAGGAGGAGGTTTAGGATGGGGGGTTGAGGTTGAGGAGGGAGGTTGAGGATGAGGAGGGGGTTGAGGAGGGAGGATGAGGAGGGAGGTTGAGGCACCCGGTATATGCTAATGCCGTGACGTCACATGCATGCCACGTCCCGGAAGGAGCGGAGGCCGGAGCAGGAGCTTCAGATACAGAAAGGGAGAGGGGGGGGAGTCTTAATTTTACCCAGTATTTTGTGGTAAAATAGGTGCCTCGGCTTATACTTGGGTCGGCTTATACTCGAGTATATACAGTACTTAAAAATAGGTAAAGTATATTCATTTAATAATGTATTAATTATTTCATTAGCATGAGGCTCGCAATGATAATAATGTCTCAACCAAACAGCATTACCTGCCTTACAAGCTTATTGCCGTCATTTTTTGACGGGCAAGTCGCTAGTCAATTATACATTTCTGCTCAATCCTAACAGTCATAACCTTAAACTCAAATTTCAGGAAATAAAAATTTACAGCCCTATTAAATTGCGATTCGGCCAATTGAATAGGGCTCTATATAAGCAAAGAGCATATTTTTTTACAGAAGTTTTTAGTGAGTGAACTTCTATCCAAAAGCAAGGTCTTCACTCACCAAAAACTTCTGTAAAAAACATATGCTCTGTGCTTATATAGAGCCCTATTCAATTGGCCAAATCGTAATTTAATAAAGCTGATAATATAATCATGTGGAAAATGGCAAGTTGCTATTTTTATTTTGACTATAATATCAAGTGGGGAGACGTACATGTACAAAATCCATGGCTATGGTATATAAATGTGCCTGTCATCATTTGTAAAAAGTTTTATATTATAGATATAAAATGACTAAACATGCTACAAATACTAAAAGAGAACTATAACTAGTACACAGGCAAATAGATGTTTGTTCAGTTTATTACCAGAATCTTTTTTTAAGACTGCCTGAAATTATTTAACTAAAACTGTTAATGCAGTACAAACAGTGGGATAGTGACAGTATAAAATATGTACTTATAACAAAGTAATAAAACTTTATTGTGTAAAAATTCTTCAGTACAAATTTAATTCTGGAAATAAAATACAATCATGTTTATGAACACAATGGGATATGTAAATTAAAGTATGTTAAAACGTGTTTAGTTAATTTTAACAACATGTTTCTTCATTTTTAGTTGTCACTAAAAAAGCTGTGAATGCACATCAATAAAGTGCTCTGTACTGCACCATTAAAACAAAACTATTGCATTTTATGAAGCACTATAGCAATAAATATTCAAAGCGCAAAACTGGTATTATTAATTTGGCATATATATTTAAAATAACTTTAAAACATAAATGAAAGCAATATACCACACACTCTATAGAAAAGAAGATTTCTCCAAAAGAGTGTCCAGAGTCTAAAATGAGCAGACTGCTTTGGTTAGGTTGAAATATAGTTGGCCCACTAATTTTATCATTTTTAGATCCCATTTGACCCATGTGTCATGTGAATTGATCCAGAGAAAGAGAAACAAACAAAAAATAAAGCATTTCAAATTTCCAATAGCCACATTTGGAGACAAAAATCCTCCCTGCCTCACTCCAAATGGCAATGGTCTTTCATTGGTGGTGGATAAGTACCATTCCCTTGATATTCTAACACCACTATTATGTGTAAGTTGTTTTTGGCTTTTTAAACGTTATTCCCCCCCCCCCCCCCCCCCCCCCACCACCACCACCACAGATTTGATTGGCGCCTACGCCCATGTCTCCTGTCCTTGGTTCTTGTATCCACACTGGGCTGCAAACAAGTAATCCCCTCCTGTCTGTCTTCTGTACCTGTATGTATACATTTGTTTTATTTGTCTTATATATTCACTGTATTCCCTGCGCTTAGCATTATGGAGCATGTTGTTGCTATCTTAGTAGCGTGTTTTGTATGTAAATAATGAAGAAAATTATATTTGGAAAAAATCCCTCTTGTATCTGGCCAAAAATTAGCAAAAAAAACAAAAACAAACACAGAGGTACACATTCTCATTCACAGGGTGGGGTGTTACATGCATGAGGTGAAGAAAAAGCTTGAACCTAGCTTCCCTGTGAGATAGTTAAGGGTAAGAGAAAATAGTATTACAGAGCCTCTTTGAGACAGTACTTTAGTTGTATTGAAAGCATGTTTTCTAAACCTCATCAGGTTGCCAGTAAATGTACTACCCATTCCTTGTTTCCTAACATAGGGTCAGTTATTAAGAGTTAAAACATAACGTGAACAATCTTTATGAGAGTGCTGATTATTGTAAAGCAGCAACAGGGAATTCCTTTAAATAAGCATTTCTGACTTCATGATACAGTGCATTGCAAAAGTATTAACCTCCCTTGGCATTTTTCGTGTTTTGTTGCCTCACAACCTGCAATTAACATGGATTGTTTGAGGATTTGCATCATTTAATTTACACAACATGCCCACAACTTTGAAGATGTTTTTTTTTTTTTTTTATTGTGAAGCAAACAACAGATAGGACAAAATAACAGAAAAAGTCAATGTGCATAACTATTGACCCCCTTAAAGTCAATACTTTGTAGAGCCACCTTTTGCGGCAATCTCAGCTCGAAGTCGCTTTGGATAAGTCTCTATGAGCCTGCCACATCTTACCACTGCTATTTTTGCCCATTCCCCCTTGCAAAAATTGCTCCAGCTCCTTCAAGTTGGATGGTTTGTGCTTGTGAACAACAATCTTTAAGTCTGACCACAGATTTTCTACTGGATTGCGGTCTAGGTTTTGACTAGGCTATTCCATCATATTTACATGTTTTCCCTTAAACCACTCAAGTGTTGCTTTAGAAGTGTGTTTGGGGTCATTGACCTGCTGGAAGGTGAACCTCTGTCCTAGCCTCAAATCACGCACAGAGTGGTACAGGTTTTGCACAAGAATATCCCTATATTTAGCACCATCCATCATTCCCTCAACTCTGACCAGTTTCCCAGTCCCAGCTGCATAATGCTGCCACCACCATTTTTCACTGTGGGGATGGTGTTCTTTGGTTGATGTGATGTGTTGGGTTTGCGCCAGACATAGCATTTTCTTTGATGGCCGGAAAGTCCAATTTTAGTCTCATCAGACCAGAGCACCTTCCTCCATACATTTTGGGAGTCTACCACATGCCTTTTCGCAAACCCAAAACATGCCATTTTGTTTTTTGCTAAAAGTATTGGCTTTCTTCTGGCCACTCTGCCATAAAGCCCTACTATATGGAGCGTACGGCTTATTGATGTCCTATGTACAGATACTCCAGTCTCTGCTGTGGAACTTGGCAGCTCCTCCATGGTTACCTTAGGTCTCTGTGCTGCCTCTCTGATTAATACCCTCCTTGCCCGTTCCCTGAGTTTTGGTGGGTGGCCGTCTCTTGGCAGGTTTGCTGTTGTACCATGTTCTTTCCATTTGGTTATAATAGATTTGATGGTGCTCCAGGGGATCATCAAAGATTTGGATATTTTTTATAACCTAACCCTGACTTGTACTTCTCAACAACATTGTTCCTTACTTGTTTGGAGAGTTATTATTATTATATTTTTGAGATTTGTTTTTATTGTGTGTACATAGCCTCCACCAGTTTTTATAAAATCTGATGAGTTAGATAATTAACATTTTTCTTGAATTATCTGAAGGTTTTCTTTAGTCTCTTGTTATAGCTCTCTATTGGGCTCCCTCGTTAAGTGTGGAGGCTGGTTTATCTACCCCAATTTGTTGAAGGCAGTAGGCCTACAGTTGGATCATAGATGCAACACTTTGGATTTATGCATTATTACATTGACATTGCATATGCAATCCAATTTGCACTACTGAAGTTGGATATTTTATGGTTTCAGTTTTCTTTTGCAGGAAAGACTCACTTATAGGCTGAAATAATTGAGAGGAATTGCATCTCTGAATGTTATTTTAAATTTCCCTCTTTGTTTTCAGTTTGGTATTGTTGTAATCATGAAAGATTGGAAATGCAGACAATATAGAATGAAAAAAATACAAACATACAAAACAAAAGCATTTCAGCATCCTTCTGTAATTTAAATTGTAAATACACTGAAATGTGTGCACCATACACATTATTATACCAAGAAATGTAACTCTAGCATTACTTTCAAACCATTTTTCCTAACTACATTTTGTAGTGTATAATACATGTAAGAATGATTAACATTTCTGCTATATACTTAAGTGTTATTTTGCATACATTTGCATAATAGAACTGTACATGCCAGTATCATTTAACTTTAAATCTGACTATGCTTTTGTTATAGAATATAAAAAGATGATTACTTAGGATAATATTCATCAGTTTAGGAGCAAAATGGGATACATTTTTTTTTGTTCTGATGATAATGTTGCAGACGCTTTCTCTCACTATGTAACTTTATGGTAGTGTTTGTCTGCCAAGCACTATAAATGCAGCTCTTGTACCGCTCACACAGATGTAAATAAGCATGTCTTTTATTTGAACAAAAAGAAGGTAACTGATGGTAGGACTGGGGAGATGGTATACTAATTACAGGTTTGTAACAAAGATTCTATACAAATGCTAAAAGCGCCGGTTTCTCTGGAATGTAGTCAAAGATTGAAACCATACAAATGTATCTGTATCCGCAACAATATCTCGCCTAGATGTTAATATTTATTCCTTTTTCCTCTGTTGTGTGTTTGAATTAAACTCATATGTTCATGTTTTACATTTGAATATTTTTTTATTATTTTTAAGTTTTACAACATTATTGTATTGTTAGTATCTTTTTTAAATCTCCCAATTTCACAATATGAATTAAATTAAAGTTTCTTTTTGTTGATTATAGGTGGGTATTTTTGCAGGGCTATGAGGCAATTCACATAAAAGATCATATAGTGGTTTATAAGATCATTTAAATATTGGAAGCAAAATCAGGTATTGCTTTCATGCAAGTAAATGGAACAATATTCATTTTTGTCACATTAAATTGTAAACCCAGTTCTGAGTTCCAGTTCTGAGCAAAAGTACTTTTATGCCCGTATTATTCATTTAAATGATAGCTTAAGTCGTTCCAGTAGCATATAACTGATATGCTTGCTGTTATTCTATAAAAGTTAATTAGAAATAACGTATCCCACCTGACATGAAATACATGGATCCATTTAGTTTATTTATCTACAGCACAAATCTTGTTTAGAAAATTAGCATGTAATTCTATATACACAATTTAAGTATGTTTTTATAGCTGTGTTTGGTACTTTATTTGAATCATTTGCAGTTCTGTTCATGTCTATCTATGTGATGCAAAACTTACTAAGACAAAACTCCACTCATACATTTCAGTGTAAGTAGCAAGGTTCGCCAAAAGTCAATAAGCTCAGTCCCATGTCTATTTATTTTGGTTTTAAATGAACATCATTACAGTTAGTATGTTTTACTCATTGATGCAGGAGTGCCTGTTTGCACAATTGGAATGTGACCGTTACATCTACCAGTGATCACAGCAATATTTAGTAACATAAGAGAAAGTTCCAAGCGGCAGCAGGGAAGAAAGCAAAATAGAGCCAAACATTAAAAAATAACTGCAAATAAAAGTTGCAAAATATAAATGTTGTGTTTATTTTAAAAGCAATACAGAATAAAATCACCAAAGTGGTTCTTTAATCCTCCACAACATGGTTCCTTGGGTGTACATAATTTATTACTTATCTTCTTTACTCTTCTTGTTGTTGCCCATTATCCCCTCTGATCAACTACTTTTCTTATACTTACTCTGAGTCCTGCCTCTTCAAACTTCCCTCCCTAGGCCTGCTCCAACCTGATGATGACATGTGCTGAAACACATACTAAGGCCTCCATTCAATTGTCCGCAGTTGCCTTTATACCGGACGTAAGTCTGCAGGGTTGAAATTTGCAACAGTTAAAGATCTATTCAATTGAACAGGCCCTCATCCTAGCCAAAAGCCTAAACTGTAAACCATGCAATCGTAATTAGCATTTCAGAGCATGATTATGATCAATTAAGGCTGTAACTACCGATATAGAAGCAGCAAATAGTAAATGAGATTGTCATCATGACATCAGTAAAACATGTTTAAACATCAATGAATTCGCGTTTAGAAGTCCGATATGCGATCCGACTTGCAATCTGGCAATGTACAAAATAATAAAAATGACAATAGTATTCTAATCCATGTGGGTGGCCTGATACGTATTAACTCCTTGATTACAGAGATTGATATATACGGAAATAAAAATGTAAAATAATTATCTTTTCATTGCATATTTGCATAGTTTGCGGGTACAGTACTGTGAACAGGTGTTTTACCCCCTGGCGAGTCCTATCTAGTACTTGTAGGATTTTCTTCTACATTTGTCATTTACGGGTTTGAAGGCAAGTGCGTGTTTGAGGAATTGTAACAATTGAATAGCGATTTGCGATTGAACATTTACGGGCTTCAAAGATCAAAGGCTTAGATGGGCTAAACCCTAAAACCGTAAACCATGAACCTGCATGTAGCATTTCAGGGCATGATCAGATTCAATTAAGCAAGCCTGTAAGTAACAATTTAGAGAGAGCTAATAGTAGATGAGACTATCATCATGACGTCAGTAAAACATGGAGTTTAAACTACAATCAATCAGAAATGTCGAAATCAATAAAAATCGATAAATAAGCCGGTCTAGTCTATGTAGGTGGCCTGATATGTATTAACTCCTTGATTCCTGGAATATGTTCGGCCCACCATGATGAGACTGTAGAGAAATACTTTTGGGGAGTTGCTGTTTTTGAAATGCTGTGATAGAGTCCATATTAAACCATGCTTTCTGGAATACATAGGGAATTGTGTAATTTCTTTAAAAGGCATTTATTATTTTGGTATGCTAGAAATCATTTTGCTATGCTGAGCCTGTATTCCTGATATGCTATTGATCTTGATATAACTGCCGGTCAACGAGATGCCTATTCCTTCTGAGAAGATAGCCAGATGTAAGAGGGGGATTCCTGTAGCATAAAGGCAGGAAGTGTTGGAGTTGAATAGCTCTCCTATCTGGAATCTTGACAGTAATAGAAATATTTTATTATTGCAGATTTGCTTGAGACTGTTGTGCAATTAAATGCCTTTCATTGCTTTTCCAGTATTTTAAAGTACAGTAGTCTGTTTATATTTGCTTTTACAGTGCTATGAACAGGTCTTTAACCCATTTGCGAGTCCTATCTAGTACTCATAGAAATGTTTGATACATTTGCTATTTACAGGTTTAAAGGCAATTGAGGGCTTGTTGAATTGTTGCAATTGAATACGGATTTTGCGTTTTTAGCATTCGTAACAATTGAGGGCTTGAAACATCAAAGGAGGAGATAGGACAGAGTTACGTTTTTGACAACAGCAGTGATTTTGAGCCTGTAACTTGTAAATCAAGTGGTAGCTAGAAGAGTCCAATTGAATATCAGTAACTTTTACGGGCTACATTCCGGGGCTCCAGTAATTACAATTTGGCCAATTGAATGGGAGCCTACGTGTTGAAGAAGAGAAGTTATATGTAATATTCAACTGAAGTAAATTCCCCACCTAAAAAGGCAAAACCATTTTAATCCATTAGATTGTAAATTTGCAAGTTTTCAATCTTATAAGGTGCTTTAGGGAGAGCACTATGCACACTAGCTTCTAAACTCAAAGATAAGGCTCTCGACTCTTTGCACTGTGTCATAATTTTTTTTGCCTTGTACTTAACCCATGTACAGCATTACAGAATATGTTGATGCTTTACAAATAAAGATAATAACAATAATAGTAATAATAATAATAATATCAAAATATATAAACAGCATACTGCAAATAAGTGATGGGGAGTTGTCATGTTTGAGGTAACTAATACAGATACCCCTAATTCTAATTATATCATGTCATTTAATTAGTTTCCCTCCAACATATTAATCAGGTTCACTATGGCACTAATTAGTAAACTGTGCACTAATCAACATATAGTACCACAAAGTGAAATTAGAGCAGTGGTTCTCAACAGCCAAAATAGGTAATAGTCCATGACACCGTATCTGCTAGTCCTTAGGGATGAGGAGAGCCTAGAGTTCAGAAGGATCCTAATTGATGACTATATTTTATTGAACACAGTCAAGCACCATTCATGATACCTGGCCACACCTTCCTAAGTTCCTTGTGCTTTTAATCTAGTCTTTGCTTTGCCACCAGGTATTAAGGGAACTGCTTAAGGAATCTTATTCTAAATTCTTAGTTTTAATGCCACTCTTTTATATGTTTACACTTTATGGGACTTACTTCCTACACTTTCCTTCTCACCATGCAGTGGGACCACACATTAACCATGGTTACTTAACCCAATGCAGCCTAACATTGTAGTGCTTGTTCACTAAAACTATCTTCTGTGACTAAAAACCCTTGTGCGTGACAGAAGTATTTAATTATTTGAGCAAAAATTGCTGCTGCCCTGTATATAAAAGGTGTTATACAGGGTTAAACAAAGACAGGCATGTTGAAAAAAATTATTCAAATATTAGTAGGCTTTGGTCATTTACATTACTAGCGAATTGCAGTCTTATTATTTATAAAAGTAACTATTAATTACTATTACGTTATTCTTAGCTTAAAAGTCAAACAGATTTCCAATGAAATTAGAATACCTCAGAATAACCCTTTTAAATAAAACGTAAGCAAATTTAATGCAAAGAATTTCTAAAAATATACTTGATAATTTACTTGAAATGTTATTGTGGCTCTCTTTCTAAAATGTTAAAATTAGATAAACTTTGTACTAGATTTTCTAAAAAAATTATATTTTTTCCTCACCTTGTTCTTTTGTGGTAAGCTAGTTAGTAGCGTTGTATGCTAACTAGTGTCACTGTGTGCCTGGGGGGCTGGCCCTAGTTGAACTGAACAGTATCATAAGGTCTTTAGATTGTAAGCACTATGCACACCGGTTTCTAAGCTCCAAGACAGGGCCCTTCACTCTTTGCAATGTGTTAATAATATTGAATTTGTCTTTGCCTGGAACTTAACTCATGTATAGCACTACAGAATATGAGCCCGATTCAATTGCAAGCCTGCCACGTCTCTGATTACGATCCTATTCAATTGAACAAGGGCGCGAGTTACAGGCCGAAGCCTCAAGCCCTTAAATCCCTCCGCTGCAAACTGTTAAGGGGCCAAGATGTGATCGGCAGTTATGATACAATCGCGGTATAACATAGTGCGGCACAGGCCTCTCAGCCAATAGAAAGTGGTCTAGTCGCAGATGATTGACAGAGGGAGATTATAAAGTTGCCTTTTTTGTTTTGCTTTGTTTTAGGTACAATTCAGGTCCATGAAGGCATCTTCTGCATCTGCAATCATTGTGAAGGAAATGTATGAAGTGTAAGGTTTTCACAGTGCCTCTCAGTTAGACATTTCATCAATGACAGCCCCCTCAATGGTAACTCCCACAATCTTAAAGTTATTATATATAGCCAGATAACTAAGACATGATTGTTGTTAGCTTAAATGTAGACTAATAACACTATGTCTGTGGAGTTGCAAAGTCTCATAATGGCATGTTAATGACAGCCAGCATTAATATATGCTCTATTGAATCATGGGATCCTGACCTCAATATCAATCTGAGACCAAATCCTTGGATCTGATGTATGTAACATTGAATCTGGCAGCTGACCTTTGTGTCTTCTCTGTATTAATGGGAATTTTCCTCTATTGCTCATATCATTATTATCCTTTAACATGTGCTAACAGCTGTATTACTGATGGATGTGATATCAATGTTGATGAACAATATCATATGGAGAAGGTGATAGTACACCTTGACCACTGACGCTGGTCACAGCTAAGCATTTATTGTGAGATGACAAATCATTAATAATGGCCAATGAGTTGCCCAGAGCACTAGCTAACAGTAATGCTTGCAGATGGGAATCAGGTGAGTTGGTATATTGGTACAGTATTTAGCACTATACTGTACATGCATGTTGATTTTTTTTTTTATCCTCCTCTGCCTTTTTTTGTTGACCACTTTTTTTTAGATTTTTGTTTTTTCACCCTACTGTATGTGTGGACTGAGGCATAGGTTCACTCTTCGCTAACAATGCAAGCCAGAGTGCCATATTCACTGGGTATGTCACTGTGACCTCCTGAAGCAATGTATAACATCGTAATGAATTACTCTTGCTCCACTTTTACTCAATTAGCAGAAGAGACCTAAGTATGTATGTGAGATATACACATCCATCATTGAATTGCAATTAATTGAAAATTGCAACAGTTACAGATCGATTTAATTGAAGAAGCCCGAAAAGTACAGGGCGAAAGCTTAAACCGTAAACCCTGGTTTTGTTTGTAACACTTCTGGGTAGCCGATCACATGAAGGATGCCAAAGTTGTGCAAGCCCGTAATTACCGGTCTTGTCATAGCCAAATTAACAATAGGAACCAGAGAACGCTAAGCAACACTACAACTTTAAAAGCTAATGGAAACTCCCTGACTGTGCTGTAACTGAGAAAGTCAACACACAGGACATTGGTGGGATTGTGAGCTTTGGAGAGAGAGAGGGAGCAGTATTGTGAGTTATTTTGCTATTTTAACTACTAAGATAAATTAACACTTAAGTTACAACACACATAATTACTGATATCACATAATTCATACATTTAGATACAGAGATATACATAGTGTTAGGCAACAGCACATCTACAACTTCCATACCCTCACCTACCCCCCATACCCATAATAGAATAAACACAATAGACACATTCTTGTTTATTCTCACAGACATATAAACATATATGTTATATTTATTTATCCTTATATTTATTTTATATCCTGTAGTAGGATAGAGGAGGAGAGGGGAGGAGAGGAGAGGAAGATAATATCTGGGGTAGAGAGGAGGAATGGTAGAGGAATGGAGAGAGGGAGAGGAGGAGGCTTGTTAGGGAGGAGAGGTAGAGGTGTAGGATAGCAGGAGGGGAGGGATGTGTCCCCAGATGTAGGCACACAAAGAGTAGAGGCAGAGGGTCAGGGGCCTGATCCCAGGGAGGGATGTAGTGGGGAGAAGGGACCAGCCCCAGGGAGGCCAGGAACCCCAGGCACAGTTGGGAGGGCAAGAGGCTGTGGCAAAGTATAGGGCCCCCACTGTGGCATATGCGGATACAGACTCTGTAGGAGTGCATGTGCGTGTCATGTATTAGCCTAACCTGGACCATGTCTCATCTGCATGTTAACAACCATTGGTAAGAATATGTCACAGATTGGTCAGTCTCAAAAACTGCACAGCAGGCTCAGCAGAGCACATGTCCTAATGACATGCAGATGGCACACCGCACCAGCATTACATATATTGTTATGAGCCATGATTCACAATGCTCATGATGTAGGGCAATGGTTACCTGCGTAAGACAATCACCACAGCCAATTACAAGTCACCATGATGTTAGGGATATGGAAACACACAGCTATCAATTGTGTAGAGAATCCCAACTCAAAAACTATTGTTCTTTCATGTAAGTACCCAGGAAGACAAGCCCGCCCACAGAGACACAGGTGGTGGCTCCACTGGAGTAGGAACCACATCTACCCCTGGAAGTGGTGGTTGAGGAAGGTAAAAACATTCCAGAGGGCCTGGGTACATCACAGGAAGCTGGCCCATCAGCAGCAAGATGGCCACCCTTATCACCAGTGTAGGAATCAGCCACCCGTTCCCCCACACGCATCATGGGCACAATTTACTGTCTTTTCCCATGTCATCTCCACCTCAACCTCACATGTCATGGAGCCAGCTACAACCACCACCTACACAGATGCCGTGGTCCTGGACACAGCGATCAGCAGGCTCACCACTGCCACCTGCTCCAATAGCATGGAAGACTAAGTATGACACCACCACTTCTCCACTTCCAATATGTGCTCCGCCAACATGGATCTCCCCAAATTTGCCTATGCCACTGGCACCTCTGGCATCACCATCAACACCGGCACCTCTGGCATCACCTCAGCACATCGAAAGTCCCGGCATGTCCAGTGACAGATCTCACACCCCCACACAAGCCACTTGGAGGGATATCCTGCTCCGCCTTCAGAGGGAAAACGCAAGCAATACCACCCGGGGGATAGCGCAATACACCTCCAAATGCAGAATGAGCTTACTACTTCCTTCCTTGAGAGCAACAGATGGTTATTTGCTGAGATGAGGAGGCACAATGGAAGGATGGGAGGTATGAGCAAAAGTCAAATAGGGACAGACAGCGGATAATAGAATTGGCGGAACGCCAGCTCATATCTCTCCAGCCTTTGGTTCCACATCCTCCACCACCATTGCAACCAGATCCGGTAGCCTCCTCATCTCAAACCTTACCACCAATGCCAGCTGCTACCCAGCCATGCAAGGTGGAGGCACTCCTCATTCCAACACCTCCTAGAGGGAGGAGGCGTAAGGGCGCCCAGTGCAGAGAAAGAGGAAGTAGTTGGGAACATCCTCCTCCTCATCAACAATTCTGAATTAGTATAAATGTTGACATACTATTGCCTAGCTACAGAGTGTGTACACATATGGTTATGTTAAACATTTAACTGATTGATATTCAATGTTGATTGCAGTTGAGATGAGGTGTTGTAGTCAATCTTAATAGTGTTGTGATTGTTATCCTGACTCCATATCTCCTCACTAATGAACATGACTGGTGTTATTTTCAATTACAATGAATACAGTCCCGGCTGTAGAGTTGTGCAGTCCCATTAGGATCTGCTAATCCATACCAGTAGATATACATGCGTTATTGTTGCATGTCATCCCGTTAACATTCTGAAAGCAGATTCATGCGTGTGATTTAATTCACAATCAGTATGGATGATGGCATTTGTTTTACATCAGGATCAATGGGTATGTGTTTACGGGTAATGTGATCAGTGTAATCTATTTGGCTGTGGCACCACCTGTATACCAATGAGATGTGATATCATTGTGTCACAAGAATTCCATGTAGATAGTGATAGTACTCTTTGCTAACAGATTGTGGTCACATTGAAGCATTCCTTGTGAAATTACACATCCTCAATATATTTTGGGGACTCTGATTGTCCAGGACAGACTCAGTATGGTTATCACTGCTAGTAGATGACGTTCATGTTAATTGGTTTATTTTGTGTTCAGAGCATGAAACACTGTACTGTAATAACAGTTTTTTCTTGTTACTCAAACTCCTCTTTCTGTTCTCCAGATTCTGATCATCTATTTGGGATTATTCCTTAATACATGAAAAAACACTGTGTGTGGAATTGAATTTTATCACATTATTCATGATTTTTGGCACCTGTTTAATTGAGCAGATGATGACCAGAAGTAAGTGATATGAGCATTACTGGTAATACTTCTTTTAAATGGAGGGATTTCTGATTATCCTTTAATTCATCAGATTCCGGTTGCAGTGGTGTAGTAACCACATGTGTCCAAGGTAGGTGCTATGCATCATTATAATTCTAGACTATGGCCATTGGTGGAGCTAGAGAATGGATAGGCCCTGGTGCAAAAACTTGTAAAAAATTGGCCCCGGCCCAGTATCATCCCCATTCCACATCCATCCCCACACAGCACCCAACCCCTTTCAACACCCACCTCACATAACCCTCCCCTCTGTACTTTGCTGTCATTTAGCCCTTGCTCTGTCCTACCTCTTCCCAGACACGGATCCCCAGCATGCTGAACTACTCTACACTGCCACCTTCTAGGGGCTTCAGTAGAAATGCTCATACAGAAAAAATAAATGTAAAAAACTAAATTACACAGCACTGCTGCCCCCAGAAGAGGGCCCTTGTGCACTGCACCACCTGCACCACTGGTAGCTCTGCCCCTGACTATGACATTGCACCACCTGCACCACTTGTAGCTCTGCCTGACTAAAAAAATTACCCCTTTAGGTAGCCCTCTTTTCCTTAAAATGCCTCTTGCCCTTCCAGGATGCACCCACACCACACCAAGACATTAATGTACAGTCTTGTACATTTCTGAGTGTGCTCTGCGTATGAAATAAAACTTTGGTATACCGTCATCACTGTGTCCATGTGTTTTCAATGGTTTGTGTTTTTGGACATCCACATACATTACATCTGTGTCACATTCCTATATCAGTAAACTAATGAGCCCTAGTTACTATGCAATAGATTAATACATTTAATAAGACTAATATAATAATATAGGGTTAATACACATGAGAGGTCTAGTTTGTCATACTGTGGAGTATCAACATTCCCATAAAGGGCTGATATCACTTGATGTGATTTCACCAAATGATAATGGGTTTACATTTTGGCACATGGCCACCAGCATTGATGTGGGGCTTTCCAGGATGGGCTCAGCGGAGATAGTCCCTGATGGAGGTGAGTTGGCTGTTGCTCCACATGTCTCTGCACAGCCAAAAATGTTTGTTTGTGCCCCAGCCTGATGGGTTGGGGTATATTGGTGTGGTGTATGTTCTCCTGGTACTTGATATATACTATTTATTTTCCCAATCTAGATCTGATGAGTGAGATGTATTTGCCAATTAATAAGAACTAAATGTTCTCTACTTAAATATTTGTATATTTAAATGGATTAAAGATAGACTTGAGGGACAGGGTCCATAAGTAAGAGGCAAATATATACTTAAGCAATTATGACCTAATTTAATAAACTATATATAGCAACATTAATTTTACATTAAATGTGATTTTTATTTGTCACTGAACCTTCAGGAGTCACCTTGCTAGGTCTCACAAGGATTGCTGCAAGGCACCAGGCTGATAACAGGGCAAGTACAGGCATAATATGACTTGCTCTTGTCTGGAGTCTAAAAGCACACTGGGAAAACCTGGATCCAGCAGATATTCCAGGATCAGTAGGATGACAGGCTTGTAGGGCTCTGGCAAAAGTGCAGCAACTATACCAAAAGCATTCACTAGCATGTCACATAGTACATCTATATGCATTTGTCCACAGCTCAAATGGTTAGCAGGGTATAAATATAGTTAATCAGGGAAGTATTGCAGAAGGAATCCAGCAAAAGGTGGAAACAGGACAGAATAAATGTATACATTTCTGCTCAACTAAAGGTTACTGAGTGGGGATATTTACAAAATAAATAAATGTATTTGTAGCATAGGACAGCTACGAATATAAAAATATTTAAAACAAAATTAAAACCAATATAGAGAGATATCTTTGATATAGAATATTGTAGCCACTGTACCAAAACTAAGATACTACTGTACCCAGTGTAAGTATGTCAGGATAATGGTATAAGTTTGGGCTTAGGATATACTTTTCAATGTTAGGTTGTTTATTTAAGATCCCATAGCTTTCTCCTGATTTCAGAAGTTTAGACATGGAATCAGATATGATATTGAAATGACTGTTTTGTTATGTTCTTTTCCGGGTTTCTATATTGTTTCTTTTTCTTATTTACAGTTTTGCTAGTACCATTGAATTCCCATCATATAAATACTTTAAATAGTCATTTATTTTTATTTTGTATTATACTTGTGATTCAACCTTAGCTTTTTGTAATTTGTGCAATGCATCAAAGAGTAACCTCACTGAGTAACATTTGGTTGAATTTATAGTGTTAACCCGTAATGGGACCTTGGTTTCCTAGCAATATTATCACATATGTAGTTGTGAGCATGCGGGTTGTTGCTAATGTTGCAGGCTCGCATAGTGAGCCCGCAGCCACTACTCCCCGCGCAAAGCGAGGGCCTCAGTTGCCTGCAAGAAGCGCCAAAGGCGCTCCTTGACAGCAACTGCGGACTTTAGGCCCTCAAATGCGGACACTCGCAAAGCGAGGGGCCGCATTTGTGGAGATGGAGACTCCCACGTTGGCTGCTATGAGCTGCAGAAGGGACTTACACCGCAAAATTTATGGACTTAGCATCCACGTATACGAGCCGTGTGACAAAAAACATTACGACCTCGCAAAAATACGACCTTAGCGCCCGAACCCTGCGCACATGAAAACATTAAAAACACAATTAATAGACACAACAAACACATACAAACCTTACCCACAGCAAGGGGGGGGGCACCCAGGACCTCTGCAAGTGAAGTTACACCTCAATTCAACTACTAATTCACACACGAAAATCCCTGAAGCAAGAGAAAAAATGGCAGCCGAAAAAAACGAAAAGGAGGCTACAGGACCCTAAACACGCCACGAAACACATACAGATTTTCCGAAAAAAAGGTCCAAGATACACCCAGCACCCGTTATATGCTAATGCCGGGACGTCACATGCGTGCCACGTCCCGGAAGGAGCGGAGGCCGGAGCAGGAGCTTCAGATGCAGGTAAGTGAGGGGAAAAGGAGAGGGGGGGGGGTTAGAATGAGGAGGGGGGTTGAGGTTGAGGAAGGAGGTTGAGGATAAGGAGGGAGGATGAAGAGGGTGGTTGAGGATGGGGGGTTGAGGTTGAGGAGAGGGTTTAGGATGAGGAGGGAGGTTGAGGAGGAGGTTTAGGATGGGGGGTTGAGGTTGAGGAGGGAGGTTGAGGATGAGGAGGGGGTTGAGGAGGGAGGATGAGGAGGGAGGTTGAGGCACCCGGTATATGCTAATGCCGTGACGTCACATGCATGCCACGTCCCGGAAGGAGCGGAGGCCGGAGCAGGAGCTTCAGATACAGAAAGGGAGAGGGGGGGGAGTCTTAATTTTACCCAGTATTTTGTGGTAAAATAGGTGCCTCGGCTTATACTTGGGTCGGCTTATACTCGAGTATATACAGTACTTAAAAATAGGTAAAGTATATTCATTTAATAATGTATTAATTATTTCATTAGCATGAGGCTCGCAATGATAATAATGTCTCAACCAAACAGCATTACCTGCCTTACAAGCTTATTGCCGTCATTTTTTGACGGGCAAGTCGCTAGTCAATTATACATTTCTGCTCAATCCTAACAGTCATAACCTTAAACTCAAATTTCAGGAAATAAAAATTTACAGCCCTATTAAATTGCGATTCGGCCAATTGAATAGGGCTCTATATAAGCAAAGAGCATATTTTTTTACAGAAGTTTTTAGTGAGTGAACTTCTATCCAAAAGCAAGGTCTTCACTCACCAAAAACTTCTGTAAAAAACATATGCTCTGTGCTTATATAGAGCCCTATTCAATTGGCCAAATCGTAATTTAATAAAGCTGATAATATAATCATGTGGAAAATGGCAAGTTGCTATTTTTATTTTGACTATAATATCAAGTGGGGAGACGTACATGTACAAAATCCATGGCTATGGTATATAAATGTGCCTGTCATCATTTGTAAAAAGTTTTATATTATAGATATAAAATGACTAAACATGCTACAAATACTAAAAGAGAACTATAACTAGTACACAGGCAAATAGATGTTTGTTCAGTTTATTACCAGAATCTTTTTTTAAGACTGCCTGAAATTATTTAACTAAAACTGTTAATGCAGTACAAACAGTGGGATAGTGACAGTATAAAATATGTACTTATAACAAAGTAATAAAACTTTATTGTGTAAAAATTCTTCAGTACAAATTTAATTCTGGAAATAAAATACAATCATGTTTATGAACACAATGGGATATGTAAATTAAAGTATGTTAAAACGTGTTTAGTTAATTTTAACAACATGTTTCTTCATTTTTAGTTGTCACTAAAAAAGCTGTGAATGCACATCAATAAAGTGCTCTGTACTGCACCATTAAAACAAAACTATTGCATTTTATGAAGCACTATAGCAATAAATATTCAAAGCGCAAAACTGGTATTATTAATTTGGCATATATATTTAAAATAACTTTAAAACATAAATGAAAGCAATATACCACACACTCTATAGAAAAGAAGATTTCTCCAAAAGAGTGTCCAGAGTCTAAAATGAGCAGACTGCTTTGGTTAGGTTGAAATATAGTTGGCCCACTAATTTTATCATTTTTAGATCCCATTTGACCCATGTGTCATGTGAATTGATCCAGAGAAAGAGAAACAAACAAAAAATAAAGCATTTCAAATTTCCAATAGCCACATTTGGAGACAAAAATCCTCCCTGCCTCACTCCAAATGGCAATGGTCTTTCATTGGTGGTGGATAAGTACCATTCCCTTGATATTCTAACACCACTATTATGTGTAAGTTGTTTTTGGCTTTTTAAACGTTATTCCCCCCCCCCCCCCCCCCCACCACCACCACCACAGATTTGATTGGCGCCTACGCCCATGTCTCCTGTCCTTGGTTCTTGTATCCACACTGGGCTGCAAACAAGTAATCCCCTCCTGTCTGTCTTCTGTACCTGTATGTATACATTTGTTTTATTTGTCTTATATATTCACTGTATTCCCTGCGCTTAGCATTATGGAGCATGTTGTTGCTATCTTAGTAGCGTGTTTTGTATGTAAATAATGAAGAAAATTATATTTGGAAAAAATCCCTCTTGTATCTGGCCAAAAATTAGCAAAAAAAACAAAAACAAACACAGAGGTACACATTCTCATTCACAGGGTGGGGTGTTACATGCATGAGGTGAAGAAAAAGCTTGAACCTAGCTTCCCTGTGAGATAGTTAAGGGTAAGAGAAAATAGTATTACAGAGCCTCTTTGAGACAGTACTTTAGTTGTATTGAAAGCATGTTTTCTAAACCTCATCAGGTTGCCAGTAAATGTACTACCCATTCCTTGTTTCCTAACATAGGGTCAGTTATTAAGAGTTAAAACATAACGTGAACAATCTTTATGAGAGTGCTGATTATTGTAAAGCAGCAACAGGGAATTCCTTTAAATAAGCATTTCTGACTTCATGATACAGTGCATTGCAAAAGTATTAACCTCCCTTGGCATTTTTCGTGTTTTGTTGCCTCACAACCTGCAATTAACATGGATTGTTTGAGGATTTGCATCATTTAATTTACACAACATGCCCACAACTTTGAAGATGTTTTTTTTTTTTTTTTATTGTGAAGCAAACAACAGATAGGACAAAATAACAGAAAAAGTCAATGTGCATAACTATTGACCCCCTTAAAGTCAATACTTTGTAGAGCCACCTTTTGCGGCAATCTCAGCTCGAAGTCGCTTTGGATAAGTCTCTATGAGCCTGCCACATCTTACCACTGCTATTTTTGCCCATTCCCCCTTGCAAAAATTGCTCCAGCTCCTTCAAGTTGGATGGTTTGTGCTTGTGAACAACAATCTTTAAGTCTGACCACAGATTTTCTACTGGATTGCGGTCTAGGTTTTGACTAGGCTATTCCATCATATTTACATGTTTTCCCTTAAACCACTCAAGTGTTGCTTTAGAAGTGTGTTTGGGGTCATTGACCTGCTGGAAGGTGAACCTCTGTCCTAGCCTCAAATCACGCACAGAGTGGTACAGGTTTTGCACAAGAATATCCCTATATTTAGCACCATCCATCATTCCCTCAACTCTGACCAGTTTCCCAGTCCCAGCTGCATAATGCTGCCACCACCATTTTTCACTGTGGGGATGGTGTTCTTTGGTTGATGTGATGTGTTGGGTTTGCGCCAGACATAGCATTTTCTTTGATGGCCGGAAAGTCCAATTTTAGTCTCATCAGACCAGAGCACCTTCCTCCATACATTTTGGGAGTCTACCACATGCCTTTTCGCAAACCCAAAACATGCCATTTTGTTTTTTGCTAAAAGTATTGGCTTTCTTCTGGCCACTCTGCCATAAAGCCCTACTATATGGAGCGTACGGCTTATTGATGTCCTATGTACAGATACTCCAGTCTCTGCTGTGGAACTTGGCAGCTCCTCCATGGTTACCTTAGGTCTCTGTGCTGCCTCTCTGATTAATACCCTCCTTGCCCGTTCCCTGAGTTTTGGTGGGTGGCCGTCTCTTGGCAGGTTTGCTGTTGTACCATGTTCTTTCCATTTGGTTATAATAGATTTGATGGTGCTCCAGGGGATCATCAAAGATTTGGATATTTTTTATAACCTAACCCTGACTTGTACTTCTCAACAACATTGTTCCTTACTTGTTTGGAGAGTTATTATTATTATATTTTTGAGATTTGTTTTTATTGTGTGTACATAGCCTCCACCAGTTTTTATAAAATCTGATGAGTTAGATAATTAACATTTTTCTTGAATTATCTGAAGGTTTTCTTTAGTCTCTTGTTATAGCTCTCTATTGGGCTCCCTCGTTAAGTGTGGAGGCTGGTTTATCTACCCCAATTTGTTGAAGGCAGTAGGCCTACAGTTGGATCATAGATGCAACACTTTGGATTTATGCATTATTACATTGACATTGCATATGCAATCCAATTTGCACTACTGAAGTTGGATATTTTATGGTTTCAGTTTTCTTTTGCAGGAAAGACTCACTTATAGGCTGAAATAATTGAGAGGAATTGCATCTCTGAATGTTATTTTAAATTTCCCTCTTTGTTTTCAGTTTGGTATTGTTGTAATCATGAAAGATTGGAAATGCAGACAATATAGAATGAAAAAAATACAAACATACAAAACAAAAGCATTTCAGCATCCTTCTGTAATTTAAATTGTAAATACACTGAAATGTGTGCACCATACACATTATTATACCAAGAAATGTAACTCTAGCATTACTTTCAAACCATTTTTCCTAACTACATTTTGTAGTGTATAATACATGTAAGAATGATTAACATTTCTGCTATATACTTAAGTGTTATTTTGCATACATTTGCATAATAGAACTGTACATGCCAGTATCATTTAACTTTAAATCTGACTATGCTTTTGTTATAGAATATAAAAAGATGATTACTTAGGATAATATTCATCAGTTTAGGAGCAAAATGGGATACATTTTTTTTTGTTCTGATGATAATGTTGCAGACGCTTTCTCTCACTATGTAACTTTATGGTAGTGTTTGTCTGCCAAGCACTATAAATGCAGCTCTTGTACCGCTCACACAGATGTAAATAAGCATGTCTTTTATTTGAACAAAAAGAAGGTAACTGATGGTAGGACTGGGGAGATGGTATACTAATTACAGGTTTGTAACAAAGATTCTATACAAATGCTAAAAGCGCCGGTTTCTCTGGAATGTAGTCAAAGATTGAAACCATACAAATGTATCTGTATCCGCAACAATATCTCGCCTAGATGTTAATATTTATTCCTTTTTCCTCTGTTGTGTGTTTGAATTAAACTCATATGTTCATGTTTTACATTTGAATATTTTTTTATTATTTTTAAGTTTTACAACATTATTGTATTGTTAGTATCTTTTTTAAATCTCCCAATTTCACAATATGAATTAAATTAAAGTTTCTTTTTGTTGATTATAGGTGGGTATTTTTGCAGGGCTATGAGGCAATTCACATAAAAGATCATATAGTGGTTTATAAGATCATTTAAATATTGGAAGCAAAATCAGGTATTGCTTTCATGCAAGTAAATGGAACAATATTCATTTTTGTCACATTAAATTGTAAACCCAGTTCTGAGTTCCAGTTCTGAGCAAAAGTACTTTTATGCCCGTATTATTCATTTAAATGATAGCTTAAGTCGTTCCAGTAGCATATAACTGATATGCTTGCTGTTATTCTATAAAAGTTAATTAGAAATAACGTATCCCACCTGACATGAAATACATGGATCCATTTAGTTTATTTATCTACAGCACAAATCTTGTTTAGAAAATTAGCATGTAATTCTATATACACAATTTAAGTATGTTTTTATAGCTGTGTTTGGTACTTTATTTGAATCATTTGCAGTTCTGTTCATGTCTATCTATGTGATGCAAAACTTACTAAGACAAAACTCCACTCATACATTTCAGTGTAAGTAGCAAGGTTCGCCAAAAGTCAATAAGCTCAGTCCCATGTCTATTTATTTTGGTTTTAA
This sequence comes from Discoglossus pictus, assembly GCA_027410445.1. Lineage (NCBI taxonomy): Eukaryota > Metazoa > Chordata > Amphibia > Anura > Alytidae > Discoglossus > Discoglossus pictus. The sequence continues at coordinate 414,260,388 of CM050164.1, read as the reverse complement.
ATGAACATCATTACAGTTAGTATGTTTTACTCATTGATGCAGGAGTGCCTGTTTGCACAATTGGAATGTGACCGTTACATCTACCAGTGATCACAGCAATATTTAGTAACATAAGAGAAAGTTCCAAGCGGCAGCAGGGAAGAAAGCAAAATAGAGCCAAACATTAAAAAATAACTGCAAATAAAAGTTGCAAAATATAAATGTTGTGTTTATTTTAAAAGCAATACAGAATAAAATCACCAAAGTGGTTCTTTAATCCTCCACAACATGGTTCCTTGGGTGTACATAATTTATTACTTATCTTCTTTACTCTTCTTGTTGTTGCCCATTATCCCCTCTGATCAACTACTTTTCTTATACTTACTCTGAGTCCTGCCTCTTCAAACTTCCCTCCCTAGGCCTGCTCCAACCTGATGATGACATGTGCTGAAACACATACTAAGGCCTCCATTCAATTGTCCGCAGTTGCCTTTATACCGGACGTAAGTCTGCAGGGTTGAAATTTGCAACAGTTAAAGATCTATTCAATTGAACAGGCCCTCATCCTAGCCAAAAGCCTAAACTGTAAACCATGCAATCGTAATTAGCATTTCAGAGCATGATTATGATCAATTAAGGCTGTAACTACCGATATAGAAGCAGCAAATAGTAAATGAGATTGTCATCATGACATCAGTAAAACATGTTTAAACATCAATGAATTCGCGTTTAGAAGTCCGATATGCGATCCGACTTGCAATCTGGCAATGTACAAAATAATAAAAATGACAATAGTATTCTAATCCATGTGGGTGGCCTGATACGTATTAACTCCTTGATTACAGAGATTGATATATACGGAAATAAAAATGTAAAATAATTATCTTTTCATTGCATATTTGCATAGTTTGCGGGTACAGTACTGTGAACAGGTGTTTTACCCCCTGGCGAGTCCTATCTAGTACTTGTAGGATTTTCTTCTACATTTGTCATTTACGGGTTTGAAGGCAAGTGCGTGTTTGAGGAATTGTAACAATTGAATAGCGATTTGCGATTGAACATTTACGGGCTTCAAAGATCAAAGGCTTAGATGGGCTAAACCCTAAAACCGTAAACCATGAACCTGCATGTAGCATTTCAGGGCATGATCAGATTCAATTAAGCAAGCCTGTAAGTAACAATTTAGAGAGAGCTAATAGTAGATGAGACTATCATCATGACGTCAGTAAAACATGGAGTTTAAACTACAATCAATCAGAAATGTCGAAATCAATAAAAATCGATAAATAAGCCGGTCTAGTCTATGTAGGTGGCCTGATATGTATTAACTCCTTGATTCCTGGAATATGTTCGGCCCACCATGATGAGACTGTAGAGAAATACTTTTGGGGAGTTGCTGTTTTTGAAATGCTGTGATAGAGTCCATATTAAACCATGCTTTCTGGAATACATAGGGAATTGTGTAATTTCTTTAAAAGGCATTTATTATTTTGGTATGCTAGAAATCATTTTGCTATGCTGAGCCTGTATTCCTGATATGCTATTGATCTTGATATAACTGCCGGTCAACGAGATGCCTATTCCTTCTGAGAAGATAGCCAGATGTAAGAGGGGGATTCCTGTAGCATAAAGGCAGGAAGTGTTGGAGTTGAATAGCTCTCCTATCTGGAATCTTGACAGTAATAGAAATATTTTATTATTGCAGATTTGCTTGAGACTGTTGTGCAATTAAATGCCTTTCATTGCTTTTCCAGTATTTTAAAGTACAGTAGTCTGTTTATATTTGCTTTTACAGTGCTATGAACAGGTCTTTAACCCATTTGCGAGTCCTATCTAGTACTCATAGAAATGTTTGATACATTTGCTATTTACAGGTTTAAAGGCAATTGAGGGCTTGTTGAATTGTTGCAATTGAATACGGATTTTGCGTTTTTAGCATTCGTAACAATTGAGGGCTTGAAACATCAAAGGAGGAGATAGGACAGAGTTACGTTTTTGACAACAGCAGTGATTTTGAGCCTGTAACTTGTAAATCAAGTGGTAGCTAGAAGAGTCCAATTGAATATCAGTAACTTTTACGGGCTACATTCCGGGGCTCCAGTAATTACAATTTGGCCAATTGAATGGGAGCCTACGTGTTGAAGAAGAGAAGTTATATGTAATATTCAACTGAAGTAAATTCCCCACCTAAAAAGGCAAAACCATTTTAATCCATTAGATTGTAAATTTGCAAGTTTTCAATCTTATAAGGTGCTTTAGGGAGAGCACTATGCACACTAGCTTCTAAACTCAAAGATAAGGCTCTCGACTCTTTGCACTGTGTCATAATTTTTTTTGCCTTGTACTTAACCCATGTACAGCATTACAGAATATGTTGATGCTTTACAAATAAAGATAATAACAATAATAGTAATAATAATAATAATATCAAAATATATAAACAGCATACTGCAAATAAGTGATGGGGAGTTGTCATGTTTGAGGTAACTAATACAGATACCCCTAATTCTAATTATATCATGTCATTTAATTAGTTTCCCTCCAACATATTAATCAGGTTCACTATGGCACTAATTAGTAAACTGTGCACTAATCAACATATAGTACCACAAAGTGAAATTAGAGCAGTGGTTCTCAACAGCCAAAATAGGTAATAGTCCATGACACCGTATCTGCTAGTCCTTAGGGATGAGGAGAGCCTAGAGTTCAGAAGGATCCTAATTGATGACTATATTTTATTGAACACAGTCAAGCACCATTCATGATACCTGGCCACACCTTCCTAAGTTCCTTGTGCTTTTAATCTAGTCTTTGCTTTGCCACCAGGTATTAAGGGAACTGCTTAAGGAATCTTATTCTAAATTCTTAGTTTTAATGCCACTCTTTTATATGTTTACACTTTATGGGACTTACTTCCTACACTTTCCTTCTCACCATGCAGTGGGACCACACATTAACCATGGTTACTTAACCCAATGCAGCCTAACATTGTAGTGCTTGTTCACTAAAACTATCTTCTGTGACTAAAAACCCTTGTGCGTGACAGAAGTATTTAATTATTTGAGCAAAAATTGCTGCTGCCCTGTATATAAAAGGTGTTATACAGGGTTAAACAAAGACAGGCATGTTGAAAAAAATTATTCAAATATTAGTAGGCTTTGGTCATTTACATTACTAGCGAATTGCAGTCTTATTATTTATAAAAGTAACTATTAATTACTATTACGTTATTCTTAGCTTAAAAGTCAAACAGATTTCCAATGAAATTAGAATACCTCAGAATAACCCTTTTAAATAAAACGTAAGCAAATTTAATGCAAAGAATTTCTAAAAATATACTTGATAATTTACTTGAAATGTTATTGTGGCTCTCTTTCTAAAATGTTAAAATTAGATAAACTTTGTACTAGATTTTCTAAAAAAATTATATTTTTTCCTCACCTTGTTCTTTTGTGGTAAGCTAGTTAGTAGCGTTGTATGCTAACTAGTGTCACTGTGTGCCTGGGGGGCTGGCCCTAGTTGAACTGAACAGTATCATAAGGTCTTTAGATTGTAAGCACTATGCACACCGGTTTCTAAGCTCCAAGACAGGGCCCTTCACTCTTTGCAATGTGTTAATAATATTGAATTTGTCTTTGCCTGGAACTTAACTCATGTATAGCACTACAGAATATGAGCCCGATTCAATTGCAAGCCTGCCACGTCTCTGATTACGATCCTATTCAATTGAACAAGGGCGCGAGTTACAGGCCGAAGCCTCAAGCCCTTAAATCCCTCCGCTGCAAACTGTTAAGGGGCCAAGATGTGATCGGCAGTTATGATACAATCGCGGTATAACATAGTGCGGCACAGGCCTCTCAGCCAATAGAAAGTGGTCTAGTCGCAGATGATTGACAGAGGGAGATTATAAAGTTGCCTTTTTTGTTTTGCTTTGTTTTAGGTACAATTCAGGTCCATGAAGGCATCTTCTGCATCTGCAATCATTGTGAAGGAAATGTATGAAGTGTAAGGTTTTCACAGTGCCTCTCAGTTAGACATTTCATCAATGACAGCCCCCTCAATGGTAACTCCCACAATCTTAAAGTTATTATATATAGCCAGATAACTAAGACATGATTGTTGTTAGCTTAAATGTAGACTAATAACACTATGTCTGTGGAGTTGCAAAGTCTCATAATGGCATGTTAATGACAGCCAGCATTAATATATGCTCTATTGAATCATGGGATCCTGACCTCAATATCAATCTGAGACCAAATCCTTGGATCTGATGTATGTAACATTGAATCTGGCAGCTGACCTTTGTGTCTTCTCTGTATTAATGGGAATTTTCCTCTATTGCTCATATCATTATTATCCTTTAACATGTGCTAACAGCTGTATTACTGATGGATGTGATATCAATGTTGATGAACAATATCATATGGAGAAGGTGATAGTACACCTTGACCACTGACGCTGGTCACAGCTAAGCATTTATTGTGAGATGACAAATCATTAATAATGGCCAATGAGTTGCCCAGAGCACTAGCTAACAGTAATGCTTGCAGATGGGAATCAGGTGAGTTGGTATATTGGTACAGTATTTAGCACTATACTGTACATGCATGTTGATTTTTTTTTTTATCCTCCTCTGCCTTTTTTTGTTGACCACTTTTTTTTAGATTTTTGTTTTTTCACCCTACTGTATGTGTGGACTGAGGCATAGGTTCACTCTTCGCTAACAATGCAAGCCAGAGTGCCATATTCACTGGGTATGTCACTGTGACCTCCTGAAGCAATGTATAACATCGTAATGAATTACTCTTGCTCCACTTTTACTCAATTAGCAGAAGAGACCTAAGTATGTATGTGAGATATACACATCCATCATTGAATTGCAATTAATTGAAAATTGCAACAGTTACAGATCGATTTAATTGAAGAAGCCCGAAAAGTACAGGGCGAAAGCTTAAACCGTAAACCCTGGTTTTGTTTGTAACACTTCTGGGTAGCCGATCACATGAAGGATGCCAAAGTTGTGCAAGCCCGTAATTACCGGTCTTGTCATAGCCAAATTAACAATAGGAACCAGAGAACGCTAAGCAACACTACAACTTTAAAAGCTAATGGAAACTCCCTGACTGTGCTGTAACTGAGAAAGTCAACACACAGGACATTGGTGGGATTGTGAGCTTTGGAGAGAGAGAGGGAGCAGTATTGTGAGTTATTTTGCTATTTTAACTACTAAGATAAATTAACACTTAAGTTACAACACACATAATTACTGATATCACATAATTCATACATTTAGATACAGAGATATACATAGTGTTAGGCAACAGCACATCTACAACTTCCATACCCTCACCTACCCCCCATACCCATAATAGAATAAACACAATAGACACATTCTTGTTTATTCTCACAGACATATAAACATATATGTTATATTTATTTATCCTTATATTTATTTTATATCCTGTAGTAGGATAGAGGAGGAGAGGGGAGGAGAGGAGAGGAAGATAATATCTGGGGTAGAGAGGAGGAATGGTAGAGGAATGGAGAGAGGGAGAGGAGGAGGCTTGTTAGGGAGGAGAGGTAGAGGTGTAGGATAGCAGGAGGGGAGGGATGTGTCCCCAGATGTAGGCACACAAAGAGTAGAGGCAGAGGGTCAGGGGCCTGATCCCAGGGAGGGATGTAGTGGGGAGAAGGGACCAGCCCCAGGGAGGCCAGGAACCCCAGGCACAGTTGGGAGGGCAAGAGGCTGTGGCAAAGTATAGGGCCCCCACTGTGGCATATGCGGATACAGACTCTGTAGGAGTGCATGTGCGTGTCATGTATTAGCCTAACCTGGACCATGTCTCATCTGCATGTTAACAACCATTGGTAAGAATATGTCACAGATTGGTCAGTCTCAAAAACTGCACAGCAGGCTCAGCAGAGCACATGTCCTAATGACATGCAGATGGCACACCGCACCAGCATTACATATATTGTTATGAGCCATGATTCACAATGCTCATGATGTAGGGCAATGGTTACCTGCGTAAGACAATCACCACAGCCAATTACAAGTCACCATGATGTTAGGGATATGGAAACACACAGCTATCAATTGTGTAGAGAATCCCAACTCAAAAACTATTGTTCTTTCATGTAAGTACCCAGGAAGACAAGCCCGCCCACAGAGACACAGGTGGTGGCTCCACTGGAGTAGGAACCACATCTACCCCTGGAAGTGGTGGTTGAGGAAGGTAAAAACATTCCAGAGGGCCTGGGTACATCACAGGAAGCTGGCCCATCAGCAGCAAGATGGCCACCCTTATCACCAGTGTAGGAATCAGCCACCCGTTCCCCCACACGCATCATGGGCACAATTTACTGTCTTTTCCCATGTCATCTCCACCTCAACCTCACATGTCATGGAGCCAGCTACAACCACCACCTACACAGATGCCGTGGTCCTGGACACAGCGATCAGCAGGCTCACCACTGCCACCTGCTCCAATAGCATGGAAGACTAAGTATGACACCACCACTTCTCCACTTCCAATATGTGCTCCGCCAACATGGATCTCCCCAAATTTGCCTATGCCACTGGCACCTCTGGCATCACCATCAACACCGGCACCTCTGGCATCACCTCAGCACATCGAAAGTCCCGGCATGTCCAGTGACAGATCTCACACCCCCACACAAGCCACTTGGAGGGATATCCTGCTCCGCCTTCAGAGGGAAAACGCAAGCAATACCACCCGGGGGATAGCGCAATACACCTCCAAATGCAGAATGAGCTTACTACTTCCTTCCTTGAGAGCAACAGATGGTTATTTGCTGAGATGAGGAGGCACAATGGAAGGATGGGAGGTATGAGCAAAAGTCAAATAGGGACAGACAGCGGATAATAGAATTGGCGGAACGCCAGCTCATATCTCTCCAGCCTTTGGTTCCACATCCTCCACCACCATTGCAACCAGATCCGGTAGCCTCCTCATCTCAAACCTTACCACCAATGCCAGCTGCTACCCAGCCATGCAAGGTGGAGGCACTCCTCATTCCAACACCTCCTAGAGGGAGGAGGCGTAAGGGCGCCCAGTGCAGAGAAAGAGGAAGTAGTTGGGAACATCCTCCTCCTCATCAACAATTCTGAATTAGTATAAATGTTGACATACTATTGCCTAGCTACAGAGTGTGTACACATATGGTTATGTTAAACATTTAACTGATTGATATTCAATGTTGATTGCAGTTGAGATGAGGTGTTGTAGTCAATCTTAATAGTGTTGTGATTGTTATCCTGACTCCATATCTCCTCACTAATGAACATGACTGGTGTTATTTTCAATTACAATGAATACAGTCCCGGCTGTAGAGTTGTGCAGTCCCATTAGGATCTGCTAATCCATACCAGTAGATATACATGCGTTATTGTTGCATGTCATCCCGTTAACATTCTGAAAGCAGATTCATGCGTGTGATTTAATTCACAATCAGTATGGATGATGGCATTTGTTTTACATCAGGATCAATGGGTATGTGTTTACGGGTAATGTGATCAGTGTAATCTATTTGGCTGTGGCACCACCTGTATACCAATGAGATGTGATATCATTGTGTCACAAGAATTCCATGTAGATAGTGATAGTACTCTTTGCTAACAGATTGTGGTCACATTGAAGCATTCCTTGTGAAATTACACATCCTCAATATATTTTGGGGACTCTGATTGTCCAGGACAGACTCAGTATGGTTATCACTGCTAGTAGATGACGTTCATGTTAATTGGTTTATTTTGTGTTCAGAGCATGAAACACTGTACTGTAATAACAGTTTTTTCTTGTTACTCAAACTCCTCTTTCTGTTCTCCAGATTCTGATCATCTATTTGGGATTATTCCTTAATACATGAAAAAACACTGTGTGTGGAATTGAATTTTATCACATTATTCATGATTTTTGGCACCTGTTTAATTGAGCAGATGATGACCAGAAGTAAGTGATATGAGCATTACTGGTAATACTTCTTTTAAATGGAGGGATTTCTGATTATCCTTTAATTCATCAGATTCCGGTTGCGGTGGTGTAGTAACCACATGTGTCCAAGGTAGGTGCTATGCATCATTATAATTCTAGACTATGGCCATTGGTGGAGCTAGAGAATGGATAGGCCCTGGTGCAAAAACTTGTAAAAAATTGGCCCCGGCCCAGTATCATCCCCATTCCACATCCATCCCCACACAGCACCCAACCCCTTTCAACACCCACCTCACATAACCCTCCCCTCTGTACTTTGCTGTCATTTAGCCCTTGCTCTGTCCTACCTCTTCCCAGACACGGATCCCCAGCATGCTGAACTACTCTACACTGCCACCTTCTAGGGGCTTCAGTAGAAATGCTCATACAGAAAAAATAAATGTAAAAAACTAAATTACACAGCACTGCTGCCCCCAGAAGAGGGCCCTTGTGCACTGCACCACCTGCACCACTGGTAGCTCTGCCCCTGACTATGACATTGCACCACCTGCACCACTTGTAGCTCTGCCTGACTAAAAAAATTACCCCTTTAGGTAGCCCTCTTTTCCTTAAAATGCCTCTTGCCCTTCCAGGATGCACCCACACCACACCAAGACATTAATGTACAGTCTTGTACATTTCTGAGTGTGCTCTGCGTATGAAATAAAACTTTGGTATACCGTCATCACTGTGTCCATGTGTTTTCAATGGTTTGTGTTTTTGGACATCCACATACATTACATCTGTGTCACATTCCTATATCAGTAAACTAATGAGCCCTAGTTACTATGCAATAGATTAATACATTTAATAAGACTAATATAATAATATAGGGTTAATACACATGAGAGGTCTAGTTTGTCATACTGTGGAGTATCAACATTCCCATAAAGGGCTGATATCACTTGATGTGATTTCACCAAATGATAATGGGTTTACATTTTGGCACATGGCCACCAGCATTGATGTGGGGCTTTCCAGGATGGGCTCAGCGGAGATAGTCCCTGATGGAGGTGAGTTGGCTGTTGCTCCACATGTCTCTGCACAGCCAAAAATGTTTGTTTGTGCCCCAGCCTGATGGGTTGGGGTATATTGGTGTGGTGTATGTTCTCCTGGTACTTGATATATACTATTTATTTTCCCAATCTAGATCTGATGAGTGAGATGTATATAAGAATATCTTTTTATTTTTAGGGTACACTTTAGAGCTTCCGTAAGTGAGAAAGGGATAATATGCTAGCAGTTTCATGTTTTTGTGTTGCAATTTAAACAATAGTGTGTCTTTAGTTGCTTTAGGCATCTTGAAGCAACACTTTGCATATTGGCATATGCATGACCATTCCAACATATTAGAAAATCAAATCTAATGCCTTCATTGCTTTCCCCATATTTTAAAGTCCAGTAGTATGCTTTCATTGTCTTTTGCAGTGTTAAGAACTAGTTTGTAAACCATTTGCGAGTCCTATTTGGAACCCATAATATTGGGCTACATTTGCCGTTTGCGGGTTTGACTGCAATTGCGTACTTGGGGAATTGTAGCAATTAGATACAAATTTGCAATTTTAGTGATTGAAACATTTGCGGGCTTGAAAGATCAAACAGAGTTACTATTTTGACAACCACAGGAATTTTCAGCCTGTAGCTCGCAAATAGATTGTGGGTAGCTAGAGGAGGGTAATTAAATATCAGTAACCTTTGCAGGCTACATTACAGGCTTTGGTAAATGTGAAAAAGGTACATTTTTACAATTTGTTAGGGCCCCAAAAAGAATCATGTCATAAAATAAACTAAATATCTTAAATTGAAAAGATAAAAAATAATAGATCAACATAGATCAATTCACATTTTAAGTTGAATTAAAGCTCATATTCAGACCAAAAGAGAGTTGTATATTTTTTTTATGTATTCCCCTTTATATATCTTATTTTTCTCATATGTACAGCATGTTACATTGGTACATTTTATAATAGTTGAAAACCAAAGGAATAAATAAGAAAATATTTGCAAGCTACAGTATAAGAATAAATCTGACATAAGTATTTCTTGACACAGTAAGTGAATCATCAAGAAATAGAATACATTTTTCAAGCTTAATACTTTTTGATCCTTTTAAACTATCAAAAGAGTTCTTTAAATAAGCAATAACAAAAATATATAGAATAAACGTAGTGCACTGAATACATTATTTACAAAAATCACTTAAATCTTGAAATAAACTATACAGCAGCACATGATTTGTGTAATGCTAACAGCTAAAAAGATATCCTAAACACGTTTCATAACAAATATTATTCCAATTAGCACTTATTTTTCTTGTTGCATCCTTGTGTTAAAGGAGCTGGAACCAAATACAGTGGTACCTTGGTTCAAGTCGTTATTCAGTTCCGGACGGCAGGATGTGAACATTTTAGTTTGAACTGATGGTCTTATTTTTTGATACAAAACCTTAAAACTAAACAAACGTAAATAAAGAACAATAATGAGATCAAATAACAAAATTAAAATGTAATTGTCCTGAGAGGACTTGAGGGCCCAGTGGGATGGTAGCCATGTAGAGCAGGAGAAATAGGAGAGAGGTCATTGCTTGTAACCTTGGTTCTTATAGGCATAGGCTACACTTTGGTTCTTAAAGGCACAGACAGGGCACATTGACTCTTACAAAGTGGGCACATTAGCTCTTACAGGCTGGCCACATTGGCTCTTACAGGCTGGGCAAATTAGCTCTTACAAACTGGGCACATTGACTCTTACAGGCTTGGCACATTGGCTCTTACAGGCTGGACTCATTAGGCTCTTAAAAAAAACAGACTGGGCACATTAGGATTTTATAGGCACAGGCTGGACACATTGCTACTTACTGAGGCCCTCATTCAATTGCAATTTTGCCAATTGAATAGGGGTCTAAATAAGCACATCACATTTATTTTTTAAAGAAGTTTTTAGTTATTAGGCATCTATCCAAAAGCAAGGTTTTCACTAACTAAAAACTTCTTTAAAAAATATATATTATGTGCTTATTTAGAGCCCTATTCAATTGGCAAAATCGCAATTGAATGAGGGCCTGAGACAGGAACGGGGTGTTGAGATTGTGTCATTCAGATTGTTGAATTAAGAGCAACTTATAAGGCCAGACGCATTGTGAACCAAGCAAGAGTGAACGGAATTCGACTAGAACCGGAGCGTACGCGTACCAAGTTACCACTGTATTCACAGATCAGAAAGATTTTGAGAAGGATCAGATGTGTATCATGGCTGCATCTTAAATTGCATCTATAAAAGATAGTTGAATGAGACCTTTACATGGCCCCCAATTTCCTTGTTCAATCACTTATTCTAACTAAGGTGTCCACTTTCCATGGGGCACTTCCTGTTACTTATGCAATTGGCCTCCAAGTTTGCTGGTCCAATTACTTGTGGGTCAGGTTTCCATGTAAGGATTCCTATATATTTATTCATGTGTCCATTTAAAGTTTATGGATTGTGTTAGACATAATAAAAGTATATTTCTAAAATATATAATTTTCTATTTACTAGACATCAGTGTATTAAAATAGCTGTTAGAGTAATTTTCTGGAAAAAAAAACATCATTATTCAATGTCTCTCCTTCAAAGTGACAAAGCATGTTTGCTAGAGATAATTATTTTTTTAAACCTGTATCAAAAATATCCACTCTTTAAAAAACACAAAATAATATATTAATGTATTATCACCCTCTGCGTCCATCACAATTCAAATGTATTAGGAAGTTACTAGGTCAATAATTTAGTAGCCTCTCCATGACCCTATGGATAGCAGCACCCCGGGTACATGTCTGAGTCACTGCCCCTCTCACTCCATCATGTACATGTTCATGGCTTCTGTGACCTCATTTATCCACCTCTTCATCTATGGTCCCACTACTTCTTGTGCATTTAATCTTTCCCAGCATCAGTTGTAGTCGGTTTGGGCAATTAATTTGGTGATATTATTAATATCAATAAAAAAATTACATATTTTATATATTTGCCAATTTCAACTATTTCCAAATTCTTACTACATGATATATTAAGAGCATTGGCCTCATGAAATAAACAGAACTATATTATGTGAGAATGTATTTATTATAAATGAATATAGATAATAATTCAGTATATTTTAATATAACAAGATGGTATAAACAATTGTAACAGATATATATCAAGGTTCTTCAATTATAAATCTATCTATAATCTATTTATAGTTCAAAAGAAAAAATGTTTGTCATTAGAATTAATTATCAGATTTATTAGATTGCCATAACACCTGATATTTGTGTTATTTATAAATTGAATTTGTAAATTATACGTCGACTTATCATTCACAAATTATTGTGGTTTATTGTATATAACAGATAAATATTCATATAGAAATCTATGTTATAGTAAATTAATAAAATATTTCCATGATTGTAATGAAAAAGAAGAAATATAATTAAGAGAAATATTACATTTATACAATACCCATTTCTTTTGTTTGACTCAGTCCATTGGAATTCTGGATCTTTTCTTATATTTCAGAAGTTCTTGGTAGGCATGTGTATAATTTTTTTTGTTAGGGAGCTGTGCAAGTTTCTTTGTAGAATGCATTTTGAGTTTTCTATGTGTTTGGAAATGACCCAAATAATAAGTGTTAGAGTATTCTTCTTAGGAAGTTCACCAAAGTGTTTGTATGTGTCTCTTTTCTTTCTCTGTTTTAGATTGTGGTTGTCAGATCATAGAGCTTCCTCTAATTATGCCAAAAAACGTAATTTGCTTATGAGGTATTCAAATTTGGCTATGTATTTGGCAATCAATCAGAAATCCTAATGATGTCACAAAATATTTAACTCTTAATAAGATATTTTCTTTTCTAGAGACATTAAATGTTAATGAATTTCTTGTAACACCAAAATGTGCTCTTGAACCTTCAAATTACAGCAAAAACGATAATTAAATTAGCTTAATAACCTTTGACCTTATCGGTCAGAAATAAAACTATAAACAAGATATGGTTAAAAGGTTAGTGATAATCAGTGTGAGTTATGTATACAAGAAATAATTTTTGTTCTGAAAAATAGACATGATGTATAGTTAAAACATTCTTACATATGGGAATTTGGGGAGCAATTAGATAAAATAAACCTTATCTCTCCAATTAGTGGAAGACTTTCTTAGGTAATGTCTGTTGCAGAACAAAGAAGCATTAGGAATTCTACTTCAGTGAGAAACTGAAAAACCCATCTTTACATAGATATTATCCAAAATGGAAATGCATGTATTTATATATATATATATATATATATATATATATATATATATATATATATATTTATAAATGTATACAAACATATAAAATATGAATATAATGGATTTAAACGGATGGTTATAATAGTGATATCATATTATATTATAATAACGCAATAGGATTGGTATTTATTCATAGAAAAGTCTTCTCTAGGATCATCCTTATGATCATACCATCTAGAGAACAGTTTGTCTTTAATTCCTGAAGTACTGATTTATTGAATCCTCTTTCAATCCAAGGGACTCTAAGTAGCTTTCTCCAACACCACAATTCAAAGGCAGTTCAAATTGAAATACATAGAAATATTAGTTACTAGCAACTTGCCCATCAAAAATTACGGCAATAAAATGTGTATGCTTTGAATACTGTTTTCCATTTAATATGAGTGTTTGACAGTTTTAACCATTTTATTATCTATAAAGAAGTACAACAATTATTTTAAATGTGTTCATTTTTTTAATATGCAACTTGTAGGTGACCAATTGGTAAACCAATTTTTTTTAACAATAATAACATTTTAATGTAAGAATAGATCAACGTTGTATGAATGAGTATTGTAAACATTACATAATGGTTTGTAACATGCAACTTGTAGATCAACAAGTGGTAAACTACATAGGCATTGAATCCAGAGGAAGGCAAACAGTAAAAAAAAACAATGAAACTTAGACATATGTTTCAAAGGGGGAGAAAATTAATTCCTTCCTGACCCCATTAACTGGCAATTGGATTACTATCTGGATTAATATTCTCCATTGAAGTATACATTTAAATTGTCCAACAAAAGCTCCTCTTAACATGAAATCTTAAACATATACAATAAAGCAAATTAGCAAATTTTTTGAAAAAAAATTGTAACTTTACAAACAGTAACTTAATGTAGTAACATTTAAACTTGAATTGTTATGAAATGCAACCAACGTGTTTTGTGGTGCTAATCATAAAGAAACTTGCATATGTTACAAGAAATTTGAATATGTTACTCTGTCTTTGTTGAATTTTTGTTGTTGTCTTTCTTGAAAATGGCACATAGAATTTCCTATGTGAAATAGTGGTCCTCTAAAAAGAGGCCGCCAGACATAAAAGTTAATCCACAGGGTATTACCACTGTTATCCACAAAGGCACATAGACTTTCCTAGTTGAAATAGTGGTTCTCTTAAAAGAGTCCCAGAGACATCTAAGTTTGTCCTGGAAGTAAAACCACTGCTCCCTATGTTTTTTGCCATTTTATAGAGTTTTCTTAGTGAAATAGTGGTCCTATAAAAATTCGTTCTCAAAACAAAACCACTGTTCTCTATATTTATTTATTTTTTTGTGATTTTTTCCATGAGGTGAAAGTTTATTTCTTATTTTTTTGACATCTCTTGTATTGTTATTGTTTTTGAAAATTTAAGTTATAGTACCTCATAGTAGACAATATCTTTTGTAAAAATGAGGACATCATGTAATAAATCACCCTGACTTTGGTTTTTTTTTCATTGTAAACTTTAATAGCCTCTGGATTCTTGCATCTTGAGAATGCAACATACAGTTTTCCATGTGTAAATACTGGTTCTTCTAAAACGATACCCACAGATTTGAAAGTTTGTCCTTGTGATTTATTTATGGTCATGGCAAATGCCATAATGATGGGAAATTGTCTTCTTTGAAGCTCAAAAGGGAGACTACTTTCACTTGGTGCTAAATCTATTCTTGGTATGAAAACTCTCTCTCAACCTTTATGGGTAATAGATAGAATTTCAGCATCTATGAAATTGTCCTTTAATTTTTGAACAATTAATCTGACCCATTACATAGTCCTTTTTTGGGGTTCATATTTCACAGTAACCTGATAATTGCACCTTTCTTTAGCTGCAAAATATGCAGTGGCATTCCAGAGGGAGTTAAGGAATTAATGAATTCAGTTGAAAAGTTTGTCTGACTTTCTTTGTCATCACCAAGTACAGAGTCAGCACTGTGATAATTTTTTTGTGGTGCATTTAATATTTTTTTTTTGAGAGACAATGCATCCTTATTTTTGCATGTTAGTATTACTTTGTTTGCAAGCTCTGCATAATCGTCAATATTTATTGTATTTTGGAATATAGCTGATATGAGATCCTGTTTGCAAACCATATGAGATGGAATTTCCATGGTATTATCGGGTAAATTGTGTAATTGCTCTATTTTTCCTTCTCCAATTTTGATGATCCACTCATTG
This sequence comes from Discoglossus pictus, assembly GCA_027410445.1. Lineage (NCBI taxonomy): Eukaryota > Metazoa > Chordata > Amphibia > Anura > Alytidae > Discoglossus > Discoglossus pictus. Next base: position 414,244,912 of record CM050164.1, on the reverse strand, counting down.
AATTAATTTTGTCCTTCTGATCTAAAATTTTGTTCTAATTTCAAGTGAGTAAAGAGTTTCCATAGTGTACTTCGTTCGATACATGTTTCTACGAGGTCTGTGCGATTTCCATGGACAACAACAGGTAATGTTTGCCTAAAATCTCCACCTAACATCACCTTTCCACCAAAAGGCAAATTATTGTCCATGACGTAACGCAACAAATGGTCAATACATTGTAGGGCATAGCATGACATCATTGTAGCTTCATTGATTATAATTAATTTACTTTTCTTTATTTTTTTTTGCTTGTAAAGATGTAATTTGAATATCCGACACTGATGTTTCCAGAATGGGAACTGGCAGTTTAAATCCACTATGCACTGTTCTTCCACCTTCTAACAAAAGTGCGGCAATTCCAGTAATTACAAATGGCAGTGCTATTTGACCTTGTGCTCGAACAAAACTCATCAATAAATTATACAGATACATTTTTTTCCCGATCTGCCAGGTCCATATAGATAGAAATAACACTCTTTGAGCATGTTATCATCTAGGAATTTTTTTATGGCATTAAATGCTTGCAATTGTAATGTATTTAAAGTTGCAAGTCTTTCTTGTGTTCTTTGGTTTTGAAGATGAGTCATAGTCTTCAAAGTTTATGTCATCTATGAGTCCTGGATCTAGCAGATTAAAACTTGCTCAGCTTAATCCATGAGAAAGAAAGACCTCTTGAATTTCAAGTAATGCTTTTAATTCTGCAATAGGCTAATTGTATCATTGCAAAAAGTCTTCAGACACATTTGTTTGAAATTTGTCCCACAAAGCAAATGCATTTGGAACATTTGAGAAGATGCAAATGAATGCAAATTGTTCCCTCATCTGCCATGGCATTTGACATAGTGCTGCTTCTTCTAGACATCTTTCCCATTCTGTATCATCAGCTAGGAAGTTTCTGTGTCACGCAGCTAAATGAAATGTTTCATAAACTATGTCATTAACAGTGCTCAACTGTTCAAAACTCTGTGCACCAGGAACATTTAGATGGAGTAAACGTAAGCAGAAACGCTCAAGGTCTCTTGGACTTACAGTGTAAATTCTTGGTATTATTTTATTTACACAGCTTTTTCATTTTCTCCATAATCCATTAAGGAAAACATAATGGTAGGGAATGTCAATATATAACAATTCCCTTGCCTCCAAGTCATTACAATTTAATTGAAACCATGCACTTAGTGTAGTTTGTTGATGCTCACTTTGTGCCAAAGCATTTCTTTCATTTTCAACATTGAAATAAACTAAGTGTCTTTGGGGCAAATGTACAGCTAATCAATATACTGCATGTGAGCGATCATGCATAAGAAGACGCCACATTGCATCTGGCGCACTTACATATTGAGCATCTACATGAGATGCAAGTTCATCATGTAATAATGCAGTTTGTTCAGGATTTTCTGCACTTTTGACCACTACAGTAGCTGCATCATAGACTTTGTAAATATATTTGTAGACATATTTAATGGATTTTATAGAAGTGCAAGCTTCCACATTAATGTGTGCATTATACTTCATAAGCAAACATGGATTGTATGTTACCACATACCTGTTATCTATCTTTTTTCCATGAATAATGGCACTTTTGACTTCTCTTCTTCTATATAATGGATAGTCATCACAATTAGTATACGTTTTGTTTCTATAATCTTTTGGAAATGCTTTAGTACATTTCTTATTTTCCAAACATGTTAACTGTGGATTATTATATCTCCACACGGTCCATGAATCATACAATGAGTTAAAATCTCATATAGTCAACTATGTTTTTCTGGATCTGTAAATTCAGCAATAATCACTGAATCCATTTTATCACCAGTATCCAATGTACGTATATTTTTCCTGAAGGATTACAAGAATATGTGCATGTGGAAGGTCTCTTTTTTTAAATTCTATGGTATAAACATAAGCCAGACATTTGCCAAATAACTGAGTTATAGTTATGTCACATATTAATTAAGAAAATTTGATTTTAAAGACTCTTGACACTAAATCTGGTTTATCTGAAGCCGTTTGTCCAATTAGCAGATTCTGTACAATTGCTGGCCATTGTGGATTACATGTAAATGCTATACGTACTAAAGACGAAAAATCGATATTCAATTACAAAAATTCAACAAACCCACAATTGCCTTCATACCCGTAAATTGCAATGTATCAAAAAATTATATGAGTACTAGATAGGACTACAATTGCAGGTTAATTGTAAACTCTGTGTTTTACTGATGTCATGATGCTGGTCTGATTTAATTTTGGCACTGTCTAAAGGGGAACTAGGGTTCCTTGGTGGTCCAGTGGCTAGGATGCATGTGCTTTCACCACAGTGTTGTGGGTTCAAATCCAGCCAGGGAACTAAGAATTCATACTGGTAAGTACTTGGATGGGAGACCACCTAGGAATACCAGGATCTGTCTGTATGCTGTGGCCCACTGGAGAAGGAACTGGCAACCCACTCCAGTATCTCTGCCATGAAAACCAAGTGGATCATCATGGTGTGTTGTCCATGAGGTCACAGAGGGTCAGACACAACTAAGCAAAACCATTTACAAAAGGTAACTTACGGCTTGCTTAATTATGGCCAGATCACATGATCATGCTCCTGAAATCCTACTCACAAGTTCATGGTTTGCTTGTGCAGGCTGTGAACCTGTAACAATTAAATACATCTAAATGTTTAGTAAAATTGTAACCCGCAACCAATATGTCAGGTTACAAGCAATTACAGGCTTGCAACTGAATGAGGCTCTATGGGCCTCATTCTATTATCGGCCAAAGCTGCGATTCCTTGCGGCCGTCTTACGGCCCCGTGTAGAGCTACCTTTACCTTGCAATTCAAATGGACGGCGCCGCAAGGATATCCCCCCTACGGCTGGCTGCATATCATGCAAACGGCCGCAAGGTCAGAACACTTTAAATGCAAATATAAATTCTAGATGGCACTGTAAAGCTCTGTAAATGATAGGCATCATAATGGGGGACATGAGGATTAACAACAACACCCTCTCAAGCTTGCACATCGCCCAAATCCGCTATTTCATTAACAGTTTATTTTCCGTCTCGCAGCCTGGGCGGGTCTGAGGTGCTCCAAGCCCTCTGGACTTTGTCCACGGATATTTGACATGAATTAAATTAAATATTATTTTCAGATTTGAGTGTAGGGGAATGTTGTGCTATGAATGCTAACCCCTCCAATCACTTTATCGTCTCATCAGAGTGCGGGATGGCTTTATTATGGCTTTATTATGTGATTAATTGTGTGCTTGCGGGACCTTTTTGGTGCAAGTAAGCTGCGGCTCGGTTTTAGCCTTGCCGAGAGGGTTCCCGTAGCAATTGAATAGCAACCGGGGCTTTCTTGTGGCCGGAACTCTTGCGGCCGTTTAAGATCAAAGGCTTTCCTGCTGCGCGTGCGGCCGCAAGGGATAACAGGGCGCCGGCCGCAAGCCTGCCGGAGCCCTCGGCCGGAAGGGAATAGAATAGGCAAATAGCTTGCGGCCGGTCCTTGCGGCCCCACATCTCCTACGGCCGATAATAGAATGAGGCCCTATGTATTTAGAGTAAATTGAGGACTTTCAACGGTAAAGGAAGGTGAGACTGTATTCAAGGAAAGGTTTGTAGGGTACAGGCAGATCTAGAAGATGGGTCAGTTGGGAGGTATTTTATGGGTCGGGAGCAAGATCAGTGTGAATTCTGATGAAGCATATACATTTCTTTTTTAGACGCATGGATCTCTTTCACAGGATAGAAATGTGTGTAAATAAACAGAAAGAGCAAATGTATGTTTATAAATGCTGAGCTCTTTGGTAAAAACATGCACTCTAAATTTAGGATCACAGAGTGCCATAATATCTCTGTGACACAATATATCTATCTATCTGTATCTATCTATCTAAAAAAAGGTTCTATTTCAAAAAATATTTTTGCATATTTTCATGAGATTTCAATCATGAAGAATGCCAATTCCCACAAGTGTCCATTTATCTCTTTAGCATACATTTTCAGTGCTGCTGATAGTGAATTTATCAGGGAAACTAGAACAATAAAAGGGCACGAGTTGCAAAAAATAGATATAATTAAGGGAGCACAACTGGTATAATTTAAAACTATAGGTAAAAACAGATACTTTCTCAATTAAACTTGAACGGAGGTTTGCATCTTCTTATCTGTCAAACAGCAATGTAATCCTCAAGTAAAAAAAGAAAACACATGGTGAAACATTTGTAGAAACCTTCTTTTGATAAATCAAAGGAATCTGTTTTCCATTAGTGGCAGAGCTAATGGTTGGAGGTCTGTAGTACAAAATAATTGGGGGGCTCCTGAGACTCAATTAATAGCCAGAAAATATATGTAGGTGGTCTGCTTTACCCATTGTAATGAGATCACCTTTCTATAAGAATAATTATAGAATGCAAACTAAATACTTATATCAGCTAATATACCAGATTCTCTTCTAGCACATAAAATACACAAACAGTTGAATATTTTATCCCATCATTAGAAATAAACAAGGAATTCTCACTAACCATCCAGATCATATTGACAAAATTATTTGCCCAATACTACAAAGACTTATATATAGCCCAAACGCTAATACAGAAAAAACATAAGATGACTAATCAAACTTTCTGTTCAAAAATTAAACCTACCAGGCCCAAATCCAACAACTTAAGAATCAATAAATAAGCCCATCACCCAACTCAAATTAAAACAAACTATTAAATATATTAATCCCCATATAGCACTGGAACCTGATGGATTTACAGGATTGTATTTAAAATATTTTCATAACTTCGGAATACCTTAATTCACAAATATGTTTAATGACATTAGGAAAAGGGCCCCTATCAAATAAGAAATGCTTACGGACAAAAACGTACTGACTCCAAAACATGGGAAAGATCTCAAAACTCTTGTCCCATATCATTGATTAACTGCAACCTCAAATAATTTACCAAGATTTTGGCAAATAGACTAGGTCCATTGTTATCAGCACTAGTCCACCCTGATCATGTTGGCTTCATACCTGAGAGAGGAGGTCCAGATAATACAAGAAAACTGTTCAACCTTATGGATGTTGCATTACAAACAGCATTTCCCATTGATGTTGCTCTCCCTTGATGCTGAAAAAGCATTTGACAGGATGGACTGGGAATTAATGAAGATTGTATTGAGCAGTTTGGGAATCAAGGTGATTTATTATAAAGCATTCTGGCACTGCATTCATCTCCCAAGACATCCATAGCCTTTCAGGGTTTTCAATCACCACTTTTAAGTACTGCAAGTGGTATTAGACAGAAATGCCTATTATTCCCAATTATTTTTGCATTCTGTTGATCTCCTTACAGAAATTATATGTTCCTCCCCGGACATAACTGTTAGTCAAAATGCGATAAATTACAAAATTAGCCTTTTCGCTGGTGAAACTTTTATGATAAATCACAAAGCCATTGACTAGCTTACCCAATTTATTTGGCATCCAATATCAGTTTAGCTATATTTCTGATTCTAAAATAAATACCAGTATTAAGTATTAAATATTTCTCTTCCTAAACATATGGCAAAATTGATAGAACTTAATTAATCAATTTATTGAGCCTCAAAACATATTAATCCCCAAAACTACAAACCACATTTATAATATAAACTTTCCAACACTAATCAAATAACTACAGCAAGATTTCTGTCACTACCCAATTCAGTACTATATGCTAGCTTGGGAACAGGAATTACTGAACATCAATGTAATACAATTATTCAGAATACAGCCCAAAACAACTCTAAAGATACAATTGCAAGAGAATATATATAAGACTTTAATGATTTGGGTGCCTGACACTAGCCACATATATCCTTCACATTAAACTCTTTGTTATAGATGTTATAACTAAAAAGGCACCGTGAGACATATGCTGTGGGATTGTCCCCTTGTTATCCATATTTGGGATGAATTACAGTAGCTTATTCCAAAACTATTGATTTCTTTTTTAGCAAAAAACCTGAGGAAGCCATACTTGAACTGCCTACTCCAGGTCTGGCTAGAAGCCTGGAAACGTTCTACCACTTTTTTACAAATCAAAAGCAAGATCTTGTATATTCATCTGATGACCATGGTGTCAGCATATATTGATGATATTTATTGTACTAGAGCAGACTGTTGGTCACTTTGAATATTACCAATGTAACAAGAGTGTAACGTATCTTAAAGGCTTTAGCGATATATTTGTACCTTTACTAATGAGTGTACCTGCACATTTATATAACTCCCGCTTCTTTTTTCCATTTACTCCCTGTTACCCTCCCTGATTCCCAACTAACTTAAAAAAGGGAAATATAGGATATCATTTATTGTGTAAATAAGATGTAGTTTAATACAACTTTGGTATAATGAATGTGTTATGAAAAAGCTTTTGTAATTATTATTTTGTTCCTTTTATTTAATACATGTTAACAGCATATAATATTTTATTTATTGATAATAGTTATTCACTCTTCTCCTCATGTAACCAAATAAAATATACTTAAAAAAATGATCAGCCCCTCTCCCATAATAAGTAATAAGATCTTCTACTGTAGCAGTGGGCACCGATCCTTTGCATTTGCTACACCATTGCTTTCAATGTATCTTATAGAATAAATTCCAGTGACTATAAAATAACTTTTAAAGAGTATTTAGCAGTATAATTTTAAATAGTTATAATAACAAAAATAACCATAGCAAAGCACTATTAAAGTAACAGAATGTGCAGCTCAAATCAGTAATCCAGACTGTCCAATATCTCAGTGCTATAATATTTGCTCAATTTAATTGCCTTTCCGAGCATTCGTTTTATTAAGTTCTTACCAATGTGCTGTGATTATAAATGCCCATCGGATAACAGTATAGGCAAGTCGTAAAAATGATATTCCTTAACTATTTTATTTTATGCAGCAGAAGGGAATTTAATGAGGAGAGCAGATGTAAAGTAGGCTAGTACCAATTCCCTTCCATGTTATTGCAGCTTCTTCCATGAAATTGCTTATCTCTAAATTGGAACTTGTGATAAAGAGCTTGCTGTATAGAAGAATAATAACAGGGTCAGGTGAAGTGACCTCCCCATGTTTCTTGTGCTGTTCTGTAGAATGAATTACTGCCTAACCTTGCTAGCCTCTGTGCATAAGCATATGATTTTCATTTCAGGTGCCTGGTAGTAACTGCCATGAAATTAGATAAGGGTCATTTTCAACTCAGGAACTAAGCCAACTTTCTATAACTAACAACAAGATCACAAAGAAATTACACAAAGAAATTACAATCTCATTCACAATCTGGGAATGTTCACACCTGTAATTTGCCTTATAGAGGCAAACTCTTCTTACTGCAAAATATGTATATGAACATACATTAAGAAGAAATAATCATGAGATCATGTGTTCCACATGTATCAAATATGTTCCTATATTTTTTTTATATTATACTGATATATTTATATTAAGCTGATATATGTGTAGATATTGTATTTTCTGTTGCAAAAAAGACTGCACTTCTCCCATGTCAAATAAATATATCAATTGAATGATATGTAAGGTTTATATTTCATTTAAACATCAAATTTGGTGAGTGCCATCAATTAGCATTACAGTTGTGGTAAACCCTGTCAGATTTATATTGAAAATGTATGTCTTTAGAGAACATTAACAGACAAGCTGTTTTATTTGGCCTTTCATATATTTGTCTTTCAAAACAATAAAAAATGTAGAAATAAGACTTACAAGTACCTTGCATAAGTATTCACTTCAATGTTACAACATGGAATTAAGATCTGATTGGGATTTTTACCATTTAATTTACACAACATACATAACACTTTGAAGGCCCATAATATTTTAATTGTGACACAAAAGTTAATTAACCAATATCATTATATTAATTGTGACATTAAAAGAGGTGGATGTTAAATGTTTTATATTTTATATATATATATATTAATATATATATATATATATTTTAGTAATCGTGATTTTTATTTTTAACCATGCCTTAATAAAATGAAGTTAATGTTTATATTTTTCCTTTTGCTTGTAATTTAATTATTTTCAAGTGGAGTATATTGCTATAAAAAAGGTGTCTGTTCTTTGTTGTTTTTCTATTACGTTTATTCACATCTATATAGCAATTAACTTATAGATCATCAGTATTATTGTGTGATATTCTTCAAATTTAGATATATGCTGAACTCACCAAAACAGGTAAGTTATGGGTTAGAAAAAATAAATAACTTTAATGGGATATATTGTATCCGGAAATAACGCCGCTTAAAAAATATAACATTTAGTGCACTATATAGAATAAATCAATTAATATAAGTATGAATCAATATTATCACCAATATGAAGCTCTAATTATCGAAAATATCCTAAATAAAGGGTTAAATGTCTGTAGCTATTGTGGACAAAAATAATTAATTAATTCATTTTAAATAATCCTCATATATCAGAATAAACAGATGCTCCTAAAAAAAACCGGGATATACTGATAATCATAGGATTGATCTATATAAAAAGCACTATTCAAAAACTTTTAAAAATAAAATATGGAGTGAAACAGAGATCCTAAATAAACTGGAGGCTCATATATAAATATCTATATATTATCAAATATAAATATCTATATATTATCAAAGACACTTGGGACAGAAAAACAACAACAATGGATGATACCAAAAGCTGCAGATAACATATAACAGTATAGTGTATTGGCAACTCATTGCCACACTTTATATACTTGCTGTTCAATTGCTATGCTTTATGTGTATCAGTATAGCTTGTCCCATCAATTGGCTGTGTCAGGTATATCCTCCTGTGGTCTCTGTCCTCTGTCACTGCATATATCAACGCCAACGAGCCGTTTCGTCCATCCTTGTGTACTTTCTCTAAGGCTATGCTGTATGCTGGCCTCTCTGGCTTATAAAGCAAGTTTACTTCCGGGTTCTATGATGTATATTGCGTAATTGCGTCACTCCGTTGGCGTAACAGCGTCATTGCGCTATTATACAACTGAATAGCTTTATTCAAACTAACGGTGGACATATTCAAAGGAAATCTAACTTTATTGGGTCCCGATATTGACAGAAACTAACAGAAACTAACTTCCTGGTATTTGATATAGATTGTAGATTCAGCAGTGTTGAATATTAAATACTTAGGACCAAAATCTAAATGAAATCACTTAGATGCTATCTATTATCCTGTAGATTGAATCACAAAACTTAAAAAGTGTTGTGAACAAAAAAAAAATTATATATATATATATATATATATATATATATATATATATATATATATAACACCTATTATAGATGAAACTGTGATAATTAGAATGAAATGACTATCATTGTAAAATAAACAAGTCTAGATAAACTTTTACAAATCATCAACGCCTATGTTATAGATGAATAATGTGACACTAAAGCTTTCTATTGTATAATTCTATAAATAAAGCTCCAAATAAAACGTATTTCTAATTATATACATCTGATAGTAAAAATAAAATGTGAAATACATGTGACTTGTGTAGTGTGAGTACTGTAAAAAGTGCTCTGATGAATGTCTATATTAAAGTGAAATCTAAGACAATAAAGATAATGGGCCTCATTCTATTATCGGCCGTAAATCGGCCGTAAGGCTGCGATTCCTTGCGAGGGTTCAGTTAACTCGCGATTCTATTATACGGCCCCGCAAGGATCTCCTTTTACGGCCGGCCGCATATCTTGGAACCGGCCGTAATCTGTGAAATATAAAAACGCAAAAATAAATTCAAGCCTGCACTGTACAGCTCTGTAAATGCTAGGGATCATATTGGGGGACATGAGGATTAAAAGAAACCCACTCTCAAGCTTGCACATCTGCCCAAACCCGAGTTCAAATTAACTGTTTATTTGCCGGCTGCGGCGTGGGCGTGTCTGAGGTGCTCCAAGCACTCTGGACTTTTTACATGGATATTTTACGGATATTAAAAATTAAATATTTTACGGATTTGAGTACAGGATAATTATGTGCTATTTTTTCTAACACCTAAAATCCCTTTATAGTCTTCTCAAAGTGCAGGATGGCTTTATTTGAGCTATTTTATGTGCTTAATTGGTGCTAGCGAGACCTTTTTCCTGCAAGTAACTGCGGCTCGTTTTTAGCCTTGCAGAGAGGTTTCCCGGAGCAATTGAATTGCAAATCTCTTGCGGCCGTTTTAGATCAAAGGCTTTCCTCCGGCGCGATCGGCCGCAAGAGATAGCAAGGCACCGGCCGCAAGCCTGCCGGAATCCCCGGCCGTAAGGGAATAGAATAGCCGAATAGCTTGCGGCCGGTCCTTGCGGCCCCGCAACGGCTGCGGCCGATAATAGAATGAGGCCCAATGTGTCTTTTCAAAGTGGAATATATATTTGTAGAAACAAACACTAGGATTTATATGATATCCTTGCTACAAAAAAAAATTATCCATAAAAGAATATATAAATTCTTACTGTTCTGTAGGTATTCCAGATTTTAATGTGACAGGATGCTGACTTGACCAATGCAGCAAATCATTTGAGGCTGTGGATTTCCGAAATACAGATGTATGGATATTCCCTTTGTGATCTTTTGTCAAGACCAAATCTAAAAATTCCACTTTTTGATTATCAAATGAATATTCATTAGATAATCAAAAAGTGGGATTTTTAATTCATACGTATATTAATTGATTTATTCAATATAGTGCACTAATTTTATATTTTGTAAGCAGCATTATTTCTGGATACAATATATCCCATTAAAGTTATTTATTTTTTCAGGCCATAGTGGTGTTAAGCACCAAGGATATTATAGATATAGATCATATCCTTTTCCCCCCTTTTTTTCTATTTAAGTTATGGGTTAACTAGTCAATGTAGTTCTGAGTCCAGTGAAAATGTACTATCAATCACTTTGTTCACTGCTTCCTCTACTATCTGTTATTAGTCATGTCACAGCCAGTAGACAGGATACACTTTGCATGTAAAAACAGAGGCTTAAAATGTAAGATTAGTATTTGTAATCTGTTATTACCGTAATTAAAAAAAGACAATTTTAACATATAATTGTGTGCTCTTTCCCACCATGAAGAGCACTTACAGTGAGGTAAGTGGCCCTGTGGCCCTTTAAAGAGCATTAAAAACTGTTTTACATTATACTAGCCATATTTCAACAGTAAATTATCCCTGAAACATTTAGCTGTGGACCTTAACGAAGAGGTAGCTTGTGTGCTACAGAAGAGGATAGTAGAAAGGCTGGGGGAGTTTTTAAACTAGTAGGAGGGTGAAAGCACTATATGGAAGTAATAGGGTAAAAAGTGTAGAGGGGAAAGGGATGAATTAACTATTCATTGGGGAGAAGAATTGGGAGGGTTAGTATAGTCAATAGGGAGGTATTACTAAGTAACTCAGATCCAGTGGCAAGCCCTTCAAAACTGTAGAGTCATAGCAACATAAATTGTATGCTTGCTAATGAAAGAAGCTTCCCTGGAAAAATAGGTGACTTAGAATTATTATGATTATCCAACGATCCTATAGAATCATACATGTATATACCTATACAAATCTGTTAAGGGGCATATCTAATCTATTTCCATTCCAGATATATTGAGCCCATACATTATATGATTTACCATGGAATATGATACTATATGATTTAGCACCGTGGAAAAAATAGGTTTGCTAGTACTATTGAGGGATACATATAATAAGCATGAGACTTTGGTTGGTTACTCTGTATTTAGGCACAAATGTGTGTGTGGGTATATAGGTATATACATGTACGATTCTATAGGATCGCCGGAAAATCATATAGTGTATGGGCAAAATATGTCTGAAATGGAAACTTATATGCCTTAACAGATTTCTCCATTACATACAGTACTCTAATTTCCTAGACTATTTACAAAGCATTTTTTAGAGCAATACAACAACATTGTTTATATATCAAGATTAATGGTGTAATAAGATATATAGAGGTGTTGATGAATGCATAGAAATGCTGTTAAGTATAATGATCTGGATACGCATAATGAGATTATGCAATTATGTATATGGATGTAAAAATTATAGAAAAGTGTTAATTAATGTATGTATAGCAATGCTGTTAAGTATAATAATGTTGCTACGCATTATGCAATGTCCATTTTTGGATTAAATGTGAATATACATATGGATTTTATGTGTTTTTTAAATCACTGAAGAAGCTGCAGAATCAGGGCCGAAAAGCGTTTGTGTCATATTTTCTTACTATTATTACTACGTATTTCCTTATTTTGTATAAATATAATGTAATTCTGATGAAACTATTTTTTATAGTACAAATTTTATTGTCTGATAAAAGATACTTTTTTAAGCCCAATATATTGTCAGTGAACCATTACCATTTACTTGTGGCTGGTCTACGACCTTTGAGTCTCCATTTATACATTAATTTATATAAATTGGTTTATACATATATATCAACCAACTGATAGTCCCTGTAGAGAAGGGAGCAATAGAAAGTGGAAACACGGTGGCAGAGGAACCCCAGGCTGACTTGACACTTCATCCATTCTACGGATGTGCTATTAATACCTCATCACCTTGAGGTTGACTAAGGTGAGAGCATATCAGTGTGGTTTGTTTATACTTAAGACCTTTATCATCTACACTAGGTGGGCCTATATTTTTTCTCCCCCACCGCTCTTGAGATTAAGACTAGCCCTTCTTCTAAATATAATAATGGGATGGAAGCTATAGGAACATTGCAATGTGAAACAGGCCGATTCTCTGTGACTCTATGGACAGCAGCACGCCAGGTACATCTCTCAGCCACTACCCCTCTGAGCTCCAGTATTAATTTATTGGATCTTCTTGCAGTCCAAGGGACCAACACCACAATCCAAACATATCAATTCTACAGCGCTCTTTTACCCTCATTAATAAGTCATTTGGTTCCTTCTCACGTTCAGCCATCAAAGTAGTATTATCTGCCTATCTGAGGTTGATATTTCTTACAGCAATATTGATACTGGCATTCAGTCCGGCCTTACGCATGATGTACTCTGCATGTAAGTTGAATAAATAAGGTGACAATATACAACCTTGTTGCATTCCTTTTCCAATCTGCAAACCATTCTGTTGTCCCATGTTCGGTTCTGACTATGACTTCTTATGACACATATATATTATTCAGGAGGATGAGATGATCTGGTACTCCCATTTTTTTAAGAACATGCCACATTTTGTTGTGATCCGCACAGTCAAAGGCTTTAGAATAGTCTATGAAGTCTAAGTAAATGCTTTTCTGGAACTCTCTTGCTTTCTCTATTACCCATCGGACATTAGCAATTTGATGTCTTGTGCCTCTTCCTCTGCGGAACCCGGCTTGCACGTCTGGTAGTTCCTGGTCCATATATTGTTGGAGTCCAGCTTGTAGAATCTTAAGTATTCCCTTGCTGGCATGTAAAAATAGTGCAATTGTTCAATAATTAGAGCACTCTTAGGCATTGGCTTTTTCTGGATTGGGACGTAGACTGACCTTTTCCAGTGTACTGGCCATTGCTGAGTTTCCTAAATTTGTGGTCATAAGGCAAGCAACACTTTCACAGCATCATCTTGTAGCATTTTGCATTGGGATTTAATCTCTTGTAGCCTTATTATCAGCAAGACATTCTCTTCAAGATGCCTGGCTCCGGCTCATTGGACGAACTATTGAGGTCATCACTGCTGTTAAGATCCTTCCTGTATAGATTTTCAGTGTATCCCTGCCACCTCTTCTTTATATGATCTTCTTCTGTTAAGTCCCTACCATTTTTGTCTTTTATCATGCCCACTTTGGCATGAAAGGTGCTTTTGTAATCTTCAATTTTCATAAAGAGATCTCTTGATTTACCATTCTGTTATCTTCTTCGATCTTTTTACATCGCTCATTTAAAATGTCTCCTCTTGTCTTCTTGCTATCCTCTGTAATTCTGCATTCAGCTGGACAAATATTTTCCTATATCCACAACCTTTTGCTTTCCTACTTTCCTGGCTACTTTCAAAGCCTCATCAAATAGCCAATTACCTTTCTTTCCTTTAGGGATATTCTTTGTTGCTGTTCCTGGATAATGTTACAAACTTCGGTCCAAAGTTCTTCAGCTATTCTCTCTTTCATATCTAGCTTCTTTTTATTTATTCTTTACCTTCACTGCATATTCAAAAGGGATATTATTTATTTTGTCTGACGATTTTCCATCTGTTCTTCAGTTGAATTTAGAATGTTGCAAAAAGAAGCTCATGGTTTGAGCTGCAGTCAGCTCCAATTCTTGTTTTTGCTGACTGTATAGAGCTCCTCCATCTTTTGCTGCAAAGTATATAGTCAATCTGATTTCTATGTTGTCCGTCTGGTGATGTCCATCTGTAGAGTCATCTCTGAGGCTGTTGGAAGAGGGTGTTTGCTATGACCAGATAATTATTTTGATAGAATTTTACTAATCTCTGACCTGCTTAATTTTGTACTCCATGGCCAAACTTGCCATGTTATTCCAGGTACCTTTTGGTTCCCCACTTTATCATTACAATCTTCTATGATGATAGTAACATATTTTTTGGTGTTATATCTATGATGTGTTGAATATCTTTGCAGAACTAGACATTTGCAACCTCTTCAGCAACCATGGTTGGAGCATAGACTTGGATCACTGTGATGTTAAATGGCTTGCCTTGAATTCAAATTGAAACCATTCTGTGATTTATTGGGTTGTAACTGAGCACTGCTTTGGCCACTCTTTGATTGACTATGAGGGCTACTCCACTTCTTCTTCAGGATACTTGACCACAGTAGAAGATCTGGTGGTTCTCTGATGTGAAATTTCCCATTTCAGTCCATTTAAGTTCACTAATTGCCAGGATATCAGCATTTAACCTTGTTATGTCATTCTTGAGCACATCTAGTTTGCCTTGGTTCTAACATTCCAGGTTCCTATGCTGAATTGTTTTTTTGGCAGTAGCGGACTTTCCTTTTCCCTCCAGACACATCCGCAGCTGGGTGTCCTTTAGGTTTCATTAGATCTGGTACTAAATGTACTTGCCCTCTACTCTTCCTCAGTAATGTGGTAGGCACCTTCTGACCTGAGTTGCTCATCTTCTGGTATCGTATTGTTATGTCTCTGGTTGTGTCTGTCCATAAAGTTATCTTATCAACATTACTGGAGTGGGTTTCAGTTTCCTTTTCCTGTGGACTGAGATATGTCTGACCTCTCTGCCATACCTGCCCATCTTGGGTGATCCTACATGGTAGAGCTCAGAGCTTCATTGAAGTACACAAGCGCTTTCACTACAACATGGTAGCTGTCCAGAAGGAGCTTAGAATGCTAGGTCCTTCAAATATGATTTGAGGCTTGATTTCTCAAGTCATACCCAATGAAGGGGTTAATACTGCTATCGCCATGAATCAAGGGATACCCGGGATACCCTCAGATACCTGCTATCCACTATGAACCCAAGATGCCCCAGAATTTTCCCTGCATACGCTACCTAATATAAGCCAGGGGATCCCATGAGATGTACCCTTTCTACAAGATATTAGCCCATTGATCTCATGGGATTCCCCCTTCCTCCTGCTAGCCCCTATGATCCTTGGGATCCCCCATTAAAAGTATAACCTTGGGGTTTACAGACCTTTATGGTATATTAAAGTATAACCATGGGGTCCCCCAAGGCACTTAACATTAACCCCTCTACCATGGGGTTATCAACGGACCCTCATTTTATAATTAACTATAATTATGGGGTTCTCATGGACCCCCATTGTATATTTACTAAAACTATGGTGCTCCTCATTGACCCCCATGGCATCAAACATTAACAACTATACCATGGGGTTCTCAATGGTGCCCCTTGGTGTAGTTGTTAATGTTTGATGCCACAACTATTAAAACCTGTGAAAATGGGGCTTCTTAAGGACCACCATGGAACTCTTCCTACCACCACAGGGGTCCATATTGGACTCCCATGTAACCTAACTACATCCATGGGGGTCCATAAGGATCCCTCATAGACCCTAATGTTAAATAGTACAGAAAAAAAAATAAACCTATATGGGGCTATCTTATGACTCAAGGATGTGAGGGGCCACACGCACCTTAATTTCCTTTCTCTAGGCTGTGCCTTTTGCGTTCAATATCTCAGAGCCCAGCAATCGTTTCAGATCTCCGCATCAATTCTGAAGAGGCGAGCACCATCAGACCCCTTTTCTTAGGATCTAAGAAGCATACAACATGTACCCTTGATTAGTACAAACAGACTGACTTCATTTTTCATTCACATACATTTTACAGATCACAAAACACCACCCCCAGGTCTATAGTCAAACCCCCATCTTTAGTTGCTAGCTCTCCTTTTACAGAGGGCCATAAACTAACCTCCCCCTTTATGGAGACTGAGGCCAGGCCAAGGAGAATGCACACCTGGCCGACTCTGTGCACCATATAAATTCTTGTAAAAAACGTAACCCTTTGTGCCAAACATGACTGTTGTTGCTTTATATAATATTAGCACATCATAGGGCCTGCTTCCAGCACAACTACACCATTTAAACTATTACAATGACCAGAAACCACGTTATCACATATAATAGTTGTCAAACTACGAAACGTTGTGACACTTTGCTAGCTCGCTTTGCGAACTCTCAAGAGAAGCCGCATTTCCTGAAGGTGGAGGCTTTACAGCCCCTCACAACACAACCCCGCACAATGGTTAACTCGCAGCACTTTGTCCTACGGCGCCTCAAAACACCATACAAAACTCCACCAAACAAACCTTAACTCGCAGCAATTTACTCCTATGGCGCCTCAAACCACCCAACTAAACTCCTAGACACAAACCTTAACTTGCAGCACTTATTCCTACGGCGCACAAAACACCCCACAAAAATCACAGCACTTAGGCGATCAAACACGCAGGACTTAGCCTACAAACACGCAAGCAGATGAGGAACGCGGGACTTAGAAAAAAAAATAGGAGTCGCAAAAATACGAACTTAAGGGCTGAGCCGCAAAAAGCAAAAACCACTAAAAAACAATAAATACACAAAAAAAAATACAAAAACATCACACATAGCACGGGGGAGATGCCAGGACATCTGGGAGTGAGGTGGAATGTGAATTAAGGTCGAATTTGCCGAGTTTAGCCACTCAAAAATCGACCAAGCAAGAAAAACATGGTGGATTAAAAAAATGAAAACGAGGCTATACGACCCTGAAGCGCGCAAAAGACTGCCAGACACGTAGGATTTTGACAGGCACATACAAGGTACCTAAAAACACTGTTAGAAAACAAAATTCTCCTGAGGCGCGTAACACATACAATATCGCCTCCATTTTACAACACTAATTTGCTAATCTACACATTACGCATCTCAAATGGCAGATTTCCCGCCTAAACTAACGGTTCTGGCTTGCGCACACAGCCTATATATAGGGCACACTTGCCACAGTGCTGACCCTTTCTCCTCAGGTGATGACAGTCTGACTGGACATTTTCACTTAAATATTTAAATACTTTTATTATATTAGGACACTTTTTCTTCGGCATATATTGATGATTAGGATTTACGTTTGCCATGTATGCCAAATAAAGAGGATACTTTAAATAATTCATAAATTCATTAAAAAAACAGATCCATCATCTTTGCACCTCCCTAAAGACACAGAGTAATGTCTGCAGGACTTCAGTTGATATCACATATAATTGAAAGGTATAATTAATGATGACATTCTTTATAAAAATAGGATTAACATCCTTATTAAATTGTGATTTGGCCATTTGAATAGGGCTCTATATAAGCGCACAGCATATGTTTTTACAGACGTTTTTAAGACATTGCTTATGGATAGAAGTTCACTAACTAAAAGCTTTTGTAAAAAAATATACTGTGTGCTTATATAGAGCCCTATCCAATTGTTTAAATTGCAATTTAATAAGGCTGTAAGTATTTTTTTATCAACATTAATGACAGTTTGTGATACATTAATTTATGTAATTCATTTTAATAATTAATCAATAATTAAAAACAAAAAAAAATCAGCAATACATATATGCTTAGCCATTTATGTTTACATGAATGAGAATTACACCTCAGAACTTTATTTATTGATTAATTAATTTAATAAAAAAATAGTTTTTTCATGCCAATCTACAGTTTGCTTATAGCTCTTTTGGTTTGCCCTTCTTTAGGAAGACATGATTACCTGTTTATGGTTTTTGCAGTCATGACACTATCAGATTATTTAATTAATAGATATTAATTTATTTATTACTTCATAATTCAGTATAAAATAACAGGTACCTCCGTTGATGGACGCGTCCTAGCTTGCACAGAGGACTACAAGCACCACAGACTCCACAACCGCCGTAGCTTAACTGGAGCCTGTATGAATCTCCAGCATCCAGGATCGTGTGGGGAAGACCTCTCCTCCAAGGAGAGTACATCAGGAACAAGGGTTCAGTAGTTTAAAGCTCAAGGGAGTATGCAAAGCATAGCAATCCCCAGTGTGATATAGAAATCCCCTCCAAGAACGAGACAAGGCTACGTTTTGAAGGGTCAAGTAGAACTCTCTTGCTGGCACACCCAGCCTGGTTTTTATTACAGTCAGGTAAACAGAACACACCCAGGGGAAGGTATAAACAACCAATAACACAATAGTAACGCCCACAGTTTCCCTCCCCTCCTGCTTGGGAGATAATTGAGTTTATTACTGTATCTACTCAATTATCTCCCAGCTAAAACTTACACATTTTTATCCATTTTTATAACTTTATGATTTTACATAGTACATAAATAAATCTTACATTTTTATGAACAACATAAATTGTGGAACAACATATTAAAAAATGGCATGAATCAGACCAGGGGTTCAAAAGTTAGTAAAAAGTATCTTTTACACATAACACACAGACATTTCACATATCCCCCATAGTTGGCCACACAATACACATATAGGGACAATAGGTGGGTCACACCTCCCTGAGTCTACCTGGCAACTTTGATACAATCAGACATAGATTAGATCATCCTTCTTTGTTCTTATGTCTGAGAATGAAAACACTTTATACAATAGACTTCCTTATCTTATGAGGAGTCTCTGTAACAGGATTATCTCCCATGCCAAGGTCTGCAATAGTCTGGGCCAATATTCTGCAGAGCATAAACCAACATACATACAGTATAATAGTAGGATCATATTTTAACCATAATAATAACCATAAAACAGGGTAAAACAGTGATGGGTTCCGTTACAATATATATATATCTATATATATATATATATATATATATATATATATATATGTTAACACATTTTTTTTTTTTTAATATATATATATATATATATATCCTTAGCTATTTAGCTTTTACAGTATGCAAAATAAAAATAAACCAATGATTAATTCATTTACTTTGGTATTCATGACAGGTTAAAAAATATGTACAATAAAAAAAAATCTTACTCCTGTATTTACAATTACAGATTACAATGGCAAACAACGCAGAAGATGAGAAATAATATAAAAGAAGAATGGCAAGGGAAAGGAAGCAGAGATGGAGAGATGCACAGACCCCTGAGACTTCACAACATTTAAGAGAAGAAGATGGATAGAGACTTCTAAATAACTGAAAAATGACAAAAAAAAGCACAAAATTAGTGTACTGGAGCTTCAAAGAAAAGAAAAAGTAAACAAAAAAATGCCTGTAAAACATTCTCTAATGACCCAATATTGCCTTCTGACACCAATGTTCATAGAAATAATACCAATGTAGATATAGAAAGTTGTTCTGAGATCTATATTGAGGAAGCTCACCATAGTCCTTTATTTACAGCACTAACAGTAGACACTCATTATTGTGGATTAATGAATGTGGTTTGTCAGTTTTATGGAGCCTATCATTTTCTGAAAGAAAGACCAACTGATGGAGAGTTTATTAGTTGCTGTCAGAAAGGAAAGGTAAGACTTCCAGAAAGACACAAATTTCCAGAATATTCAGAAAGTATAATGAGTGATCCAAAATGTTATAATTATTCAAATTTTAAGAAAAACATTAGGTCTTATATTAGTGCAATTTAAATTGCTTCAATGGGTGCAACATTAGCAGAAAATGTCCCAGGACATGGTCCTTACTGTTTTAAAGTCCAAGGACAAATATACCACGGGACTTTACATTTACACCCAGAATCGGGAGAACAAAGGAAATGTGCCCAGCTATATGTCCTTGATACAATGGAAGCTGTTGAACAACGAATTATGCTTCCTGAAAATAAACAGTGCTTTCCCATAGTCTTTGAATAGCTCGATAACATTATGGCCAACAACCAATATAGTAAAGCATACAAAAAATTATCAGAGGTTGAAAAAGAACAACAGGCACATGCACAAATAAATCAATTGCCCATGCCAAGAGTAAATATGGTTCTCAAAAGAGATCGCCATACTCATCAAAGATGGTATAATTTACCAACAGCAAATGAGGTTAGATGATGGGGAACCACCTTTTGAGCGGGATATTAGAATATATCCATGCAATCAAGACCAACATTTTTATAAACATAAATATTTTAAGTAGTAATTTGAATCCAATGACATATCTTTCCAAATGGTGAGCCAGGATGGCAACCAAAATTACAGTTGCAAAGTTATCCCAATAGTAAAGTTCGTGTTAGAAACAATATTTCTATGCTGGAATATAAAGTGGCACAAACTGCTGTTCAGGATCACTTTAATCCTATTTTATGTGTGGGCAAACTCACACGACAATGTATTATTGATTCCTATCTACAAGTCGAAGAAAATAATCTAAATTTTGTAAAATTTCAAGAAAACATGCTTCGAGTAGAACATTATGTCGCTGAATTGGCTGCAAACAGAGACATTCCTGCTGGAAGAGCAATGATTTTGCCATCCTCTTTCCAAGGATCTCCTCGCAATATGCGAAAAAGATACAATGCTGCCATGGCTATTGTCACTAAATTTGGCAAACCAGATTTATGCATTACATTTACATGTTATTAACAATGGCCAGAGATCAAAGAAAATTTACAGCTTGGAGAAAATACTTCTGACCGACCAGATTTGGTGGCAAGAGTATTCAAAATAAAACTAAATTCATTAATTCATGATATAACTAAAGCACACTTATTTGGGAAATGTGTGGCTTTTGTTTAGACCATTTAATTTCAAAAGAGAGGCCTGCCACATGCACATATACTTTTAATCTTGCAAGAAAAAGATACATTGAATACGGCAGACAGAGTGGATTCAGTAATTACTGCTGAACTGCCACATCCAGAGAAACATTCCAAACTTTATGAGATTGTAACTCATAGAATGATACATGGTCCATGTAGAGATATCAATCCAAATTCACCATGTATGGAAAAAAAAAATGCACAAAAGATTTTCCAAAATAATTTCAAATGCAGACTTATGCTAATTGTGATGGATACCGTTTGTATAAGAGAAGAGAAGGACAAACAGCTATTATCCGTGGCCAAAAGGTCGATAATAGATATGTGGTTTTATACAATCCACATTTGCGGATGAAGTACAATGCACATATCAATGTGGAAGCTTGCACTTCTATCAAATCCATCAAATATGTGTATAAATATATATACAAAGGAGATGATGCAGCAACTGTTGTTGTGCAAGGTGCGCAAAATGAAAAAGACAATCTAATTTTATATTACGAACTTTCATCTTATTTAGATGCTCGCTATGTATGTGCTCCAGAAGCAATGTGGCTTCTTCTCAAATTTGAGATGCAGAATCGGTCACATGCTGTGTATCGATTAGCTGTCCATTTGCCACAAAGTCAATTTGTCTGCTTCACTGCAGGGAATGAAAGAAATGCTTTAGCACCATGTAAACATAGAGCAACAACACTTACTGCATGGTTTCAATTAAATTGTCAGGACACTGAGGCCAGACAATTTTTATACATTGACTTTCCAAATCACTATGTATTTGGAAATGGTGAATGGTGACAACTAAAACAACATAATAATAAAATAATCCCAAGCATATATACCGTTAGTCCACGAGACATTGAACGTCTCAGTTTAAGATTACTTCTTTTACATGTTCCCAGTGCACAAAGTTATGAACTTTCCAATTAGCTACATGACATCAAAACTTTCTGGCAGATGATACAGAATGGGATAGATGTCTCGAGGAAGCAGCACTATGTCAAATGCCAAAGCAAATGAGAGAACAATTTGCTTTCATTTGCATCTTTTGTCTGTACCTGATGCATTAACTTTGTGGGAAACATTTAAATTACATATGTCTGAAGATTTCTTTAAACGTAACAATGAGACCAGTGTGCTATTGAAAGCATTAATGTAAATTCAGGAAATCTTTCTTTGTCATGAATTAAATTGTGCCAATTTTAATCTGCTTGATCCAGGAATTATAGATGAAATTAACTTTGATGAGTATGACACTGACATTGAATACCAAAAAAACACAAGAAAAAATTTGAACTTTAAATGCATTACAATTGGAAGCATTCCACGCCATCACAAATGCAATAGATGATGACATGCTCAAAGAGCGTTATTTCTATCTAGATGGTCCTGGTGGATCAGGAAAAATGTATCTTTATAATTTGTTGGTGAGTTGCATTCGAGCACAGAGTCAAATTGGACTGCCATTTGCAACCAATGGAATTGCGCACTTTTGTTAGAAGGTGGGAAAACTGTGCATAGTGGATTTAAACTGCCAGTTCCCATTCTGGAAACATCCGTGTCAGATATTCAAATGAATTCGTTACAAGCAAAAAAAATTCACAAGAGTAAATTAATTATAATAGATGAGGCAACTATGATGACATGTCATGCCCTGCACTGTATTAATTGATTATTAAAAGAAGTTAAGGGTAATGATTTGCCATTTGGTGGAAAGGTGATGTTGTCAGGAGGAGATTTTAGGCAAACATTACCTGTGGTGCCAACATGTATAAAGAGAAGTGTCACGACCGCCTGATTTGGGGGACCACGCTCACCTCAAATCTCTCTCTCTCTCTACGGTCGCAACTTTTTGTTCAGATCTCGACACCAGCAGACACTTCAGATGACAGCATCATTACCGCAGAGACAGGCAGCATCAGACCCCTATTCTTAGGATCTAAGAATCACACCCATGTACCTTGGATTAGTACAAGCAGACTCTGACACAACCTTTGGTTAGTGTGTCCAAAGTCAGACTGGCACTTTTTTATTGTTACAAAGATATATAAAAAAACAGAAAGATGACACAGAACACCAAAGACTGCCACCAGTTCTAGCCCATCCTCCTAGGCAAATAGCTTGCTATTCCCCCTCACCCACATGATTTCCAGATGTAGAGAGGCATCTGGCTTTCTTCTAATTACACCTTTTGTTTCTCCTCTTACAGAGCCATAAAATGAGCTCCCCCTTTCATGAATAAAGCCAGAGCCTTCACACGTGGCCGATCGCAGGGCCATATAAATTCCACTATCCTATTTCTAACACAGATACAGTATTGCAATGTTAGTCAATGACAGCACCACATGCACTTATTTCATCCATGATATAAATGTTAAGCAAATTGTTAGTACCTTCTAACCACACATATAATAACTGATGAACCCCAAATAGTCCAGTGGGCCCTTCTGTTCATAACAAGAAGTAATCTGTGGAAAATATTTACACACCTTAAATTAGAAATAAATATGAGATCTGAAGGCCAAAATCAATTTAATGATTGGCTCATTCAGATTGGAGAAGGAAAACAGCCAAAAATAAATAATTTACCTGATGATGCTGTGGAAATTCCATCAGAAATTATTTCCAAAGAACCACTAATGTCGACAATCTTCCTCAATACCATCAATAACGAGGATTACTCAGACATTGCAAGCAAAGTCATATTGACATCAAAAAATATAGATGCCTTGAATTTAAATTGCATAATTTTGAAATTAATCAATGCACCCAAAAAAAACTATTACAGTGCAGATTCTGTTCTGGCTGACGACAAAGATAGTGAAGCTAACTTTACTATGGAATTTATTAATTCTTTAATTCCCTCTAGAATGCCACCACATATTTTGCAACTTAAAAAAGGGGCAATTGAATCCCAAAAAAGGACTTTGTAATGGGACCAGATTAATTGTGAAGGATTTAAAGGATCATTTTATACATGAAGACATATGAATGGTAGCCTTAAAGGCGAACCAGTTCTTATACCGAGAATTGATTTGGCTCCAAGTGAGAGTGGTTTGCCTTTGGTCCTTCAAAGGAGACACTTTCCCATTATAATGGCATTTGCCATGACCATCAATAAATCCCAAAAATAAACTTTTAAGTCTGTGGGTATTTTTTTGAAGGAACTTGTGTTTGCACATGGTCAACTATATGTTGCATTTTCAAGATGCAATAATCCAGAGGAAATTAAAGTTTATATTGAAGAAAACCCAAGTCAGGGTGATTTATTGGAAGATGGACGCATTTTTACCAAAAACATTGTGTACTATGAGGTGCTGTAAACATAGAGAACAGTGGTTTCATTTCGAGGAACACATTTTATGTCACTCTGACTCATTTTAGAGAACCACTGTTTCACTAAGAAACTCTAAACAATGGCAAAAAAACTGGTGTTTTACTTCCAGGACAACATTTTAGGTCACTGGGACACTTTATAGAGGACCACTGTTTCACATAGGAAACTCTATGTGCCATTTGCACAAACTAAAACAAGAACAATAAAAACAAATATATAGAGAACAGTGGTTTTATTTCGAGGACGAAATTTGATGTCACTCGAAATCTCTTTCCACTAAGAAACTCTATAAAATGGCAAAAAACATAGAGAACAGTGGTTATACCCGCTGGATGAACGTTTATATCTGGTGGTCTCTTTTTAGAGGACCACTATTTCACTTAAGAAACTGTATGTGCCATTTTCAACAACTACAACAATAAAAACAAAAATTAACAGATTGGAATGTGTTAGAGCTTACCTTTTTACATGATTGGCCTCACAAAACAATTAGGTTGCATTTTCATTAAATTCAAGGTTAAAAGTTATTGTTTTCTGTTACTATTTCACATGTTAACATTGTATTTTAAAGGTTGTGAGGAGTTGGTTCATTGTATATTGCATCTAGTCAAGGATTTATGTTACTAGAAGTTTAACCATTTCTTAATACATTGAAATGTATAATTAAATACAGACTATTGATTCAGGGAGTAATCCGGTCGCCAGTTAATGGGGTAAGGAAGGAATTCATTTTTTCCCCTCTTTGATACAATTTGCTAAGTTTCAATGGGGGTTTGTGTTGTTTACCTTCCTCTGGATTCAATACCTATTTAGTTTAACAAGAATTTAAAAAAAATGTAACATTACAAAGCATGTAATTGTTCAAAATAGTTTTTCACAGAAAGTTTACATAGTCTTCTGTTATTCATGCATTACTATCAATTCTAAATGCTAGTATTGTTAAAAAAATGCTTCAAGATTGTTTCAAATACAAGTTGCATGTTACAAACTTTTATGTTATGGTTTACAATATGTATTCATAAAAACTTCAGCCATTGTTATATTGTTATTCCATATATGACAATTAAAAGAGTTAATAATGAAACCTGTTGGTGAAATACAAGTTGAAAGTTAAAAAAATAAAAGTTTTATTCAAAAGTTGGTACTTCTTTGTAGATAAAAAAAAAAGGTTAAGAATGTCAGACACTCACATTGTGTGGAAAACACTTTTAACAGCATTAACATTTTATTGCCCCGTCATTTTTGACGGGCAAGTCGCTAGTTACACAGAATACATAAAGGTTGGAAATGACACATAACTGAAACACAAATTGACACAAGCATTAGAACAAATTCCATGTCCATTTGATCAGCGATGGCAGTCTAAAATATTCTTCACCCATCCTTGGTCTCCCTCCAGCGATGATCATCAAAGCCCTTATCCTCACTCTTTTGCCGTGGATTAGTGGGCACATCCATGTTTACTAAAGATGTGGGCTCGAGAGCTCTGGGCACACCTTCATTGGTGCGAGTTTTACAGGATTTTTTTTTACAGAATAGACTTTTCAATGCTCCCAGTGTTATGAGACAGACTTAAATCAGATGTTATTGCACTAGGTCTAAAATTTCACTTTGTTTTGCATGTATTTGAATAAAGTGTATTTTAACTACAGATTCAATAAAGATCCATCTATAACTGTGACTAATGGCAGAGTTATGTTTAAAGTGTTAGGCTCTAATCATCCTTCTTTGTACCTGATGACTAGCAGATAAGATCTCATGGACCAGCAACGGCTATACTGTATATATATATATATATATATATATATATATATATATATATATATAAAGTAATTTAGTAATTATTAATCTATATATATATATATATATATATATATATATATATATATATATATATATACTGTACATAGAGTAATCAGTATTGCAATATAATTTGATACCTTTTGTATTGGACAAAAGTCTTATTTATAATGACGAGCTTTCGAGAGGCTTAACCTCCCTTTATCATGTCTCAAGCAATACTACATGAGATGGAACCATCAGTTTGAATAATAACAGCAGATGCAGATAGAGTGGAAACAGCATCTGACATCATCAGGTAAATACATATATGAGGAATAAACACAACATAGCAAAGGAAACATATACACACATATTATATACACATATACATCAATATATACATGAAAAAGCAGAGCACTGTAGTCCACAGTGATATCTTTCCTGTTGGACAAACAGCTCACTAAGAGAGCTAAGTCTGTTATAAGAAGAAAAAAAAATCACAGGAAATTCTGATAATGTGTTAGAAAGCCCAAGTTTATATTAAGTCCTGTGTTTTTAAAGATGAAGAATGTGATCATCTTTATTTCGAATGCTTTTCTCTCTTGGATGCTTTTACATTTTCCTCTGAGTATTTTGACTTTTAAGTTTTGGATGGAGTGATCATTCTGGCTAAAATGGTGACCTACTGGGCTACAATAACTGTCTTCATTATGTTTTCTTATTGAATGCCTGTATAAGTTCATCCTTAAATGTATTTTTTGGCCGGTTTCTCCAATGTAACAGCCTGTGTCACATAAAGTACATTGTATCATATAAAACACATTTGACGATGTACATGAATATGATCCTTTGATGTTATAGGTTTTGTTGTTATGTGTGGCTGTATCATCATTACAAATGTGTTGGCATAATTTACAGGCACGTTTGTTACAAGGTTTAGTTCCATTTTTTGTATTCAGTTGTTCATTGTTGCTTGGCTTTGCTCCTTTTCTATTTATGTTCTGGGTAAAAATTGTAAAGGTTAGAAGGTTTCATGTAAGTTATCATGGGTTGTTAACTAGAACTTTAATTGATCCCTTTGGAGCCACACTTTTTCATAGCATTAGGTGTTTAATTATACTAACATATTAATCATTAAGCTGTATTCATGAAAAAAATAATACTTCAAGTTTAATTAATAGCAAAGTAAGTGATTATTAATATAAACATACATATCTCTGGGGCTGCATAACCCTAACAAATCTCATGGATGACATACAGTTCACTAAAACTTAGTAAATGTCTAGCAAATATTAAAGGTATTTCACTTAAAGGGCAACAGAAGTCATAAAATGGCTCTTCACCTTACAGCAAATAAAAACAAGTAGAAAATGTTTAACAATTTTAGTTTTTCATTTGAAATTATTTTATTGTTAAATGATTGTTTTTAATTACAGCAGTAATCACTTTTACAGCACTCAAATAGTATATTTTAGCAGGAGTTAACATAAATTAACCCAGTGAAATAAAATAAATATACTTACCTAACCTAATGCCCATCTAGCGATGATTCAAGGGTCCTTGGTCCCGATCAAGTGGGCTATCCGTGTTGATAGATAATTCACACCCTCTTCTTTCTTGATTGAAGCCAACGTGTCCTCATCTTCCGGGCCTTGGAAATGGCCTTCCTCCTAAAAATCCTCTTTTTGAAAATGTTTTAACTAACGGAGCTCCTTGAAGAGCTCCTGCCGCAAATTACTTTTGCTGAGTGTTTGTGGTTTAAATTGTAATTTTTCTGTGTTGTGACTGAAATATGCGTAAATGATATTTCTGGCAATCAGACTTGTTTTACAGATATCACCCTGCTCTTTTAGTGTGGAAATTTTAATTGAACCAGAATGCTCAGATTTATAAAGTTCATTAATCTTATTTTCTTTTCTTTTTGCTTTATTGTAATTTAGTTTTTATTTTCTGTACTTTAGTTTTTTTTTATCATCTTACATATTATTAGCCTTATTAAATTGCGATTCGGCCAATTGAATAGGGCTCTATTTAAGCACAGAGCATATTTTTTTTTACAGAAGTTTTTAGATAGTGAAGACCTTGCTTTTGGATAGAAGTTCACTAGCCAAAAAATTCTGTAAAACAAAATATGCTATGTGCTTAAATAGAGCCCTATTCAATTGGCCGAATTGCAATTTAATAAGGCTGCAAATAAAATAAAGGTTGCCAGTTAGGGAACCTCACAGTCAGAATTAAGCACACTCATCATAATAATGCAAACAATACTTATACCAGAATCAGCAATATAGAGGACACAGTCCTGCTCTTATGACTTGTTCCAACAATATTATCTCCAATCTTTCATCTTCAGTTGCTGTAGATCTTTGATGATACCTTTGAACTGATTCAGCACTGAATTGCAAAACAAACATTTTTATGGCTTATTCAATTTCTATGTATATTCCTACTTGCCCTGTGAATGCTTTGCAGTGTTATCAGAGAGCAAAGACATGCTTATAATATGACTAGAAAATATAATTCAAAACCTACAGATTGAACAGATTGTTCTGATCAACTTCAACCAATTCTCTAAAAGGTCAAATATATATTGTTTTATATTCCCAGCTATTGCTCTTTGTATTGATAGAACAAGCAATACATTTATTTTACTAAATAGACAGAAAGAGTAAGATTTAACAAAATATAGCAGAATAGAAGGAGCAAGTCTATAAGGCCAATCTTCTGTTTTTATAGCTGTTAATGAATGACTGTTGTGAGTTAGACCATATAACCAAGTCATTCTCAAACAATTGCTACACTTGGGGTAATATTAAATTCCAAGCCCGTAGTGGCACTGGTACACCCACAAAGGCTATGGGCTTGAAATTCAGTGGACTTACAGAGCTATTAAATTAGCCAAGCCCGCAACAGATGTGGTCGACATCCAAACCCATTAACCATTCTTGCACACGATGCATGTGCGGCCGTGAACATGATCAATTAGTCAAACCCGTAGTTACAGGTTTAGACGGAGCCAATAGTAAAAGAGATCGTCATCATTACCTCACTGAAAAATGGAGGTTAGATTTCAAACCCTTAGGGTTTTGAAATACGAGTTACGATCGGACCTGCATTCCATAAATGATGCAATATTAATAAATCAGTAAATATTATATTCTAGTCCATGCGAGTTCCATTATACGTAATAGCAAATTGATTGCCGGGATTGATATAACACGGAAATTAAACAGAAAAAAAAAGTATTTTATATTGCAGATTTGGAAGCTTGAGAATGTTGTGCTATTCATTTTAATAACTAACATCACTTTCCCTTTAAAATACAGTAGTGTGTAGATATTTGCATTTACAGTGCTTCGGATAGGTCTTTAACCTCCTTGCGGGTCCTCTCTAGTACCCATAGGCTTTTTACCTTCATTTGCAGTTTATGGTTTGAATGCCAGTAGATTTGTAGCAATTTAAAAGTGATTTGCGAACGTAACATTTACGGGCTTGACAGATCAAAGGCTTTGCTGCAACAGAGTTCCGATTTCGAAGGCCATCAGGTTTTTCTGCTTGTAACCAGCAGATTGTTTGTGGGTAGCTGTACAAGGCCAATTTAATAGCCATTTGGGTAATTTAATTGGGCTGTTGGGCTCCTCAACAGATCTTTTATTTAAGTATAGGTGACTCAAAGAGACTAAGCCATTTTGGAATGATCTATGACTGATGTCTGCTGAAAAAAAAAAATTATCACATTCAATTTTCAAGGATTTGATTCACTTTTTGCTAACAAATTATTTCAAACTTGCTCATTTGGATTTCTCTTTTACAAAACTGTAACCACCTGAATTATTTATGTGCATCTTTAAAAAATGGTCTGTTGGGGGATTCGTTTTGATTGTCATTCATTCAGAACAACTCTACAATCTCCAAAGCAATTATAATCTATTCTATTTGTACATCCAAAATTCACAATACCAAACTATTAATCCTTCAACCACTGCAATGTTTAATTGAATAGAACGCTGATTTCTCAATCACCTAATACAAATTTGACCAGTACAGAACATATTGTTTTATTTCCTGTCAACACTTTTACAACTAGATATCAAATTTTTTTTTTACATTAAAGGTTGAAAATCACCACCCCATCCCGAGATCCTTTCAGCTCAAAGGTCATATTCATATTTTTTCTCTACATTTATAAGTCCATGCTGGGCTGAACTCCATGAAAACAATAATCAGAAAAATGAAAGCAGATAATGCTGTAAAGGTTAATCCCCACCTTTGCATTAGCTTGAAGGCTATGCAGTAATTTTAGCAATTAATGAAATTTGACAGCATTTCAGCATTTAGATTAATGAATATATGCAATTTTCAAAATAAAGATAGAGGAGTACATTGAATGGTATGGACAAAAGTTAAATAAAGTCTATGGTATGTTTCTCAACAGGGGGTACATAAATGTCAATTCATGCTCAGTCATTCTAATTTTTACTGCTGTTTGATTAATCACATTGGTTCTTACACTCCATGATGCAAGAGATATTCATTATCTTATACGTTTCCGTACACTTCACCTAAACCATTGTAATTGGTGACATTACAACCGCACTTCAAGTACAATTCAGACATTGGATCGAGTAAATACAAAGTTGATACATATAGTAATTCAGATACACATGGGGCAAATATAGTAAATTCAGTAAACGCATTCAAATCCATATAGGAAGAATACAGTAATAGGGTAAAATAATTCAAACATGCCTATATATAGGGAGTGCAGAATTATTAGGCAAATGAGTATTTTGACCACATCATCCTCTTTATGCATGTTGTCTTACTCCAAGCTGTATAGGCTCGAAAGCCTACTACCAATTAAGCATATTAGGTGATGTGCATCTCTGTAATGAGAAGGGGTGTGGTCTAATGACATCAACACCCTATATCAGGTGTGCATAATTATTAGGCAACTTCCTTTCCTTTGGCAAAATGGGTCAAAAGAAGGACTTGACAGGCTCAGAAAAGTCAAAAATAGTGAGATATCTTGCAGAGGGATGCAGCACTCTTAAAATTGCAAAGCTTCTGAAGCGTGATCATCGAACAATCAAGCGTTTCATTCAAAATAGTCAACAGGGTCGCAAGAAGCGTGTGGAAAACCCAAGGCGCAAAACAACTGCCCATGAACTGAGAAAAGTCAAGCGTGCAGCTGCCACGATGCCACTTGCCACCAGTTTGGCCATATTTCAGAGCTGCAACATCACTGGAGTGCCCAAAAGCACAAGGTGTGCAATACTCAGAGACATGGCCAAGGTAAGAAAGGCTGAAAGACGACCACTACTGAACAAGACACACAAGCTGAAACGTCAAGACTGGGCCAAGAAATATCTCAAGACTGATTTTTCTAAGGTTTTATGGACTGATGAAATGAGAGTGAGTCCTGATGGGCCAGATGGATGGGCCCGTGGCTGGATTGGTAAAGGGCAGAGAGCTCCAGTCCAACTCAGACGCCAGCAAGGTGGAGGTGGAGTACTGGTTTGGGCTTGTATCATCAAAGATGAGCTTGTGGGGCCTTTTCGGGTTGAGGATGGAGTCAAGCTCAACTTCCAGTCCTACTGCCAGTTCCTGGAAGACACCTTCTTCAAGCAGTGGTACAGGAAGAAGTCTGCATCCTTCAAGAAAAATATGATTTTCATGCAGGACAATGCTCCATCACACGCGTCCAAGTACTCCACAGCGTGGCTGGCAAGAAAGGGTATAAAAGAAGAAAATCTAATGACATGGCCTCCTTGTTCACCTGATCTGAACTCCATTGAGAACCTGTGGTCCATCATCAAATGTGAGATTTACAAGGAGGGAAAACAGTACACCTCTCTGAACAGTGTCTGGGAGGCTGTGGTTGCTGCTGCACACATGTTGATGGCGAACAGATCAAAACACTGACAGAATCCATGGATGGCAGGCTTTTGAGTGTCCTTGCAAAGAAAGGTGGCTATATTGGTCACTGATTTGTTTTTGTTTTGTTTTTGAATGTCAGAAATGTATATTTGTGAATGTTGAGATGTTATATTGGTTTCACTGGTAAAAATAAATAATTGAAATGGGTATATATTTGTTTTTTGTTAAGTTGCCTAATAATTATGCACAGTAATAGTCACCTGCACACACAGATATCCCCCTAAAATAGCTAAAACTAAAAACAAACTAAAAATTACTTCCAAAAATATTCAGCTTTGATATTAATGAGTTTTTTGGGTTCATTGAGAACATGATTGTTGTTCATTAATAAAATTAATCCTCAAAAATACAACTTGCCTAATAATTCTGCACTCCCTATATATATGGGTAAAAAATTATAAGGCTGGCAATGCTGTTTGCCATACAATGTGAGGCTTTTGCTCCTTTGAGCACCTGCGTTGGTTTTATTTTCAAAGTTCCGCATGCCTGGCGTTGTTAGTGTAAGTTACTGTTTTTGCCGTTGTGTATTTTCCCATGTTGTTCGTGTGTGTTACTGTCTTCGGCGTTGCGTAAGTTCTGCATGCCTGGTGTTGCAGGGCCTCATTTTCATCCTGTTTCAGAATATTTATGTTTTTCGTCCTCCATTTTTTTCCCTCTCTTAGCTTATTTTCGTTTGACAATAAATGCAAAGGAGCTGCAATGTCTCAATTATACCTCCTTCATCTTTTCCCCAAGGGCGGCCATTCCCCAGCAATCTCCATACAGAACTTTCCAAACACTCCGAAGCCTATCATCCATTTGTCCTTAACAGACAATGACTAGCTGGCCCTTCACTTGTGATCTAAATACTTATTGCAATGGAATGGTAGATCCCTGTTTCTCACAGCATCTTCTCCATACTCATCTCAGATCTTCATCACAAACCACCAACACGTAGTATTTGAAGCGCAAATAATCTCATCTCCTTGGCCTGCACCCTATCAGAAACATATACCAGTTAGATAAATCATCCCTACGCTCATAGTAACAAGCAC
The DNA here is from genome assembly GCA_027410445.1 of Discoglossus pictus. Classification (NCBI taxonomy): domain Eukaryota; kingdom Metazoa; phylum Chordata; class Amphibia; order Anura; family Alytidae; genus Discoglossus; species Discoglossus pictus. Next base: position 414,211,563 of record CM050164.1, on the reverse strand, counting down.
TTGGGATCATCTATGGCAAGGCCAGTCAATCCGTCACGTAACGTATGATCCTCACACCCACCGCACCATATCCAAAATGAGAGCCAAAGACCAAACCATCACTTCACCTTCTCCTCAGCCTCTCCCCATAACATCTTTTGTTCATTACATCCGGCTCCTCCTAATCAAGCTGGGACCAAACCCAAACTCTTTTTCGGGCCATTCATTCCGCATAGGCGCAGCTACTTCTGCCTCTAGAACAAACACTCCAGCCCACATAATCCAATCAATGGGCCACTGGAAATCCTATTGCTTTACAAAGTACTTCCCATATCCCATTACATGAAACCAAACAAGCATTAAAAAAAAAACTAACTAATTTATTTCAAGCCCTACACTTTTATTATTGTTGCCCTCTAAACAGGCTAACAAGGGGCCAGGTAGCACAAGCCAAAACGTCAGCTACTGGTCCAGACATGAAAGGCTCCAACCACAAGTGTCCAGGTGATCCTGGGATTTGTGGGAGGACCCTAGCCCTTAAATACCTTTCCAACCCTCACTTACCTATCAGCGTTCCACCATTCAACCCACCCTCAACTCCCTACTTCATTTCACCTTTCTGGATCTCCCTAGCCCTCTAAAAGGGGCCAGGTAGCACAAGCCAACACGTCAGCTACTGATCCAGACACAGAAGACTCCAACTATATATTTATATATATATATATATATATATATATATATATATATATATATATACACTAGCGACTTGCCAGTCAAAAAATGACGGCAATAGAATTGTAAGGCAGGTAATGCTGTATGGTACACAAAGTAAGTATTTTTTGTGTGTGAGTACCTTCTGCGCTCATTTCAAGCCTTGCGCTGAGCGCCTTCGGTCGCATTGTGAGCCTCTCCCCTGGTGTAGTTGTGGTCTTTTAAACACTGTTGGCGCTGCTTGCGAAGCGCGCGCTGAGCGCCTTTAGTGTTTCTTGTCGTTTTTTTTATGTGTATGTATTTTCTAATGTTAAATAATTAATTAGTAAAGTTATAAAGTAATATACTTTACCTATTTGTAATTAATATATGCATTAAGCAATATGCTGAAGAGCTAACAATCTGTTTTGATGTTCCTGCAGCATCCAATGTAGATTTGCACTGTTGGTGAGCTGAGGTGTAAGTGTCAGCAATTTCTGCAGTGTGTGGTGTAAATAGGCTGTGTGCGCGAGGGGAAACCGTTTGTTTGGCTGTGTAGTTACGCATTTTGTAATGGTAATGTTATTAGGTTTGAGTGATTCTGTTGAAATGGCTGTGAGTGTGTATGTTTTAGGCGTCCTTCCTAATAGTGTATTTAATAGGTCGTACGGGTCTGTGTAAAAGGTGTATGTGCTTGGCGGTGTTTTGCGTGCTTAGGAGCGTGTAGCTCATTTTTGTTTTTTACGGCGGCCATTTTTTCTCTCCCTTAAGGGATTTTCGAGTAGCAAAAATCTTTAAATTGGCGTGTAAGCTTATTCCCAGACGTCCTGGCTGTCCCCCCTTGCTGTGTGTGTATTTTTAAAATTTTAGTTTGTATTTTGTGTGTTTTTCGCTGTGCGTGTTTCGGCCGTTAAGTTCGTATTTTTTGCAGCTCTGTCTACCCCCCTATTACTCCCTCATCTCCCCATCTCCCCCATCTCTCCCTCTCCCTTATCACTACCCTTATATTCACTACCCTTATATCTCCCTCTTCCCCTATGACCCCCTGTCCCTCTCCTTATTACTCACTCCCTCTCCCTTATCTCTATTACTCCCCTATCACTCTGTCTCCCACTATCTTTCCCTCTCCCCTTATCACTCCCTGTCCTCTATCACTCCCTGTCTCTCCCTACCCCTTTCCACTCCCCTCTTTTCTATCTCTCCCTCTCTCTCTTCCACTCTCACTCCTCTATATTTCTCTATCTCTCCTCTATCTCTCTCTCACTCCTCTCTTTCTCTCTCCTCTATCTCTCTCCCTCTCTCCTCTCCCTCCTCTCCCTGTCTTCATCTCTCTATCCACCACCCCTCTCTCCTCTATTTCTCTCTCCTCTATCTCTCCTCTGTTTCTCTCACTCTCTCTTCCTCCTCTATTTCTCCCCTATCTCTCCATCTCTCTCCTCTCTCCCCCACTCTCTCCTATTTCTCCCCTCTATCTCTCTCCTTCTCCCTCCTCTATTATTCTGTCTCTCCTCTATCTCTCTCCCCCTCTCCCTTATCTCTATCTCTCCCTCGCCCCTATCTCTCTATCCCTATCACTCACTCCCTCTCTCCCGATCTCTCTTTCTCCCTCTCCCCCTATTTTTCTATCCCTATCACTCCCTTCCTCTCTCGTATCACTTCCTCTCCCCATCACTCCCCCTATCTCTCCCTCTCCCCTATCACTCCCTGTCCTTCTCCCATAATACTCTGTCCCTTTCCCCCTATTTCTATCATTCCCCTATCTCTCCCTCTCCTCCTATCTATCCCACTCCTCATATCACTTCCTGTCCCCCATCACTCCCTATCTCTCCCTTTCAAGCCCCCTATCTCTCCCTTTCCCTTATCTCTATCTCTCCCCTTTTTCTCTATCTCTCCCTCTCTCTATCTCTCCCTCTCTCTCCCACTCTCCTCTCTTCCTCTCCCCTCTCTCTCCTCCCCACTCCATCTTTCCCCCCTCTCCTGTATTTCTCTTTCTATTTCTCTCTTCTATCTCTCCTCTGTTTCTCACCCTCTCTCTTACTCCTTTATTCTCCTCATCTCCCTTTCTCTCTACTTTCTCTTCCACTCTCTCCTTTTTCTCTCCTCTCTCTCCCCTCCTATATTCTCTGCCTCTCCTCTATCTCTCTCTCTCCTCTATTTATCTCTCCATATCCTCACCTCTCTTGCTCTCCCTATCTCTCCCCCTCCTCTCTTTTTCTCTCCTCTATCTCTCCCTTTCTCCTCCTCCTCTTTTTCTCTCCTCTCCCTCTCTCCCCTATCTTTCCCTCCCCTCAATTTCTCTCTCCTCTATCTCTCCCCTCTATTTTTCTCCTCTAGCTCTCCCTCTCTCCTCTATTTCTCCATCTCTTCCTCCTCTATTTCTCTTTTTCATCTCTTCCTCTCCCTCTCCTCTCCCGTCTCTCTCACCTCTCCCCTATCTTTTCCTCTCCCCTATCTCTCCCTCTCTCCTATCTCTCCCTCCCCATCTCTTCCTCTCCCTCTCTTCCTCTCCCCTCTCTCTCTCTCCTCTATCTCTTCCTCTCCCCTCAATCTCTCCCTCTCTCCTCTATCTCTTTCTCTCCCTCTCTCCGCTTGGCCGGATGAAGAGGCGCATGACTGGGCCAGATGAAGAGGCCCATGACTGGGCCAGCTGAAGATGCTGGCGGCTGGGCCCGTTGAGGGGAGGTGAGCCACGTCTGCGCCACAGATGGGCCAGTTGAGGTGGGCTGTGGGTGGGCCCACTGAGGAGGCCGTATGTGGCTCATAAGGCCCGTAAGTAGGCCTCCTGAAGACTCAACAGGGTTGGGTGGGGGTTGGCCGTGTAGTTGGCTGCATGGAAAAAGAGAGAGCAAGTGGCAGAGCAAGAGACAGAAAGAGAGAGAATAAGAGTGAGAAACTGTACCTACCAGTCTTACAGGGAACAGAATCAGCAGCTCCCACATGTACAGTTCCTTCCCAGCTCTCTCAGCGCACGTAGCTCCCATTGACATTGGCTGGGGATAGTTAGAGGGACCGTCCCTATACGATTCTACAGCTGCAGCAACACCCATTCATTATGATTGGGTTATGCTGCAGTCGACAGTGCTACAGATCTGATCTCAAGTCAAGAATTTTGGACAAGACAGCATTTTGACAGTTTTTTTAGATATAAATGTTAGATAAATGTGTCAGTTTGATTAACTAGCTGCTGCACAAATGTTTTAGAATTTAAAATTATAGCGGCAGACAGTAACAAAATAGATTGAACTTGATTTCATAAATGTTTATTTTTATATTATTTAAAATAAACATATAAGTTTGTGCATTTGCAAGGGCGTTTGCCCATTTGCCCCTATGCACCAGCCGCCCCTGACATATAGAAGTATTCAACTGACTGTAACTCATAATTACAGGCAAATAGTTTCCACACCCAAACCATAAACTCATAAGTAGCATTTTAGGGCATGATCATGATCAATTAAGAAAGCCTGTAAGTTACTTTCTAGACAGAGCCAATAGTAAATGAGACCATCATCATGACGTCAGTAAAACATGGAAATTAAACTACAATTAATTAGTGTTTAGAAGTACAATTTGTGACCGGACTAGCAATCCAGCAAATGTAGAAATCAATAATATGTATTAAGCCCTTAAATCCCGGGATCGATATAACACTGAAATAAAACTTTTTTTTTTTTTTATTGCATATTTGCATATTTGAGACTGTTGTGCAATTAGTTCTAATGCCTTTCCATGCTTTCCCAGTATTTTAAAGTACGGTAGTTTGTGGTTATTTGCTGCCACAGTTTTACGAACAGGTGTTTAACCCACTTGCAGGTCCTATCTAGTAGTTGTATCATTTTTATACATTTGCCATTTACGGGAATGAAGGCAATTGCGGGCTTGTTGAATTGTTGTAATAGAATATCGATTTTGCATCTTTAGCATTGGTAATATTTGCGGGCTTGAAAAATCAATGGAGGAGATAGGACAGAGTTATGGTTTTGACAAGCCTGCAGTGCTTTTGAGCCTGTAATTGGAATGCGAGTAGCAAAATGTGGCCAATTTGGATATCAGTAACATTTACGGGCTACATTACAGGCTCATGTAATTGCAATTTGGCCAATTGAATAGGGCTCATAGTTTTTAATTATACTTGTTTAATAATTTCTCAAGTTTTGCTTGTGGATATAAATGTTTGAACACTAAGCCCAAACAGAAATTGGCAATGTATTTTTAAACAATTCCATATTTACCAAGTAATTTTGATACACAAAAAAAAGACTCATATTTATTATTATTATTATTATTATTGTTTATTTGTAATGCACCAACATATTCCGCAGTGCTATACAAGGGTTAAATTCAAGGCAAAAAACAATAGCTATATTGTCACAATGCAAAAGCCCAAACTATGAGCCCGATTCAATTGAGCAATTGTAACCCGTAATGGAGGCCGTAAGTTATTTTGCTCGTCAATTGGCGTCTTTTTGCAGGCACAAATGGGTTGCTATTTATTTGCTACATCTCCCCAAGCCCGCAAATGTTTTCTCACCTGTAAATGGCAAATGTAGGAGAAAAACCTACGAGTTCTAGAGAGGACTCGCAAGGGGGTTAAAGAAATGTCCGTAGTACTGTAAATGCAAATAAAAAATCAATACTGACGGAGAAAGAGATGAAAGACATTAGATTGTACAATTGCGGGCTTGTTCAATTGAAAAACACCAGAATTGTAGTATAGTTCAAGCCTGCAGCAAGCACGGAGATATACGGCCTGTATACCGTGAGATGCGGGCTTCTAATTGAATTGGGCTGTAAATCAAGGGAATGCAGTTAAAAGTCTGCGGAAGCTTTTTTCCTAGAAGTTACAACGCTATACTAACCATTAGCTTAGCTAGATTAGGCCACTCAGCTTTCATTCGTAAACCCTTGCCATTGTCAGTAAGAGATTTCAGTGTGGGAGGCATCCAAACTAAGCTTTATGGATGATAAATCACTCTAGAAGCCAATAGAAAGCCCTAACGTCATGCCCTGGGTATTCCTTCCACTCACTGCCCGAACACCCCTTCTATATAACCATGGGGTCTATGCAGACCCCATGGAAATTAAAGTTAACCCCTGCAAGTTTTTTTTTTAAAGAACCCCCTTGCATCTACAATGAACCTCCTATGCTGCAGGGGGTCCCAATTGTCCCCTTTGACTCTGGACTGTCTGACCTTGCTTATAGTTTATGAACCTTTCTGGTGTTAAGCTGGCACCATTACCACTTGGCACCTCCTGCTATAGGCTTCTCTAATACTAATTCAAGGTACATCCCAAAAACTAATTGACATATTCTTCATATGTTATCTGAATGCTGAAACACACATTATTCTTCCTCTGGTTCCTATATCAAATGAACTCCAAGCCAAACAAACCCCACACAAAACAAACTTCGCACAAACAAATGTAAAAGTTTCTACCAGACTTACCCACACCCATGTGTCCATCACTTATCACCTGCTGCCTCACATTGCCAGATCATTTAATGGCTTCCCATGTCCTAAATGATCCAATTCAGTACCATAAATCTAACCTATAAAGAATTATATTGCTCTGTTCCCTCTTGATAAGTATGGGCCCTATGCTAATCCCTGAAAAAACAATAGATAGTGCCGTAGTGGCACAAAAAATTCTCCCTAGCTATGTTAATCACTCATCCCTAAAACATTGGGAGAGAACTCCTATAGGTCACTGTTCCGACTGACACAGCCCGAAAAGCAAGGCATAAATCTCCATTGATTCTCGGATTGAAAATCCGAATCTCCATTAGACTTTGACACACAAACCTTATGCTAAAAAGATTTTACGGATCACTCGTAAATCAGAAGAAAAAAAGCAGAAGAAAGATTTATTAATACCAAAGACCAGTCGCAAGTGGTTTTCAAACCCTTGCCGAGTCCCCAGCAGCATTTAAAGTGACACTATAGCACAAAAAGCACTACAATTAACACAATTTCAACATTATTTGACACTTAACAGTCCAACATCAGCATATGTATAATAAAAAGATGTGATATGTTAGTATTAAGCCCGTTTTAAAATATAAAATCCAGTTGCGAGATTTCGGCCTTATTCAATTGTACCATAGTTATACACACTTAAGAGTGCACTGTTGCATTCGGTCCATACTAGTATTTGTTTTCTACTAAACATCATGATATGTCTCCTCATTGCTGTTACATTTCACTGCAGTTAACTCCCTATACATATCTGCTTGTTATCGTCATCACTGCTACAAACGCTTTTCTCATATGTACCTTTTGCTTGGCAGCCAGATATGCAGGCAGATCTTACCAGTATCTGCCTTTCTCTCCTGTGTGGCAGGCAGTGTCTGTTATGGTACCACTGATATAGGGGGCAGGGATTTCTAGAGCACAGCAGTGAAGCTGCACTGAAGGCTGGGATATCACACTAATAAAGTTAGGTTGAGGCACTTTAATTGGTTTACCTTTTCATACAGGGGTTACTGTGCCTAAGATTTAAGACAAGCACTTAGTAAGAACTTCATCACATTATCACATATATAGTTCTCAGCAGCGCAGGCTGACTTGCTCAAGGGAACACCCCCCCATCCCCCTTTCCCCAGTCAGTTTATAGTTTATGTTCTATGATGTTTTAGTTGAATATGATAACTTGTTTTACTTAACATAAGTTAAAGAAAAAGATAAAAACAGATTGTTGTAACAAAACATAGAAGAAAAAATGACTTAACAGCAAAATTGTTATATGAAAATCATAGATCTTTATTAACATATATTTTGCTCTTTGTATGACTTGTAAGTTGTATTTCTATGACAGATTATTACATTTTATGATTGTAATGACAATAAAAATGATTGTTTAAAGAAAACTAAGAAAAATCTTTTCAAAAAACTTTTGTACATTCATTCATACTGCTTAAAACAAAGGAACAGTTTAGCAGTATGAATGTACATATGTTTTAAAAAAATATTTTTCTTAGTTGTTTCTGAACAATGGGTTGTCATATTTGATTAGTACCTAGTTGGCCTGATGATTGTGTATTTATAGGGCTACAGATAGTTGGAGAGGCACACCATAGCCTCTGAATAAGGAGGTCTTTGTTTTGAGACATAGGATCCTGCATCCCTCTATTTCATAATAGAGGGCACTAGTTTGTGGATATCACCTTGGCTCTTCCGTGAGAAAGTTTTGTTTAACAAAAACACTAAGATAATTGGGCAGATTATTGCAAGAAGTTGAATAGGTATCCACAGTGTATTATACACATAACCCTTATAATCAGGCTTAGCTGGCGTAAGTCCAATACTTCCCCTTGCATATCTGATTCAAATAGGGGAGAGTTACATGGAATTGAACAGAAGCAGCTATTATTGTTAATACACTTTTGGGGGGATTTTTAATACATTGTAAATAAAGTTCCTAATTTTGATCTAGTTGAATTTATTATATAAACACTGTACTTCTCTGTATGTTACTGAAGACCATATTGGCAATTTATAAACAAATTATATTTCCACAACATATTCTATTCCTTATAATAAGAAAATGATAATAAAGAACAGTTCATTATTAGCCTTATTAAATTGTGATTCGGACAATTGAATAGGGCTCTGTTTAAGCACACAGAGCATTTTTTTTTTACGTTTTTAGTTTGTGAAGACCTTGCTTTTGGATAGAAGTTAACTAACTAAAAACTTCTGTAAAAACAAATACGCTGTGTGCTTAAACAGAGCCCTATTCAATTGGCCGAATTGCAATTTAAGAAGCCTGTATATTTGTCTACTGCAGTATCTTTTTTTATTCTAGTTACTTTTGGGAAATGAATATGACCGGCTTCAGTCCCATGGGTTAATAGAATTCTGCAATACCATTAAAAATAATATGGTAGCTTATTATAAAGGTCTCCTTATCCACCTTTTTTTGTTAATTTTTGTGGTACATAAAAATACTAAATACCTTGGGACCTGAGAATGTTTATAACTAGGAATAAATCATAAAAATGAACAGATTGCTGCTTTTTATGGATGATGCTGAATGTGTATGAATTATTTATAATACAGTAATTGCTTTAGTTGTGCACAAAATATTACTATCTATTTACCAGATATGTAAAAATAAATTTGCCTTTAAGAATAATTAAACTGAAACACTGTATGACTTTAGTAGTATTGCACAACACTATTTAATTTACTACAATTTTGCTTGTGAATATTGAATGAATATAAGTTTAAATTTAGTTTTACACATAAGGAAATAAATGCAATAGCAATGTTTTCATTTCAGTAACTTCTGTATTTCTTGTGTTATCATAGATATACAAAGAGAAGTATATTTGTGTAGCAGAAAGATTGTTATTTGATATAAAGTGAATGTACCAGACAGAACAAAGCCTGATAGCTCAGGAACCATAAGTTTCCTGTATTGAAAGCTCTGAACAAATTCTTTCAAAATTTCAAGAAAATATTGAAATTTCAAAAAAATACTTTAAAGGTACAAATACTGAAGAAGGAAGTATTTGTCCTGTCAGTTGACCTGATACAAATTGAGAGTATGTCTTAATAAAAGTGTAAGAAGGCTGGTTAAGCAAACACAGATAAGTGCGTTTATAGCCACTTGATAAGTCTTTGTACATCTTTGTTCAATTTTATAGATAAGGCTATAGGAAAAACATGTTAATAATGCTATTACATGGCACTTGCAATAAAACACACATTTTTTTGACATATAAGTAGACAGTAGGGTTGATCTAACATTGCCCTAACGTGTATATGTAAATGGCTATGAGATTGAATTAATGTGTAGTCTTCTACAGGAACCACACTCAAGTTAAAAATCTTCAACAAAAAATGACAAAGTAGAGTCTATATGGCAAGTTTTCTGGCAGTGGTTATGTTGTGCAGAGCAAGCTAATAATAGGGCCTTGGGAGTGGATTTTGGTTTTGAGAGCAGTAAGCATTAAAAGAGCTTGTCTTGAAAACTGTGCTATCTCGGGGTTTAGTGCTAAGCAGGGATTTATAGGCAAAATATCCTATATGTATCCCCACACGGCACCCAACCCCTCTCAGCAACCACATAGCACCCATTCCCATCTTCTTTGCATTGGTGCTAATGCAGAATGTAGATAATAATTTAAGATCCATCCTTTACTGACCGTAACAGAGGGCCCCTACACTGTTGTACCAACTGCAGAACCAATACTGTACCTATGTATCTATATATTTAATTTTAATAGGTGCTTAAAAGCTCTGTTTGTTCTGGCTAATGTGATATAAATAGTACCTGCGTTGGTCTGTTTTTATGGCTCTGGTTTCTATTATTATCTGCTGTTTATGGATTACAGTGGATTATGGGTTATGTGTCTCCCAAATGTCTTCCTTTTCTCATGTGCACATGGTGATTATGCATGATCCCTGAGCTTGTGTCAGGGGCATTGTTTCTCCTTTTAAAAATGCATCTGCCATTCTGCCTGATGTCTTTTTTTTTAATAAAGAAGATTCCAGCGCAGTCTATTAGACCTCCAAAACCAAGGTTACATCTGTGAGATGCACATTATATGACAGCATTTGCAAGATTGATTTATAAAGTGCCCATGCCTGATTATGTTAAGGAGAAGTTTAGCACATCTATGGATGCATATGCTTTATCTAAATCTCCACTAAAATAAAGAGAACACATTTGTACGCATATTGAAGAGCTATTTGAAAATTATAATTTCTGGTTGATCAAAGTGATTGTTTACATGAATCAGACAGCAAAATGGCAGCCCCTGGAGTCAACATGGGGGAAGTGGCGTTTTGACCGGGCTAGTGCGTGGGAGTGTGTAAGGTTAGATAACAGGGGGAGGAGTAGGGGTTGAATAATATTGCGCACTTCCTGCCTTGTGGGCAGTTGAAGATTCCGCCCTCCCTCCCTATTTTGGTTTGCATTTGTCACAGCTAGTAGGCGGGTGTGATTGCTCTCGTTAAGGGGGAGCAGATTTATGTTGGTGGTATACAACTGGTAAAGGGGGAGGTCTCTTAAACACAGGGTTCTGGGAGACCTTGGTTGGTGGGCTCCCCTTGATGGACAATTGCAATCACCTCTGATTTTTGGTTTGGTGAATTGTTAATTCAAATAAAGGCTGTGGCCAGTTTTATTTCCATAATTTGTGTCTGTGTTTTATTTATGTGTTGGGGTGGTTTGTTCAGGGTTACGTACATAATCACGTATGCAGAGGTCAATACATTTATCAAGTTAACAGAAATCTAGGAAGGAGCCGGTTGCATATAAATTGGCAGGGAGATATAATTTCAATCCAAACTTAATTTTGCTATATACTGTAACATCATAGATTCATATTATGATTCCCCTTGGAGTGTAAATACTAAAATTATTTGGATTAAAAAAAACAAAAACAAAAAAAATGTGCTACTGGGATTACACTGCTTGAAATGCTTGGTATCAAGCGGCTGTAACTGATCCCCCAGAAATTGGATAATACCTAGGATAACACCTCCACATCAAAGGGTGAGTTTTCTCTATAGCCTCACCAATTCCTATGTTACTTATTTCTTTAAGTTGGAGAACTCTTAAACTCTGGCCAATAGACTTTATATACTTTACAACATAGAAACTGGAGGACAAACTCTCACATAGCTTGAACGGTTTCAATCAGAAAACCTGCTCCAATGAAGTTATTACACATTTAGAATGAAAGGTCATACAGACAATTCTAATTTGTCACTTAGAATAAGAAGGGAAATGTTCCACAAGAATAAATAGATCCAATAGATTAAGTAAACTGACCATCTCAGTCTGTTGATATAATGATGATCTACAACTAGCTGCATAACTTGATACTTCCTCATCATTTGTTTTAATTGAAACTGACAAACCACACAGCGGACTGAATCCTGAATAAATTACAAACAAGAACAACATTTCAAGGGTAATCATAACATTAGCAGGCCAGGAAGGAAAGGATCATGCAAAAAGTAATACCTATCAAGAAGATATATTATATCCGCATTGGCTCTCGGATGTCTTGAGCAGCCTTACCATTAACACAAAACATGAATTCTCAAAAATCAGATACTGTGATGATTGCCTGCTCTGCTTTTCTGTCTGTATTCCTTAAAATAAATATTGTAAATACTATTAGGACTCTTTTTCATTTTTAGAAAAAGGAAAGTATAATTAAAACCTTTAATCAGATTAATGAGAGGGAAAATTTCTATTTTTATCTACAAATCTTTGACACTACTGATATAAAGGTTCAAGAAAAGTGTATACGCTTTATACATGGGAAACAGAAACAAATATAATATCATCTATCACTGTCAATAAGGATACCTCAAAATGAAGCTTTTCTGCACTTTAATTGTATTACAATGCATGACTAAGCCCTTTAACGTAGCCCACAAGTCATGCTGCTATTAAATTGGCCCTGTAAACCAAGCCGCTCACGACTTGCAGGTTAAGGCTGAAAAAAGCCTACGGGATGTGGAACATGGAACTTCGTAGCCGCAAATCCTTTGTTCTCTCAAGCCCGTAACTGCAACTTTCCAATTTCGCTATTAAATAGCAATGAGTTTCCAAAGACGACATGGCCTTTAGGCCCGTAACCCACAAATGAAGGCAAAAATTTTACAGCCTCCAAATAGGACAATAAAAAGGGTTTACAGACAATTTTTAAACACTGTAATAGACAATATAAACACACCAGTAGACTTTAAAATATAGGAAAAGCATGGAAAGGCATTACAATTACTTGCACAAAAATCCCCCCCCCCCCCAAAAAATGCATTTAAAAAATATATTTTTTTATCATATGTTGGAATGGTCATGCACATGCCAATATGAAAAGCCATGCTGTAACATGCAGAAATCAATTAAAGACACACTACCATATTAAACCTTCTCACTCACAGAGGCTCTATTGCGGCCTCCAAAATATCAATAGAATTGCATATACATCTCACTCATCACATCTAAATTTGGGAAAATAAATAGTGGAGAAATTACACTGCCACATAACATATATCAAGTACCTGGGGAACATTTTATTATTTGTTGTTCAGTCCTTCATTTGTGTCCAACTCTCTGAGACCCTATGGACTGCAGCACATTTAGCTAGGTCTCTGCCTGTGCTGTTCTACAAGGTTTGCATGCCAAAGATACTGGAGTGGGTTGCCAGTTCCTTCTCTAGTGGACCATGATTTGTCTGACCTCTCTGCTATCACCTGCCCACCTACACTGGCAATACATGGTATAGCTCACAGCTTCATTCAGGTACACAAGCCCCTTCACCACCACCACTTAGCAATGTTGACGGGGACCAGGGGAACGGTATCACGTCTTTTTGGGGCACAAGACGTGTGTGACCTCTCGCGCACCCACAAAGGCCGACAAATGCCTGCACCTACACCGGCGCTCCTCTCTGCACTCACCCTCTCCTCGCCCCTCCTTCTCCAGCTCAACCTCTCTGCTACCGGTACTCACCCTGTCTCCCCAGCTCTCTCACTCCCCACTACTCACTCTGTCTCTCCCCCTAGAACCCACCCTCTAGCCCAGGTCTCTCTCCCCCAGTACTCACCCTCTCTCCGCGCTGGTGTGGTAGCGCACCTTAGTTGGTGCGCACACAACGTCGTGTACGTTGCATGCGCCCAAAAGGCAACTTGCCCCAGGTAAACATGCACCACACCAATCTACTCTAACCCATCACGAGGGACCGCAAACAGACACAGAAGCTGTGCAGAGGCACTGGGGTCAACAGCCAACTCAACTCCATCAGGGATAATCTCCATTATTCACATCCTGGAAAGTCCCACGCCATTGCTGGTGGCCATATGTCATAATGTGTAGCCATTCCCATTTGGTGACCTCCCATTATATTCTGCTATTCATCAATTTACTTTAGTGTGAATTGCTAAGTGGTAGTGGTGAAGGGGCTTGTGTACCTGAATGAAGCTGTGAGCTATACCATGTAGGGCCAGTGTAGATGGGCAGGTGATAGTAGAGAGGTCAGACAATTCCCAGTCCACTAGAGAAGGAACTGGCAACCCCCTCCAGTATCTTGGTAGTGTGTCTTTAATTGCTTTCTGCATGTTGCAGCATGGCTTTTTATATTGGCATATGCATGACCATTCCAACATATGCTAAGTGGTGGTGGTGAAGGAGCTTGTGTACTGCAATGTGTATGGGTCATACGTGTCTGCCAGTGATAGCTACAGAAGTACGTATGTAGTATAGATTTATGGGTTATACTTGTCTGCCAATGTTAATATACAGAAGTACGTATGTAGTGTTGATGTATGGGTCATACTTGAATGCCAGTGATATCAACAGAAGTATGTACGTAATATTATTATTATTATTAGTAATCTTTATTTGTATCGCACCAACATATTCCGTAGCGCTATACAGGGGATAAGGACAAGGAAGAATACAATGTTAACAAACTGCAGAAAAATGGAGGGCCCTGTTTTGAGCTTAGAATCTTTGCAGGAAGTGCTTTTTTCCAAAGCACCCTACAAGATTGAAAACTCGCTACTTACAATCTAAATTGGATGGAAGAGGCAGTAACTTGGGGAGGAACAGATAGGGGATAGCAAGGGTGAGTCTGAAAGTGAAAGTTTACTTAGGTAGGAAGGTATGTGACATTGTGAGGTGAATGGCTCAGGTGTGTAATATGTTATCTGTCCCTAGTGGTCAGATAATGTAACTGCTAGTGGAAATGTCAGCTCAGGCCCCCGGTTAGGAAATGTGTTTCCAGAAGCCAGAAGGAGAGAGAAGGAAGGGAAATGCAAATGGGACTCCCAGAAGTGTTTCTGTTTATGAGTTTGAGATGTGGGGCGAGGAGATAGTGGGTGGAGGAAGGAGTGTAGATCATGGCAGCATTATAGAGGAGATGTTGAGCATGGAAAGTGAGATGGTTATGCTGGATACATGGATAAATTAGGAATAGTTAGCAGGTGTTCCTAATTGATCAGCTGAAATAAATTTGTGTGACTCAATAAATTTACAGCAAATAGGGGTGTGTGGGAGGGTACTGGTGTGTAGTTCTGTTGGATTTGTGCAGGAATAATGTCTGCTGAGAGAGGTGTTAAGGGACGATTTGAACAAAAGGACGATTGGGGGGGTTACAGATACAAACTATAGAATTAAATAAGGCAAGAAAGTAACAATGTCAAACATAATAACAGTTGAATGCAAAATTTTCTTAATAAAAGTACAGATGGCAGAAGTAAATTTAGTTCCGTCAAGTGTCTTCAATATACCATAGAAGTGGTACTGGTGTGTAGTTCTGTCGGATTTGTGCAGGAATACAGTACAATAGTACGTACGTAATAAAGATGTATGAGTCATACTTGTCTGCCAATGACATCTATACATGTACGTACATAATATAGATGTATGGGACATACTTGTCTGCTAGTGAAATCTACAGATGTACCTATGTAATATAGATGTATGGGTCATACTTGTCTGCCAGTGACATATACAGAAGTACATATGTAATGTAGATGTATGGGTCATACTTGTCTGCCACTGATATGTACAGAAGTACATACATAATATAGATGTATGGGTCCTACTTATCTGCCAGTGACATATACAGAAGTACATATGTAATATAGATGTATGGGTCATACTTGTTTGCCAGTGATATCTACAGAAGTTTATACATAGTATTGATGTATGGGTCATACTTTTCTGCCAGTGACATCTACAAAAGTACTTATGTAATATAGATGAGACATACTTGTCTGCAAGTGACATCTACATGTGTACATATGTAATATAAATGTATGGGTCATACTTGTCTGCCAGTGATATCTACAGAAGTACGTACAAAATATAGCTGTATGGGTCATACTTGTCTGCCATTGACATCTACAGAAGTACATATGTAATATAGATGCATGGATCATACTTGTCTGCCAGTGACATCTACAGATGTATGTATGTATGTAATATAGATGTATGGGTCATACTTGTCTGCCAGTGATATCTACAAAAGTATGTGTGTAGTATAGATGTATGGGTCATACTTGTCTGCCAGTGACATATACAGAAGTACATATGTACTATAGATGTATGGGTCATACTTGTCTGCTAGTGAAATCTACAGATGTGCAAATGTAATATAGATGTATGGGTCATACTTGTCTGCCAGTGATATCTACAGAAGTTCGTACTTAATCTAGATGTATGGGTCATACTTGTCTGCCAGTGATATCTACAGAAGTATGTGTGTAGTATAGATGTATGGGTCATACTTGTCTGCCACTAATATCTACAGAAGTTCATACATAGTATTGATTTATGGGTCATACTTGTCTGCCAGTGACATTTACAGAAGTACGTATGTAATATATATGTATGGGTCATACTTGTCTGCCAGTGACATCTACAGATGTACATACGTAATATAGATGTATGGGTCATACTTCTCTGCTACTGAAATCTACAGATGTACTTATGTAATATAGATGTATGGGTCATACTTGTCTGCCAGTGACCTCTACAGTAGTACGTACGTAATATAGATGTATGGGTCATACTTGTCTGCCAGTGACATATACAGAAGTACATATGTAATGTAGATGTATGGGTCATACTTGTCTGCCACTGATATGTACAGAAGTACATACATAATATAGATGTATGGGTCCTACTTATCTGCCAGTGACATATACAGAAGTACATATGTAATATAGATGTATGGGTCATACTTGTTTGCCAGTGATATCTACAGAAGTTTATACATAGTATTGATGTATGGGTCATACTTTTCTGCCAGTGACATCTACAAAAGTACTTATGTAATATAGATGAGACATACTTGTCTGCAAGTGACATCTACATGTGTACATATGTAATATAAATGTATGGGTCATACTTGTCTGCCAGTGATATCTACAGAAGTACGTACAAAATATAGCTGTATGGGTCATACTTGTCTGCCATTGACATCTACAGAAGTACATATGTAATATAGATGCATGGATCATACTTGTCTGCCAGTGACATCTACAGATGTATGTATGTAATATAGATGTATGGGTCATACTTGTCTGCCAGTGATATCTACAAAAGTATGTGTGTAGTATAGATGTATGGGTCATACTTGTCTGCCAGTGACATATACAGAAGTACATATGTACTATAGATGTATGGGTCATACTTGTCTGCTAGTGAAATCTACAGATGTGCAAATGTAATATAGATGTATGGGTCATACTTGTCTGCCAGTGATATCTACAGAAGTTCGTACTTAATCTAGATGTATGGGTCATACTTGTCTGCCAGTGATATCTACAGAAGTATGTGTGTAGTATAGATGTATGGGTCATACTTGTCTGCCACTGATATCTACAGAAGTTCATACATAGTATTGATTTATGGGTCATACTTGTCTGCCAGTGACATTTACAGAAGTACGTATGTAATATATATGTATGGGTCATACTTGTCTGCCAGTGACATCTACAGATGTACATACATAATATAGATGTATGGGTCATACTTCTCTGCTACTGAAATCTACAGATGTACTTATGTAATATAGATGTGTGGGTCATACTTGTCTGCCAGTTACATCTACAAAAGTATGTGTAATATAAATGTATGGCTCATACTTGTCTGCCAGTGACCTCTACAGAGGTACGTAATATAGATGTATGGGTCATACTTGTCTACCAGTGATATCTACAAAAGTATGTTCATAATATTGATGTATGGGTCATACTTGTCTGCCAGTGATATCTATAAAGGTAGGTAATATAGATGTATGGATCATACTTTTCTTCCAGTGACAACTACAGAAGTATATACGTAATATAGATGTATGGGTCATACTTGTCTGCCAGTGATATCTACAGAAGTTCATACATAGTATAGATTTATGGGTCATACTTGTCTGCCAATGACATCTACAGAAGTACGTACGTAATATAGATGTATGGGTCATACTTGTCTGCCAGTGATATCTACAGAGGCATGTAATATAGATGTATGGATCATACTTTTCTTCCAGTGACATCTACAGAAATTCAGACGTAATATAAATGTATGGGTCATACTTGTATGCCAGTGATATATACAGAGGTACGTAATATAGATGTATGGGTCATACTTGTCTGCCAGTGATATCTACAGAGGTATGTAATATAGATGTATGGATCATCCTTTTCTTCCAGTGACATCTACAGACGTACCTACATAATATAGATGTATAGGTCATACTTGTCTGCCAGTGACATCTACAGATGTACGTACGTAATATAGATGTATGGGTCATACTTGTCTGCCAGTGATATCTACAGAGGTATGTAATATAGATGTATGGATCATCCTTTTCTTCCAGTGACATCTACAGACGTACCTGCATAATATAGATGTATAGGTCATACTTGTCTGCCAGTGACATCTACAGACGTACCTACATAATATAGATGTATAGGTCATACTTGTCTGCCAATGACATCTACAGATGTACGTACGTAATATAGATGTATGGGTCATACTTCTCTGCTCGTGATATCTATAGATGTATGTATGTAATATAGATGTATGGGTCATACTTCTCTGCTGCTGAAATCTACAGATGTACTTATGTAATATAGATGTATGGGTCATACTTATCTTCCAGTGTCATCTACAGAAGTACGTACGTAATATAAATGTATGGGTCATACTTGTCTGCCAGTTACATCTTCAGAAGTACATACATAATATAGATGTCTGGGTTATACTTGTCTGCCAGTGATATTTACAGAGGTACGTAATATAGATGTATGCGTCATACTTGTCTGCCAGTGATATCTACAGAAATACGTACTTAATATAGATGTATGGGTCATACTTGTCTGCCAGTGATATCTACAGATGTATGTATGTAATATAGATGTATGAGTCATACTTGTCTGCCAGTGATATCTACAGAAGTTCATACATAGTATAGATGTGTGGGTCATACTTGTCTGCCAATGACATCTATAGAAGTACGTATGTATGAAATGTGTGGGTCATACTTGTCTGCCAGTGACATCTACAGAAGTACGTACATAATATAGATGTATGGGTCATACTTGTCTGCCAGTGATAACTACAGAAGTACGCGTGTAGCATAGATGTACGAGTCATACTTGTCTGCCAGTGACATTTACAGAGGTACGTAAGTAATATAGATGTATGGGTCATACTTGTCTGCCAGTGACCTCTACAGATGTACGTACGTAATATAGATAGTTACATAGTTACCTAGTAATTGAGGTTGAAAAAAGACTTTTAGCCCATCAAGTTATACCTTTTAAGATCTCCTCTGATCTGCAATATGCAGATTAGTTGTTAATTGATCCAGAGGAAGGCAAACAAAAAAACAAAAACAGTGAAACTTTGCCAATTGTCTCAAAAGGGAAAAAAATGAATTCCTTCTTGACCCCAGATACTGGCGATCGAATTTCTCACTGGATTAATACTCCCTCTCTAATTAACCAGGATAACCCGGAATGCCCTTTTTAATTAAAATATATATCCAATCCCTTTTTCAAGTTATCAGTACCCTTGGATGAATCCGCTGTCACCACCTCCCTTGGTAGAGAATTCCACAAATTAATTACCCTTACTGTGAAGAAACCTTTTCTTTCTTTAAGGTGGAATCTTTTTAGTTCTTACCTCAAAGGATATCCTATTGCCAGTTGAAAACCTCTTGGCACAAAAAGCTCCCTTGACAAATTTTTATACTGACCCTGAATGTATTTATATAGGGTAATCATATCCCCTCTTAGATGCCTTTTTTCTAGAGAAAATAAGTTTAATTTGGATAGTCTTTCTTCATAACTTAGCCCCTCCATTCCCCTTATTAGTTTTGTAGCCCTTCTCTGTACTTTTTCCAGTTCTAAAATGTCCTTTTTATGAATTGGTGCCCAAAACTGTACTCCATATTCCAAATGAGGGCGTACTAGGGATTTGTATAGTGGCAGAATGATATCTGCCTCCCTTTCTTCTATACCCTTCTTAATACATGCTAATAGTTTATTTGCCTTTGCAGCTGCTGCTTGGCATTGAAAACTGTTACGTAGGTGGTTGTCCACAAGCACTCCCAAATCCCTTTCAATATCAGATACCCCTAGATTTGCTTCATTAAGTTTATAAATTGCATGGTTATTTTTCCTTCCCAGATGCATAACCTTACATTTATTTGTATTAAATCTCATCTGCCATTTAATTGCCCATTTCTCTAATTTATGAAAATCCCTTTGGAGGGAAAGTACTTCATTTTCTGATTTAATTACCTTGTCATCAGCAAAAATGGAGACACTACTTTTCAATCCTACTTTTAAGTCGTTAATAAATATGTTAAAAAGGAGAGAACCTAATACTGAGCCCTGAGTAACCCCACTTACCACATTAGTCTAATCTGAATATGTTCCATTTACAACAACCCTTTGTTTCCTGTCTTTTAGCCAGCTCTCAATCAATGTGCATATATTTACTGCAATTCCTGTATCCCTTGGTTTGCTTAATAGTCTCCCATGTGGCACTGAATCAAAAGCCTTTGCAAAAAGACTACATACACTGAGTTGCCCTGATCCAGGTTCCTACTAACCTCCTCATAGAAACTAATTAGGTTTGTTTGACACAACCTATCCCTCATGAATCCATGTTGTTTCCTACTTATTATGCTGTTTGAATAGACATACTCTTGTGTATTATCCCTTATTAACCCTTCTAAAAGCCTTCCCACTACAGAAGTGAGGTTTACAGGTCCATAATTTCCTGGGTTTGCTCTTGCCTCCTTCTTAAATATAGGGATCACCTCCGCTTTTCTCCAGTCAGCTGGTAGTGACCCAGTATTGAGTGAATCTTGAAAAATTAGATATAATGGTTTGGCTAATAAAGAACCCAGTTCCCTCAGTACCCTTGGATGTATTCCACCAGGACCCGGGGCTTTATTGACATTTATTTTTTCCAACCTCTTTTGGATTTCTTCCTGCGTTAACCAATTATTTGGCAAAGGTAGTGTAGCCCCATTATGGTGCAGTGACCCAACCACTGGTACCTCCCTTGTATATACGGAAGAAAACAACCTATTTAGCTCATCTGCCTTTTCCTGGTCACTAATTATCAGACGGCCTGTGTCGCATTGTAATGCTCCTATAGATTCCTTCCTGGCCTTCCTCCGATTTATATACTTAAAAAATATTTTAGGTTTAGTCTTACTTTTGCAAATAATTTTTCATTTTCTATTTTAGCCAGTCTCATTTTGCAAGCCTTGTTGATTTCCTTGTACTCTCGTAAAGCAGTCTCTGTCCCCTCATTTTTGTATCATTTAAATGCTATTAAATTAGTCTTTTACTCCGTATCTTGATCTTTAAATCATTGTTAAGCCACGTTGGATGTAATTTACTCCTCTTACTTTTATTCCCACATGGTATATGCCAATGTTTATGTATATTTAGTAAGGATTTAAATGTTGTCCATTTATGTTCAGTATTTTTACCTGCCATGTGTCATACTTCTCTGCTACTGAAATCTGCAGATGTACTTATGTAATATAGGTGTATGTGTCATACTTGTCTGCCAGTTATATCTACAGAAGTTCACACATAATATAAATGTATGGGTTATACTTGTCTGCTAGTGAAATCTACAGAGTAATATAGATGTATGGATCATACTTTTATTTTAGTGACATCTACAGAAGTATGTACATAATATGGTTCTGTTATTTGGGGCCATAGGTTGATTCCCATTAGACTTCCCACCATCTAATACAGCATCAATTTCTCACATCTCTCCTACTGGTGGCAATGATACCATCACCATACCTCACAGGCCCCTTGTCTTGGTGGTCTTCTTGACCTGTGCCCTCTATTTCATTCCTCACATACATTCACTGCCAAAATCTTGTCTTCCGGTCTCTATTCCTTTCTCACTCTTTCAACTTGTTCCCTCTATATGTCTCCTGCCCTTTTTGTCACTCTTTCCTAATATTTTTCCCACCTACATACCATCACGGTCACCCTTATTTCTTGTCTCTCATCCCCTCTTTCTCTCCCTCTTCGTCTCCTCTTCATCTCTTCTGTCTCTCTCCCCTTCTGTCTCTCTTTCTCCTTTCCCTCTTCTCTTCTCTTTTTCAAACCCTTCTCTTTTTCACTTTGTTTCTCTCAATTTAAGTCTCTCAACTCTTTTATTTTTCCTTCCATATAACTACCCTATTGTCGTATGTAACCTCTCTATATACCTTCAGCATTGTTGTATATATAACATCTCCATATAACCATGTAATATAACTCCCCTATTTTTGTATATAGCCTCTTCATGTAACTACCCTATTGCTGTAGGTAACCTCTCCATATAACTCTTGTATTGCTCTATATAACCACTTTATTTAACTCCTCATTTTGTCTTGTATAACCTCTCCTTGATATATGTAACGTCCACATAAAGCTCCTGTTATTGCTGTATGTAAAATCTCTATATAACTTCCATATAGTAGTATTTAACCTCTAACTATGTAATTGACTAAATCTCTCAATATGCCTCCAACTACTGCTGTGTGTAACCTCTCCATATAATTTCCATATTGCCCTATGTAGCCTCTCTTTATAGCTTCTTCTAAAGCTTTATTGCTGTATATAACCTCTCCATATAACTATCCTAGTGCTTTATATAACCGTTCCATATAACTCCTCTCTATATATAATACCTCCTATCGCTGCATATAACCTTTTCATATAACACCCATATTACTGTGTGACGAGATCAGTCTCGTCACTGCGAATTGGAGAAGTCTGGTTGCCCACATCCTTCCTTTTGACTACGGCCCATGTTGATTTTCCCCCTACAAAGACATGGAAGCCATGCTTCATTTGGTCAGAAAGTACTATGATCTAACTTTTGAACCACTGGACCAATGTATATGATTTGGACATATGTTTGTATTTGGAGTATGCTGATTCTGAAAATGTACGTTTTATGTGAATGTGATGCATACTTTTAAAGTTATGAAAAATTTGTAGAAATGTGTTACAGATTCTGACCACCCCCATCTATGAGTCACTTAGGCCAGATGGTTAAGAGCAAAGGTTATCTACATGCACAGCAGGGGTGATAGCTGAACAAACGGAGCTCCAGACATACAGGCTCCAAAACCCCATGGGGTTTCTCAGCTTTCTTAGCAGGGGCACAGGATAGAGCAAAGCCATGTTTCCCCTCTGGTGGTCAGAAGCCAAATGACTCTATTAGCCACACCTAGTGGGCGGACCTGGGAGGAGTCTCATGTTTCCCACGGTGTGACAATATGTGATTGGCCAGAGGCCATTAGGGGCTGACCTCAGGTAGCCCCTCCCTCTACTGTGTATGTGAAAATGGTTTTGATATGTCTTTGTAATTAATAAAGAAGAGAGTTCACTGCTTGACCCTCAAACACAGAGCTTATGTCTCGTTCTTGGGGGGATTCATGGGATGCTGTTACAGACTGACTGCCAGGAGTGTAAGCATCTTGGGGTGCTTTTAATGCTCAGCTGCTAGCAGCTATTCGTGAGGTTCCAGTTCCAGGCTTGGAGCATATTCCCCTTGGATCCGTTCTTGGAATGGGTGTCCTGCAGTAGCTGTCCCTATATCACTGGACGGGCGGATCGACTAAAACGGACTTGGCGCCCCCTTATATGTGTGGGGGTACCGTAACACACTGTATCTATATCCTCTCCATATACAGTGAGGGAAAAAAGTATTGGATCCCCTGCTGATTTTGAACGTTTCTCCACTGACAAAGAAATGATCAGTCTATAATTTTAATGGTAGGTGTATTTTAACAGTGAGTGACAGAATAAAAAAACAAACAAACAAGAAAAACGCATCTCAAAAAATGTATATCATTGCAGATCAATGAGGGAAATAAGTATTTGATCCCTTCCACTTAGTACTTGGTGGCAAATCCCTTGTTGGCAATCACAGAGGTCAGACGTTTCTTGCAGTTGGCCACCAGGTTTGCACACATCTCAGGAGGGATTTTTTCCCACTCCTCTTTGTAGATCCTCTCCAAGGCCCTCATTCAATTGCATTTTGGCCAATTGAATAGGGCTCTAAATAAGCACATAACATATTTTCTTTACATAAGTTTTTAGTTAGTAAGCATCTACCTAAAAACTTCTTTAAAAAAAATATGATATGTGCTTATTTAGAGCCATATTCAATTGGCCAAATCGCAATTGAATGAGGGCCCAAGTCATTAAAGTTTAGAGGCTGATGTTTGGCAACTCGAACCTTCAAGCTCCCTCCACAGATTTTCTATGGGATTAAGGGCCATATAATTCCTGTATTGCTGGTCACATCCTGTCCATATAACTCCTCCTATTGCTCCATAAACCCTTTCTCCCTATTGTTCTATATAACATATCTCTATTTATATTTCTATTGCTCCCTATAACCTCTCCCTATAACTATCTATATTCCCTCATATAACTCTCACTATCACATATATAGTTGTGAGCGTACGAGTTGTTGCTAACGCTGCGGGCTCGCGTAGCGAGGGCCGTGACTCGCGCAGCGAGCTGCGGCCCTCGCGAAGCGAGGGCAGTGGCCGAGGGTCTCAGTTGCTGGCATGGAGCGCCGAAGGCGAATCGAAGCGAGGCGCTCCATGCCAGCACCTGAGGACCTCGCAAAGCGAGGGCCGCAGTTGCTGGCATGGAGCGCCGAAGGCGCTCCATGCCAGCAACTGCGACCCTCGCAAACTTCACTTTGCAAACCAAACAGCACGACACACACATTACGACACTCGCAAACAACATACGACACACGTTCACACACATTACGGCCTCGCAACACTCGGACGCAACTCGCGAACATTACAAAATGTAAAACACAATACATACACACAGCACATACATAAAAACCTTACCTACACCAAGAGGGAGCAACCAGGACCTCAAAAATACAACTTACACCTCGATTTTACTCGAAATAAAACAGTTTAGAGACAAAAAAAAAATCTAAGTGAGAGAAAAAATGGCCGCCGAACAAAACGAAAACGAGGCTACAGCACTCTAAACTCGCAAAACACCACAAGAAACTCGCAAAACACCACAACAAACTCGCAAAACGCAACAAACGACCTACGGATATTCATACCACACAGTGCACACATTCAGCATGCTTACACAGCAGCTCCACAACACTAATGCTGCAGCAACATCAACACAGATTGCCAGCTCTTCAGCACAATGCTTCAAAATAGGTACAGTATATTCATTTAGTAATGTATTACATATTTCATTATTATACACCAAACAGCATTAGCTACCTTACAATTTCATTGCCGTCATTTTTTGACGGGCAATTCGCTAGTTATGTTATACTAGCGAATTGCCTGTCAAAAATGACGGTAATACATTTGTAAGGCAGGTAATTAGTGATGTCGCAAACATAAAATTTTCAGTTCACGAACCGCGAACGCGAATTGCCGCAAATGTTCGCGAACCGGCGAATCCGGCGAACCGCCATAGACTTCAATGGGCAGGCGGATTTTAAAACCCACAGGGACTCTTTCTGGCCACAGTAGTGATGGAAAAGTTGTTTTAAGGGGACTAACACCTGGACTGTGGCATGCCGGAGGGGGATCCATGTCAATACTCCCACGGATACATAGTTGATGCAGCGTATGGTTTTAATCCATGAAGGGCATAAATTTCCTAACATTCCTTAATTGTTTGGAATAACGTGCTTTAAAACATCAGGTATGATGTTGTTTCGATCAGTTAGTGTAAGGGTTAGGCCCGCTTCACAGTAACAGACCAAACTCCCCGTTTAACGCACTGCAAATAACCGCAAACAGTCCATTTGCACAACGCAAACTCCCCATTTGCACAAGGTTGGATACCAAGCTAGCCATGTCCCGTTCCTTGTCCTCACTGATGTCATTGAAGGTCTCTTCCTCCACCCAGCCACATACAACACCAAGGGTCCCCGAAAGGTGACAACAAGCCCCCTGGGACGCCTGCTGTGTTTTGTCTTCCACCTCCTCAAAGCCTTCCTCTCATTATTATAAGGTGTGTTAAGTAGTACTACTCTTATCAGTTTAATACCTGTTACCTCACCTATCAGGGGACGTGTAAAAGGCCTGGATTTTTGGAACCGGAGATGAAAAAAGATGCTTGGTTGGTCCTCCCACTTCAATTTTGGGGCACGGCGCGTGCAATCTAAGGTGCCACCAGATAGGAGTGTCGTGTTTGTAAGTACTACTCTTATCAGTTTAATACTTGTTACGTCACCTATCAGGGGGCGTGTATAAGGCCTAGATTTTTAGAACCGGGAGATGGAAAAAGATGCTTGGTTGGTCATATCACTTCAATTTTGGGGCACGGCGCGTGCAATCAAAGGTGCCACCAGATAGGAGTGGTGTGTTTGTAAGTACTACTGGAAAAATGGTAGATTGAAAAAGCTGCTTGGTTGGTCCTCCCACTTCAATTTTGGGGCACGGCGCGTGCAATCTAAGGTGCCACCAGATAGGAGTGGCGTGTTTGTAAGTACTACTCTTATCAGTTTAAAACTTGTTACGTCACCTATCAGGGGGCGTGTATGAGGCCTGGATTTTTAGAACCGGGAGATGGAAAAAGATGCTTGGTGGGTCATATCACTTCAATTTTGGGGCACGGAGCGTGCAATCAAAGGTGCCACCAGATAGGAGTGGCGTGTTTGTAAGTACTACTGGAAAAATGGTAGATGGAAAAAGATGCTTGGTTGGTCCTCCCACTTCAATTTTGGGGCACGGCGCGTGCAATCTAAGGTGCCACCAGATAGGAGTGGCGTGTTTGTAAGTACTACTCTTATCAGTTTAATACTTGTTACGTCACCTATCAGGGGGCGTGTATAAGGCCTAGATTTTTAGAACCGGGAGATGGAAAAAGATGCTTGGTTGGTCATATCACTTCAATTTTGGGGCACGGCGCGTGCAATCAAAGGTGCCACCAGATAGGCGTGGTGTGTTTGTAAGTACTACTGGAAAAATGGTAGATTGAAAAAGCTGCTTGGTTGGTCCTCCCACTTCAATTTTGGGGCACGGCGCGTGCAACCTAAGGTGCCACCAGATAGGAGTGGCGTGTTTGTAAGTACTACTCTTATCAGTTTAATACTTGTTACGTCACCTATCAGGGGGCGTGTATAAGGCCTGGATTTTTAGAACCGGGAGATGGAAAAAGATGCTTGGTGGGTCATATCACTTCAATTTTGGGGCACGGAGCGTGCAATCAAAGGTGCCACCAGATAGGAGTGGCGTGTTTGTAAGTACTACTGGAAAAATGGTAGATGGAAAAAGATGCTTGGTTGGTCCTCCCACTTCAATTTTGGGGCACGGCTCGTGCAATCTAAGGTGCCACCAGATAGGAGTGGCGTGTTTGTAAGTACTACTCTTATCAGTTTAATACTTGTTACGTCACCTATCAGGGGGCGTGTATAAGGCCTGGATTTTTAGAACCGGGAGATGGAAAAAGATGCTTGGTTGGTCCTCCCACTTCAATTTTGGGGCACGGCGCGTGCAATCTAAGGTGCCACCAGATAGGAGTGGCGTGTTTGTAAGTACTACTCTTATCAGTTTAAAACTTGTTACGTCACCTATCAGGGGGCGTGTATAAGGCCTGGATTTTTAGAACCGGGAGATGGAAAAAGATGCTTGGTGGGTCATATCACTTCAATTTTGGGGCACGGAGCGTGCAATCAAAGGTGCCACCAGATAGGAGTGGCGTGTTTGTAAGTACTACTGGAAAAATGGTAGATGGAAAAAGATGCTTGGTTGGTCCTCCCACTTCAATTTTGGGGCATGGCTCGTGCAATCTAAGGTGCCACCAGATAGGAGTGGCGTGTTTGTAAGTACTACTTGTATAAGGCCTGGATTTTTGGAACCGGGAGATGGAAAAAGATGCTTGGTTGGTCCTCCCACTTCAATTTTGGGGCACAGCGCGTGCAATCTAAGGTGCCACCAGATAGGAGTGGCGTGTTTGTAAGTACTACTCTTATCAGTTTAATACTTGTTACGTCACCTATCAGGGGGCGTGTATAAGGCCTGGATTTTTAGAACCGGGAGATGGAAAAAGATGCTTAGTTAGTCATATCGTTTCAATTTTGGGGCACGGCGCGTGCAATCAAAGGTGCCACCAGATAGGAGTGGCGTGTTTGTAAGTATTACTGGAAAAATGGTAGATGGAAAAAGATGCTTGGTTGGTCCTCCCACTTCAATTTTGGGGCACAGCGCGTGCAATCTAAGGTGCCACCAGATAGGAGTGTCGTGTTTGTAAGTACTACTCTTATCAGTTTAATACTTGTTACAGCACCTATCAGGGGGCGTGTATAAGG
Organism: Discoglossus pictus; assembly: GCA_027410445.1. Lineage (NCBI taxonomy): Eukaryota > Metazoa > Chordata > Amphibia > Anura > Alytidae > Discoglossus > Discoglossus pictus. The sequence continues at coordinate 414,183,558 of CM050164.1, read as the reverse complement.
CCTGGATTTTTGGAACCGGGAGATGGAAAAAGATGCTTGGTTGGTCCTCCCACTTCAATTTTGGGGCACGGCGCGTGCAATCTAAGGTGCCGACATATAGGATTGGCGTGTTTGTAAGTAGTACTCTTATCAGTTTAATACTTGTTACAGTACCTATCAGGGGGCGTGTATAAGGCCTGGATTTTTTGAACCGGGAGATGAAAAAAGATGCTTGGTTGGTCGTATCACTTTAATTTTGAGGCACGGCACGTGCAATCAAAGGTACCACCAGATAGGAGTGGCGTGTTTGTAAGTACTACTCTTATCAGTTTAATACCTGTTACAGCACCTAACAGGGGGCGTGTATAAGGCCTGAGTTTTTGGAACCGGTAGATGGAAAAATATGCTTGGTTGGTCCTCCCACTTCAATTTTGGGGCACGGCGCGTGCTATCTAAGGTGCCACCAGATAGGAGTGGCGTGTTTGTAAATACTACTCTTATCAGTTTAATACCTGTTACGTCACCTATCAGGGGGCGTGTATAAGGCCTGGATTTTTAGAACCGGGAGATGGAAAAAGATGCTTGGTTGGTCATATCACTTAAATTTTGGGGCACGGCGCATGCAATCAAAGGTGCCACCAGATAGGAGTGGCGTGTTTGTAAGTACTACTCTTATCAGTTAAATACCTGTTACGTCACCTATCAGGGGGCGTGTATAAGGCCTGGATTTTTGGAACCGGGAGATGGAAAAAGATGCTTGGTTGGTCCTCCCATTTCAATTTTGGGGCACGGCGCGTGCAATCTAAGGTGCCACCAGATAGGAGTGTCGTGTTTGTAAGTACTACTCTTATCAGTTTAATACTTGTTACAGCACCTATCAGGGGGCGTGTATAAGGCCTGGATTTTTGGAACCGGGAGATGGAAAAAGATGCTTGGTTGGTCCTCCCACTTCAATTTTGGGGCACGGCGCGTGCAATCTAAGGTGCCGACATATAGGATTGGCGTGTTTGTAAGTAGTACTCTTATCAGTTTAATACTTGTTACAGTACCTATCAGGGGGCGTGTATAAGGCCTGGATTTTTTGAACCGGGAGATGAAAAAAGATGCTTGGTTGGTCGTATCACTTTAATTTTGAGGCACGGCACGTGCAATCAAAGGTACCACCAGATAGGAGTGGCGTGTTTGTAAGTACTACTCTTATCAGTTTAATACCTGTTACAGCACCTAACAGGGGGCGTGTATAAGGCCTGGATTTTTGGAACCGGGAGATGGAAAAAGATGCTTGGTTGGTCGTATCACTTCAATTTTGGGGCACGGCACGTGCAATCAAAGGTGCCACCAGATAGGAGTGGCGTGTTTGTAAGTACTACTCTTATCAGTTTAATACCTGTTACAGCACCTATCAGGGGGCGTGTATAAGGCCTGAATTTTTGGAATCGGTAGATGGAAAAATATGCTTGGTTGGTCCTCCCACTTTAATTTTGGGGCACGGCGCGTGCAATCTAAGGTGCCACCAGATAGGAGTGGCGTGTTTGTAAGTACTACTCTTATCAGTTTAATACCTGTTACGTCACCTATCAGGGGGCGTGTATAAGGCCTGGATTTTTGGAACCGGGAGATGGAAAAAGATGCTTGGTTGGTCCTCCCATTTCAATTTTGGGGCACGGCGCGTGCAATCTAAGGTGCCACCAGATAGGAGTGTCGTGTTTGTAAGTACTACTCTTATCAGTTTAATACTTGTTACAGCACCTATCAGGGGGCATGTATAAGGCCTGGATTTTTGGAACTGGGAGATGGAAAAAGATACTTGGTTGGTCGTATCACTTCAAATTATGGCACGGCGCGTGCAATCTAAGGTGCCATCAGATAGGAGTGGCGTGTTTGTAAGTACTACTCTTATCAGTTTAATACCTGTTACGTCACTTATCAGGGGGCGTGTATAAGGCCTGGATTATTGGAACCGGGAGATAGAAAAAGATGCTTGGTGGGTCATATCACTTCAATTTTGGGGCACGGCGCGTGCAATCAAAGGTGCCACCAGATAGGAGTGGCGTGTTTGTAAGTACTACTTGTATAAGGCCTGGATTTTTGGAACCGGGAGATGGAAAAAGATGCTTGGTTGGTCCTCCTACTTCAATTTTGGGGCACAGCGCGTGCAATCTAAGGTGCCACCAGATAGGAGTGGCGTGTTTGTAAGTACTACTCTTATCAGTTTAATACTTGTTACGTCACCTATCAGGGGGCGTGTGTAAGGCCTGGATTTCTAGAACCGGGAGATGGAAAAAGATGCTTGGTTGGTCATATCATTTCAATTTTGGGGCACAGCGCGTGCAATCAAAGGTGCCACCAGATAGGAGTGGCGTGTTTGTAAGTATTACTGGAAAAATGGTAGATGGAAATAGATGCTTGGTTGGTCCTCCCACTTCAATTTTGGGGCACGGCGCGTGCAATCTAAGGTGCCACCAGATAGGAGTGGCGTGGTTGTAAGTACTACTCTTATCAGTTTAATACTTGTTACAGCACCTATCAGGGGGCGTGTATAAGGCCTGGATTTTTGGAACCGGGAGACGGAAAAAGATACTTGGTTGGTCGTATCACTTCAAATTTTGGCACGGTGCGTGCAATCTAAGGTGCCACCAGATAGGAGTGGCGTGTTTGTAAGTACTACTCTTATCAGTTTAATACCTGTTACGTCACTTATCAGGGGGCGTGTATAAGGCCTGGATTTTTGGAACCGGGAGATGGAAAAAGATGCTTGGTTGGTCGTATCACTTCAATTTTGGGGCACGGCACGTGCAATCAAAGGTGCCACCAGATAGGAGTGGCGTGTTTGTAAGTACTACTCTTATCAGTTTAATACCTGTTACAGCACCTATCAGGGGGCGTGTATAAGGCCTGAATTTTTGGAATCGGTAGATGGAAAAATATGCTTGGTTGGTCCTCCCACTTTAATTTTGGGGCACGGCGCGTGCAATCTAAGGTGCCACCAGATAGGAGTGGCGTGTTTGTAAGTACTACTCTTATCAGTTTAATACCTGTTACGTCACCTATCAGGGGGCGTGTATAAGGCCTGGATTTTTAGAACCGGGAGATGGAAAAAGATGCTTGGTTGGTCATATCACTTCAATTTTGGGGCACGGCGCGTGCAATCAAAGGTGCCACCAGATAGGAGTGGCGTGTTTGTAAGTACTACTCTTATCAGTTAAATACCTGTTACAGCACCTATCAGGGGGCGTGTATAAGGCCTGGATTTTTGGAACCGGGAGATGGAAAAAGATACTTGGTTGGTCGTATCACTTCAAATTTTGCGCGGCGCGTGCAATCTAAGGTGCCACCAGATAGGAGTGGCGTGTTTGTAAGTACTACTCTTATCAGTTGAATACCTGTTACGTCACCTATCAGGGGGCGTGTATAAGGCCTGGATTTTTGGAACCGGGAGATGGAAAAAGATGCTGGGTCGGTCCTCCTACTGTCACAGGGCCGGGGGGGCGCCCCCTCGTCGGGCTACCTGGTTGATCCTGCCTCAAAGATTGAGCCATGCACGTTTAAATACACACAGCCGGTACAGTGAAACTGCAAATTGCTCATTTAATTAGTTATAGACTGGTTCCTTTGATCGCTCCATCTGTTACTTTGATAACTGTCGGAATTAGAAAGCTGATACATGCCGACGAGCGCTGACTCCCCGGGATGCGTTCACTTATCAAAAATTAGGTATTGTTGCAGCCGCTGCTGTTGCAGCGACCAGAAAAATTTTCGTTTGTTTCCCAGGCAGAAACGAATAAGTCACGCAAGTCATGCAGCATTCAAAGATAAAATACTGCAGCTTGTGGACCATTTTTAGCTCAAGGCAACTGATCTCAACAGCCCTTTTTTAGTCTAATGTATCGCCCAGTGTCGGTCCGTTCGGGATCCATCCCTCATTCATCTTTATAAAGGTGAGGTAATCTAGACTTTTTTGACCTAGGCGATTTCTCTTTTCAGTGACAATACCTCCTGCTGCACTGAAGGTCCTTTCTGACAGGACACTGGAAGCGGGGCAGGCCAGAAGTTCTATGGCAAATTGGGATAGCTCAGGCCACAGGTCAAGCCTGCACACCCAGTAGTCAAGGGGTTCATCGCTCCTCAGTGTGTCGATATCTGCAGTTAAAGCGAGGTAGTCTGCCACCTGTCGGTCGAGTCGTTCTCTGAGGGTGGATCCCGAAGTGCTGTGGCGATGCCTAGGACTGAAAAAGCTCTGCATGTCCTCCATCAACAACACGTCTTTTAAACGTCGTGTTCTTGCCGGCGTGGTCGTGGGAGGAGGAGTATTACTTTCACCTCTTCCCCTGTTAGATTCCCGTTGTGCTGTGACATCACCCTTATATGCAGTGTAAAGCATACTTTTTAATTTCATTTGGAACTGCTGCATCCTTTCTGCCTTGCGGTAATTCGGTAACATTTCAGGTACTTTCTGCTTATACCGGGGGTCTAGTAGCGTGGATACCCAGTAGAGGTCGTTCTCCTTCAGCCTTTTTATACGAGGGTCCCGCGACAGGCACGACAGCATGAAAGACCCCATTTGCACAAGGTTGGATGCCGAGCTACCCATGTCCCGTTCCTCGTCCTCAGTGATCTCACTGAAGGTATGTTCTTCCCCCCAGCCACGTACAACACCATGGGTACCAGATAGGTGACAACGAGCACCCTGGGAGGGCTGTTGTGATTGGTCTTCCTTTTCCCCCTCAAAGCCACATTCCTCCTCTGACTCCTCTTCCTCACAATCCTCCTCCAGCGTTGCCGCAGGTCCAGCAAGCGATGCTGATAAGGCTGTTTCTGGTGGTGATGGTGACCACAACTCTTCCACTTCTTCATCACGCTCATCTACGGCCTGATCCAACACTCTTCGCAGGGCACGACTCAGGAAGAAAACAAATGGTATGATGTCGCTGATGGTGCCTTCTGTGCGACTGACATGGTTTGTCACCTCCTCAAAAGGACGAATGAGCCTACAGGCATTGCGCATGAGCATCCAGTAATGTGGCAAAAAAATTCCCAGCTCCGCAGAGGCTGTCCTAGCACCCCGGTCATACAAATACTCGTTAACAGCTTTCTCTTGTTGGAGCATGCGGTCGAACATTAGGAGTGTTGAATTCCAACGTGTGGGGCTGTCACAAATCAAGCGCCTCACTGGCATGTTGTTTTGCCGCTGGATATCTGAAAAGTGCGCCATGGCCATGTATGAACGCCTGAAAAGGCCACACACCTTTCTGGCCTGCTTCAGGACGTCCTGTAAGCCTGGGTACTTGTGCACAAAGCGTTGTACGATCAGATTACACACATGTGCCATGCACGGCACATGTGTCAACTTGCCCAAATTCAATGCCGCCAACAAATTTCTTCCGTTGTCACAAACCACTTTGCCAATCTTCAGTTGGTGCGGAGTCAGCCATTGATCCACCTGTGTGTTCAGGGTGGACAGGAGTGCTGGCCCAAGACGGCGTGACACTGCCTTATCCGGGATGTGGAATAGTATCTGGGGAGCTGGGGGGTGCCGTTGATGTGGAGCAAGACGCAGCAGCAGAAGAGGACTCAGCTGAGGAGGTTATGGAAGAGGATGGAGTAGGAGGAGTAGAGGAGGTGGCAGCAGGCCTGTGTGCAAGTCGTGGCGGTGTCACCAACTCCTCTGCAGAGCCACGCATTCCATGCTTGGCAGGCGTCAGCAGGTTTACCCAATGCGCAGTGTAGGTGATATACCTGCCCTGACCATGCTTTGCAGACCAGGTATCCGTGGTCAGATGGACCCTTGCCCCAACACTGTGTGCCAGACATGCCATTACTTCCTTTTGCACAATCGAGTACAGGTTGGGGATTGCCTTTTGTGAAAAGAAATTTTGGCCAGGTACCTTACACTGCGGTGTCCCAATAGCTAAAAATTTTTTGAACGCCTCAGACTCCACCAGCTTGTATGGTAAAAGCTGGCGGGCTAAGAGTTCAGACAAGCCAGCTGTCAGATGCCGGGCAAGGGGGTGACCTTGTGACATTGGCTTCTAATGCTCAAACATGCCCTTGACAGACACCTGTCTGTGGGGAGATGAGCAGGAACAGCTAGAGGTGAGAGACGGAGTGGCCGATGGTTGAGAGGGGGCAAGGAGGACAGCAGTGGTTGACGTGGATGAAGATGCTGGACCAGGAGGAGGATGGCGGCTTCGAGTTTGTGTGCTGCTTGTACTCAGGTGTTGATCCCATTGGCGTTTGTGGTGTGACATCATGTGCCTTCGCAAAGCAGTTGTACCTAGGTGGGTGTTGGACTTCCCACGACTCAGTTTCTTTTGGCACAGGTTGCAAATGGCATCGCTGTTGTCACAGGCAGACACACACAAAAAGTGCCACACTGCTGAGCTCTGCAGTTACGGCGTTCTGGTGGTGGCAACAGCATGCATTGATTGGCGTGCTGTCTGGCTGACCCCGGGTGCCGATGCATGCTGTCTGACTGTGCCACTAGCTCCTTGCGATGACCTCCCTCTGCTTCCAACTCGTCTCCTCCTCCTCTCTGTCTCCCTATCTGAACTTTCCCCCTGTTCTTCTTCTCTTCTAACGGGCACCCACATGATATCCACGGACGCATCGTCATCATCATCACCCGCTTCACTTGTATCTGACAGCTCAATAAAGGAAGCAGCAGCGGGTACATCATCATCATCATCACACCGTACGTACATGTGTGTAATGCTGCCTGACTGAGACATATCCCTGTTATCTACATCCTCTGGCAATAATGGTTGCGCATCACTCATTTCTTCAAACTGATGTGTAAATAACTCTTCTGACTGATCATTTGAAGCGGCTGTGGTACAAGTGTTGGTGGTGGCGGCAGGCGGGCGAGTCGTAACTGGAGGATGGTGCGTCCATGTTCCGAGCGGAAGCTGTAGAAGATTGGGTGTCCTGTGTTAGCCAGTCAACTATGTCCTCAGAAGTTTTTGAGTTCTTGGTAACTGGCCTCTGAACACTGGGCATTATTGAAGGGCCAAAGGGAATCACAGCACCACGACCATGATGGCTCGGCCTGTCTCTTTTTGCGATTAGTGGTACTATGTGTGCAAGCTACTGTTACAACAGATATGAGTGGCACTGTGCACTTGCAGAAGTTGGCAGAGTAGACTCTGTAGGCCTGACACAGACGCTTCCAGACAAGTAACTGCTATTCAATGTATTACAGTCAAAATTGTATTCTTTGTTTAAATGTGGACTACTGACTGTAACACCAGATATGAGTGGTGGCACTGACTGGGCAAGTGGGCACAGTATATGCTGTGAGGCTAAGACACACACGCTGGCAGACAGGCAAATGAAATTAGAAAAAAGTGTAGCTTTTTTTTAAATGTAGACTGCTGGTACACCACCAGATTGGATTGGTTGCACTGGGCACAGTATAAGTTGTGAGCCTGAGAGACACACACAGACTAGCGGTCAGGCAAATTAACTTAGATTTAACAAAATACAATTTGGGTTTTTTTAAATGTCGACTGCTGGTACACCACCTGATTGGATTGGTTGCACTGGGCACAGTATCAGTTGTAAACCTGAGACACACACAGACTAGCGATCAGGCAAATGAACTTCAATTTAACAACATACAATTTTGTTTTTTTTTAAAGGTAGACTGCTGGTACACCACCTGATTGGATTGGTTGCACTGGGCACAGTATCAGTTGTGAGCCTGACACACACACTGGCTAGTAGGCAGGCAAATGAACTGAGATTAGACAAAATAAAAGTCGTGGTTTTTAAAAGTAGACTGCTGGTACACCACCAGATTGGATTGTTTTTTTTTAAATGTACACTGCTGGTACGCCACCTGATTGGATTGGTTGCACTGGGCACAGTATCAGTTGTGAGCCTGACACAAACACTGGCTAGTAGTCAGGCAAATTACCTTAGATTAGACAAAATAAAAGTTTTGGTTTTTAAAAGTAAACTGCTGGTACACCACCAGATTGGATTGATTGCACTGGGCACAGTATAAGTCGTGAGCCTGACACACACACTGGCTAGTAGGCAGGCAAATGAACTTAGATTAGACAAAATAAAAGTTTTGGTTTTTAAAAATAGACTGCTGGTACACCACCAGATTGGATTGATTGCACTGGGCACAGTATCAGTTGTGAGCCTGAGACACACACAGACTAGCGTCAGGCAAATGAACTTAGATTTAACAAAATACAATTTTGTTTTTTTTTAAGGTAGACTGCTGGTACACCACCAGATTGGATTGATTGCACTGGGCACAGTATCAGTTGTGAGCCTGAGAAACACACAGAATAGCAGTAAGGCAAATGAATTTAGATTTAACAAAATACAATTTTGGTTTTTTAAATGTACAGTGCTGGTACACCACCTGATTGGATTGGTTGCACTGGGCACAGTATCAGTTGTGAGCCTGAGAAACACACAGACTAGCTGTCAGGCAAATTAACTTAGATTTAACAAAATACAATTTGGGATTTTTTAAAGGTATACTGCTGGTACACCACCTGGTTGGATTGGTTGCACTGGGCACAGTATCAGTTGTGAGCCTGACACACACACTGGCTAGTAGGCAGGCAAATGAACATAGATTAGAGAAAATAAAAGTTTTGGTTTTTAAAATTAGACTGCTGGTACAACACCAGATTGGATTGATTGCACTGGGCACAGTATCAGTTGTGAGCCTGAGAATCACATAGAATAGCGGTCAGGCAAATGAACTTAGATTTAACAAAATACAATTTCGGGTTTTTTAAATGTACACTGATGGTACACCACCTGATTGGATTGGTTGCACTGGGCACAGTATCAGTTGTGAGCCTGACACACACACTGGCTAGTAGGCAGGCAAATTAACTTAGATTAGACAAAATAAAAGTTTTGGTTTTTAAATGTAGACTGCTGGTACACCACCTGATTGGATTGGTTGCACTGGGCACAGTATCAGTTGTGAGCCTGACACACACACTGGCTAGTAGGCAGGCAAATGAACTGAGATTAGACAAAATAAAAGTCGTGGTTTTTAAAAGTAGACTGCTGGTACACCACCAGATTGGATTGTTTTTTTTTAAATGTACACTGCTGGTACGCCACCTGATTGGATTGGTTGCACTGGGCACAGTATCAGTTGTGAGCCTGACACAAACACTGGCTAGTAGTCAGGCAAATTACCTTAGATTAGACAAAATAAAAGTTTTGGTTTTTAAAAGTAAACTGCTGGTACACCACCAGATTGGATTGATTGCACTGGGCACAGTATAAGTCGTGAGCCTGACACACACACTGGCTAGTAGGCAGGCAAATGAACTTAGATTAGACAAAATAAAAGTTTTGGTTTTTAAAAATAGACTGCTGGTACACCACCAGATTGGATTGATTGCACTGGGCACAGTATCAGTTGTGAGCCTGAGACACACACAGACTAGCGTCAGGCAAATGAACTTAGATTTAACAAAATACAATTTTGTTTTTTTTTAAGGTAGACTGCTGGTACACCACCAGATTGGATTGATTGCACTGGGCACAGTATCAGTTGTGAGCCTGAGAAACACACAGAATAGCAGTAAGGCAAATGAATTTAGATTTAACAAAATACAATTTTGGTTTTTTAAATGTACACTGCTGGTACACCACCTGATTGGATTGGTTGCACTGGGCACAGTATCAGTTGTGAGCCTGAGAAACACACAGACTAGCTGTCAGGCAAATGAACTTAGATTTAACAAAATACAATTTGGGATTTTTTAAAGGTATACTGCTGGTACACCACCTGGTTGGATTGGTTGCACTGGGCACAGTATCAGTTGTGAGCCTGACACACACACTGGCTAGTAGGCAGGCAAATGAACATAGATTAGAGAAAATAAAAGTTTTGGTTTTTAAAATTAGACTGCTGGTACAACACCAGATTGGATTGATTGCACTGGGCACAGTATCAGTTGTGAGCCTGAGAATCACATAGAATAGCGGTCAGGCAAATGAACTTAGATTTAACAAAATACAATTTCGGGTTTTTTAAATGTACACTGATGGTACACCACCTGATTGGATTGGTTGCACTGGGCACAGTATCAGTTGTGAGCCTGACACACACACTGGCTAGTAGGCAGGCAAATTAACTTAGATTAGACAAAATAAAAGTTTTGGTTTTTAAATGTAGACTGCTGGTACACCACCTGATTGGATTGGTTGCACTGGGCACAGTATCAGTTGTGAGCCTGACACACACACTGGCTAGTAGGCAGGCAAATGAACTGAGATTAGACAAAATAAAAGTCGTGGTTTTTAAAAGTAGACTGCTGGTACACCACCAGATTGGATTGGTTGCACTGGGCACAGTATAAGTTGTGAGCCTGACACAAACACAGACTAGCTGTCAGGCAAATGAACTTAGATTAGACAAAATAAAAGTCTTGGTTTTTAAAAGTAGACTGCTGGTACACCACCAGATTGGATTGGTTGCACTGGGCACAGTATCAGTTGTGAGCCTGACACACACGCTGGCTAGTAGGCAGGCAAATGAACTTAGATTAGACAAAATAAAAGTCTTGGTTTTTAAAAGTAGACTGCTGGTACACCACCAGATTGGATTGATTGTACTGGGCACAGTATCAGTTGTGAGCCTGAGAAACACACAGACTAGCTGTCAGGCAAATGAACTTAGATTCAACAAAATACAATTTTGGATTTTTTAAAGGTATACTGCTGGTACACCACCTGGTTGGATTGGTTGCACTGGGCACAGTATCAGTTGTGAGCCTGACACACACACTGGCTAGTAGGCAGGCAAATTAACTTAGAAAATAAAAGTTTTGGTTTTTAAAATTAGACTGCTGGTACACCACCAGATTGGACTGATTGCACTGGGCACAGTGTATTTTAAAATTAGGAGAAAACATTTTCTGTAAACTAAATAAAAATCATATTAGGAGGTTGAAAGAAAAAGAAACCGGATGGGGGGATACCGAGCAGAGCACACCATCTACAGCCCACTGGGAGACAAACTCATCCATTCCCCCAGTAGACAAAGCCAGGTGGTACTCTGCCCGGATACGGGAGCGCACCAGCACCCGGAACATGGCCTCAGGTGACAAGGGAACCCCCCCTATCAAACACTGCTTCCTGGACTTATATATAGCCAACTTGGCTAATGCCAGGAGCAGGTTGACGAGGAGGTCCCTGGCCTTATTGCCCCGGGACACTGGGCGCCCAAAAATAAAAATGTGAGGGGAGAAATGCAGCCAGAACTGCAGGAGGAGGCCCCTCAAGAGTGACAAGAGGGGCTGCAGTCTGGCGCAACTAAAATAAACATGATACACGGACTCTCCCTTGCCACAGAATGGACAAGTGGAGGGAGAGTCCGTGAATTTAGCTAAGTACTCTCCCGTGCTCAGTGCACCATGGAGCACTCTCCAACTCAAGTCCCCGGTGGGTCGTGGAACTAAATCAGAATAAAGTTCCCTCCACCGGGGCCTCTTGCCCTCGTCAGCTGGTAGGACCCGCCTCCAGATGGTATCGGGACGGGTCACGAGGGCAAGGAAGTGCACTGTATGGAGCACGAGAGAATATAAGCTCTTCCTCGGCATGCCGCGAAAGCATGCCGAGGGTATGTCCCTCAACCTCGAGAGGTTGGGGACAGGAGGAGCCTGAGGGGAAACACGGGGCTTGTGTCCAATGCAAACAGCCGGAGAAGGGGTGTTGAAAGGTGCATGTGGCACTCCGGCCTGCAAAGCCCCGCGAAGGAAGGTGCGCGAGTCGGGGGAGATGGCATCTCTAATCTCCTGGAGCAAGCGCCCTGAGACTTTGGGCGTCACATATCCCAAACGGAGCGCAAGCTCCTGGGGTGACACCCAATCAGAACGCCCGTATTCCAGGAGATCCCCGACTCGGGTCATCCGTGCATGACTAAGGCGGCGGATGATACTGGGGGACTGTAACATTGGAGCCCCCACTGCTGCATTAAATAGCAGGGGCTCTGTGAATATTTCATCCCCCAAAGGCACGCCCTGCCTGGTCACGGAGACCATGCTCCAGGCCTTGAGGGTTTCCTGGTAGTATGCCGGCAACACAGAGAGGTCTCTCCCAAACCCCTCGGGCCTGATCAGAAATAATTGCCGGTCATACCCCAGGTTGCGCAACTGGCGATAAAAGCTGGATGCCAGTGCGCACCACTGCGGAGAGGGATCTGCATATAGGTATCTCTGCAGGTACTGAAGGCGGAAGGTGGACAACTGGGAGCACACACAAACTACTCCCTGTCCACCCTCCACCAAAGGCAGACTTGCCACCCCTGCAGAGACCCAATGCCTTCCCATCCAGAGGAAATCTAACAAATTCCTCTGGATATTGGTGACAAACTCGGGGGTCGGACTCAGACAAATCAGCCGGTGCCAGATCTGAGAAGCCACCAGCTGATTCACCACTAGAGTCCGCCCCCTAAGGGAAAGCATTTTTGCTAGACCCCTCCATCGTCCCAGACGAGAGAGGACACTGCCCTCTAACTCCCTCCAGTTGTCTGGGACGGAAGCGTCCGCAGCGGACAGGTAGACCCCCAGATATTTAATGACATCTGCCTCCCACGTGATGTCACGAAACGTGGGAGGCAAAGAGTCCACCTGTAAATTACCCTCTAAAAGGCCTGTGCATTTGGACCAGTTGATCTGAGCGGAGGAGGCAGCTGAATATACCTCCTGGCACTGTTTTGCCAGCTCAAGATCAACTGGATCCTGGGCCACGAGGAGCACATCGTCAGCATAAGCTGAAAGGACAATCCGCATGTCTGGATCTTTTAGCACCAGCCCTGTGAGCCTTTTCCTCAGTAGGCAGAGGAAAGGCTCAATGGCCAGTGCATATAACTGTCCAGACAAGGGACATCCTTGACGCACCCCTCGTCCAAATACCAAAGGTGCTGTTAGGGACCAATTGATTTTAAGTAAACACTCTGCAGAGGCGTACAGCGTTCTTATAAAGCCCACAAACTGTGGGCCAAAGCCGTACGCTTGCAGAGTGGCTATGAGGTAACCATGGTCCACCCTGTCAAACGCCTTCTCTTGATCTAAAGAGAGAAAGGCGAGTGACAGACCAGTCCTGCGAGAATAATGCAATAGATCCCGGACCAGAAAGATACTATCAAAGATAGTCCGGCCCGGGATCGCATAGGACTGGTCAGGGTGAACCAATTCTGCCAGCACAGACCCAAGTCTAAGCGAGATGGCTTTAGCTACAATCTTGTAGTCTGTGCTGAGCAGAGAGACCGGTCGCCAGTTCTTAATAAGCCGGAGATCCCCCTTTTTGGGCAGCAGGGCAAGTACTGCCCTGCGACAAGACAGGGGCATCTCCCCGGTCTCCAGGGCTTCCCCAAGGACCAGATGGAAATCAGGTCCCAGAGTCTCCCAGAAAAATTGGAAAAACTCTACAGTCAGTCCGTCCAGTCCTGGAGACTTTTCACAGGACATGGCACGGAGGGCTTCAGAGAGCTCTTGAAAAGATAGTGGTATATCAAGCCGCTCTCTTACACCCTCACTGACTGTGGGGAGCCCCTCCCATAGCACCCTGCAGGCGTCTGGAGAAATGGGATCCGGAGAGTAAAGATCTTTATAAAAGTTCCGGGCTCTATCCCGGATACTCTCCGGATCTGTAAGGGGGGCACCGTCTTCATCTAGAAGACAGGTGATGTGCCTACTGTTACCCCCCTTTTTCTCCAGTGAGTAGAAGAGGCGCGAGCCGCGGTCTAGATCTTTGAGAAAACCTAAGCGGCTGCGCACGTATGCCCCCTTGGCCTGGTGTCGTTCCAGGTCACAGAGGACACCCTTCCTCTCTACATACTCGCTCTGCAGGGATTGGTCCCTACAAGTGAACAGCCTCTGCTCCAGATGGAGTACCTCCCCCCGGAGTGACTCCAACTCAGCTTCGCGCTGCCCACTCGCACCCTTGGTATATTCCTGACACAGAAGTCGCAAATGAACCTTGCCCACGTCCCACCACAGTTTTAACGTGGCAAAGTCCCCCTTGCAACCCCTCCAGTCCGTCCAAAACTCCCGGATCAATGTCACGAGCCCCTGGTCCTTCAACAAAGCATTGTTGAAGTGCCAATAGGCGGCTCGTGGCGCTGTTGGCGTTAGCGCCACTGTCACAGACACACAGTTGTGGTCTGTGAACGGAGCCAGCCTAATGGCACAAGAACCGACTCGTGACATATAGTGACTAGATATATATAGTCTGTCGATCCGGGAGTGGGACACCAGACCGGCTCTCACCCTGACGTAGGTGAAACCGTCTGATGCCCCTGGGTTCTGCTCTCGCCAGATGTCCTCCAGGGAGAAGCGGGCGATGATCTCCCGCAGGGCTGACGCAGAAGGTGGGAACGGCTCTGGACTATTCCGGTCCAGAGCGTCGAGGGTGCAGTTGAAATCACCCCCGAGTACCAAACACTCATCTGCGTCAACCGTCTCCAAAAACTGGGACAGTCTGGCGAGGAACCTCACTCTCTCGAGCCCTCCAGCAGGGGCATATATATTAACTAGGTTAATGATGCTACCCTGCTCTCGGACCCGGAGGTGGATTAGACGGCCTGGGATAACAGCTTTCACAAGCAGCAGCTCTGGCTGAAAAGACTCTGAGAACAGGGTCACCACTCCACATGACGCCGATGTGAAGTGGCTGAAGAAGACCCTGCCTCTCCATTCCAGTTGCCACGAGGCCTCAGCCTCTGGAGTGGTGTGAGTTTCCTGCAGGAAGCTCACAGAGTACCCTCCCTGATATAAATAGGAGAGTACCTGGAACCTGCGGAAACTGTCTTGACAGCCATTGGTATTTAGCGTGCTTATGTGCAAAGCCATTACTGCGTGTCAGGAATTGTGCGTTCCTCAGACCCTTGAGACTGCTGATAGGACACGCACATTTTATAGAATTTCCGGACGCGGAGATGCTCCGCAGTCCCAGAATTCTTGGCCCTAGTGCTGACCACTAGATATTGCTGGAGAGAGTGGAGAATAAACGACATATTCTTCCACCTCTCCAAGGCCAGCCGCACCTTCCTTTTCTTTTGTCCATGAAGGGTGCTCTCAAGGAATAGATCTATTTCCTTGACAGGGATAACCCACCCAGAATCTGATGTTCCTTCTAGTGGGTCACCCCTGGGCTCCTCTTGGCTGAGGGCTTTTACTCCATCCTCCCCGGCTGGAGTCAGTTTCCTCAGCTTTATTCTCAGGGACCCCCTCTTAGATGATACAGAAGGAGTCCCTTTAGCACCCTTCAAGGTAAATAATGGACCCTTGGATTGCTGCTGCACCCCTGTAGCTTCAGGAGTGCATTCAGGGGTAGCTGGCTGGACAGCAGTGGCTAGCATGGCTTCCTTAATGGAAGCCTTGGAGGCTTTATATGCCTCCTCTGCCAGTTCCACCGCTGCTTGCTCAGCTTGGATGGCACCGATGTTAGGGTCAGTGGACGGCTGAGGAGGGTAGACAGGCTCTCCCATGATGTTAACAGGAAAACCTGTTTTATCACCCTCCCCCATTTCCACTTCCCCTTGTGCCACATCCCCCCTGACAGACAAATCCATGGGGTCCTGAATGGGGGTCATGCCTATATTCCCCCCCTCCAGTAGTGACTCGGCCTGGGGCTCTAACAAAGCCCGAGGTACGTCACTAGAGAGTGACACTGGAGGAGGAGACTGACTGGTGCCCTTGAAGCTCAGCACCTCAGGGACACTGACTACCCATTCAGCAGGGGCTTTGTTGGGTCCCCCCTCAAAGGCCAGAGGCAGAACCTGATCTTTCTTGTCTACCCCTGCCTCACTTGGGAGACCCTCTTGCCCCTGCTTTTCCTCCAGACCCTTTTCCACATTAACCCCTATAGGGTCTGGAGAGAGAGATGTGTGGTCTGGCACCGGCTGGCTGAGCTTAATAACTGGGCCAGACAATGTCACCGGATGAGGAGGAGATGTTTTGTTCCTCTTCTTGCTTTTAGAGGGAGGTGCTCCACTATAGAGCACTTCCCACTTATCAGCAACCTCCCTGTTGGTTTTATGCTTCCTCTTCCTGGGGACGTCACTCCTGGAAGAGGAGCTGTCACTAGCTGCCTCCCCTGCAGAGGGCTTATTAACCCTCTGCTTACACTGTGCCCCCACACTAACTGATGTAATTATGGTGGGGGCAGATTGGGACTTGGGAGATGCAGCTGTGACACTGGGAGGAACGGTGACATTCTTCCCCTTTTTCCCCGTGTCTGCAGTCTTGCTGGAGACCACAGACACAGATGGCTTTTTTGGGGAAGAAGGGGGTTTGGAGGCCGTGGTGGTGGCTTGAGGAACGGCCTCCTTGCCTGAGCTCTGTGGGGGGGCTATGACCCTTGAGGTCCCCGCTGTTATGGGCTCAGCGGGGATGGGTGCCGTACTGACGGAGGTGCCATTTGCTGGGGCTGGGGCATGATGCTTTACATTAGGACAATTCCTACGTGTATGCCCCAACCCTTTGCAATGATAGCACTGCACCTCCGTAGTGCTGTAAAAAATCCTGTACATCACCCCCTCAAATGGAACCCCAAAAGACCCCTCTATGTTTTCTGCGCCCTGAGGCAGGCACATTTGTACCTGCCTCTTGAAAGAGAGCACATGACGAAGTGCTCTCTCTCTGCACCCCAGGGGAATTTTTATAAATGGTGTTTTTACTTCCCCTAGGGTTAGCAGGTGGGGGCGCAGGAGGGAGTCTGGTAGGAAGGGGGGCACATTAGAGAGTGTTACTTTTGTGCCCAACCCTTCCAGGGGTTCTATTGGGACATATAATCCCCCCACTGTGATGCCTCTCTGTATAAGAATGTGTGCAGCAGCCAGAGTACGGGTAAAAAAAACTGCTTTCCCGTACATTTTGCTGGCTGCTACTATAACAGAGGGGCTGATGACATTAGCTGCAGCACGCAGATAGATATCAATGCTGTAGACCCCAGACATCTGACATTTAACCCCATGCTTCCTGGTGATCTGCCCCTCAGCCCCAGCGGCGGTATTACTGGGGCCAGCAGAAACCACCTGTGACCAGGTATTAGCCACAGGGGTAGGTCTGCTGGCAGAACCACCAGGAGCTGGGGCTGCCTTATCTACCTGGGGCCTATGCTGTGCAGTGCTGCAGCTAGGATTTCCAGGGGCCATTATTCCCCCTTTTGACCCCTGAGGCTTCTTAATGGTCTTATCCCTCATGTTTAGACCCTTTTTTTTTTTTTTAGTTTATTTGTTTTATTTATTTTTATTTTTTGTTTTATGATTTTTTTACTGTTTTCTTTTTTTTAAAAATATAAAAGTGTGAAAAAGAAACAAAAAGACAAAACTAAGGGAGACAAAAACTAAGGGAGAGAGAGAGATGATGTTTGGCAGTGGAAGGGTTAATGGCCTGTTGCAAGGTGTTACTAAATGCAACAACACAGAGAACACAGAGGCTTTTTAACCCCTCTGTGTCTCTGTGTCAGATGTTAAAAAAAAGCCTTAACAACAAAAAAATCTAATTGTTTTCCCCCCCACTGCCTACAAAGATGTTACTTGTCTTCTCTCCCCCAAAACATAAAACCCAACACCAAACAAACAAAACTTCAACAAAACCTAATAAACTTTTTAAAAGAAAAAAAGTCAAAGTAACAAAGCTCCAGGAGTGAAGGTGTAGTGCTAAGGGAGGGGTGTGGCAAAGTATCCAGGAGACAGCTCACTCTCCTGGGATAGAGAGTTGAGCCTGACCCCCAGAAAACTAAAACTTAAATTAAACTAAGAAAAAAACCACAAAAACTCCCAAAAATGAACAACACCGTGCACAAAGTGCTTATTAACAAAAAGGTGTTAAAATAAAACTTGTATTTGAGGGACTAAGACCCTAAAAAGCCTTTTGTTTGGAGCTTAAGCATGCACACAACATGCTCTCTGAGCACTGGGCACAGTATCAGTTGTGAGCCTGACACACACACTGGCTAGTAGGCAGGCAAATGAACTTAGATTAGACAAAATAAAAGTTTTGTTTTTTAAAAGTAAACTGGTGGTACACCACCAGATTGGATTGGTTGCACTGGGCACAATATAAGTTGTGAGCCTGACACACACACTGGCTAGAAGGCAGGCAAATGAACTTAGATTAGACAGAAAAAAAACAAAAAAAACGACTGATTTTATAGCCCTAAAAAGGGCTTTTTGGGGTGCTGTCCTTGCAGCAGAGATCAAAAGAGTCCTTCAGGACTGTATTGGACACTGTGTACAGTAGCATAGCTATGGTTTTCCCTATTGAATTTTTATCACCTACACTTAGCCTCCTCTCAGTAAGACTGCAAGTTAGTTATGATTCCAAAATGGCTGCTGTCCATGATTTTGAAGGGTCTGGAAGGCAGGGTATGATGCTGATTGGCTGGAATGTGTCTGCTGACTGTGAGGTGCAGGGTCAAAGTTTGTTTAATGATAAAGTATAGGGGGCAGATCGAACATTGCATATGTTCGCAGTTCGCCGCGAACGCGAACATGCTATGTTCGCCGGGAATAGTCCACCGGCGAACTATTCGCGACATCTCTACAGGTAATGCTGTTTGTCACACAATGTAAGTCTTTTGGTTCTCTGAGTACCTTCAGAGCTCATTGCGAGCCTCTCCCCTGGTGTTCTTTTGGTAGTCTGAGCACCTTTGGTGCTCATTGCAAGCCCTGCACTGAGTGCCTTCGGCACTCATTGCTAGCATCTCCTCTCGTGTCCTTTTGCTCCTCTGAGCACCCTCGGCGCTCATTGTGAGCCCCGCGATAAGCTCAGGACAGTGAGTTTTGAATGACTTCACAGTTAATCTTCCCGCCCCTCTTCAGAGTCTTATACTAATTGGTTGCTGGACATGCTCATAATCTGTGTACAGCCAATCAGTTGTTGACTTTTACAGCCCACAGCTCTATTTGATAGTTATTAGATAGCTCTTACTGATCCTGGCTCCATTAAGCTCAGATCTTATAGACCAGAGTATGTCCAATAACCCCCTGATGTGAGAGACCAGCCAACCATCATAGGACCCCTGATGTGAGAGACCAGCCAACCATCATAGGACCACCCAAGTGTCATATTTATAATATTTTTTTATGGACACAATACTTTTTTTAATAAATAAATAATAACCTGTAATATTTAACTTCCATATTTATTTGTGCTTTAATGGTGGCAGCCATTTGCTTTTGTTCCTAACAGGATTAGATGGATGTTAGATTGTACATTGTAAGTTTGCAAGTTCTCAATCTTGCATAGAGCTTTTTGGGAAAGCACTATAGACACTGAATTCTAAGCTCAATGACAGTGCCCTCAATCTTTGCAGTGTGTTAATATTGTTATTGTTTTTGCCTTGAACTTACCCATGTATAGCGCTACGGAATATCTTGGCTCATTACAAATAAGCAATAATGGATGCTGATATTATGTCTGTTCAGTTCTTTTCAAAGACTGCCACTCATCAACAGAGCTACATAGAAGAGCAAGTCTCAGTAGCATACATACAAAAAGACTAGCAGGTCAAGCATCACTCCTATACTAGGTGCTCAGCAGAGCATCACTCCTAAACCCCACATGCTCTGCAGAGCATCACTTCAATACTCCAAAGGCTTTGCAGAGCTTCACTCCTATACCCCAGACACTCTGCAGAGACCTTACATATAACCCATTTGTTTGCACTTCTCTCCACATAACAAGGTCAGGGTTATGCATCATGTTCCTCCTCCAGGACATAATTATCACTTGGACAGTTGCATTACAGTGACATAATGCAGGGACTCTCTATATGTCTATTATTGACAAACATATATATTCTTATAAGAAGCATTATATATGACTTATAACAACACAACCCTCTGATACAGTGTAGATGAAGTACCTGCTCTGGGGATCATAATCTAGAGAGATTGGGTGACAATGAGAAACATTGTGACACATGAGGAAGTGACGACCAGGCTCCTGAGAACTTACAGTGTAAATTAGATGGGGAAGTGACACACGAAGGTGAGAGTGTGATGGACAATGGCCCAGTCAGAAGACAATAAACACTGAGAGTGGTGGCTGGGTGTCCAACAGTGACTTTCAATATTCAGTATTGTTTTGTATTTATTTACCATGTGTTACGGGTCAGTTTGACTCAGTAAAGAATGACACAAATCTAATCTAATCAAGAAAGAGGCATCTTTATTTACTTGTACAATAGAGTCCAAGGGGATAACCACAATGGCAGACAGAGCGAGTATTCAGAGGGTCTCACAAGAGGGCTGTGACAAGTCCTTTTTCATGGTGAGGGGGCTTGAAACTTTGAAACTTTGTGACATGAGCTTCCATGAAACCATTCTGACCTTTCCTTCAACCTTGACAGCTATTACATTGGTGAGTAGCACAAGGTGGGAGGTCCAGTCGCCTAGGAGATAAAGATACCTTATCAGACTTCACAAGGACATACTCTCACAGGTGAATATCATTCATTGGTTTATCAGACATTTGAGGAAGTCTCTCTGCTACCTGCTTATGATGCTTAAATTAGGAGACTTTACAAGGAATATATATATTAAAATATATTTTACCATGAGTTTCTGTACTGAAAGAGTTCAGTAGTAGATTGGGAGGCCAGTTAAGTTGGTGTCGGCTACACAGGTGAATTGTCACTGTTCCTAGTCTTCGCAACTGATGACCAAGGGGATAACCACAATGTCAGACAGGGCGAGTATGCAGAGTGTGTCACAAAGGGGCTCATTGGCACAATGTGGTCTTTATCTGGAAAAAAAACAAAAAAACAACACAGTGAAAGTACACTATTCTGTAACTTCCTATTTATCACAATAACAGCCACTTGCACAGATACAGAATGTTCTGCTAGATATATAGACTTATGTCGATTTAAATTTCCTCTGCAGAGTTCAGATATGGATGTAAAATATCAGTCCATATGTTAAAATATATTTTACCATCAGGCTCTGTACTAAAGGAGTTCAGTAGTAGATGGGGAGGACAACTAAGTTGGTGTTAGCTACACAGGTGAATTGCCACTGCTCCCAGTCTTCACAACTGATGACCAAGAGGATAACCACAATGGCAAGCAGGGCGAGTGTGTATAGTATCTAACCCGAGGGCTGTAAAGAGTCATTACTCATGGTGAAGGCCTTGAACCCCTGCAACATGAGCTTTCATGAAACCATTCTGACCTTTCCTTCAACCTTGACAGCAGTTTGATTGGTGAGGAACACAGGGTGAGAGAACCAGTCTACCTAAAAGATTAGAAAACCTTATTACGAAACTTCACAAGGACATAATCTTCCAGATCAATATCATGCATTGGTTCATCAGACGTCTCACCAGAGGGCTTTTGAACGTCCTTTTTCATGGTGAGGGGGCTTAAAACCTTGTGACATGAGCTTCCATTAAACCATTCTGACCTTTCCTTCACCCTTAACAGCTGTTCAATTGGTGAGAAGCACAAGGTGAGAGGTCCAGTCACCTAGGAGATAAAGAAACTTATTAAGAGACTTCACAAGGACATAAGCTCACAGGTGAATATCATTCATTGGTTTATCAGACATTTAAAGCAGTCTCTCTGCTACCTGCTTATGATGCTTAAATTAGAAGATTTCGCAAGAATATAAATATTGAAATATAGTTTACCATGAGTCTCTGTACTGAAGGAGTTTAGTAATAGATTGGGAGGCCAGTTAAGTTGGTGTCGGAAAAACACGTGTGAGTTGCCACTGTTTGCACCCTTTTAAACTGATAGGGGATAACCACAATGTCAGACAGAGCGAGTCTGCAGAGAGTGTCACAAGAGGGCTCATTGGCACGATATGGTCTTTATCTGAAAAAAACAACAACACAGTGAAAGTACATTATTGTAGAGCTTCCTTATTATCACAAAAACAGTCATTTGCACAGATACCAAACGTTCTGCTAGATATAAAG
Source organism: Discoglossus pictus (assembly GCA_027410445.1). Classification (NCBI taxonomy): domain Eukaryota; kingdom Metazoa; phylum Chordata; class Amphibia; order Anura; family Alytidae; genus Discoglossus; species Discoglossus pictus. The sequence continues at coordinate 414,161,656 of CM050164.1, read as the reverse complement.
ACTCAATGTCAATTTGAATTTCCTCTGCAGAGTTCAGATAGGGATGTAAAGTAAAATATCATTACATATGTTAAAATGTATTTTACCGTCAGTCTCTGTACTGAAGGAGTTTAATAGTAGGTAAGGAGGCCAGTTAAGTTGGTGTCGGTTACACAGGTGAATTGCCACTGTCCCCAGTCTTTGCAAATGATGACCAAGGGGATAACCACAATGGCATACAGGGTGAGTATGCATAGTGTCTAAACAGAGGGCTGTAGAGTCCTTCCTCGTGGTGAGGAGGCTTGAAACCTTATGACATGAGCTTCCATGAAACCATTATGATCTTTACTACAACCTTGACAGCAGTTCGATTGGTGAGGAACACAAGGTGAGACGTCTCAGTCCACCTAGGAGATAAAGAAACCTTATTAAGAGACTTCACAAGGACATAATCTCCCAGGCCAATATCATACATTAAGAAACCTTATTAAGAGACTTCACAAGGACCTAATCTCCCAGGCCAATATCATGCATTGGTTTATCAGATATCTCACCAGATGGATTAAGACCATTCTCACCTTTCCTTCAACCTTGACAACAGTTTGATTGGTGAGAAACACAAGGTGAGAGGTCGAGTCCACCTAGGAGATAAAGAAACCGTATTAAGAGAATTCACAAGGATATCATCTCGCAGGTCAATAAAAATGCATTGGTTTATCAGACATCTCACCAGATGGATGAAGACCATTCTCACCTTTCCTTCAACCTTGACAACAGTTTGATTGGTGAGAAACACAAGGTGAGAGGTCGAGTCCACCTAGGAGATAAAGAAACCGTATTAAGAGAATTCACAAGGATATCATCTCGCAGGTCAATAAAAATGCATTGGTTTATCAGACATCTCACCAGAGGGCTGTAAAGAGTCATTTTCCATGCTATGGGGTTTCAAACCTTGTGACATGAGCTTCAATAAAACCATTATGACCTTTACTTCAACCTTGACAGCAGTTTGATTGGCGAGGAACAAACGGTGAGACATCCCAGTCCACCTAGGAGATAAAGAAAGCTTATTAAGAGACTTCATAAGGACATAATCTCCCAGGTCAATAGCATGCATTGGTTTATCAGACATCTCACCAGAAGGCTGTAAAGAGTCATTTTTCATGCTGAGGGGCTTGAAACCTTGTGACATGAGCTTCCATTAAAACCATTCTGACTTTTTTAATGTAGAATCAGACTTGATAATGGGCAATATATTTTAGAAAGTGTAAGAAAATGTATTTATTCTCTAACGGGACTCTCCACTTCTTCTTCTTTGCTACTACAACAGATGGGGATGGCAGCTAAAAAGATGCACAACAAATACAATGGATGCCTCAATAAAGCATAATTGCATATGATTAGTAATGAATTAAAGGCTGCATGTGCCCCACTTACCCATTACCTATGTCTATTTCTTCAAAAAAGTATAATGCAAATTATAGGACTACAGTATGTCTTTGTACATCAGACAGTTCCTACATCTATATAATAATTTGGCTTTGTGATGTTATTGTGATTTATTATGCTTTCATATCCACATACTGCAGTTAACTGTTTGGGGTTGGTGTATTTTTCTTGGAGAAATTGGCAACATAAAACTCTGTGGTCCTCACTAAGGCCACTCTCCTCACATAATTACTCACAAGGGATTACATACACTGAAACATAGCAAAACTCATATACATTAAGGTGACAAAACTTCCCCTTTAATGGGAAAAATACACATTGCAGAGCTGTTGTGAAACCAAGTGGATCCCTGCTATGCCAATTACAGATGAGGTCTGGCCAGCGTAGAGTCTATATAGTCATGAACAAATACACTGAAGAAACTTTTTTATTCACCTCACAGATGTATCTCCTCACATATGTAATTATATCTTATATTTATAGCGTGCTACCATTTTCTGTAGAAAGTTACAAGGGATACAGTGAATACATGAGACTTGTGATTGATTATACAATCTTATACATACTATTAGAAAGTAAAATTTCAGCTAATGACCCAATTATTAAGCCTTACCTTTAATGACTCAATTATTAAGCCATACCTTTATCTAGACAATCGCTCAGACTTGGTGTACAAGGTAGAGTTTGCTCCTTTAAGGATTCCTATTATTTATCTATAAAAGCCAGCTACTCATCTCTTGGTATTCCTGAAATATGTGACTTTGCTGCTCATCCCAGCTCCTTATATAGTGCCCTGGGCTCGGTGACATCATTTATTATGACATGTCTCTGATGTAAGAAGTGTTTTGTTACCTGGAGGGCCCAGCTCAGCTTTGCTATGGCAGCCATTAGACAACTCAGAATATTTATTTACAGCAGAGGTTCATTTGTACACAGTGACACATAAGGGTGGACAAAAACATCACAACTTACAATCCAGAAGCATTTTTGAACACTTTAATTTCTGAACTCTGTCACAATATATATATATATATATATATATATATATATATATATATATATATTACATCTATCTGTCTGTGCATTTAAATGTCTATATATATGTAGTATAGATAGACACACACACACACATATATACATATATATATATATATATATATATATATATATATATATATATATATATATACATGTACATCTCATAAATAATCATTCTCAATGTTGCATTACAAAGTGACACAGAGTATTACACACAGACTGTTTACATAGTTCTCCATGCTCCATTATATATTTATACTGAGTATGACATAGGGAGGTTTCCAAGTCTGTGACCTCCCCACTTCACGCTGCACCAAGTGGTCACTAAAAGACTCCTTTTTATTCAATAACTTCCTATAACAGGCCTAAATACTGACCATGGGACTGCAAGGAGGCTCTTATAGGGACAGGCCCAAAAACTTAACACAGTGACTGCAGGGAGGCTGTTATAGGGACAGGCCCAAATACGGACCATGGGACTGCAGGGAGGCTCTTATAGGGACAGGCCCAAAAACTTAACACAGTGACTGCAGGGAGGCTCTTGTAGGGACAGGCCCAAATACTGACCATGGTGACTGCAGGGGGCTCTTATAGGGACAGGCCCAAATACTGACCATGGTAACTGCAGGTTGGGTCTTATTGGGACAGGCCCAAATACTGACCATTATGCCTGCAGGTGGGCTCTTATATGGACAGGCCCAAATAGGTCTATTTCCACACATTTTATACACAGACTGGTTATTACTGTAGTAACTAAACTCCACTTATTGTCTGACACAGAACTAATATAAATAAATCACATATATCTATAATTTATCCATACTACAGACTGTTATCTACACTGGGCTTTAGCTTTGGCTGATTCTCAGCAACTGCTATTAATTATACCAGCTCAATTCTATGATTACTTTCAATAGAAAAATGTTTGTAAAGAAAATAGAAATTAGCAATTGGATTAGTGTGAGGAACAGTTCTTGAACACTGATTCTGTAACACTGTAGAGACCAGACTGACAGAACTGACATCTCACAAGCAGATAAAAGACTACAATTTATTAAAACTATAAAATCTTTATTTATATACAGACAAACATCCCACTCTCTTACCTGGAGTGTACATTGGCCTTGTATTTACTCTGGATTATTCCCAGCAATTGTGGAATTTTGCCACATAATGATATTATAGGTAAGATACTAAGGGCCTCATTCAATTGCAATTCGGCCAATGGAATAAGACTCTAAATAAGCACATAACATATTTTTTTTAAAATAAGTTTTTAGTTAGTTAGCATCGATCCAAAAGCAAGGTTTTCACTAACTAAAAACTTCTTTAAAAAAGTATGCTATGTGCTTATTTAGAGCCCTATTCAATTGGCCAAATTGCAATTGAATGAGGGCTTAATTATATAGAGTTGCTTATCTAATGGAGAAACCTCAATAAAGGAAATATAACAGCAATATAATATGTAATTGATGCTGATTATGTAACACTGTAGAGAGCAGGTGACAGCTAAAAGACTACAATTAATTGAAATTGCATCTTTATTTATAAACATACAAAACAGAAAGACATGCCACTAGCCCATCTGTACTGGACATTGGCCTTTTACTTCAATTACTTCCCAGCAATTATAACTATTTTTTGCCAGGAACAATATTATAAACAGAGATACTTACTATAGATGCCTACTTACGCAAAATGTAAGGAAACTGTGCTCCCAAACGAATAATGTTTAACATAAAAAAGAATTAAATGGACACAGGGACCCCAACAGAAAGTTAATTTTATTTTAAAGAGCATTAAAAACTGGTTGTACATTGTACTAGCAGTTTTTCTCTACAGTTAATCATTTCTGAAATATTTAAAACTGATTTTGATAATGTGCAGCTCCTATGTGCTAATGTTCGGTTCTTGTATGTTAATGTGCTGCTCAGAGTGTTTGATAAGGGTGGGAGGGGGTCTATCTGAAGGATCGGGGTATGGGTAGACAGGTTCTTACACTTGCCCTACGGGGTGTGATGGATTGGGTACAGGGAAGACAGGGCCTTACACTTACCACGTGGAGTGTGAAGCATCGGGGTATGAGGAAGACAGGTTCTTACACTTGCCCTGCTGGGTGTGATGGATCGGGGTGCAGGGGAAACAGGTTCTTACACTTGCCCTGGGGGGGGGGGGGGGGTGAAGTATCAGGGTACAGGTAAGGCAGGTTCTTACACTTGCCCTGGTGAGTGTGAAGGATTGGAGCAAGGGGAAGACAGTGCCTTACACCTACCATGAGGTGTGTGAAGGATCAGGGTATGGGGAAGTCAGGTTCTTACACTTGCCCTGGTGAAAGCATTGGGGTCTCAGAGTTACTAGGAGGGGGAAGGCCGGTATCATATTTGCTTCATACTTTCTTCCCACCAATCATAACTTTATAAATGGGCTCTCATAGAAGAAGTAAGTTGGAGATCCAGGCTAGCCGCCATTCATAAATCACATGCCAATTAGCTGTTAACCACAAACAGAGGATCAAAGGGGTATCAGTTACAAGCACTTGACACCACTTAACATTTAACCAATTAAAAGAGAGGAGAGACCCTTCTTATAGTGACTGGTATAGTTACCCACAAAACACAGTCTCAGAATGTATTATACAAATTACTTTGGGTAATAGCTAGTTAGTAAAATACGTATGAAATTATGCATTAGAAAATAATAAAAAAAGACACATTCACAAAACTAACTCATACCATACCAATTACTGAGTATATTGCATTATCTCTCTTAGTATTAGACCAAAGAATGATAATAAAATGTAAATTTTTTTTTTTTTTTTAATAAAATTCAAAGCCAGGGACTCAGTTTGGGCCGCAAATGCGGACCTCGCAAAGCGAGGGACGCATTTGCGGATTTGGAGGCTCCAATGTCGGCTGCAATGAGCCACAGGCGGACCCTCGAGAAGCGTCTGTCCGTATTTGCGGAAGTGGAGGCTCTACGGCACCTTACTCTGGGTAAAAAAAACAAACAGAAAAGCGGGACTGAAAAAAAAAAACATGACTCGCCAGAGGTCTCAAAAATACGAACTTAACAGCCATAATGCATACATCGAAAAACAATAAAAACACAGCAAAATAACAAAAAAAAAACATTGAAAAAATACCACACAGAGTAGGTGGGAAAGCCAGGACGTCTTGGAGTGCAATTGCACGTGAATTTAAAAAAAAATCCGAAAATGAGCCTACACAACCCCTAACCACTCAAAACCCAGCCAGGCACATAAGACTTTTACATAGGAACGTACGAGGTATAAAATACACTATTAGGAAGGACAGAAAATGCTCCACACCCACGTAACACATAGACAATCGCCGCCATAAAAAATACGACCCGCAGGACTTCGCACCCTCGGGCACGCAGCCTATTTACACTGCACACTTGCCACATTGCTGACATTTACACCTCAGGTCAGCAACAGTCCAAATGTACATTATATGCTGCAGGAAAATCAATTTTTAATTAATTTATTACTTATTATTTAAAAAAAATAAAAATATATATATAGAAAGCGAATAATACATTAATAAGCCCATTTTTATGTCTAAAAGGCAGGGACATGCAAATGAGAATACAATGTACCTCACTCTTTTAATCCAAAAAATAGCAACTTTATACATTGCTCCCTTAAAGCATATGCCCGCCGTATTAAACAGCATTAATACGGCGGGCATATGCTTTAAGGGATATATCATCTTGCTGCCATTGATCTTTAATGTAAGTCACATCCATAGCTACCAAGTCTGTAGGATCAGGATCATAATCCCCCGCGTTCTCTGAGGAACTGTCAGAATAGAAACATCGCCCAATGCGCGTTTCCCCATTCCTAAACACAGATTTTTCAAGGGAACGTATTTGCCTACTATGCCTTGTAACTCCACCTCTTCTGTGACATTAGAGGCTACGGATAGTGTTAAAAGTCAAAATGGTTCAAGTCGCGTAATTCTTGCTTTATATGTATGTCTATACCTGATACCAACAGTCAGGCATCCACTATCGCTACGGCATTGGATAGAGGACAAAATATCTCAAATCACAATGGCAATTTTTACTGTGATTCTAAACAACAGTATACTTTCAAATAGAGCTGTGAATCTTTGAGTCTCGTTCTGACAGTATATGAAGCTAAAATCGCATTATACATACTGCCTCAAATTGCTAATGATTACCCAAATACTTCTTGGAAGCTAAATGTGGATATAATACTATTTTTGAAATACATGTTAATAATGTACATGATGGTGATGTCATGTGTCTCTCATTTATGGGAATTGAAAAAAATTACAATGACTAAGAGGAAAGGAGACATAGACAGATTATTATTGCTAAAAGAAGTTTGTTGGATATTCCATTTAAAAACACTAGCACCAACTGGTTTAAATGAATGTTACAATTACACAGCATTTAATGTAATATTCTTTAAAGAATTATAGCAAGACTTGCTGTGGTCACTATTCCACTGTAGGAAAGTGCAGAATCCTCGAAATATGCATAAGAGATGGAGCAGCCCATTGGCAGACAGAGTATACAAAATGTAAGCCCTCAATGAAGCAACTGAGAAACCAATGGCTTTGAGGATGCACGGGCAACAGCCGAAAGGCTGACTCTATTTCCATCCTGGCGCAATGCTAGCCATCCTAACCATACCCGTCGCCTGATCAAACGACGCATTGGTCAAATTGTCTTTGTCATTCCCGCCATTGACTGAGCCTCCGATGGTGTAAAATAGATGTTGTATCAGGCGAAATTTTCCCGACTCCTTCTTTGGGACTATTCCCAACTGGGAGATTACCAAGCCCAGGAATGGAGGGGAGGAGAATGGGCCCGCCATTCTCCCGAGCTGAACCTCTATTCAAATTTTTTTCAGCAGCAAACCCGAGAAACTCACTGACCGATTTAAGGTTTTTAGTGCGTGAGCCAGGAGGTGTGAGGGTACACATGATTTTAAACTCTTCCTGAAAACCCTCACTCAGCAGGGCGACTGCCTGCACTTTTCCCGGCAATCTACTGTAGCGTTCATGCCATGGTAGCATTGTGGCCAGCCATATGGGGGTCCTGGCCTTCTGGCGACTTCTCTGGATCTATTACATTTTGCCCACTTGCAACTGCCCTTGTAGAAAGCATGGCAGGTCCTGTGGTGGCCGCTGAGGTGGCGTTGTTGTCCTGCCCGGGTTCCCTCGAAAGGGCAGCATGGGGGTAATAATGTTCAGCTAATAAGCTACCGTCCTGTCGCTCCATGCCATAGATGGACTGGAGGCCATGTACAGATGGAACTCATTGTCGTACCACCACCACGCCATACCCCCCTAGGTTTCTGATTTCCTCCTGGTATACGAACAACCCCGGGCATTGCTAGGTGTGTCGTTACCCCATGATTGAAAATGGCCTGTAGCTAGTTATCAAAGGTTTTTCTTTGAAAGCGTTCTAGGGGCTCTGATAGGCGATACAGAAGCAAGAGGCAAAAGAGTTCTATAAATTTCCTGCGCCAGATCTTTTCTTATATCTCTAGAGATAAGTGCACCCATAGTTTGTCTTGGGCGCAAACAACGTTGCGCCTCATGGCTGCGTCTGGATGAAACCATCTTGCTGCCATTGATCTTTAATGTAAGTCACATCCATAGCTACCAAGTCTGTAGGATCAGGATCAGAATCCCCCGCGTTCTCTGAGGAACTGTCAGAATAGAAACATCGCCCAATGCGCGTTTCCCCATTCCTAAACACAGATTTTTCAAGGGAACGTATTTGCCTACTCTGCCTTGTAACTCCACCCCTTCTGTGACATTAGAGGCTACGGATAGTGTGAAAAGTCAAAATGGTTCAAGTCGCGTAATTCTTGCTTTATATGTATGTCTATACCTGATACCAACAGTCAGGCATCCACTATCGCTACGGCATTGGATAGAGGACAAAATATCTCAAATCACAATGGCAATTTTTACTGTGATTCTAAACAACAGTATACTTTCAAATAGAGCTGTGAATCTTTGAGTCTCGTTCTGACAGTATATGAAGCTAAAATCGCATTATACATACTGCCTCAAATTGCTAATGATTACCCAAATACTTCTTGGAAGCTAAATGTGGATATAATACTATTTATATTGCAAAAACAAGGACCCCTCTATTACATTAAAAGTTACAGTGTAAAAAATATTGGCATAGTATACATTACCAAGGAATTGTAAATAAACGATATTTGAAACATATTTAATGTCTTTTTAATGTTAATATTTCAATAAAGAACTTGTATTAATTACAAAGTTTTTAGAGTCATTTTAAGCAAATGTGGAGTAGTTCTTATCTATTATATACTCAACAAATATATTTAATTCATTATTTGACATCATATTGCTGCGGATCACTCTTTAATCAGTGTTGTAAGATATATGCCAAGAAATATGACATATGAATGGGTTGACCTATTATAGGTTTCTAAATTTGTACATGGGCACTAATAATTATCTTTTATTAAAAAAATAGTGACCACAGCAAGTCTTGCTATAATTCTTTAAAGAATATTACATTAAATGCTGTGTAATTGTAACATTCATTTAAACCAGTTGGTGCTAGTGTTTTTAAATGGAATATCCAACAAACTTCTTTTAGCAATAATAATCTGTCTATGTCTCCTTTCCTCTTAGTCATTGTAATTTTTTTCAATTCCCATAAATGAGAGACACATGACATCACCATCATGTACATTATTAACATGTATTTCAAAAATATTTAATATTGAGTTTATGTGCTCTAATACTTTCTGGTGTAGTTGGCGATTCGTTTTACCAACATATTTCAAACCACATTTACATTAAATAGGTTACTGCAGTTGTTCTCTTGCTCTTTCTCATTGAGTGAGTCCATAAAGTTTGTTGTTTTCTTCATAAGTTCCCACCATTATCCAAGGGTTTTATTATGAGGTTATCTGTTTTTTGAAGCTCCAACTTTGCCCTCATCTCTTCCTTGGTGGGGTTATTAATGTACTTATTTTTTGTCTTTGACAATTCCTCCAGATCTTGTGCTACCAATGTCACAAATAGATTGACTTTTTTTAATAGGTTAATGTGATGTTGAGTAAGCACAAAATCAGATAAATTTATGATTTGCATCTCTTTTGATGTATTCATCAGAGATCTTTCCACCAATATGCCCATTTGCTCCATTTCTGTAGATCTCGTCTTTGACCCTTCTGTGATGGGAGAAAAAATTGATCTCTGATTGTCCTTGATAAAATCTGCAACTACCCCCTCTTCTCTGTCTACTAGAGAAATGTATAGGGTTCTCATCATCTGTATCCAAAGTGTCGTAATTTGAACTTGTGACTCTCTCAGTTTGTAGCGTATCCCTTCTAAAGTTGTATCTATAGACCATATTTAGTCCATAATCTCGGACATCTCTCAAATTTTGTATGTTTTTTTGTCCTGCAAAATTTCTCTATATTGTTTTTTTTTTTTTTTCTAAATCTTGGAATTTGTCATGGCACCTAAATGATTCTATCTCTGCTAAATTTAGTGCCAGTTCTACTTTTGTTCCCATATATAGTGTTAAGTCAACTTATATACTGCGTTTCCAAATTCAAAAATCCTAATGAAGTATATTGGCTGTTATGTCAAGAAAATGACTTCATAGTTACATAGTAATTGAGGTTAAAAACAGACTTTTAGTGCATAAAATTCAACCTATTCAGCTCTCCTTTAATCTCCAATATGTGGATTAATTGTTATTTTATCATTGATCCAGATGAAGCAAACAGATAAAACCCACTGAACCAATTATCTCAAAAAGGTGAAACAAGAAAAATATGGGATGATCACAGCTCTATCATAATGTGACTCTTCGCTTGAGAATGGGAAAGTGCATATAGGATTAGTGTTTTTCTATTTATATTATGGACTGTGGAATACCAGTGTTAGCCTATTTAATCATAATAGAGATGCATCCTGTACAGAGCTGAATATGACTAAAGAATGTAAGTAGTCTTAATCTTCTATACTTCTACTTTCTGATTCTTCCTATTTATTGTAGAAACCTTAGTCTGGTTTGGAGCTGCTGCTAGAGAGCCTTCCACGTAGTCGTACAGCTCAAGTTTGGTGCTGGTTACTCCCTCTGACTGGATCAATATAATTCCATTGAAGTTCCTGAGAAATGACAGCTAAACTTGCGTCTCTGCTTTCATTACCCCGAATACTTTCACGAAATGGTGCAGCAGTTTTACTCCCGCCGTGGCCAGGGATAGTCTCCTGCAGAATATCCTGCCCATCAGGATGATTCTGCAAGCAAAGTTCAACTTCCCCAAAATTGATTGCAGCCACTTTAATGTGACCCTCCCTGTGCCCGCTAGGGCTGACAGTTCCTCTGCAAGGTCTGTCACCTTCTCCATTGGCAGACTGCACTCTTCTTATTGGAGTTAATCCTTATACTCAGGAACATCAGTTCAGTTATGGGACCCTCTGTCTTCTTGTGTGCTGAAGGATAAACTCACAGGTGTCTAGGCGAGCGGGTCCACGAAGAGAAAGTCATTGAGGTAGTGAGTGATGCTGTGGCATTCCACTGTAGGAAAGTGCAGAATCCTCGAAATATGCATAAGAGATGGAGCAGCCCATTGGCAGGCAGAGTCTACAAAATGTAAGCCCTCAATGAAGCAACTGAGAAACCAATGGCTTTGAGGATGCACGGGCAACAGCCGAAAGGCTGACTCTATTTCCATCCTGGCGCAATGCTAGCCATCCTAACCATACCCGTCGCCTGATCAAACGACGCATTGGTCAAATTCTCCTTGTCATTCCCGCCATTGACTGAGCCTCCGATGGGGTAAAATAGATGTTGTATCAGGCGAAATTTTCCCGACTCCTTCTTTGGGACTATTCCCAACTGGGAGATTACCAAGCCCAGGAATGGAGGGGAGGAGAATGGGCCCGCCATTCTCCTGAGCTGAACCTCTATTCAAATTTTTTTCAGCAGCAAACCCGAGAAACTCACTGACCGATTTAAGGTTTTTAGTGCGTGAGCCAGGAGGTGTGAGGGTACACATGATTTTAAACTCTTCCTGAAAACCCTCACTCAGCAGGGCGACTGCCTGCACTTTTCCTGGCAATCTACTGTAGCGTTCATGCCATGGTAGCATTGTGGCCAGCCATATGGGGGTCCTGGCCTTCTGGCGACTTCTCTGGATCTATTACATTTTGCCCACTTGCAACTGCCCTTGTAGAAAGCATGGCAGGTCCTGTGGTGGCCGCTGAGGTGGCGTTGTTGTCCTACCCGGGTTCCCTCGAAAGGGCAGCATGGGGGTAATAATGTTCAGCTAATAAGCTACCGTCCTGTCGCTCCATGCCATAGATGGACTGGAGGCCATGTACAGATGGAACTCATTGTCGTACCACCACCACGCCATACCCCCCTAGGTTTCTGATTTCCTCCTGGTATACGAACAACCCCGGGCATTGCTAGGTGTGTCGTTACCCCATGATTGAAAATGGCCTGTAGCTAGTTATCAAAGGTTTTTCTTTGAAAGCGTTCTAGGGGCTCTGATAGGTGATACAGAAGCAAGAGGCAAAAGAGTTCTATAAATTCCCTGCGCCAGATCTTTTCTTATATCTCTAGAGATAAGTGCACCCATAGTTTGTCTTGGGCGCAAACAACGTTGCGCCTCATGGCTGCGTCTGGATGAAACCATCCCACTGGCCCTCTCCACTCCAAGGCCCCTTGATGTGGGGAGCAGATACTCGACTGGGGTCCGCGCCCGTCTTGTCAGCCGTGGACTCCTCTCCCTACCGCTTCCCGAGCAGATGCAGCTGCAGCCACAGGATTTTCCAGTGCCTGCATCCTGATGACCGGGTAGTCACCTCCTACCCTGATGATTACTCGGAATCCATGGTTACAGTGACGCTAGAATGTAGTTGCTCTATCGGACCTAAGGGCCTAAGGGCCGAGTCAGTGCCATCTCTAACCCTGTCGTCGCCTTGTGGACCCTTTGAAGACCCGCTATCCATGTTAATGTCAGGACTGGTCAAGCTGTGCTGTGGCCTAACCAGTTTGTCAGGGGACTTCTGTCTCTTCGCCTGTGTATAATTAAAAGTCAAAAGACTATACCTGTTTTTTGCCTTCCGGACCCTGGCAGGGCGAGTCTGCCGTGCCACCTTGGTCGTTACCGGCACATCATCAAACCATTTGGCTGTCGTCAGTAGCTATCTCGTTCAGAATTTGGTTTCTTCTTCCTCTTGTTGAATCCATGTTCTTGCTGTTCTCTACACTGGTATTGCATCATCCCTGCAAAACACTGGTGATACCATTATTAGGTGTAGCAGTGGGGACAGCAGGGTCAGTGCAGTGGAGCTGTGTAGGAGTTTTGTTAGAACTCCTTGTTTTTTTATTATTACCCCGAGAGCCCTTTGGTCTGGACTGTACTGGGGTGTGGTTGGGGTCCGGGGGTAGGCGCAGGTGACCTTTTCTATCCATCTTCACCACTACTGCCCCCTTCCTTGTGTGCCTTCAATCTTTTCCAACATCATAGTCTTCTCCATATAATCATTTCTTCGAAACGGCAAAAATATTTGTGCTTTAGCCTCATGATCAAACCCTCTAGTGAACAGTTTGGCTTGATTTTCTGTGGAAACTGAATCTGAAATTACTGGTGCCTTAAATGTTCATTTTAAGAAAACATTAGGAGAACTCTAAAATGTTATATTTATGTCAAATATGCAGCCATTAAAACATATGGATTGTGATATAAACCTGTGTGCCTATATGTAAAGGATATAGAGATCAATGATATATCAAAGGCATAACATAGAGATTAGGCCTATGACCTGGGTGGGTCCTCCTTCCTGGAAAACTCTCTAGCAGCAGGCCCAAAGCCAACTAAAGTTTCTACCATAAATATGAAGAAGAGAAAGTAGAAGTATAGAAGATTAAGATTACTTAAAGTTTTTAGTCGCATTCAGCTCATTATAGGATGCATCTCTATTATGATTAAATTGGCTAACACTGGTATTCAACAGTCCATAATATAAATCGAAAAACACTAATCCTATATACACTTTCCCATTCTCGGGAGAACAGTCACATTATGATAGAGCTGTGATCATTCCATAGGCCATAACAATGGGACACTGGTGATAACTTTAAAAAGGGATTGGATATAGTTTTGAATAAAAAGGGCATTCAGGGTTATCCTGGATAATTAGAGAGGGAGTATTAATCCAGGGAGGAATTTTCTGGGGGTCAGGAAGTTTCTGGAGTTAGGAAGGAATTGTATTTGTTTCTCTTTTGAGATAATTGGCAAAGTTTCAGTGGGTTTTTTCTGTTTGGTACATCTGGATCAATGATCAAATAACAATTAATCCGCATATAGCAGATCAGAGGAGATCTAAATAGGTTGAATTTGATGGACTAAAAGTCTGTTTTCAAACTCAATTACTGAGGCCCTCATTCAATTGTAATTTGGCCAATTGAATAGGTCTCTAAATAAGCACATAACTTATTTTTTTTAAAGAAGTTTTTAGTTAGTAAGCATCTATCCAAAAGCAAGGTTTTCACTAACTAAAAACGTCTTTTAAAAAAATATGCTATGTACTTATTTAGACCCCTATTCAATTGGCCAAATCACAATTGAATGAGGGCCTATGTATCTATGAAGACATTTTCTTGACATAACAGCCAATATACATCATTAGGATTGTTGAATTTGGAAACACAGTATATAAGTAGACTTAGCACTATATATGGGAACAAAAGTAGAACTGGCATTGAATTTAGTGGAGATAGAATCATTTAGGAGCCATGACAAATTCCAAGATTTAGAAAAAGAATTAAAAAACAATGTAGAGAAATTTTGCGGGACACTCGAAGACAAAAAAAACATAATAAATTTACAAGAGATGTCCGGGATTATGGACTAAATAAAGTCTAAACTTTAGAAGGAATATGCTACAAACAGAGAGTCACAAGTTCAGAATACGATACTTTGGATACAGATGATGAGAACCCTATACATTTCTATAGCTGACAGAGAAGAGGGGGTAGTGGCAGATTTCATCATGGACAATAAGAGATCAATTTTTTAGGACTCCCATCACAGAGGGGTCAAAGACGAGATCTCCGGGAATGGAGCAAATGGGCATATCGGCGGAAAGATCTCTGATGAATACATCAAAAGAGATGCAAATCATAAATGTATCTGATTTTGTGCTTAACATCACATTAACCTATTAAAAAAGGTTATCACTTTCACCCCATTTGGATCTATTTGCGAGAAAAAAGCTTCTGGAAAAATATCATACAAATATGTTCCAAAAGCAAAGTTATGATCTTGGATTGAACCCTTAGGAACAAAGTGTATGACAGGATATGATGTCCCTTATAAAAGATGATGATACTAATACTGAAAAAGGTTTAGGTCCATATACGGACCTGAGTTGTTGTCACAAGTCAATGTATTTGTGACATTGGTAGAAAAAGATCTGGAGGAATTGTTAAAGACACAAAAAAAGGAAAATTAATAACCTCACCAAGGAAGAGATGAGGACAATATTGGAGCTTCAATAAACTGATAACCTCATAATAAAACCCTTGGATAAAGGTGGAAACATATGAAGAAAAAAAGAAAATTTATGGACTCCCTCAATGAAAAAGAGCATAAAATACATGACAGTATTAATTGCCAAAAAAACTGTAGTAATCTTTTTAATGTAAATGTGGTTTGAAATATATTTGCAAAACAAATAGACAACTACGTCAGAGAGTATTAGAACACATAAACTCAATATTAAATACTTTAAACATACCGGTGGCAAGACATGTTAATAATATACATGATGGTGATGTCATGTGTCTCTCATTCAGGGGAATTGAAAAAAATTACAATGACTAAGAGGAGAGGAGACATATACAGACTGTTATTGCTAAAAGAAGCTTTTTGGATATTCCATTTAAAAACACTAGCACCAACTGGTTTAAATTAAGGTTGCAATTACACAGCATTTAATGTAATACTCTTAAAAAGAATTATAGCAAGACTTGCTGCTGTCAATATTTTGTTAATAAAATATAATTAATAGGGACCTTGTACAAATGAATATGTCATATTTATTGGCATATATCTTATTTGTTGAGTATATAATAGATAAGAGCTACTCCACATCTGTTTAAACTGCCCTAAAAACTTTGTTTTACAAGTTATGTATTTAAATATTTACAAATACATTAAATATGTTTAAAAAATTGTTCATTTGCAATTTCTTGGTGACGTATACTATGTCAATATTTACATTGTAACTTTAAATGTAATAGAGGGGTCCTTGTTATTGCAGTATAAATAGTATTAGATCCACATTTAGCCTCAAAGGAGTATTTGGGTAATAATTAGCAATTTGAAGCAGTATGTATAATCCAATTTTAGCTTCATATACTGTCAGAGCAAGATTCTAACATTCACAGCTCTATTTGAAACTACTCCGTTGTTTAGAATAACAGTAAAAATTGTGATTGCGATTTGAGGTATTTTGTCCTCTATCCAATCCCATAGTGAGAGGGGATGCCTGACTGTTGGTATCAGGTATAGACATACATATAAAGCAAGAATTACGCAACGTGAACCATTTTGACTTTGTACGCTATCCGTAGCCTATGATGTCACTGAAGGGGTAAAGTTATAAGGTTAAAAGAAAGGCTCGAAGAGTAGTCACACTCCCTCTGTGTCTAGGAATAGTGAAACGCGTGTCAGCCGATGTTTCTATTATGATCAGAGAACTGAGAGGAGTATAATCCTTATCCAACAGACTTGGTAGCTGTGGCAATTTTGATTGGATGTGATTTACATTAAAGATCAATGGGAGCAAGTTTTTATACTCTGCAGTGGATGGTCTTATTATATGCAAATTGTACTAATGATTTATGATGGCATAGAAGAGATTATCAGATAGTGTATATGGACTTTATTACAGGAATCATATATTGAATTTCACTTGTACTGTGTGGGTGTTTTTTCAAACTTGCTATATATAATTGAGCTGTTATATTTATGTGCTGTCTTTAGAATTGACCAAGGTAGCAAGCTATGTGAGTGCAGTAAGTGCAGACTAGGTGCGAGCATTATGGGCGTCCTTCACCAGGGTAACCCAGACAGACATCCTTCATTGTTGGTAAATTATTTTCACTATCCATGATCTAATATATATTGACACTGTATGCTGACCTAGCTATCCCGTTCCATATTAGGATTGTATTGAATGCATGCAGCTTCCTCTTCAAGAGATGTAATAGGTAGTTTTATTCAGTTAATTCCCTAATAGGATTTTTAATAATAACAGTAAAAGTTATGTATTAATAGTGCCACGTACTATAATATAGAGTATTTTTAACCAACGGATGGTACTGTTTCTTAGTACCCTCCAAAGGTTATTTGAACATATATGGAACTATCTCTAAATAGGGATTTCCCTTGAAACAGTTTAGCTATTACCTTATTCAAATTTTATGTGTCTAATTTTATCATATTTATGCAGTATCTCACAAAAGTGAGTACACCCCTCACATTTTTGTATATACATTATTACTAGCTGCTTGCCCATCAAAAATGACAGCAATAAAATTTGAAGGCTGGCAATGCGAGGCTCACCCCCTCTAACTTGCGGGCCTAGCAATGAGCGTCTTGAGAGCCTTTTTTAAAAAAATTACGGCTTTACGGACACAATTTTTTTTCTGGCTTCGCTGATTTCAGACCTCCCAAAAACGCCAATTAAAAAACTCGCAATTAGGACAACTATTATATGTGATATTATATTTTACTAACTCGCTTGTACCCAAAGTCATTTGAATAATACATTCTGAGAAAGTTTTTTGTGGGTAATTATACCAGTCACTATAATAAGGGACTCTCCTTCTCTTTTAATTGGTTAAAGGTTAAGTGGTGTCAAGTGCTTGTAACTGATACCACTTTGATCCTCTGTTTGTGGTTAACTGCTAATTGGCATGTGATTTATCAATGGCGGCTAGCCTGGACCTCCAACTTACTACTACTATGAGAGCCCATTTATAAAGTTATAATTGGTGGGAAGAATGTACCAAATATGATACTGGCCATCCCCCTCCTAGTAACTCTGAGACCCTTATCATTTCACCAAGTGTAAGAACGTGACTTTCCCAAACACTAATTCTTCACATGGTAGGTGTAAGGCCCTGTCTTCCTCATACCACAATCCCAAACACACCCCCAGGGCAAGTGTAAGAACCTGTCTTACTCATACCCATATCCTTAAACCCCCCCACAGTAAGTAGGGCCTGTATCTATAAAAGCAACCCTCTAGTCACCATGGTCAGTATTTGAGCCTGCCACCATAATAGCCTGCCAGGAGTTACAGTGTTAAGTATTTGGGCCTCTCCCTATAAGAGCCCCACCCCTAGTCACCGTGGTCAGTATTTAGGCCTGTTATTGGAAGTTATTGAAGAAAAATTAGTCTTTTAGGGACCACTTGGTGCAGTGTAAAGTGGGGAGGTTACAGACTTGGAAGCCTCCCTATGTCATACTCAGTATACATATTTAATTCAGCTTGGAAAACTATGTAAACAGTCTGTGTGTATATCTATTCTACATATAGATAGACATTTAAATGCATAAACAGATAGATGTACTATATATAGATACTAGCGACTTGCCCGTCAAAAATGACGGTCAATAAAATTTGAAAGCTGGGAATGCTTTTTGCCAAACATTGTGAGTCTCTGACCCTCTTAACCTTTTTGTTATGTAGAAAGAAGTACAACAATTTATAATAACTTTTTATTTTATTTTTTTAACAATCAACTTGTATTTCAACAAATGGTAAACAATATTTTTTTTAACAATAATAACCTGTTTAATCGTCATGTATGCATGAATAATGTAACAATGGAGGAAGTTTGTATGAATAAATTGTTGTAAACGATTACATAATGCTTTGCAACATGCAACTTATATTTGAAACATTAGTGAACCATTTTTATTAACAATACTTAAAGATTTAAATCAGAGGTATGGATGAGTAACATGACATTAGGTCAACTTTATATCAATGAGTATAATAAACAATTACATAATGCTTTGTAACATGCAACTTTTATTTAAAGTACTGTTAATCCACAGTGGTATTGAATCCAGAGGAAGGCAAACAGTAAAAAAAATTTTTTTAAACTTAGCCAATTGTATCAAAGGAAAAAATGTATTCCTTCCTGACCCCATTAACTGGGATTGGATTGCTCCCTGGATCAATACTCTGCATTTAATTATACATTTAAATTTTACAACAAATGATCATCCTCCTAGTAACATGAACCCTTAATTACATACAATGAAACACATTTGTAGACCTTTGAAAAACAATTTTAACATTACAAACATGAAGTTAATGTATTAACTGTTTCGTGGGACCAATCCTGGCAAACGACCACTCCAAGACATTCCAATACTTTTTGTTTTTGCATGTCCAAGTGGTTCCCTTAAAAAGAGCCCAGCAGACTTTTAATTTGGTCTATGGGATATAACCACTGTCTATTCTTGTTTTTTTTCTTCATTTTTTGTTATTATTGTTGTAGTTTTGTAAAATTGTACAAAGATTTTCCTATGTGAAATAGAGCACAAGTGACATCAAATTTCGTCCTTCAAATAAAATCACTGTTCTCTATGTTTACAAAACCTCATAGTACACAATGTTTTTTTGCAAAAATGCGTATATCCTGTAATAGATCACCCTGACTTCGGTTGTCTTGACTTTAATATCATCTGGATTTGTGCACCTTGAAAAAGCAACATAGAGTTGTCCATGTGCAAACACAGGTTCCTGTAAAATAATACCCACAGACTTAAACGTTTGTCCTTGGGATTTATTTATGGTCATGGCAAATGCCATGATAACTGGAAATTGTCTTCTTTGAAGGAAAAAAGGCAAACCACTCTCACTTGGAGCCAAATCAATTCTTGGTATAAAAACTTTTTCACCTTTATGGGTACTAGTCATAAATTCTGCATGTATGAAATGATCTTAAATCGTGCATAATTAATCTGGTCCCATTACAAAGTGATTTTCATATTTCTCAAAAGTATGACAATTGCCCCTTTTTTCAATTGAAAAACATGTGGTGGCATTTCAGATGGTGTTAAAGAATTGAAAAATTCTATGCTAAAGTTAGATTTACTGTCTTTATCATCAGCCAGAACTGAATCTGCACTGTAATAATTTGTTTGGGGTGCGTTGATGTTTTTTAAAATGTTGTTATTTAGATCTATATTTTTTGTTGTTCATATCACTTTGTTTGCAATGTCTGAGTAATCGTCGTTATTGATAGTGTTTAGAAAGATTGCCGATATGAGTGATTCCTTGCAAACCATTAGTGATGGAATTTCTACGGTATCATTCGGTAAATTATCTATATGTGGATGTTTTCCTTCTCCAATTTTAATTAGCCAATCATTTAATCTATTTTGGCCTTCAGATATATTTAATTCTAATTTCTTTTAATAATCTATCAATACACTGCAAGGCATGACATGAAATAATTGTTGCCACATCTATGATAATTATTTACTTTTTTTTTTTTTTGCTTGCAAAGAATTCAGTTGAATATCTGACACTGATGTTTCTAAAATGGCAACTGGCACTTTAAATCACAGTTCTGCCACCTTCTAACAAAAGTAATTCTTCAGTTCTTGCAAATGGCATTGCTTTTTGACCCTGTGCTCAAATGTAACTCATCAAACAATTGTACAGATAAGTTTTTCCTGATCCACCAGGGCAATTTAGATAGAAATAACGTAGCATTTGTGATGGCATTAATGCTTGCAATTGTAATGTATTTAAAGTTGCAAGTTTTTCTTGTGTTTTTTTTGTTTTGGAAGCTCAGTGTCATAGTCATCAACGTTGATGTCATCTATAAGTCCTGGATCAGACAAATTAAAACTTGCACAATTTAATCCATGAGCAAGACATATTTCTTGAATTTCCATTAACGCTTTGAAGAGTGCAATGGGCTTATTGTAATGTTTCAAGAAGTCTTCACACATGTTTAATTTAAATGTTTCCCACAAAGCAAATACATCAGGTACATTGCAAAAGATGCAAATGAATGCAAATTATTCTCTCATTTGCTTTGATTATTAAATATATTTATACACATATTTGATGGATTTAATAGAAGTGCAAGCTTCCACATTTATGTGTGCATTGTACTTCATCAACAAATGTGGATTGTATGGAACTACATATCTATTATCGACCTTTTGGCCCCGGATAATAGTTTGTCCTTCTCTTCTTTTATACAAAGGGTATCCATCACAATTAGCATAAGTTTGCATTTAAAATTGTTTTGGGAACTCTTTTGTACATTTTTTATTTTTCATACATGTTGAATTTAAATTGATATCTCCACATGGCCCATGAATCATTCTGTGTGTTACAATCTCAAAAAAGTTTTGAATATTTTTCCGGATGTGGCAGTTCAGTAATTACTGAATCCACTCTGTCTGCCATATTCAATGTATCTTTTTCCTGCAGGATTAAAAGTATATGTGCATGTGGCAGGCCTCTTTTTTGAAATGTTATGGTATAAACAAAAGCCACACATTTTCCAAATAGCTGTGCTTTAGGTATATAATGTATTAATGAACTGAGTTTTATTTTGAATTCTCTTGCCACTAAATCTAGTCGGTCAGAAGTATTTTGTCCAAGATTCAAATTTTCCTTGATCTCTGGCCATTGTGGATTACATGTGAATGTAAAGAATAAATCTGTTTTTTGTGACAATAGCCATGGCATCATTATATCTTTTTAGCATATAGCGTGAAGATCCTTGGAAAGTGGATGGCAAAATGATTGCTCTTCCAGCTGGAATGTCTCTGTTGGTAGTCAATTCAGCGACATAATCCATCAATCCACAATATTGTTCTATGTGAAGCTTGTTTTGTAGAAATTTGATAATATTTAGATTATTTGCTTTGACTTGTAGATAGGAATTAATAATGTTTTGTTGTGTGAGTTTGCCCCACATAAAATAGGATTAAAATGATCCCGAATAGAAGTTTGTGACACTTTATATTCCAGCATAGAAATATTGCTTCTAACACAAACTTTACTATTGGGTTAACTTTTCAATTGTAATTTTGGTTCCCATCCTGGCTCGCCATTTGGAAAGAAAATAGGATATGTCATTTAATCCAAATTACAACTTAATATATTTATGTTTATAAAAGGTTGGTCTTCATTGCGGGGATATATTCTAATATCCCGCTGAAAAGGTGGTTCACCATCCTGATTTTTAAAGACCATGGCAACCTCATTTACTGTTGGCAAATTATGCCGTCTTTGATCAGTATTGCAATCTCTTTTCAAAACCATATTTACTCTTGGCATTGGCAATTGTACTTGAGCATGTTGCTGTTGTTCTTTTTCAACCTGTGCTAATTGTTTGTATGTTTGACTGTATGGGTTGTTGGCCATAATTTTATCCAGCTGTTCAAAAACTATGTGCACACACTGTTTATTTTCTGGAAGCGTCATCCGTTGTTCAACAGCTTCCATTGTATCTAAGACATATAACTGTGTAAATTTCCTTTGCTCTACTTCTCATGGGTGTAAATGTGAAGTGCGGTGGTAAATTGTCCTTGATCTCTAAAACAATATGGACGATGTCCTGGGACATTTTCTGCTAATGTAGCACCCATAGAAACCTTAGGTTTCTGTGCTGCCTCTCTGACTAATGCCTTTCTTGCCTGGAGGTGGGCGTTCATCTCTTGGTAGGTTTGCTGTTGTGCCATGTTCTTTCCATTTGGTTATGTTAGATTAGATGCTGTTCCTGGGGATCATCAAAGATTTGGATATTTTTTGTAACCTAACCCTCACATTGTCCCTACTTGTTTGGAGAGTTCCTTGGTCTTTGTAGCAGTGTTTTGTTAGTGGTGCCTCTTGCTTTGGTGTTGCAGCCTCTGCAGCCTTTCAAAAAAGGTGTGTATTTGTAATGACAGATCATGTGATGTCGATTGCACACAAGTGGACATCATTTTCATTAATTATGTGACTTCTGAAGGTAATAGGTTGCACCAGAGCTTTTTATGGGCTTCAGAACAAAGGGGGTAAATACATACGCACATACCAATTTTCTGTTTTCTATTTCTAAAAAATTGTTTTATGTATATATTTTTCTCATTTAACTTCACCAACTTAGACTATTGTGTTCTGATCCATCACATAGAATTCAGATTAGCAAAAAATTGAACTTAAGGCTGTAAAGTAACAAAATAGGTAAAAATTTACTGGGGGGTGAACACTTCTGCAAGGCACTGTATAGGCTGCGTGCGCAAGACAAAACCGTTGGTTTAGGCGGGAAAGCCACCATTTCAAAATCTTAATGTGTACATTTGTAAGTTAGTGTTGTAAAATAGCGGCATTAGTCAATGTTTTACGCATTTCGCGAGCATTTTGCATCCTTCCTATTAGTATTTTTTCTACCTCGTACATCACTTGTTGTGTTTTGCGCGGTTCAGGATCGTGTAGCCTCGTTTTCATTTTTTTGGGCTGCCATTTTTTTCTTGCTTAGCCGATTTTCAAGTGGCGAAAATACTTAAATTCGTCCTAAATTCCCATTCCACCCCACTCCCACACTTCCTGGCTGTTCCTCCGTGCTGTGGATGATGTTTTTGTTGCATTTGTTTTTGTATTTTTTTGTGGTTTTTGCTTTGCGCAGTTCGGCCTCTAACTTCGTATTTTTCCTATCTCGTTTTATTTTTTTTGAGTCCCGCGTCTCATAATTTATTTTTTCTCATTTTTTCGGTGTTCGGCAACTGCTTGCAGCCTAAGGTGACCCCGCGTTTTGTAAGTGTTTGGAGGCTAAGTCTCGTGTGTTTCAATGTGTGATTGGCTCGCCTCGCTTCACAAGGCTCGCAGCAGTGCCTTCCGCTTCCCTTTCTGACCAAGTCCCACGTGTTTCATTGCCTCCACTGCTTGCCTCGCTTAAGTGCTGCAAGTTTTAGCTTTTTAACGGCTCGCCTCGCAGGCGATGAGTGCCTTTGGCAGCGAGTTAATGGCTCGCCTTGCTAAGCCGTACGCACCATGCAAAGCGTGACAACGTCTCGTAGTTTGACAATTATAATATGTGATATACTAGCGACTTCTCGTCAAAAATGACAGCAATAAAATTGTAAGTCATGAAATGCTGTTTTGAGACACAATGCAAGGCTTTTGCTTTTCTAAGCACCTTCAGCGCTCATCGCCTTTGGCGTTCATTGCGAACCTTTCCTCCCACCTACTGTAAGGGCCGCTCATTGCAGGGTTCATTAACCTGCAAGTTTTGTGCTTTGGAATGCCATGTGTCTCTTTCCAGCATCTCCTCCCTGTGCCTTTCCTGTGTGTTTCTCTTCTGCGTGTCTGCTGACTGTTTGTGTGGCAGGCGCTAACGACCGTTTCTTTTATTTTCATAGTTCCGCGTGCCTGGCGGTGTTGGTGTAAGTGTTAGTGTCTTTGCCATAGTGTATTTTTGTGCCTGGCATGGTCAGCCTCATTTTCATCCAGTTTCAGAATTATTTAAGTTTTTTGTCCGCCATTTTTGTTCTCGCTGAGCCGATTTTCAGGTGACGAAACACGTCAAATAAGGCTCAAAATCTCTTGCAACCTCACTCACAGGTTTCCTGGCTCTCCTCCTGTGCCGTGTGTGACTGTGTTTTTATTTATTTATTTATTTATTTTCTTGTTTTTTGTATTTTTTGATTTCCGCGGGTCTCATTTGAGATTGAATTAAAAAAACTACATTTTAAAGGGCCAATAAAAATTCTTAATTTTAAAAGGGCAGATTTTAACGGTCTAAGGGCAGCAATACAAAGTATAGAATGGAACAGAGAACTGATAGGTAAAAATACTGAACATACATGGACAACATTTAAATCCTTACTAAATATACATACTTATCACCATATACCAAGTGGGAATAAAAGTTACAAAAGTAAATCACATCCAATGTGGCTTAACAATGATTTAAAGCTCAAGATACAGAGTAAAAAACAGGCATTTAAATTATACAAACAAGAGAGGACAGAGACTACTTTCCGGGAGTACAAGGAAATCAACAAGGCTTGCAAAAGTGCTATTAGACTGGCTAAAATAGAAAATGAATAGTTAGTTGCAAAGGAAAGTAGAACTAACTCTAAAAAAATGTTTAAATATATTAAAGGAAAGAAGACCACAAAGGAATCTATAGGAGCATTACAATGTGACACACGCCGTCTGAAAATGAGTGACCAGGAAAAGGCAGATGAGCTAAAAAGGTTCTTTTCTTCGGTATATACACAAGGGAGGTACCAGTGGTTGGGACACTGCAACAAAATGGGGCTACACTACCTTTGCCAAATAATTGGTTAATGCAGGAAGTAATCCAAAAGAGGTTGGAAAAAATAAATGTTAATAAAGCCCCGGGTCCTGATGGAATACATCCAAGGGTACTGAGGGAACTGGGTTCTGTAATAGGCAAACCATTATATTTAATTTTTCAAGATTCACTCACCACAGGGTCTCTACCAGATGACTGGAGAAAAGCAGATATGATACCTATATTTAAAAAGGGAGCAAGAGCAAATCCGGGGAATTATAGACCAGTGAGCCTCACTTCTATAGTGGGAAAGCTTTTAAAACGGTTAATAAGGGATAATATACAATAAATCTAATTAGTTTATATGAGGAGATTAGTAGGAATCTGTATCAAGGCAACTCAGTGGATGTAGTCTTTTTGGATTTTGCAAAGGCTTTTGATACAGTGCCATTTGGGAGACTATTGAGCAAACTAAGGGATAAATTAATTGCAGTAAATATCTGCTCATGGATTGAGAGCTGGCTAAAAGACAGGAAGCAAAGGGTTGCTATAAATGGAACATACTTTGATTGGATGATGTGGTAAGTGGGGTTCCTCAGGGTTCAGTATTAGGTTCTCTCCTACTTAACATATTTATTAATGACTTAGAGGTGGGACTCGAAAGCAGTGTCTCCATTTTCGCTGATGACACAAAGTTGTGCAAGGTAATTAAATCAGATAATGATGTACTTTCCCTCCAAAGGGATTTACATAAAATTGAGCAATGGGCATATAAAGGCAGATGAGATTTAATACGAATAAATGTAATGCATCTGGAATGGAAAAATAGCCATGCAATTTACAATCTTAATGGAGCAAATACAGGGGTATCAGATATTGAAAGGGATTAGGGAGTGCTTGTAGACAACCACCTAGGTAACAAGCCAAGAAGCAGCTGCAAAGGCAAATAAAATATTAGCATTAGTGATGTCGCGAACATAACATTTTCGGTTCGCGAACCGCGAACGCGTACCGCCGCAAATGTTCGCGAACCGGCGAACCTGGCGAACCGCTATAGACTTCAATGGGCAGGCGGATTTTAAAACCCACAGGGACTCTTTCTGGCCACAATAGTGATGGAAAAGTTGTTTTAAGGGGACTAACACCTGGACTGTGTCATGCCGTAGGGGGATTCATGTCAAAAATCCCACGGAAAATTACATAGTTGATGCAGAGTCTGGTTTTAATCCATAAAGGGCATAAATAACCTAACATCCCCCTCCATCATCATCCTCCCCTGTATCTCTTTACTCCCTCCCTCATCATCCTCCCACCTCCCTCATCATCCTCCCCTGTATCTCTTTACCCCCTCCCTCATCATCCTCCCCTGTGTCTCTTCCCCCCTCCATCATCATCCTCCCCTGTGTCTCTTCCCCCCGTCCCTAATCATCCTCCCCTGTGTCTCTTTCCCCCCTTCCTCATCACCCTCCCCTGTATCTCTTTACCCCCTCCCTCATCATCCTCCCCTGTGTCTCTTTCCCCCCTTCCTCATCACCCTCCCCTGTGTCTCATCCCCCCTCCCTCATCATCCTCACACCTCCCTCATCATCCACCCCTCTATCTCTTTACCCCCTCCCTCATCATCCTCCCCTGTGTCTCTTCCCCCCTCCATAATCATCCTCCCCTGTGTCTCTTCCCCCCCTTCATAATCATCCTCCCCTGTGTCTCTTTCCCCCCTCCCTCATCATCCTCCCCTGTGTCTCTTTCCCCCCTTCCTCATCACCCTCCCCTGTATCTCTTTACCCCCTCCCTCATCATCCTCCCCTGTGTCTGTTTCCCCCTCCCTCATCATCCTCCCCTGTGTCTCTTCCCCCTTCCCTCATCATCCTCCCTCCTCCCTTGATGATAAGGGGGGGAAGAGACACAGGGATAAGTGTGAGGGGTGTTAGGGTAAGGGGTGTTAGGGATAAGGGTGAGGGGTTAGGTGTTAGGGTGAGGGGTGTTAGGGCTAAGTGTGAGGGGTGTTAGGGTGAGGGGTGTTAGGGATAAGTGTAAGGGGTGTTAGGGTGAGGCATGTTAGGAATAAGTGTGAGGGGTGTTAGGTCTTAGGGATAAGTGTGAGAATGTTAGGGTTAGGTGTTAGGTTGATGGGTGTTATGGATAAGTGTGAGGGGTGTTAGGGTTAGGGTAAGGGGTGTTAGGGATAAGTGTGAGAGGTGTTAGGGTTAGGTGTTAGGGTGAGGGGTGTTAGGGATAAGTGTGGGGGGTGTTAGGGTGAGGGATGTTAGGGTTAGGTGTTAGGGATAAGTGTGAGGGGTGTTAGGGTTAGGGTAAGGGGTGTTAGGGATAAGTGTGAGCGGTGTTAGGGTTAGGTGTTAGGGTGAGGGGTGTTAGGGATAAGTGTGAGGGGTGTTAGGGTTAGGTGTTAGGGTGAGGGGTGTTAGGGATAAGTGCGATGGGTGTTAGGGTAAGGGATGTTAGGGTTAGGTGCTAGGGTAAGGGCTGTTAGTGATAAGTGTGAGGGGGTATTAGGGTTAGGTGTTAGGGTACGGGGTGTTATGGATAAGTGTGAGGGGTGTTAGGGTTGGGTGCTAAGGTGAGGGGAGGATGATGATAAGGGGGGGAAGAGACACAGGCGTGTCATTGCAGCAAAGATCAAAAGAGTCCTTCAGGACTGTATTGCACACTGTGTACAGTAGCCTAGCTATGGTTTTCCCTATTGATGCAGTATCACCTACACTAAGCCTCCTCTCAGTAAGACTGCAAGTTAGTTATGATTCCAAAATGGCTGCTGTCCATGAGGTTAAAGGGTCTGGAAGGCAGGGTATGATGCTGATTGGCTGGAATGTGTCTGCTGACTGTGAGTTGCAGGGTCAAAGTTTGCTCAATGATAAAGTATAGGGGGCGGATCGAACATTGCATATGTTCGCAATTCGCCGCGAACACGAACATGCTATATTCGCAGGGAACAGTCCGCCGGCGAACTATTCACGACATCTCTAATTAGCATGTATTAAGAAGGGTATAGAAGCAAGGGCAGCAAATAATATTCTGCCATTATACAAATCTCTAGTATGCTCTCATTTGGATTATGGAGTACAATTTTGGGCACCACTTCATAAAAAGAACATTTTAGAGCTTTTAGAGCTGGAAAGGTACAGAGCAGGGCAACTAAACTAATAAGGGGAATAGAGGGGGCTAAGTTATGAAGAAAGACTAATCAAATTAAGCTTATTTTCTCTAGAAAATAGGCGTCTAAGAGGAGATATGTTTACATTATAAAAAAACATCCAGGGTCAGTATAAAGATTTGTCAAGGGAGCTTTTTGAACTGACAAGAGGACATCCCTTGAGCTTAGAAGTAAAAATATTCCACCTTACAGAAAGAAAAGGGTTCTTCACAGTAAGGGTTCATAATCTGTGGAATTCTCTACCAAAGGAGGTGGTGACAGCGAATTCGATAGATAACTTTAAAAGGGGACTGGATTTATTTCTAATTAAAAAGGCAATTCAGGGTTATCCTGGATAATTAGAGAGAGAGTATTGATCCAGGGAGAAATCCGATCGCTAGTATCTGGGGTCAGGAAGGAATTATTTTTTTTCCCTTTGAGACGATTGGCTAAGTTTTACTTGGGTCTTTTTTCTGTTTGCGTTCCCCCGGATTAAGTAATAATTAAGAAAATAAAAATAAATAAATACATAAATAGTTGATCAATTATTAATTACCAATAATTAACAGCTAATTAATTAATAACTAATCTGCATATTGCAGATCAGAGGAGATCTTAAAAGGTTGAACTTGATGGACTTTTTTTCAACCTTAATTACTATGTAACTATGCAACTATGTGTATGTGTCACTGTGTACAAAGGAACCTCTGCTGTACATAATATTATACACTGGGAAATTGCCCGCCAAAAATGACGGGAGTAAAATTGGAAATGCTATTTGCCACACAATGCGAGGCTATGGCTCCTCTGAGCACCTTCCGCGCTCATTGCGAGCCCCGTGCTGAGTGCCTTTGGTGCTCATTGCAGGGCTTACAATGAGAGCCTTTGGTGCTCATTGCGAGCCTCTCCCCCTGTGTACTTTTTAGGCTGCTTGAACACCTTCGCCTTAGGCGCTCATTGCGTTGCTTGTGACGAGCGCTTTCTGCACGCATTGCAAGGCTCTCCCCCTCATGTAGTTTAGGGGCCTCGCGATGAGTGTTACTGGCTTGGTTAAGTGTTACTGTCTTGGGTTATGTGTTACTAGCTTTGGTTAAGTGTCACTGTTTTTGGATTAAGTTTTACTGGTTTGCGTTAAGTGTTACTGGCTTTAGGCTCTTTTTCACTGCCTTCGCCTCATTTTCATAATGTTTACATTTTTTTCGGCCTCCATTTTTTCCCCCGCTTAGGCGATTTTTCGTAAAAAAAAACAGCAAATATGCCTCAAATTAACTGGCAACCTCACTCAAAGGCTCCCTGGCTTTACCCTTGTGCTGTGTGTGAGTGTGGAAGTTAATTTGAGGCATAATTGTGGTGTTTTGGTGGTATTTCCAGTTGCATGCTTCGATCCTAAGTCCTACAGGGCTCATTGCAGCCTAAGCCTGCGGCTCTCATCGCAAGCCTTGCAAAAGGGTCTCATTCCAGCCTAAGTCCTGCTTCGCTGCTGATGAACGCATGTGGCGCTTATGGCGAGGCCTGCAATGAGCGCCTTAGCCTCGCTTTGCGAGGGATGCAATTATTTAACATCGCGTGACCAACATCGCAATGGGACAACTATATATATGATAAGCACTGTATGATGAGTTGCCTAATGGCTGCCATTGCAAGGCTGAGCTGGACCCTCCAGGAAACAATCACTGATTACATCAGAGACATGTAATAATAGATGATGTCACAGAGCCCAGGGCACTATATAAGGAGCTCATATGGGAAGCACAGCCACTTTTATCATGAATACCAAGAGATTAGCAGCTGGATAATTATGTGCCCATGGCCTTTTATAGATAGATATAGGAAGCCTTAAAGGAGCCAACTCTACCATGACACCATGACAATGAAGACTGAGAGACATTGTATAGATAAAGGTAAGGTTTAATAATTGGGTAATTAGCTGAATTATACATTTATAATACTATGTATAAGATTGTATAGTCACAAGTCTCATGTATTTACTGTATCCCTTGTATCTTTCTGCAGAAAATGGTAGCACACTATAAATATAAGATCTAATTACATATGTGAGGAGATACATCTGTGAGGTGAGTAAAGACCTTTCTTTAGTGTATTTGTTCTCGACTATATAGACTGTACGCTGACCACACCTCACCTTTAATTGGCATAGCAGGGATGCACTTGGTTTCACAGTAGCTCTGCAATGTGTTTTTTTTCCCATTAAAGGGGAAGTTTTTTTACCTTAATGTATATGAGTTTTGCTATATGTCTCTGTGTATGTAATCACTTGTAAGTAATTATGTGAGGAGAGTGGCCTTAGTGAGTACCACAGAGTATTATGTTTGCCAATTTTGCTAAGAAAAATACAACAACCCCAAACAGTTACCCACAGTCTATTAATAAGTACCTTGGTATGTGGATATGAAAGCATCATATATCACAATAACATCACAAAGCCAAATTATTATAAACATGTAGGGACTGAAGATCTGCAAGTTAATGTCTGATGTACAAAGACATACTGTAGTCCTTATTGTAATGTAATGTAGACATACTGTAGTGCATTACATACCTTTTTGAAGAAACAGACATAGGTAATGGGTAAGTGGGCACATACTTTGATGCAGCCACTGTCTTCTTTGTGCATCCTTTTCTCTGCATTCCCCCACCTGTTGTAGAAGCAAGGAATGCAAAAGTGGAGAATCCCGTTACAGAATAATTACAATTAGTATGTAATTAGTATTTAAAGGCTATAATTTCTTACAATTTCTTAGTTTTAAAATATATTGCCCATTATCAAGGCTGATTCTTCATAAAAAGATCAATGGTTTCATGGAGGCTCATGTCACAAGGTTTCAAGCCCCTTAGCATGAAAAATGACTCTTTACAGCCCTCTTGTGAGATGTCTGATCAACCACAATGCATATATACTTTTTGTGATAATTAGGAAGTTATACAATAGTGTTCTTTCACTGTGTTGTTTTTTTTTCACATAAAGACCACATTGTGTCAGTGAGCCCCCTCATGACACACTCTGCATACTTGCTCTGTCTGACATTGTGGTTATCCCCTTGGTCATCCGTTTAAAAGAGTAAGAACAGTGGCAACTCACCTGTGTAGCCGACACCAACTTAACTGGCCTCCAAATCTACTACTGAACTCCTTCAGTACAGAGACCCATGGAAAAATATATTTTTATATATATATTCCTTGTGAAGTCTCCTAATTTAAGCATCATAAGCAGTTAGCAGAGAGACTGCCTCAAATGTCTGATGAACCAATGAATGATATTCACCTGTGATTGTATGTCCTTGTGAAGTCTCTTAATAAGGTTTCTTTATCTCCTAGGCAACTGGACCTCCCACCTTGTGCTTCTCACCAATTGAACTGCTGTCAAGGTTGAAGTAAAGGTCAGAATGGTTTCATGAAAGCTCATGTCACAAGGTTTCAAGCCCCCTCACCATGAAAAAGGACTCTTCACAGCCCTCTGGTGAGATGTCTGATAATCCAATGCATGATATTGATTAGGGACATTATGTCCTTGTGAAGTCTCTTAATAAGTTTTTTTGATCTTCTAGATGGACTGGTCCTCTCACCTTTTGTTCCTCACCAATCAAACTGTTGTCAAGGTTGAAGGTAAGGTCAGAATGGTCTGCATCCCTCTGGTGAGATGTCTAATAAACCAATGCATGATAATTGACCTGGGAGCTTATATCCTTGTGAAGTCTCCTAATAAGGTTTCCTTATCTCCTAGGTGGACTGGATCTTTCACCTTGTGTTCCTCACCAATCAAACTGCTGTCAAGGTTGAAGGAAAGGTCAGAATAGTTTCATGGAAGCTCATGTTGCAAGGGTTCAAGCCCCTCACCATGAGAAAGGACTCTTTACAGCCCTTGAGTTAGACCCTATTCATACTCGCCCTGACTGCCATTGTGGTTATCCCCTTGGTCATCCGTTTAAAAAAGTAAGAACAGTGGCAACTCACCTGTGTAGCCGACACCAACTTAACTGGCCTCCCAATCTACTACTGAACTCCTTCAGTACAGAGACCCATGGTAAAATATAATTTAATATATATATTCCTTGTGAAGTCTCCTAATTTAAGCATCATAAGCAGGTAGCAGAGAGACTGCCTCCAATGTCTGATAAACCAATGAATGATATTCACCTGTGATCTTATGTCCTTGTGAAGTCTCTTAATAAGGTTTCTTTATCTCCTAGGCAACTGGACCTCCCACCTTGTGCTTCTCACCAATTGAACTGCTGTCAAGGTTGAAGTAAAGGTCAGAATGGTTTCATGAAAGCTCATGTCACAAGGTTTCAAGCCCCCTCACCATGAAAAAGGACTCTTCACAGCCCTCTGGTGAGATGTCTGATAATCCAATGCATGATATTGATTAGGGACATTATGTCCTTGTGAAGTCTCTTAATAAGTTTTTTTGATCTTCTAGATGGACTGGTCCTCTCACCTTTTGTTCCTCACCAATCAAACTGTTGTCAAGGTTGAAGGTAAGGTCAGAATGGTCTGCATCCCTCTGGTGAGATGTCTAATAAACCAATGCATGATAATTGACCTGGGAGCTTATATCCTTGTGAAGTCTCCTAATAAGGTTTCCTTGTCTCCTAGGTGGACTGGATCTTTCACCTTGTGTTCCTCACCAATCAAACTGCTGTCAAGGTTGAAGGAAAGGTCAGAATAGTTTCATGGAAGCTCATGTTGCAAGGGTTCAAGCCCCTCACCATGAGAAAGGACTCTTTACAGCCCTTGGGTTAGACCCTATTCATACTCGCCCTGACTGCCATTGTGGTTATCCCCTTGGTCATCCGTTTAAAAAAGTAAGAACAGTGGCAACTCACCTGTGTAGCCGACACCAACTTAACTGGCCTCCCAATCTGCTACTGAACTCCTTCAGCACAGAGACCCATGGTAAAATATAATTTAATATATATATTCCTTGTGAAGTCTCCTAATTTAAGCATCATAAGCAGGTAGCAGAGAGACTGCCTCCAATGTCTGATAAACCAATGAATGATATTCACCTGTGATCTTATGTCCTTGTGAAGTCTCTTAATAAGGTTTATTTATCTCCTAGGCGACTGGACCTCCCACTTTGTGCTCCTCACTAATTGAACTGCTGTCAAGGTTGAAGGAAAGGTCAGAATGGTTTCATGGAAGCTCATGTCACAAGGTTTCAAGCCCCATCACCATGAAAAAAGACTCTTTACAGTCCTTTCGTGAGACCCTCTGAATACTCGCTCTGTCTACCATTGTGGTTATCCCCTTGGACTCTCTTGTAAAAGTAAATAAAGATGCCTCCTTCTTGATTAGATCAGACTTGTGTTATTCTTTACTGAGTTAAACGGACCTGTAACCTGTGGAAAATACAAAACAATATGGAATATTGGAAGTCACTGTTGGACACCACTCTAAGTGTTTATTGCCTGCTGACTGGGCCATTGTCCACCACACTCTCACCTTCTTGTGTCACTTCCCCATCTCCTTTACACTGTAAGTTCTCAGGAGCCTGGTCGTCACTTCCTCATGTGTCACACTGTTTCTCATGTCTTATAGTGTGTATTTTTAGTACCTACCGTAATCTTTAACCTTTGTATATAACTCATCAGTCTCAGCCCCTATTTTTTTTGCACCAATTATAAAAAATGACCTCTTATAAGCTCTATACATTGTCACCCAATCTCTATAGATTATGATCCCCAGAGAAGGAGCTTAGGGAGGTTAATGCGTGGCTAAAAAAGTGGTGCAGTGCAGAGGGTTTTGGGTTTTTAGAGCACTGGGCTGACTTCTCACTTGGGTACAATCTCTATAGCAGGGATGGATTGCACCTTAATGATGAGGGCGCTTTTGTGCTAGGGGATAGGATGGTAGAACGGCTGGGGAAGTTTTTAAACTTGTAGGTGGGGGGGAGGGACTATATAGAAGTACTGAGGTAAATAGGGTAGAGAGGGAAAGGGATGAATTAGTTACCCATGGGGAGGAGAAGGGGGG
This sequence comes from Discoglossus pictus, assembly GCA_027410445.1. Taxonomy (NCBI): domain Eukaryota; kingdom Metazoa; phylum Chordata; class Amphibia; order Anura; family Alytidae; genus Discoglossus; species Discoglossus pictus. The sequence continues at coordinate 414,127,695 of CM050164.1, read as the reverse complement.
AGGGTTACAATAGAAAGTAGGTAGGTATTAATAGTGGCCTCAAATACAGTGGCAGGCACTTCACAACAGCAGAGCCATAGCAACATAAAGTGTATGATTGCTAACGCAAGAAGTTTGCCTGGGAAAATGGATGAGCTAGAAATATTAGCAGTACAAGAAAAATGGGGCTTAATAGGCATTACGGAAACATGGTGGGATGAATCTCATGACTTGACTGTTAATCTGGATGGTTATAACCTATATAGGAAAGATAGGGGAAATGGTAAAAGAGGAGGAGGGATCTGTCTTTATGTTAAGCCTGAATTTAAGCCTATAGTCAGAGAAGATATTTATGCTGGCACTAACGGCATCATTGAATCCTTGTGGGTTGAGCTAAATAGTGGAGGAGCTAATTCTAAACGCATATTGGTGGGAGTATGCTATAAACCCCCAAATATAGCTGAAAGTGAGTAAATACAATTATTGTTACAGATTGGAAATGCAGCTAAGCATGGGCAAGTTCTAATATTGGGAGACTTTAATTACCTTGATATAAACTGGATAAACGAGACCAGCAGCTCAGCTAAGGGGAGCAGGTTCTTGAGTACACTCAGGGATCATTATCTGGCCCAGGTAATACAAGAACCTACTAGAAATGGGGCCATCTTGGATTTAGTCATCACAAGTAATATTGATATAATGTCAAATGTAAAAATAGGGGAACCCTTGGGGAACAGTGATCACAACACAGTCTCATTTGAGATTGAATACAAAAAACAGAGTTGTAAGGGGCCAACAAAAACTCTACATTTTAAAAGGGCTAACTTTAATGGGCTACGGGCAGCAATACAACATATAGACTGGGACAAAGAACTTACAGGGAAGAATACTGAAAATAAATGGACAACATTCAAAACCTTACTAAATAAACATACTCATCAGCATGTACCATGTGGAAACAAAATGAATAGGAGTAAATCACATCCCATGTGGTTTAACAATGACTTAAAGATCATGATGAGGAAAAAGAAATATGCATTTAAATTATACACGAAGGAGGGAACAGAGGCAGCTTTATGTGACTATAAGGAAATCAACAAGTCTTGCAAAAGGGCTATTAGACTGGCTAAAATAGAAAATGAGAAGTCAGTTGCAATGGAAAGTAAGACTAACCCTAAAATATTTTTTAAATATATTAATAGGAAGAAGGCCAGGAAGGAATCGATAGGACCATTACAATGTGACACAGGCCATCTGATAATTAGTGACCAGGAAAAGGCAGATGAGCTAAATAGGTTCTTTTCGTCGGTTTACACAAGGGAGGTACCAGTGGTTGGGACACCGCAACATAATGGGGCTACACTACCTTTACTAAATAATTGGTTAACGCAGGAAGAAATACAAAAGAGGTTGGAGAAAATAAATGTTAATAAAGCCCCAGGTCCTGATGGAATACATCCAAGGGTACTGAGGGAGCTGGGTTCTGTAATAGCCAAACCATTATATCTAATCTTTCAAGACTCACTCACTACAGGGTCTCTACCAGATGACTGGAGAAAAGCAGAGGTGATACCTATATTTAAGAAGGGATCTAGAGCAAATCCGGGGAATTATAGACCAGTGAGCCTCACTTCTGTAGTTGGGAAGCTTTTAGAAGGGTTAAAAAGGGACAGAATACAAGAATATGTCTATTTGAACAGGATCATAGGTAGCAGTCAACATGGATTTATGAAGGAAAGGTCGTGTCAGACCAATCTAATTAGTTTTTATGAGGAGGTTAGTAGGAACTTGGATCAGGGCAACTCAGTGGATGTAGTCTTTTTAGATTTTTCAAAGGCATTTGATACAGTGCCACATGGAAGACTAGTGAGCAAACTAAGGGATACAGGAATTGCAGTAAATATCTGCTCATGGATCGAGAGCTGGCTAAAAGACAGGAAGCAAAGGGTTGTTGTAAATGGAACATACTCCGATTGGTCTAATGTGATAAGTGGGGTTCCTCAAGGTTCAGTATTAGGTCCTCTCCTTTTTAACATATTTATTAATGACATTGAAGTAGGACTCGAATGTAGTGTCTCCATTTTTGCTGATGACACTAAGTTGTGTAAGGTAATAAAATCAGATAATGATGTACTTTCCCTACAAAAGGATTTGCATAAATTAGAGAAATGGGCGGCTAAATGGCAGATGAGATTTAATACAAATAAATGTAAGGTTATGCATTTGGGAAGGAACAGTAGAAAAGCAATCTATAATCTTAATGGAGCAAATCTAGGGGTATCAGATATTGAAAGGGATTTGGGAGTACTAGTGGACAACTACCTAGGTAACAGCGCTGAAAGCCAAGCAGCGGCTGCAAAGGCAAATAAAATATTAGCATGTATTAGGAAGGGTATAGAAGCCAGGGAAGAAGATATAATTCTGCCACTATACAAATCTCTAGTACGCCCTCATTTGGAATATGGAGTACAATTTTGGGCACCACCTCATACAAAAGACATTTTAGAGCTACAAAACTAATAAGGGGAATGGAGGGGCTAAGTTATGAAGAAAGACTAACAAAATTAAACTTATTTTCGCTAGAAAAAAGGCGTCTAAGAGGAGATATGATTATGTTATATAAATACATCCAGGGTCAATATAAGGCTTTGTCAAGTGAACTTTTTGTAGCAAGAGATTTTCAACTGACAAGAGGACATCCTTTGAGGTTAGAGGAAAAAAGATTTCGCCTTAAACAAAGAAAAGGGGTCTTCACAGTTAGGGTGGTTAAACTGTGGGATTCTCTACCAAAGGAGGTGGTGACAGCGAATTCGATAGACAACTTCAAAAATGGGTTAGATATATTTTTTAATAAAGAGGGCATTCAAGGCTATCCTAGATAACTACCAAGGAATATTGATCCAGGGAGAAATTTGATCGCCAGTTTCTGGGGTCAAGAAGGAATTTTGCTTTTTTTTCCCCTTATGAGACAATTGGCAAAGTTTCAATGTTTTTTTTTTCTATTTGCCTTCCTCTGGATCAATTAACAATTAACAATAATAATAAATAGTCCACATTAAAAAGATTAATAGAGATCTAAAAAGGTTGAACTTGATGGACTAACTCTTTATTCATCCTCCAATACTATACTATTAATAATTATTTAATCAATAATTTAATTAATAACTAATCCGCATATTGCAGATCAGAGGAGATCTTAACAGGTTGAACTTGATGGACTGAAAGTCTTTTTTCAACCTTAATTACTATGTAACTATGTAACTATGTAACAATCTCAACTACTACAAAGCTACCCTCAAAGTACATATTATGCGCCAGATCTGTTTCACTGCAGCCCTAATGCAGTTAGTGTCCCTATGCAGCACTGCTGCAGACTACTATCTGTCAGCAGTGCTGCACAGTTTAACAACCACCTCCCCCTTTCTGTTTTCATAAACCCTTTCCCATGACATGGAAGGGGTTAAAACTATAAGAGATCAGAAGGGGGTTAAGACCACACTGCAATTCACTTCTACAAACCCAGGGATCCCCCAGGGATTCCCTCCTCTTTCATGCTGAATGGAAACCCAAGGTCACCCCCCCCCCGTCATTTACCCCGATCCCCAATAAAGCACATTTTTTATACCACGACTGACAAATGTATGATGTCAAAGAGTTATAGCTGAATAAAATCTGAATGTCACTAGACATGTTATTCACTGCAACACAGGAGATTAGCACTAACTGTCTGTGATCAACAATAAAGCAAAATAATGATAAATTTAAATACTTACTGATCACTTGAAGAATAAATAACTAGAAACACTCCACAGAGCACTGAAATACATCTAGACAGAGCCACAAAGTACTTTTATATGCAGTTGACTATAATGGAACAACTTAAGGCCACTCTTCAAACCCCTGTGCTTGGGTGCAGTGTACTTCACACACCCCTATGCTTACCCTTGATATCATATCATATAAATTGATAAAGTAATTATTCTAACCTATTGATGTGAATTTTATCATATTTGAACCTTAGCTGTATCCTTTAGGTCTTTAATTAGGGTCAGCCTGTCCATAGGCACACTTGAATGATGGCCTTGTTGTTGCTGGTTGAGCACCAGTAGTGTTGAAAACCTCATTGTATTCTTGTGTTCAGTTCAGTCTGGAGCATTTTGAAGGACCATTGTAATGCCTTAATAAGAAAAGCAAGTTATTTTAACTAAATATTGATCATCAATAAAATTCCTATTTAATCATTTAGAATAGCAATATTCAATATTGTATTCATTTTCAAAGATTATGGTATCTGTGTCAAGGTGTTTTTCTCCACATGACAGGTCATTAAAAGACAACTGTTTAATAGAATCAAATCTTTATTGGCAGTATGTCAAACAATGTAACTTTGCCTTTAATTGTGAAAAAATATAAATCATATGTGTTTTAATGTGAATGCTCATCACTAAGCTTCTTCCATTTTGAAGAGCGGGCCCATGTGTTCCTCCTCCTTTCCCCTAAGTCTCATAAGGTATATAAATTGGGTGGGCGTGTGCTTCATTGAACCTGGTGCACTGGGACTTGGTAGTCTATTCTGGATCATGAAACAAAGGAAAGATAAGCAATATCTACTTCTGTACTGGGCTATATTCAGTCTGGGCAGAGAAAACTAACAAAAAAGAAAAGAACATTACTTTAGTTTGACTTTAGTTTGTTTAGTCGTTCAGTTGGACTTTGCAAGTAAATTGAGAGCAACTAGCTATCTCTAGTATGCACTCGCAACCAGCATAATGTATATCTCTATAGACATAACTATCTATCTATCTATCTATCTATCTATCTATCTATCTATCTATCTATCTGTCTATCTATCCAGTGTTTGCGCTAGTGCAAGGTCACCCCTACTGTTTTAAGGCTTGCAATTCTCTTGAGCTCAAAGAATGCAAACAAGCCATTTATGATGCTCCTACTTACTACCTAAATTCACCAATAGGTCCTTTGAGATCTAGTATCTCTCAGTGTTTTTATCTTTAAGATTCAGTTTGAATTTTGAATAGTAGACAGTGAGACATATCTTCAGCAGGATTTTTGCTATTTGCAGTACGTTAAGCAAGGTTATCCTGCTGTTTTCAGGGTTGCATTTCTCTTGGGTTAAAAAAATTAAAATAAGATGTTTATTAGCTTTATGGTATATTCAAAAATAATAGCTTTTCAGGAGTGATGCAGTCAATAGCTCAAGTGGAACTTACAATATTATCAACTCTCAAAATGTACAAAAAGCAAAATAACTAATATTAGCCAAAGCATGTTATCACTTTTTTACATTTGAAAAACATGTCGAATGTTAGTTTGGCCACCACAAGAAATCTTAAAAAAAATACTGTGAATTCATTAGATCTTTAGATTTTGCAAAGCGTTTTTCCATATCTATTCATGGGAAGTATTGCAGAAAATATTACAATATATTTCTCTGAGAATCCTGAGTTAAATAATATCAGGATGCACATAACATAACAGTACAGTTTTTAGAAAATGAATAAAATAAAGTAATCAGAAGTTGTGTTGTGTAAAGACATCTAAAAGTTTACCTCTGGCAGGTATGGTTTAGACAATTGGCATCACAGGGCAGTTCCTAATAATATCATAGCCCAGCCTGCTTCCAAACTCCATGATGGTTAACTCCCAGGAAGAGCAGGCCATGCTGCTTGAAAAGGTAGGTTGAGATAAACAGCTCTGCTTGAGGTAAAATCAGACAATTTAAAAAGAAAGACCAAATAGTAACTTTTATTTATTTGAAACTGCATACTGTTTGAATGCCCCACATTAATAGAAAAACCCATATGTGAGTCCTTGCTTGCTGGACAAAGGGAGATAAGTAGCTTCCCACTAATGAAAGTCTGAAATATACATCTAAGGGTTGCTGTTTCTTCCATGCAGAGGACACTTGCCTGACAATTTGGTTCTTGTCTGTCTTGAGCGGATGATATAGTCTAATATCATATAGTCTGATAGCGCTGAAGGCAATGGCACCCAAAAAAGCTCTTGTGAAATATGTTTTTTTTTGTTTTTTTAAAATGATCTTTATTAAGGTTATGTTTTTTCAATATCTTAATGCATTCTTTTGCATGCCATTACTCACTGACATCCAGGTAGTTTATGTCACAGAACTGAGACCAATATATTTATAAGCAACCTTTTCAAATCAGTGGCAGATCTAGTTAATGGAGTGCACCAATGCAAAATTATTTGTGCCACCCTTGCAATATCTCTATGCACCGCATAGGTGTCAATAAAATAGCCAAAACTATGTGTAGATGTCTAGATCACCCATATTATGATCAGATGACCTTTCTTTAAATATAATTATCAGGCACTCTTCCCTAATAAATTATGAGTTGTCCTTTACTTCAGAGGCACAGGAGGGCTATACAAACAACTTAGTCCAAATGAGCTTTACATTCAACCAGTTAATAATCACTGTATTTTGTCAACATAGCATTTCCCTATATATAGTATCTAAAGACAAGTCCTGTATAGTCTTCAGGTATTCCTGAGATTTACCTTACCTACTGTATATTCTCCTTGGTCTCCTAATTGGCTTCATAAACTGATTCTGCTTGGCCCATTCTTTCTCTGGACACTGTTGGCTGATCTGGGTCTCTAGCTCTCGACTAAAGCTTTTTATAGGCTCTGCTTGCTGATTATGCTTAGAATATTTCAACACCTCTTAGATGTAATACCCAAAAATATGTTGCTCTCATCAAAGGAGATTGGAATGCTGAAGAAGGGAACCAAAAGTTACCTGGAATAATGGGCAAGTTTGGCCTTGCAGTACAAATGAAGCAGGTTAGAGATTAGTAGAATTCTGTCAAGATAATTCTCTAGTAATAGTAAAAACCTTTTTCCAACAGCTTCAGAACCCTCCTAACTTATGTTGGAGAGAATGTGGCGAGGTGGGGTCTTATATGCATATATGGTGGCAATGTGCAAAGGTGTGTGGCTTCTGGGAGCAATGTGTACAAAATCTATCAAGAATCACTGGTTTGGTACTTCCTCTTAAGCCAGAATTCTGTTTGCTGCATATATTCTCAGACTCTATCCCTCCAGGAGAAGATCTATTGATCTCCCATGCCTTACTAGATGCCAAATGGCACCTTACAAGATGTTGGAGATCGATTTACCCACTGACATGGTCAGAAGTAAGAAAAGATTATTTTAAAAGACAGAGATACACTACCTTCACTAAATATCTGGTTAATGCAGGAAGAAATCCAAAAGAGGTTGGAAAAAATAAATGTTAATAAAGCCCCAGGTCCTGATGGAATACATCCAAGGGTACTGAGGGAACTGGGCTCTGTAATAGCAAAACCATTATATCTAATTTTTCAAGATTCGCTCAACACAGGGTCTCTACCAGATGATTAGAGAAAGGCAGAGGTGATACCTATAATTAAGAATGTGAGCAAGACCAAATCCGGGGAATTATAGACCAGTGGGTCTCATTTCGGTAGTGGAAAAACTTTTAGAAGGGTTAATAAGGGATAATATACAAGAATATGACCATTCAAACAGGATTATTTGTAGGAGCCAACATGGATTTATGAAGGATAGGTCATGTCAAACAAACCTAATTAGTTTCTATGAGGAGGTTAGTAGGAACCTGGATCAAGGCAACTCAGTGGATGCAGTCTATTTTGATTTCGCAAAAGCTTTTGATACAGTAACACATGGGAGACTATTGAGCAAACTAAGGGATACAGGAATTGCCATAAATATTTGCCTATGGATTGAGTGCTGGCTAAAAGACAGGAAGCAAAGGGTTGTGGTAAATAGAACATACTCAGCTGTCCACGTTATGAAGAAAGACTAACCAAATTAAACGTATTTACTCTAGAAAAAAGGCGTCTAAGAGGGGATATGATTACCTTATAAAAATATATTCAGGGTCAATACAAGGCTTTGTCAAGGGAACTTTTTGTGACAAGAGGTTTTAAACTAACAACATCCTTTGAGATTAGAAGTAGAAAGATTTCACCTTAAAGAAAGAAAAGGGTTCTTCACAGTAAGGTGGGTAATCTGTGGAATTCTCTACCAAAGGAGGCGGTGAAAGTGGATTCGATAGATAACTTTAAAAAGGGATTGGATATATTTTTTTTTTTAAAAAGGGCATTAAGGGCTATCCTGAATAAATAGGGAGGGAGTATTGATCCAGATATGAAAACCATCGCCAGTATCTGGGGTCAGGAAGGAATTTTCTTTTTTTCCCTGTTGAGACAATTGGCAAAGTTTCACTGGGTTTGTTTTTCTGTTTGCCTTCCTCTGGATCAATTAACAATAAATCCGCGTATTGCAGATCAGAGGAGATCGAAAAAGATTGAACTTGATGGACTAAAGTCGTTTTTCAACCTAAATTACTATGTAACTATGTAACTATGTAAGATATAGAACAGTCTTCTTCCCTATAAAGTACAAGAAAAACAGATTTAATGGTTAAATTGAGAATATGGGATTCATACATAAGGAGAGCTAAGGTGGTGAATCAGATGATTGCTTCTTATGTAATTACCATCAGTTAATTTGCTAAAAAAAAAATATATATACTTTTATACAACCCGCTTGTTCTGTGTATGGATGAGGGGGAGAGATTTTCTTTGAAACTAAGCAGATTGAAGAGACATGTAATGAGTTAAATTACTTTTTGAGACGTTGGTAATTCAAATTTAAAGATCTCTCCTCAGTATGTATTTTTGTTTTTTAATCTATGTTTGTACGATGTACTTTTTTATATGCTGTTTGTATACATCAATAATTTTATAAAATGTATTAAAATAAAGGAAAATGTCAACACCTCCTAGATGTAATACCCAAAAAGATGTTGCTCTCATCAAAGGAGATTGGAATGCTGAAGAAGGTAACCAAATAGATACCTGGAATAATGGGCAAGTTTGGCCTTGTAGTACAAATGAAGCAGGTCAGAGATTAGTAGAATTCTGTCAAGATAATTCTCTAGTAATAGTAAAAACCTTTTTCCAACAGCCTCAGTGGTGACTCTGCACATTAACATCACCAGATGGACAATATAGAAACATATTGACTATAGACTTTGTAGTAAACAATGAAGGAACTCTATACAATTAGCAAAAACAAGACCTGGAACTGGCTGCAGCTCAGATCATAAGTTTGCTATTGCAATGTTCAGAATTAAGCTGAGGAGAAGAGGGAAAATCATCAGACCAAGCAGATGTGAAATAAATTATATCCCCTGTGAATATGCACTGGAGGTAAATAATAGATTTAATGGCCTAAACATAGTAGAAATAATACCTGAACAGCTTTGGACAAACGCTTGTGACATTATACAAAAAACAGGAACAAAGAATATTCCCACTGAAAGAAGATCCAATAAATCAATACTATAGGATAAGTCAAACTGTGCACTGGAAGGTTTCATCATGAGGCTAAAACTCATATATTTTGTCCAATTCACAAGAAGACAGGAATCCCTAGAGAAGACTCTGATGCTGAGAAAGATTGAAGGCACAGGATAAAAGGGACAGCAGAGGCATAGATAGGTAGATAAGGTAATTGAAACAATGAACATGAGTTTGGGGGAGCTCAGAGGGGGAGTGGCTGAAAGATGGGTCACGAACAGTTGAACACAACTGAACACCTAAACAATCTGCAGTACATGGCACTTTAAATGCTGAATCTTGGCCTCAGCCTTGATCCATTTGATCCAATGATCAATTTCAAATGTTAGTTTGATTTTTTATTACTGATTTTATTGATAAGTAAAATCTAAATAAATAAATTAAACCCCATTCCATGACTACTACAGTGGCCTTTTACCTGGAGATTTGAAAATATTAATACACAGACAGGCTCTGTCTATGTTGCTTCAATCAGTTTCATTACTCTTCCGTAGTGTTGATTTCTTCAAGAGCTCCATTGCCAATTCATAAGTAATAAGTTATAAATATTTACGTTCTCTTTATAATTTTATCTTTAAATCGCAACATTATTTATATAATAACTTATAAATTATATTTTAAATTTAGTAATTAAATATATAGTTTCTTCTCTGTTTTTATGAAGACGTCTATTTCACTTTCAATTGACTCCATAACTTTTTATTTTAGAACACACTCAACAAATGATACAAATTTGTAATCAATTTCCTTGGCAGGACTGTTTGGTACACATTGCTTTTATTGTATTCATTTGTATTCCTTAGGCTGTTCTTTTCACATTCAAATACCTTCTAGCAGTCTGCAAGTCAAATGTGGAAGACAGATAATTATGTATAATGACAAAAAAAACACTCATATGTAATGTGTTCTGTTTTGATTGTAGGTTATGTGAAAACGAATGGTCCTCTGCATGTGGAATGAACCAATTTATTAAGTTACCTAGCTTATTTGCTGTGAAAAAAGTAACAGCAGCTATTAGATGCCTAAAGAAATGTGCCCATTACACGCATTCAAATGTTGCATATGGAATCTTAGTGCAATTCCTATGTAAAAGTACCTCCACACCTAAAACAATAAATCAGAGCACTCAGAAGAGAATATTTTCTACTGAATTCTGAAAATAAGGATAAAAAAATAAGTTGATTGGTCTCTAAAAAACTGAAAAACCTTGATCGAACTAGTTAATGTCAACTCAGTTTCAATCAGGGATTCACGCTTTGATGTCATTGTGCCTAATGAACAATCTTAAATTAATTTGCAATGTTCAAACAAAATGATTAACCATTTGAAACCTTTTAAAGAAGAAAAATAAAACAGAAAATGTAAACAAATAGTAAATAAACGTAAAACAGTGCAAAAAATAATACATAAATTGGTAAAGAACGCAAGCTGAACCACTGTATTATTTTGTGTAGATTGTTGTCTTCGCATCAATGTGATACTCAAAAAATGTGCCAAAAGGAAACAAGACGATTTGGGCCCCTATTCATTTGAGCAATTGTTGGTTACTGGAGCCCGTAATGTAGCCCGTAAACTAATTTGCTATTCAATTGGTGTCTTTTAGCAAGCCGCAAATGATCGACATGTTACAGGCTAGAAAATCCCTGCGGTTGTCAAAATCATAACTTATAACCCATCTAAGCCTTTGATCTTTCAAGCACGCAAATTTTCCAATCGCTAAAATCGCATATTGCTATTCAATTGCTACAATTCTTAAAGCCTGCAAATGTTTTCACAAATGGCAAATATTAAAGAAAATCCTACAAGTACCAGATAGGACTCGCATGGGGGTTATACACCTGTTCGTAGCACTGTAAATGCAAATAAAAAAAATCAATCCTGCACTTTAAAAGCTCACAAATCTGCTTTAAAAAAAATATTTATTTTTAGCGTCATTTCTTTGATATATCAATCTCGGCAATCAATGAGTTAATACATATGAGGCCAACCACATGGACCAAAACAATACCACCACTGATTTTTATTATTTTGACTGTACAAACAGTCTGATCACATATCGGACCTCTAAACGCTAATTGATTGACATTTAACCTGACATTTACTATTGGCTGTTTCTAAATCGGTAGTTATGGCCTTACTGAAATGCTACTTATGATTGCATGGTTTATGGTTATCATATCACCTCTTAGATGCCTTTTTTCTAGAGAAAATATGTTTAATTTGGTTAGTCTTTCTTCATAACTTAGCCCCTCCATTCCCCTTATTAGTTTTGTTGCCCTTCTCTGTACTTTTGCCAGCTCTAAAATGTCCTTTTTATGTAGTGGTGCCCAAAATTGTACTCCATATTCCAAATGAGGACATACTAGGGATTTGTAAAGTGGCAGAATTATATTTGCTTCCCTTGCTTCTATTCCCTTCTTAATACATGCTAATATTTTACTTGCTGCTTGGCATTGAACACTGCTACCTAGGTGGTTGTCCACAAGCACTCCCAAATCCCTTTCAATATCTGCTACCCCTAGATTATCTCCATTAAAATTATAAATTGTATGGCTATTTTATGCATAACTATACATGTATTCATATTAAAACTCATCTGCGATGTAGTTGCCCATTTCTCTAATTTATTTAAATCCATTTGGAGGGAAAGTACATCATTATCTGTTTACCTTGCCAAACTAAGTGTCTTCAGCAAAAATGGAGACAATACTTAACAATCCTACTTCTAAGTCATTAATAAATATTTTAAAAAGGAGAGGACCTAATACTGAACCCTAAGGAAACCCCACTTGCCACATTAGTCCAATATGAGTATATTCCATTAACCTTTGCTTCCTGTCTATTAGCCAGCTCTTGATCTATAAGCAGATATTCCCATGTCGCACTGTTTCAAAAGCCTTTGCAAAATCCAAAAAGACTACATCCACTGAGTTACATAGTAGTGACATAGGGCCTCATTCTATTAGCGGTCGCAGCCGTTGCGGGGCCGCAAGGACCGGCCGCAAGCTATTCGGCTATTCTATTCCCTTACGGCCGGAGGCTCCGGCAGGCTTGCGGCCGGTGCCTTGCTATCTCTTGCGGCCGCTCGCGCCAGAGGAAAGCCTTTGATCTAAAACGGCCGCAAGAGTTTCGGCCGTAAGAAATTCCTATTTGCAATTCAATTGCTCCGGGAAACCTCTCTGCAAGGCTAAAAACGAGCCGCTGCTTACTTGCAGGAAAGAGGTCCCGCTAGCACCAATTAAGCACATAAAATAGCTCAAATAAAGCCATCCTGCACTTTGAGAAGACTATAAAGGGATTTTAGGTGTTAGAAAAAATAGCACATAATTATCCTATACTCAAATCCGTAAAATATTTTATTTTTAATATCCGTAAAATATCCATGTAAAAAGTCCAGAGTGCTTGGAGCACCTCAGACACACCCACGCCGCAGCCGGAAAATAAACAGTTAATTTGAACTCGGGTTTGGGCTGATGTGCAAGCTTGAGAGTGGGTTACTTTTAATCCTCATGTCCCCCAATATGATCCCTAGCATTTACAGAGCTGTACAGTGCAGGCTTGAATTTATTTTTGCGTTTTTAGATTTCTGCGCTTACGGCCGGTTCCAAGATATGCGGCCGGCCGTAAGATGAGATCCTTGCGGGGCCGTATAATAGAATCGCGAGTTAACAGAACCCCCGCAAGGAATCGCAGCCTTACGGCCGATTTACGGCCGATAATAGAATGAGGCCCATAGTAATTAAAGTTGAAAAAAGACTTTCAATCCATCAAGTTCAACCTTTTAAGATCTCCTCTGATCTGCAATATGTGGATTACTTATTAATTAATTAGTTGTTAATTAATTATTAATCAACTATTTAAGTTTTTTAAATTTACTTTTAATTATTAATTAATCCAGAGGAAGGCAAACAGAAAAAAACCCAAGTGAAACATAGCCAATCGTCTAAAAGTGGAAAAAAATTCCTTCCTGACCCCAGATACTGGTGATTGGATTTCTCCCTGGATCAATACTCTCTCTCTAATTATACAGGATAACCCTGAATTCCCTTTTTAATTAGAAATAAATCAGTCCCCTTTTAAATTTATCTATTGAATCCGCTGTCACCACCTCCTCTGGTTGAGATTACCCACCCTTACTGTAAAGAACCCTTTTCTTTCTTTAAGGTGGAATCTTTTCACTTCTAACATCAAGGGATGTCCTCTTGTCAGTTGAAAACCTCCTGACACAAAAAGCTCCCTTGACAAATCTTTATACTGTATTTATATAAGGTAATCATATCTCCTCTTAGCCGCCTTTTTGCTAGAGAAAGTAAATTTAATTTGGTTAGTCTTTTGCTCATAATTTAGCCCCTCCATTCACCTTATTAGTTTTGTTGCCCTGCTCTTTACCTTTTCCAGCTCTAGAAAGTCATTTTTATGAAGTGGTGCCCAAAATTGTTCCAAATGAGGGCATACTAAAGATTTGTATAGTGGCAGAATTATATTTGCTTCCCTTGCTTCTATACCCTTCTTAATACATGCTAATATTTTATTTGCCTTTGCAGCTGCTGCTTGGCTTTGAGCAGTTGGAGTGTTTCTGTCCTGAGGAGAAAGTGTAATGAATGAGTCTAGATGTGTAAAGCGACATTTTAGATTGGTAATGTTATTAGATACAAGTTAGTGTTGTTAATTGGTGTCGTCTGTCTATGTGCTTCGCTGTTCGCGAGCATTTTTCGTAATTTGTAATAGTGTACTTTGTTCCTGTGTGAAAGTGCTACGCAGTTGGTGATGTTTTGCGTGGCCTGGGGTCATGTAGCCTCGTTTTCATTTTTTTGGCGGACATTTTTTTCCTCGCTTAGGGGATTTTTGAGTGCTGAAGCTTGGCCAAATCGACTTAAATTGGCGTTCCACCTCACTCCCAGAAGTCCTGGCTGTTCCCCCGTGCTGTATGTGATGTTTTTTTTCTAGGTCCCGCGTTGGTCAACCGCTTGCAGCCTAAGGCAATCCTGTGTTTACTAAGTGTTTGGTGGCTAAGTCCCACGTGTTTCAAAGTGTGATCGGCACTTCTTTGTGGCTAAGTCCCACGTGTTTCATTGCCTTCACAGCTCGTCTCGCTTTGAGAGGCTCGCAGGCAATAAGCGCCTTTGGCGCTCATTGCCTTTGTGCTGCAAGTTTTAGTCCCTTAATGGCTCATCTCACTACGCGAGGCTTGCAGGCGATGAGCACCAAAGGTGCTCATCGCCTAAATGCTGCAAGTTAACGGCTCGCCTCACTACACAAGGCTCGCAGTGCTCCGAGTTAACAACTATTATATGTGATAAATACATATATATAAATTGCAGCATATAGTAATACTTTTTTTATTGGACAAACCTATTCATATTTATAGTGACAAGCTTTAGAGGGATGAACCTTTCTTTATCAAGTCAGAAGCAATACTGATTCAAAATATAAAGAGAAAAAAAAGAGGAGAAAAAAATAAATTCAATGGGCAGAGATTAAAAAATCTAAAAGCACAATGAATACAGTTACTGTACCCCAGTTGCACACCATTTCACCTAAAAGAAACACTCCATCCAAAATCTGAAAATCAAAATACTCAAAAGGAATTTCAAAACTATCCGACTGCGGAAAACATTCAAACTGAAAATGATAAAAAAAAAAATTTATTAAGAAACTGGGCTTTATACTGATCTAGGATTTCTGTATCACTATCTAAATGTTTTATGATTCAGACACATTCCACATGCCTCCCCTGTTCAATTGTTGTTTTTATAATCCTCAAATTGTGAGGACATTTATGGCTCTAAATTATGGCTCTGCTGGGTTCTTATCTAAAACCTGACTTTGAGTCAGAGAGGCTTCCTCTCGACTCATGCTCAGAGCCATAAATATAACTGATACCATCGCCAAACTACTAGAAAACATCCTGACCCACAACTACATCAACTTCACTGAACAGGTGTACCTGCAAATAATGGGGACTGCAATGGGTACCAAAATGGCACCACAATATGCTAATCTGTTTATGCCTGACCTGGGACAGAGATTCCTGTCCACATATATTCGCAAACCATATAGATACTAACATTACATAAATGGAAAAAAAACTTAGAGACTTCCAAAATTGTTTTAATACCATCCATCTATTAAACTTAAAACTGACTACTCTGCTAAACAGGTGAACTTTCTACACACCTCCATATTCATCACAAATGGCAAACTACAGACTCACGTATTAACCCAACAGGACATTATTTACAAAGTGTGTCTGTGTCCCCCTAATCTCTTCCCAGTGAATTTTGTTTTGTTTTTTCTCTCTACTTTTTTTACTTCTCTGTATATTTCAAATCAGTATTTCTTCTGACTTGATAAAGAGAAGTTCATCTATCGAAAGTTTTTCACTACTACATTAGTGGCTTTGTATATTATATTTATATATTATTTGTATATTAGGTGTCCTGGGGTGACTTCTCACTGTTTAAGACTTTTTCAGCTTTATATTGTTTATACTACATATACATTTTGTAAGAACTATATTAATACTATTTATATTTTATTTTTTATGTTTAGTAATGAAATCCTTGAATTACTTGTTAATATTTATTGCATCATAATTAACTACTGATGGAGGGGATGTTGTCTTACCCTTCAGCATGGAATGATCTTTACAAAATGTCATATTCATAGAAAAACAGGATCTGAAACATTAGAAGATAAATTGTGCATAGCCATAGGATAATTGCTGTAGTCTATCTAATCTGCAACATGCTTATGCTCTGGCTCCCTGAATTTATGACCTGTAGATTGTTTCGTTTGTTTAGCTAATTATTATTATTAATAACTAGCGACTTGCCTGTCAAAAATGACAGGGCAATAACATTTTAAGGCTGGGAATGCTGTTTGCCAAACAATGTGAGTCTCTGACACTTTATTTTTTTAAGTTTTAACTTGTATTTCAACAACAGGTAAACCATCATTTTTGAACAATATTAACTATTTTAATTCTCATGGATGCAAGAATAATATAACAAAGGCTGAAGTTTTGATGAATACATATTGTAAACCATTACATAATACTTTGTAGGATTCAATTTATATTTTATATTTAGGTATGCATGAGTAACATAAGAATAGGTCAACTTTATTTAAGTATTTGCAACCATTGCATAATGCTTTGTAACATTTAACTTTTATTTCAAGTACTGGTAAACCACATAGTTATTGAATCCAGAGGAAGGCAAACAGTAAAAACCCACATTGAAACCTAGCCAATTGTATCAAAGAGGGGAAAAAAATGAATCCCTTCACAACCCCACTAACTGGCGATCAGATTACTCCCTGGATAAATACTCTGCATTTAATTATACATTCCAATTTATTAACAAATGGTTATCCTCCTACTAACATAAATCCTTAATTATATACAATGAAACAACTTTGGACACCTTTTTAAAATACAATGTTAACATCTGAAATAGTACCTTAAAATACTAACATTTAACCTTTAATTGTACGAAAATGCAGCCTAATTGTTTTGTTGAGCCAATTATGCAAAAATATAACTTCTAACACATTACAATATGTTAGTTTGTCTTAAATTTTTGTTGTTATTCTTGTATTTCTTGAAAATGTCCTTTTTTAATGTTGTTATATATGAAGACATTGCATTTTTTTTTTGTATGGCCCAGTGGTTCCCTTAAAAAGAGCCCAGCAAACTTGTAGTTTTGTCTATGGGATATAACCACTGTTTATTGATGTTGTTTTTGTTTTTAACTTTTTGTTGTTATTCTTGAAGTTCGTGAAAATGGCACACTATTAGTGAAATAGTGATCCTCTAAAAAGAGTTTATAGGTTAGTTCTATAGCCATGATAAGCTACTCTGAGAGCAACCTCTTTTAGCTCACTTGTGCCCTTCACAGGGAGAAATATCCTGTAGTATATCAGTCTGCTCTCACTCAAAAGAGTGATCCAGCCCCGAATTACCAGGCAATTCTACCCAGAACAGGAGAAACAGCAAACTGCAGACGCGTTTCAGCCTTTATGGGCCTCGTCAGTGAGGTGCAGCTGAACTCCCTAAGGCACAGTGAGCAAGGGGTCCACGTCTGGAGTCCCCTATTACCCTTAGGGAGACTAATCCCTAAAGGGCATTTGCATATACAAAACAACAAAGTCAGAGGTGCTCATCAGAGAACGAACCAACATTAATAGGTTAGTTCTATAGCCATGATAAGCTACTCTGAGAGCAACCTCTTTTAGCTCACTTGTGCCCTTCACAGGGAGAAATATCCTGTAGTATATCAGTCTGCTCTCACTCAAAAGAGTGATCCAGCCCCGAATTACCAGGCAATTCTACCCAGAACAGGAGAAACAGCAAACTGCAGACGCGTTTCAGCCTTTATGGGCCTCGTCAGTGAGGTGCAGCTGAACTCCCTAAGGCACAGTGAGCAAGGGGTCCACGTCTGGAGTCCCCTATTACCCTTAGGGAGACTAATCCCTAAAGGGCATTTGCATATACAAAACAACAAAGTCAGAGGTGCTCATCAGAGAACGAACCAACATTAATAGGTTAGTTCTATAGCCATGATAAGCTACTCTGAGAGCAACCTCTTTTAGCTCACTTGTGCCCTTCACAGGGAGAAATATCCTGTAGTATATCAGTCTGCTCTCACTCAAAAGAGTGATCCAGCCCCGAAATACCAGGCAATTCTACCCAGAACAGGAGAAACAGCAAACTGCAGACGCGTTTCAGCCTTTATGGGCCTCGTCAGTGAGGTGCAGCTGAACTCCCTAAGGCACAGTGAGCAAGGGGTCCACGTCTGGAGTCCCCTATTACCCTTAGGGAGACTAATCCCTAAAGGGCATTTGCATATACAAAACAACAAAGTCAGAGGTGCTCATCAGAGTACGAACCAACCTTAATAGGTTAGTTCTATAGCCATGATAAGCTACTCTGAGAGCAACCTCTTTTAGCTCACTTGTGCCCTTCACAGGGAGAAATATCCTGTAGTATATCAGTCTGCTCTCACTCAAAAGAGTGATCCAGCCCCGAAATACCAGACAATTCTACCCAGAACAAGAGAAACAGCAAACTGCAGACGCGTTTCAGCCTTTATGGGCCTCGTCAGTGAGGTGCAGCTGAACTCCCTAAGGCACAGTGAGCAAGGGGTCCACGTCTGGAGTCCCCTATTACCCTTAGGGAGACTAATCCCTAAAGGGCATTTGCATATACAAAACAACAAAGTCAGAGGTGCTCATCAGAGAACAAACCAACCTTAATAGGTTAGTTCTATAGCCATGATAAGCTACTCTGAGAGCAACCTCTTTTAGCTCACTTGTGCCCTTCACAGGGAGAAATATCCTGTAGTATATCAGTCTGCTCTCACTCAAAAGAGTGATCCAGCCCCGAAATACCAGGCAATTCTACCCAGAACAGGAGAAACAGCAAACTGCAGACGCGTTTCAGCCTTTATGGGCCTCGTCAGTGAGGTGCAGCTGAACTCCCTAAGGCACAGTGAGCAAGGGGTCCACGTCTGGAGTCCCCTATTACCCTTAGGGAGACTAATCCCTAAAGGGCATTTGCGTATACAAAACAACAAAGTCAGAGGTGCTCATCAGAGAACGAACCAACCTTAATAGGTTAGTTCTATAGCCATGATAAGCTACTCTGAGAGCAACCTCTTTTAGCTCACTTGTGCCCTTCACAGGGAGAAATATCCTGTAGTATATCAGTCTGCTCTCACTCAAAAGAGTGATCCAGCCCCGAAATACCAGGCAATTCTACCCAGAACAGGAGAAACAGCAAACTGCAGACGCGTTTCAGCCTTTATGGGCCTCGTCAGTGAGGTGCAGCTGAACTCCCTAAGGCACAGTGAGCAAGGGGTCCACGTCTGGAGTCCCCTATTACCCTTAGGGAGACTAATCCCTAAAGGGCATTTGCGTATACAAAACAACAAAGTCAGAGGTGCTCATCAGAGAACGAACCAACCTTAATAGGTTAGTTCTATAGCCATGATAAGCTACTCTGAGAGCAACTTCTTTTAGCTCCCTTGTGCCCTTCACAGGGAGAAATATCCTGTAGTATATCAGTCTGCTCTCTCTCAAAAGAGTGATCCAGCCCCGAAATACCAGGCAATTCTACCCAGAACAGGAGAAACAGCAAACTGCAGACGCGTTTCAGCCTTTATGGGCCTCGTCAGTGAGGTGCAGCTGAACTCCCTAAGGCACAGTGAGCAAGAGGTCCACGTCTGGAGTCCCCTATTACCCTTAGGGAGACTAATCCCTAAAGGGCATTTGCATATACAAAACAACAAAGTCAGAGGTGCTCATCAGAGAACGAACCAACCTTAATAGGTTAGTTCTATAGCCATGATAAGCTACTCTGAGAGCAACCTCTTTTAGCTCACTTGTGCCCTTCACAGGGAGAAATATCCTGTAGTATATCAGTCTGCTCTCACTCAAAAGAGTGATCCAGCCCCGAAATACCAGGCAATTCTACCCAGAACAGGAGAAACAGCAAACTGCAGACGCGTTTCAGCCTTTATGGGCCTCGTCAGTGAGGTGCAGCTGAACTCCCTAAGGCACAGTGAGCAAGGGGTCCACGTCTGGAGTCCCCTATTACCCTTAGGGAGACTAATCCCTAAAGGGCATTTGCGTATACAAAACAACAAAGTCAGAGGTGCTCATCAGAGAACGAACCAACCTTAATAGGTTAGTTCTATAGCCATGATAAGCTACTCTGAGAGCAACTTCTTTTAGCTCCCTTGTGCCCTTCACAGGGAGAAATATCCTGTAGTATATCAGTCTGCTCTCTCTCAAAAGAGTGATCCAGCCCCGAAATACCAGGCAATTCTACCCAGAACAGGAGAAACAGCAAACTGCAGACGCGTTTCAGCCTTTATGGGCCTCGTCAGTGAGGTGCAGCTGAACTCCCTAAGGCACAGTGAGCAAGAGGTCCACGTCTGGAGTCCCCTATTACCCTTAGGGAGACTAATCCCTAAAGGGCATTTGCATATACAAAACAACAAAGTCAGAGGTGCTCATCAGAGAACGAACCAACCTTAATAGGTTAGTTCTATAGCCATGATAAGCTACTCTGAGAGCAACCTCTTTTAGCTCACTTGTGCCCTTCACAGGGAGAAATATCCTGTAGTATATCAGTCTGCTCTCTCTCAAAAGAGTGATCCAGCCCCGAAATACCAGGCAATTCTACCCAGAACAGGAGAAACAGCAAACTGCAGACGCGTTTCAGCCTTTATGGGCCTCGTCAGTGAGGTGCAGCTGAACTCCCTAAGGCACAGTGAGCAAGGGGTCCACGTCTGGAGTCCCCTATTACCCTTAGGGAGACTAATCCCTAAAGGGCATTTGCATATACAAAACAACAAAGTCAGAGGTGCTCATCAGAGAACGAAACAACCTTAATAGGTTAGTTCTATAGCCATGATAAGCTACTCTGAGAGCAACCTCTTTTAGCTCACTTGTGCCCTTCACAGGGAGAAATATCCTGTAGTATATCAGTCTGCTCTCACTCAAAAGAGTGATCCAGCCCTGAAATACCAGGCAATTCTACCCAGAACAGGAGAAACAGCAAACTGCAGACGCGTTTCAGCCTTTATGGGCCTCGTCAGTGAGGTGCCTAAATTTAACATTGATTAAAAAATGGGCACCTACAGTAAATAATTAAATTGAGAATGAGCAAATATTTTAACAAAGCTAAAACAATTAAAAACAGTATTTAAATTAATACAAATATGCACTGCTAGGCATGTGAATTACTGTTTGTAAGACTTCTTCTAGGAGTCTGCTTATCATCTTATCAGGTTCTCTTAATACTTTTGAATAGTAAATTATATGAGCCCTATTCTATTCCCTTTTTTGCAAAGTTCCTCATTCAATTACAATTTGGCCAATTGAATAGGGATCTATATAAGCACAGAGCATATTGTGTTACAGAAGTTTTTAGTTAGTGAACTTCTATCCAAAAGCAAGGACTTCACTAACTAAAAACTTCTGTAAAAAAATATGCTCTGTGCTTATATAGAGCCTTATTCCATTGGCCAAATCGCAATCGAATGACGACTAAAGTAAGTATTCCTAGCTATTCTATCCACACATTGCAGCAGAATTGCGAGAGAGCTACCCCCTGAGGACAACAGCAAGACAAAGCCAGAAATTACAGCAAACTTTTCCATAGATGTTTATGTAATTATTACTAGTGACTCCTTCTTAATTTCACATCAAAACCCTATTCAATTGAGGAATTACAGATTACTGACAAATTACACCAGACCTGGAATCAAAAATCTGAAGGAAAATGTATGGGTACTAAACACTACTCACAAATGGTTGTAAAATCTTTGCTGAGAGCTGGAGCAGCACTTAAAGAGACAGGAAACCACTTAAACAATGCAAAAGCATGAAATGCTAATATAAATAAATGCCTAATATTTCTATAGGCACATATGTTCAATTAAAAACAATTCAATAACCATGTTTGATTCTTCATACATGTGGGAACAGAAAATGCTGTGGGAACAGCTGGCTAAAGAGACAGCACATGAAAGAATAGCCTCACAAATAATATGTCACAGAGTGTTAAACCTGCCTGTTTTCAGAATTATGGATAATAATATAACAGAATTATCAGCTTTAATATAAAGCTGAGTTACCACATATTGGTGCATTCTGTTATACAACCACATGATGGCAATAGCCTTGACTAGCATAGTCTAATTCAGAGAATTAACAGAAGATCAAATAAGGTAATCTTCTACGCATGGGTGTGCGTAACTTTGAAAACTGGATTTCTCCAGTTTCCCATGTGGCCGAAGGAATCCTTTATGTGGACAGCTTACCAGTTAAGTAACTTTGTGAAGGCCATGTGACCTAACTGACCGGTAAGAACATGAGTATGGGGTTGGGATTCAGATACAGGAATAAAAGTAGCATACCAGGCCCGGGCAAACTTTCTCTCTCTCTCTCTTTTAATCTCTCTTTCTCTCTCTTCTCTTCTCTCTTTGCTGTTACATCTTAGCTGCTCTGTGATGGTCTGGTAAAGTATCATACTCTCATACACACACATGGACATAGCAATACAAAGAGTATATTATAATTAATAGCTTTAGAATGTATTTTCTGCTATGTTAAGAGATGTTGTTTCCATAGTATTATCATGTATTATTTATGTATTCATATTAATTATTGTATTTTAATACATACACATTTTGTAACCATTAATCTGTAACACCTCTTGAATATATAAGTTTGTTTTTCCATAGAAGGCAAGAATCTCATAGGATGAGATTAGAATAATTATTATAATCATAATTAATGTGATTATGAATAATAATATTGTAATTAATTAATTAACCATTTTATAACACAGAGGTACAAATGTGATTTTTTTTTTATATATACATCAATATGTTTGACTCATCTCATGTAGAATAGAACACCAACTATTGGCAATATCTCATATCCACATAACATATTACAATATCCAAGAGAACATAGATGACAGTACACAAGAGGTTAATACCAATCAGCAATTACATGATTAGGAACCCTTCAGTGGAATGGAGAGCCACAACAGTATCACAACGTTTATTTATTGAATTATTAGCTACCAATAATCAATAATGATGTTGTTAAAGCATGCTTTAGAAAATAGTGGTAATAACACACATGGGGTAAATTAATACATGTGATCACTTGTAAGCCATGCTTGTGTCACTGGAGTGTTCTGGAATATTCACATGTTTTGGAATGAAAAGAAAGATAGATATGTCATCATCATGTCACTCTCCATGCAGTATTCACCAACAACATAACTTCAGTGACATACAGACATATACGTTTACTGTCATCAAATGCATGAAGGGATGGCTATACAGGATGATTACCAAGTTTCTAAAGCATAAGTGTTTTTGTAATTGTTATATATGTTGATGGCCCAAATCGGTAACTAGGAGAAACACACAGAAACATTGATAACTGTATGACAATATCATTGTTTATCATATACACAGAGCACAGTCATAAACACATCCCACTGTGCATTAATATCATGGGTGTGGTGTGGGCAAATCTAAAAGAACAAGAGGCAGGGGAAATTAAAAGGGGTAAAGGTAATACTGTATAATAGTATTAATGATGCATAGCATCTACTAGAGTCACATATGATCATTATTCCACAGTAACCAAAATCAGATGAATCAAAATCACATTATTCAATACAAAATAGAAGTAGCCGATAATGCACATAGCACAAAAATCATGTCTTCATATGCTCCATTACACAGATTAACTCCTGGATTATGTAATCCAATTTAATTACACACAAACAATGTGTTCAGAAAAGATAACATTATTATTATTATCGTTTATTTATAACGAGCTAACATATTCCGTAGCGCTGTACATAAGATAAATTCAAGACAAAGATACATACAAATTAAAACATAACAAGGCGAGGAGGGCCCTGTCTTTGAGCTTCAAATCCATAGTGTCCATAGTGCTTTACCTAAAGCACCTTGTGGGATTGAAACTCGCAGACTTACAACCTAAAGGTATTGTGTGAGGGAAAGGAGGGAGAGAGAGGTGAGAGTGTGTTAGGGTAGAAGGTGATACGCATCTTTAAAGAAATGTGTTTTTAGAGAGGTTTCAAATGTTTTGGGGAAGAGGGGGCAGGCTGCGTGTGTGGGGGGCTGCTATTGTATAGAGCTATAATTTGCTAGATGTAATCATTGCTTTGAATTATGGGCTTGGTTAATATTGGCTCATAACAATATCTTGATATGTGCTGAGGTCTGGCCTCTGCAGCACATGCATATACATGCTCGGGAGAACTTGCTGTGCATTGTGTCATACTAACCAATCAATGAGCATATCTCAACAGTAGTTGTTAATATGCATATATGGTGTTTTCTATGGCTATTTTTCACACATATGATGCTGCCCATTAATGAGAGTAATATGTAAGGTTCCTGGATTTGAGGAGGGAGACATCTCATTCTCATTGGTGGGCAGCATTTCCATGGGATTAGTTATCTATGTGTGTGTGGTGTCATTGTGGTACACATATAGGGTTGTATGTTAGTGTATATGATATTCACCTGGCACAGAGGCTGGATCCAATATTGCTACCAAGCCTGGAGCTCTGGGGACTGTACTCATGGCCATCAGCTTCTTCAGCAACCTTTCCCACTTGTTGTACTGGACAGTCACTTTGGGGCCACCCTTTAAGCTCTCACTGTTCTGTCCTCCTCTTCCATCATCCTCCATATCTTTGCCAGGCTGTCATCGTAACTATGCCTTACAGACCTCCACAAAATTGACCTTAGTGACTGCAGCTTCTACCTCCTTCTAGGCCTTTGCAGTGGGCCCGGGCTTAACTTCCCTTCCCCTGTAAGAATAGTGGGGTGGGCACGGATGGCTTTGAGGATTATCACTATCTCCTTGTGCCTGTGGTAAAGGGCCCTATGCTTGCCTCTAGCCTCTTGTCCTCCTTACCTTAGGCCTGTCCCTCCTCAACACTACCCCCAGGATCAGGTTCCTTTCCTCTGACCCTGAACTTGGTGTGCCTACAACTATGGGTGTCTCACTCCCTCTACCTCAATTCCCACCTCCTCCCCCAAACTGCCACTCCTAGTTATGCTCCTCCACTTTCTCCCTCCCTACCTCTCCTTCTCTACATTCCCTCACTTTCTCACTCCCTCCCTCCCCCCTATTCCCTAGGGCCCCTTCTCTCTCTTCACTCTCTTCTCCTATCTTCCTCCTCTCCTCCTCACCTCTCCAATCCTCTCCCTTCCTTTCCCCTCCCTCCATTGCCTATCCAAAAAAATAAGTAAGGATAAATAAAAAGCAGTGTATCAAAAATATTATTGTGAGCATACAAGCTGGAAAGCGAGGGGCCGCATTTGCGGTGGTGGAGCATCCCAACGTCCCCGCAAATGCGGATCCTCGCGAAGCAAGGGGCCGCATTTGTGGTGGTGGAGTATCCCACCTCGGCTGTGTTTGTCCGCATTTGCGTTGGTGGAAGGTCCAACGTCGCCAACACACACACACACATGCAAGACTTTTAACAAAAAAAACTCAAAGGCGCCTCACACGCAGTTACACACACACACACACGCAAGACTTAACAACAAAAAAACGGCGCCTCACACGACTTAGAAAAAAAAATGCATTGTACACGTAAAAGACAACTGCGTCCCTACGTCTGCATCGCAAAAAAATACGGCCGAGAAATGAGCCATTCCCAACACGCAAAACCGTCCAAAAACACAAGAAATAAACACAACAAACACATAAAAAGCTTACTTATAGCAAGGGGGGCATCTGGTACCTCGAAAAGTTAATTTACACGTCCATTTAAGTACCAAAAAAACGAGTTTAAACTGCTGAAAATCACCTAAGCAAGAGAAAAAATGGCAGCCGAACAAAACGAAAACGAGGCTTCAGACGTAACTATACTACAGTGACTCGCAAGAATGAAATACATACTATGCGGAACGTACCACACTGATATTAACCACCATTTTGAAAACTACTACGCACAAAATGGCGGATGGAACGCAAATTGTAAGCTGGAACGTAAATAGCGCATGCATATTGCGCTCTAACGGTCTGAGGCACTTGAAAGTTTATAAATACTGCCTACTTTCGAGAAATGTCTACATTTCTACTCAGGTGATGAACGGAGTGACTTCATAGTTAACTGCTGCTGTTACTTGAGAAGACAATTGTTTCCTAATTTACTACTTTACATTGTGCAAGTTACAACTGAGAGGTAAGCTATAAAATGTGGCCCGCACATTTATGTGTATAGCCCCTACAAGAAACTAATCTTAACACAAACTCATTAAACAAGTATATTTAAATGACAGTAAAAAAAAAAAAAAAAACTATTAAAATGTGATTCATGTATAGTCACATGTCACACGCACATATATGTGTGTAGGCCCAAAAACAAAGTCATGTTAATTGAAACTAATTACAGAAGTATATTTAAATGACATAAATTTATTGGAATTCAATATATCACCTAAAGCTCAATCTTTCTCCTTTTTTTTACTATTCAAACAGACTCTGCATCAACAGCGTCACTCAAGAATTTGCACTGTGTATTGTCAACCACAATCCCTTTTAAAAAACACCAAGAAAGAAGAAGTAAGATACAAAAATACATTACATGCTGAAAAAGACCATGCTTTGCTAATTTAAAAAGAAGAAATATACAATTAACCATTTCAATTTCTTTTCAGACAGTACAAGAAGAACGGCAAATTAAGATTGCCAGGAGGGGACCCTCTGTCATTCGACACTTCAATCAAGGTAAAGTATAACAAGTACAAAAAAGAAACAAACTCTATGGGCCTCATTCAATTGCAATTTGGCCAATTGAATAAGGCTCTAAATAAGCACATAACATATATTTTTTAAATAAGTTTTTAGTTAGCAAGCATCTATCCAAAAGCAAGGTTTTCACTAACTAAAAACTTCTCTAAAAAAAATATGCTATGTGCTTATTTAGAGCCCTTTTCAATTGGCCAAAATAGCAATTGAATGAGGGCCTATATGTTTAATGGCCGCCAATATAACAAATGCAGCAACCAACTGGTGAACACAAAATAGGAAAATGCTAAAAATATAGCCTGAATATCAAAAAATAAACATTCATTTGCATTGTAGAAAAATATTAAAGCTTCATAAAAAACACTAATTAAGCAAATCAAGTATGCAACATATGGTAGACACAAAACAGGATTGTACAAAAAAAAAAACACACAAATAGCAAAGTAAATAATATTCTTCTTTAATGTTTAACAACCTATAAGGCTTACAAAGAAGCCTAAATAAGCATACCAAAAGTGGTAGACACAAAACAGGATTGTACCAAAAATCACAAAAACAAATAGCAAAGTAAATTAATATTCTTCTTTAATATTTAAGAACCTATAAGCCTTACAAAGAATCCTAAATCAGCATACCAAAAGTGGTAGACACAAAACAGGATTGTACCAAAAATCACACAAACACATAGCAAAGTAAATAATATTATTCTTTAATGTTTAAGAACCTATAAGCCTTACACAGAAGCCTAAATAAGCATAACAAAAGTGGTGGCCACAAAATAGGATTGTATCAAAAATCAAACTAACAAATAGCAAAGTAAAATAATATTCTTATTTACTGTTTACCAACCAATAAGCCTTACAAAGAACTCTAAATTTCTATAACAAAAGTGGTGGACACAAAATAGGATAATGCTAAAAACATTGCAATCATATCCAAAATAAGAAAAACATTAATAATTACAGTATAAAAAAAGAATAACTGGAATATACAAATACATTTAAATTATTTTGAAAAGGTTGCACAAAAAACAGCATAGCAGAAAAATTCACCATAACAGATACAAAACACAAAAATAATGACATTTGTTCTTTATTACAAATACATTCAAATCAAATAACATTTTCATTTTTCTTTGACAACAGATACTGCGTGAAGACCATCGGATGAGGACTTTCAACCGAGGACCAGACCATCGGACGAGGACTTTCAACAGAGGACTACACCATCAGACGAGGACTTTCAACAGAGGACCAGACCATTGGACAAGGACTTTCAACAGAGGACCAGACCATCGGACGAGGACTTTCAACAGAGGACCAGACCATCGGACGAGGACTTTCAACAGAGGACCAGATCATCGAACGAGAATTTTCAACAGAGGACCAGACCATCGGACTGGGACTTTCAACAGAGGACCAGACCATCGGACGAGGATTTTCAAAGAGAGGACCAGACCATCGGACGAAGACTTTCAAAACAGGACCAACAAAGATTCTGCTTGAGATCACACCTCAACCAAGGTACAGTATAACAAGTAAAAAAAGAGAAAACTAAATAAACATGTTTGCTCTGCATCGATGTCAGCAGAAAAAAAAAAAAAAAACAACCACCACTAACTATAACTTTTAACAAAATATAACTAACACATTTCTCATCTATATCTTATTTGTCTTTTATGGCCAATAATGTTTAACAGTAAATCAAAATTTCAATGCAGCCAGAACAAAAAAAAAAAATTCATAGTCCAAAAAAGGGTCAAAACAGAGACTCAATAAAATTTGTCATTCTAAATTTCCAGTCCTAGGCCCTCATTCAATTGCAATTTGGCCAATTGAATAGTGCTATAAATAAGCACATAACACATTTTTTAAAATAAGTTTTTAGTTACTGAAAACCTTGCTTTTGGATAGATGTTTACTAACTAAACACTTCTTTACAAAAATATGTTATTACATAGAAACAAACTGTTGATAAGAATTTTTGGTAAAAACAAACTTAACATCGCAAAATAAACTAATGATACATTATTATTAAAAACATTGTGTGAGGAATTGACTCTGTTGGGTTTTGAACACTGGTCCCCAGGATGCTGATCCTCTTCCCTACCACTGCGCCAGCCTACCTTTGTGAAATTCCTGGAGATCTGATAACCTTGACTCTGCTAGCAATAGCATCAGTGACTAAGACTCTTCAGCTGTGGCTGGTCAGGTGTCTGGTCCTTGGCCTATATAAGGCACTTCCTGTCAATGTACCTTGCCAGATTATTGTGGTTCCTGATCCCTTCAAAAAAGCTTGTTCCTGTTTCACCTACAAAGTTGCTGAATTGGATTATTGCTGACCTAGGCCCTCATTCAATTGCAATTTGGCCAATTGAATAGGGCTCTAAATAAGCACATAGCATATTCTTTTTACATAAGTTTTTAGTTAGTGAAAAACTTGCTTTTGGATAGATGTTTACTAACTAAAAACGTATTTTAAAAAATATGTTATGTGCTTTTTTAGAGACCTATTCAATTGGCAAAATTGCAATTGAATGAGGGCCCTAGGCTGCTGGTCTCTAAAACCTTGTGATACCTATATCATTAGACATTGTCTACTATGAAGTACTAGAACTTTTCTTTAAAGAAATAAAACCCATGCAAAACAAATTTAAAAGCATTCAAAAATACAAAACAATAAACAATTCAGTCATAATTCATGGAAGTACTGTTTATGGATGATTCGCCTCACAAAACACTTGCCTTGCATTTTATTTACAAATTATGTTAAAATGTTAATTAACTATGTTACTGTTTCTAATGTTACAAGTTTGAAAACAATATTTTCAAGTTCTTTACTTCAACATATTACAAAGTTCATGTTAAGAGCTCAACCACGTTTTAAGTCACTCCCTGGATTAATGTTTATCGCCAGTTCATGGGGTCAGGAAGGAATTAATTTAATTGGGTACGTTTTAAGGAGAGTTTTTACTGTTTGCCTTCCTCTGCATTCAATGTATATTGAAGTTAACAATTATTCAGATAGAAATTGCATGTTAAAAAACCATTGCCTCAAGTTTACAATACTGATTACTTTAAAGTTCAACTGTTTTTACATTCAAATGTTAATACTTTTAATACAGAATTATGTTAATATATTAATTCACTATGTTACTGTTTATAATTTTCCAAGTTGGAAAAATGTTTTGTCAAGTTCCTTAGTTACACAGATAAGAAAGTTCAAGTTTCAAAAAATATTATGTCAAGTTTTTTATTTAAAGATATTACAGAGTTCATGTTAAAATTGGGTACGTTTCAAGGAGGGTTTTTACTGTTTGTCTTACTCTGGATTAAATGTATATTGAAGTTAACAATTCTTCAGATAGAAATGGCATTTTAAAAAAACATTACCTCAAGTTTACAATACTAATTAGTTTAAAGTTCAACTGTTTTTAAAATTCAACTGTTAATACTTTTCAAACAAAATTATGTTAAAAATATATATTCACTATGTTACTTTTTATAATGTTCCAAGTTCAAAAAATGTTTTTTCAAGTTACAAAGTTACACAGATAATAAAGTTCAAGTTTAAAAAAATATACTTTCAAGTTTCTTACTTACATATATTACAAAGTTCATGTGAATATTGTCTACGTTTAAACAAGGGTTTTTACTGTTTGCTTTCCTCTGGATTCAATGTATATTGAAGTTAACAATTCTTCAGATACAAATTGCATGTTAAAAAAACATTACCAAAAATTTACAATACTGATTAATTTAAAGCTCAACTCTTATTACTTTCAAATGTTAATACTTTGAATACAAAATGCTTTAAGACTTATTGTTCACCAAGAGAACATTTTACAAAACAAAACATGTTTAATATCACAATTAGTGATGTCCCGAACAGTTCGCCCGCGGACTATTTGAGGTGATTTTGGCATGTTCGCGCTCGCAGCGGACTGCGAACACATGCGCTTTTCGGTCCGCCCCCTATTCTTTATCATTGAGGAAACTTTGACCCTGCGCCTCACAGTCAGCAGACACATTCCAGCCAATCAGCAGCATACACTCCCTTCCAGAGCCTTTCATTTGAAGGACAGCATCCATTTTAGAATCATTCTGAAGCTACATTCGTTGCTAAAGGACAGATATTGTAGCTGCTGCTGATTTAATAGGGAAATATATAGCCAGGCTGTGTATTTAGCTTCCACTACAGACCTGAAGGACTCATCTGATATCTGCTGCAAGGACAGCAACCGAAAAAGCCCTTTTTAGGGCTAGAACATCATTTATTTTATTTTATTATTTTTTTCTGTGTAATCTAATTGCATATGCCTGTCTGCCAAACCTAACAGCTTATATTGTGC
This sequence comes from Discoglossus pictus, assembly GCA_027410445.1. Lineage (NCBI taxonomy): Eukaryota > Metazoa > Chordata > Amphibia > Anura > Alytidae > Discoglossus > Discoglossus pictus. The sequence goes on along the minus strand of CM050164.1, from coordinate 414,096,621 downwards.
TCAGTGAAATAAAACAACACTTTTTTGACTGTAATAGATTGAATAGCAATTACCTGCCTACAGGCGTGTGTGTGAAGCCTATTGCATCTACTCTGCCAACTTTTGCCAGTGCACAGTGATACGTCATATCTGGTGCAACCGTAGTGTACAGTGACATAAAACAACACTTTTTTGACTGTAATCGATTGAATATCAGTTGCCTGCCAACAGGCGTGTGTGTGAAGCCCATTGCATCTACTCTGCCAACTTTTGCCACTGCACAGTGACACTCATATCTGGTGCAACCTAGTGTACAGTGACATAAAAGAACCCTTTTTTGACTGTAATCGATTGAATAGCAGTTGCCTGCCTACAGGCATGTGTGTGAGGCCTACAGCGCCTACTCTGCCAACTTTTGCCAGTGCACAGTGACACTCATATCTGGTGCAACCTAGTGTACAGTGACATAAAAGAACCCTTTTTTGACTGTAATCGATTGAATATCAGTTGCCTGCCTACAGGCGTGTGTGTGAGGCCTACAGCGCCTACTCTGCCAACTTTTGCCAGTGCACAGTGACACTCCTATCTGGTGGCACCTTAGATTGCACGCGCAGTGCACCAAATTTGAAGTGGGAGGACCGACCAAGCATCTTTTTCCATCTCCCTGTTCCAAAAATCCATGCCATATACACGTCCCCTGATAGGTGACGTAACAGGTATTAAACTGATAGGAATAAATAGTACAACTGAACACACCACTCCTATCTGGTGGCACCTTAGATTGCCCGCGCAGTGCCCAAAATTTGAAGTGGGAGGACCGACCAAGCATCTTTTTCCATCTCCCGCTTCCAAAAATCCATGCCATATACACGTCCTCTGATAGGTGACTTAACAGGTATTAAACTTATAGGAATAAATAGTACAACTGAACACACCACTCCTATCTGGTGGCACCTTAGATTGCACGCGCAGTGCCCCAAATTTGAAGTGGGAGGACCGACCAAGCATCTTTTTCCATCTCCCGCTTCCAAAAATCCATGCAATATACACGTCCCCTGATAGGTGACGTAACAGGTATTAAACTGATAGGAATAAATAGTACAACTGAACACACCACTCCTATCTGGTGGCACCTTAGATTGCCCGCGCAGTGCCCCAAATTCAAAGTGGGAGGACCGACCAAGCATCTTTTTCCATCTCCCTGTTCCAAAAATCAATGCCATATACACGTCCCCTAATAGTGGACGTAACAGGGATTAAACCGATAGGAATAGTACTACTTAACAGTACACACCTTATAATAACGCAGACAGAGGCAACGCGTATAATCTTCCATGCTGTGCAGTGGAAGCCCCCAGACTCTGACCTGCGTATAATCTTCCATGCTGGGCAGTGGACGCCCCCAGACTCTGGGAGTCTGAAGAAAAGGAGTCAGAGGAGGAAGGTGGCTTTGAGGAGGTGGAAGACCAAACACAGCAGGCGTCCCAGGGGGCTTGTTGTCACCCTTGGTGGCTGGATGAAGGAAGAGACCTTCAATGACATCAGTGAGGACAAGGAACGGGACATGGCTAGCTTCTTATCCAACCTTGTGCAAATGGGGAGTTTGCGGTTGTGCAAAGGGACTGTTTGCGGTTGTTTGCGGTGCATTAAACGGGGAGATTGGTCTGTTACTGTGAAGCGGGTGTAACCCTTACACTACCTGATCGATACAACATCATACCTGATGTTTTAAAGCATGTTATTCCAAACAATTTAGGAATGTTAGGTGATTTATGCCCTTTATGGCTTAAAACCAGACTCTGCATCAACTATGTAATTTTCCGTGGGAGTTTTGCCATGGATCCCCCTCCGGCATGCCACAGTCCAGGTGTTAGTCCCCTTGAAACAACTTTCCCATCACTATTGTGGCCAGAAAGAGTCCCTGTGGGTTTTGAAATTCGCCTACCCATTGAAGTCTATGGGGTTCGCCCATGTTCGCCCCTTCGCGAACATTTGCTGGAAGTTCGCGTTCGCTGTTCGCAAACCCAAAATTTTACGTTCGCGACATCAATAATCACAATACTTACAAGTGTCAAATATGTATATTAATAACTAAACAACTTTCCAAACATACACATCTCATTGCCGTCATTTTTTGACAGGCAATTCGCTAGTATGTATATAATTATGATGTAAAAAAAATTATGTTTTGTGTTTTTTATATGTTAGGTAAAGGTTGGGCGTGTGTGGATGGTGTGGCATAGCTATATGAGTATGCCGTTTTTATGTGTCTGGTAAATTAAGTGTAAAGTAGTATTTAATTATCTGATGTAAGTAAAATCAGTATTAGCCTGCACTCTCAGCTCTCAGTTCTCGTGCACACTCTCTCTCTAGAACACAAAACCTCCAGCTCCAGGACCTGTGTGATAACTTTAACAAATCTACAACACAGTCAACGCTAGGGCGTGAAGCTCACAAATATATTATCTATCCCTGTCAATCACTTTTCCTTTTCCTTTTTTCTATTGACTCCTATGGTGCAGAAATAAAATCTGTATTATTTAGTTGATTGGTGTAACCTTGTGAGTGTCCCATAATCTAGCCCGCTCCATATTACTGACAAAAGTTTGGTGTACAGATGCCAGCTTGCATCCATAATACTGCGAGTGAAACACATTGAATACATATGTGACGTAAAGCAAAAAAGCTCCAGCAGCTCCAGCAACGCAATTGCTCTAATAGAATAAAGCTCTATACAGTACACCAGTTCTAGTTTCTTGAAGGCTTCTTCCCACTTGAAAAGACAGGCAAATAAAAATGTAGAGGAAATGTACTAGACAGAATTAGTTTATCAGCTTGATAAAAATATATGATCAAGTTCTAACTCCTCATAGGACCATACTGTACTTACCTGACTTCAGTGGACCTTTAACTTGTTTTTCAATTGATTATGTAAATTCTCAGAATTGCACGTGTAAAGCTGTCACTAAGCATTATTATACAAATGTGCCTCCTTCTAAGAACAGATGTAGCCTGGATTAAGTAAAAACACTAATTAAAAATTCATTATCACAAAACTGGCATCTGCTCTCACCGAGAATTCTGATCATTAATCCATAGATTGGCTTTGTATTTAACCTCAATGGAAAACTGGAGCCTTAAAAGAGTCAGTTCAGATAAAACAGCTGGTTGCAAATACATAAAGAGAAAATAAAGCAATGAGTAAAACTCACAGCACAAGGATCTGCACTCACTGGAAATTAATTAAAAGCTTTACAAATTTTCTAAATTAGCGCCTGCAGGTGTTCCCTGTTCTTCAGAAACTAATTACACCAGACACCTACTGTACATTCATATTCACTACATGGTCCTATATAGAAAAAAACATCTTTCATTAAAATGTATTGTATGTAAAGGGTACGCACTGCAAAAAGGTATGTATTGGAATAGCAGTGAATTGTAGAATGTTCCATCCTACCTAATGGGTCTTTATAAACTAATCACATCCTTTTTGCAGAGTTTACACAAGACACCTGAGAATCCAGTCTCCTAAGATTTTTTTTACTTTTGGTTCCTAAAAAATTTGCAGAGCTATATTGTGTGTGTATACAATCTACAAATCAGTTACTTGGGATCTCTTTCCATGTGCTTAATACTAAAGTCAATATCAATAATAAAACAATTAGGGAAACTTTATTTGCAAATAAGAACTACCCTGCTAAGTAAAATAAAGGTATGTAGGGCATATCATGGGTTACATGTACATAAAAAATGTTGGCTTACTACTCCTGCATATAAATGAAGCAATGAAAAAATTATCTAAACTCCACAGATAAGATACACAGTATGTGTACGGTGCTCAAATCTGCTATTAAGAAAGTAAGGAGAAGTATAAACAGAACCGTAAGTAGCAGCTTCCAATAATGTTTCAAGAAAGTGACGCCAATATCACGCCAATGATCTTGTCCAATAATAAAATATACATATATCACAGAGATAAGAGTTACCACAATGCCCAAATGATCACTAAATTAGGAAATTATATGTCCTTTAATGAACAATATCGATCTTATAATACCTACAAGATCAAAATGTATCCAGTAATATGTAATATTTCCTCCTACTTTATGAGTTTATTGAAGAAGCTGCAATTGTAACATACATATTTATAAAGCAGAGAAGGTGACAAATAGGGAATTAGGACTGTGAATAAGTTACATAGTATTTGAGGTTGAATAACAATTTATAGTCCATCAAGTTCAACCTTTTTAGATCTCTTCAGATCCTTATATGTGGATTATTTGTTAATAATTGCTAATTGATCCAGAGGAAGGCAAACAGAAAAAAAACATTGAAACTTTTCCGATTGTCTCAAAAGGGAAATAAAAGCTAAATTCCTTCCTGACCCTAGATACTGGCGATCAGATTTCTCCCTGGATCAATATTCCTTCACTAGTTATCTAGGATATCCCTGTATACCATTTTTATTCAAAAATATATCTAACCCCTCCACTGTCACCTCCTCCTTTGGTAGAGAATTCCACAATTTAACCACCCTTACTGTGAAGAACTCATTTTCTTTCTTTTTTCTTCTAACCTCAAAGGATGTCCTCTTGTCAGTTGAAAACCACTTGGCACAAAAAGTTCACTTGACAAAGCTTTATATTGTATTTATATAATGTAATAATATCCCCTCTCATATGCCTTTTTTCTTGGGAAAATAAGTTTCATTTGGATAGTCTTTCTTCATAGCTTAGTCCCTCCATTCCCCTTATTAGTTTTGTTGCCCTTCTCTTTACTTTGTCCAGCTCTAAAATTTCCTTTTTATGAAGTGGTTCCAAAAATTGTACTCCATATTCCAAATGAGGGCGTACTAGGGATTTGTATACTGGTATATTATGTTTGCTTTCCTTGCTTCTATGCCCTTCTTAATACATGCTAACATTTTACTAGCCTTTGCAGATGCTGCTTGGTATTCGGCACTGTTACCTAGATGGTTGTCCACAAGTACTCCAAAAAATCCCTTTCAGTATCAGAGATTTGCTCCATTAAGATTATAAATTGAATCGCTATTTTACCGTTCCAGATGCATTTTCATTTATTTGTATTTAATCTCATCTTCCATTAAGATGCTAATTTATCTAATTTATGTAAATCCCTTTGCAGGCAAAGTACATCATTATCTGATTTAATTACCTTGCACAACTTCATGCCATTGGCAAAGATGGAGACACTAGCTTCCAGTCCCGCTTCCAAGTCATTATAAAATATGTTAAAAAAGAGAGAACCTAATACTGAACCCTGAGGAATGCCACTTACCACATCAGTCCAATCGGAGTATGTTCCATTTACCACAACCCTTTGCTTCCTATCTTTTAGCCAGCTCTCAATCGATAAGCAGGTATTTACTCTAATTCCTGTATCCCTTAGTTTGCATATTAGTCTTCCATGTGGCATTGTATCAAAAGCCTTTGCAAAATCCAAAAAGATTACATCCACTGAGAGGCACTGATCTAAGTTCCCACTTACCTCCTCATAGAAACTAATTAAATTTGTTTGACATGACCAAATATCTCATTAATCTGTGTTGACTCCTACTTATGATCTTGTTCAATTAGATATATCCTTGTATACTATCCCTTATTAATCCTTCTAAAAGCTTCCCTACTACAGAAGTGAGGCTTACAGGTCTAGAATTCCCTGGATTTGCTCTTGCTCCCTTTTGAAATATAGATATCACATCTGATTTTCTCCAGGTATCTGGTAGCAACCCTGGGGTGAGTGAGTCTTGAAAAATCAGATACAATGTTATGGCTATTTTGGATTTCTTCCTGCGTTAACCAATTAAATTTAGTGATGGTAGTGTAGCCCCATTTTCTTGCAGTGTCCCAGCCATTGGTACCTCCCTTGTGTATACCGAAGAAAATAACTTATTTAGCTCATCCGCCTTTTCCTGGTCACTAATTATCAGACGGCCTGTGTCACATTGTAATGTTCCTATAGCTTATTTACTTGCCTTCTTCCCATTAATATATTTAAAAAAATATTTTAGGGTTAGTCTTACTCTCTTTTGCAACTAACTTCTAATTTTATATTTTAGCCAGTCTAATAGTTCTTTTGCAAGCCTTGTTGATATCCTTATATTCACATAAAGCTGACGCTGTTTTCTCCTACTTGTATAATTTAAATGCATGCTTTTTTACCTTATCATGATCTTTAAGTCATTGTTGAGCCACATGGGATGTGATTTACTTTATTTGAATGTTGTCCATTTATTTTTAGTATTATTACCTGTAAGTTCTTTACCCCAGTCTATCAGCCCTATTAAATTCCCTTAATGTGCAAAACCGTAGCCTGTAACATAGCCCTGAAGACTTTAAATTGCCCCTGTAAAGCAACCCGCTAACGACTTGCGGTTTAAGAGAGAAAAAACCCTACAGGATGTCGAAATCTGAACTCTGCAGCCCCAAATTCTTTGATCTTTCAAGCCCCTAACTGTTATGTTCGAAAATCGATATTAAATTGCAAAAAATCCACTGGTATTCAACCCCGTAACCCATAAATGGAGCCAAAAAGCCAATGGGTGCTAGAGGTTAAAGTCCTATACACAGGTATTAAGATTAGTAGCACAACATTCTCAACCTTCGCAAATCTGCAATATAAAATATATTATTTTATGTTTAAATTCTGTGTTATATCGACCCCGGCAATCAATGTGTTAATACATATAATGGAACTCGCATGGACTTAAATATCATATTTACTGATTTATTAATATTGCATTATTTCGGGAATGTGGGTGCGATCGAAACTCGTAATTGAAACCTGTAAGGCTTTGAAATCTAACCTTCATTTTCCAGTGACGTTATGATGACAATCTAATTTGCCATTGGCTTAGTCTAGACCCGTTGACTAATCAATCATGTTCACGGCCGCACATCCAACGTGCGCAAGAGCAGTTTACGGGTTTGCCTGTAACTCGTGGCATGGTTCAATTTAATAGCTCTGTAATGTAGCCAAATTTCAAGCCCGTAGCCTTTGCGGGTGAGCCAATGCGTTACAGGCTTCAAATTTAATAGGGCTGGTTATGTTGTATTGCTGCCCTTAGCCCATTAAAATTGTCTCTTTTAAAATGTTTAATTTTTGTTTATTTTAATATTTGATCTTATATCAATATTACTAGTGATGACTAAATCCAAAATAGCCTTATTTCTAGTAGGTTCTTGTATAACCATGGCCAGATAATGATCCCTGAGTGTACGCAAGAACCTGCTCCCCTTAGCTGAACTGCTGGTCTCATTCACCAGTTTATTTCTGGGTAGTTATTAGAACTTGCCCATGCTTAGTTGCATTATCTATCTGCAGCAATAATTGCAATTCATCACCCTCAACTATATATGGGGGTTTATAGCATATTCCTACCAATATTCGTTTAGAATTAGCTCCTTTGCTATTTAACTCAACCGACAAAGATTCAACGTTGTCGCTAGTTCCATTATAAATATCTTCTCTGACTACAGCTTTAAAACCAGATTTAACATACAAACAAATCTTTCCTCCTCTTCTACCATTACCCCTATTTTTCCTAAATAAGTTATAACTATCCAAATTACCTGTCCAGTCATGAGCTTTATTCCGCTATATTTCCGTAATTCCTATTAAGTCCCAATTGTCTTATAATTCTAGCTCGCCCATTTTCCAAAGTATTAGCAAGAATACACTCTGCCGTTTTGAAGTGCTTGCCACTGTATTTGAGTTACCTAGTAAAACCTCCCTACTGTCTATTGTAACCCTCCCCTCTTTTCCTTCCCATGGGTAGATAGTTCATCCCTTTCCCATAGCACACACTACCTCTGAAGTAAGGTGCAATCCATCACTGCTCTAGAGATTGTACCCAAGTGAAAAGTCAGTCAAGTGCTCTAAAACCCCAAACTATCTGTGTTTAAAGTTGTTTAGTTATTAATATATATATATGTGACAGTTGTATTATGATATTAAAAGATGTTTAGTTTTGTAAAATGTTCTCTTGGTGAACAATAATTTGTAAAGCATTTTGTATTAACATTTGAATGTAATAATAGTGGAACTTGAAATTAATCATTATTGCAAACTTTAGGCAATGGTTTGTTAACATGCAATTTGTATGTGAAGAATTGTTAACTTCAATATAGATGAACATTTGGAGGAAAGCAAACAGTAAAAATCCTTGTTGAAACGTACATAATTTTAACCTGAACTTTGTAATATATGTAAGTAAGAAACTTGAAAGTATATTTTTTTAAACTTTAACTTTATTATTTGTGTAACTTTGGAACTTGACAAAACATTTGTATAACTTTGAACATTATAAACAGTAACATAGTGAATACATTTTTTAACATAATTTTGTATTAAAAGTATTAACAATTGAATGTAAATTTTTTTTAACTTTAAAGTAATCAATATTTTAAACTTGAGGCAATGGTTTTTTAACATGCAATTTCAATCCGAATAATTGTTAACTTCAATATACATTGAATGCAGAGGAAGGCAAACAGTAAAAACTCTCCTTAAAACGTACCCAATTAAATTAATTCCTTCCTGACCCCATGAACTGGCGATAAACATTAATCCAGGGAGTGACTTAAAACGTGGTTGAGCTCTTAACATGAACTTTGTAATATGTTGAAGTAAAGAACTTGAAAATATTGTTTTCAAACTTGTAACATTAGAAACAGTAACATAGTTAATTAACATTTTAACATAATTATCACATATATAGTTGCAAGGCAAGTGTTTTGTGAGGTGAATCATCCATAAAGAGCCTTTCCATAAATTATGACTGAAATTGTTTCTTGTTTATTATTTTTGAATGTTTTTTAATTTGTTTTCCTTGTGTTTTCTTTCTTTACTGAAAAGTTATAGTACTTCATAGTAGACAATGTTTTTAGTAAAAATACGTCCATCTTCTAATGTAAACTTTAATAGCCTGTGGATTTTTGCACCGTGACAACGCAACGTACAATTGACCATGTGCAAATACTGTTTCTTCCAGGAAAATACCCACAGATTTGAAAGTTTGACCTTGTGATTTATTGATGCTCATGGCAAATGCCATAATAATGGGAAATTGTCTTCTTTGAAGTATAAAAGGGAGACTACTTTCACTTGGTGCTACATCTATTCTTGGTATGAAAACTCTCTCTCCTTTATGGGTCCCAGTTAAAATTTCAGCATCTATAAAATAGTCCTATAATTGTTGAACAATTAATCTTGTCCCATTACATAGGCCTTTTTTGGGGTTCATATTTCGCAGTAAAATAATAATTGCACCTTTCTTTAGCTGCAAAATATGTGGTGGCATTCCAGAAGGAGTTAGTGAGTTTATGAATTCAGTCGAAAAGTTGGCCTGACTTTCATTGTCATCAGCAAGTACAGAATCAGCACTGTGATAATTTCTTTGTGGTGCATTAATTTTTTTTAAGATTTCATTATTGAGGATTAATGCATCCTTATTTTTACACGTTAGTATGACTTGTTTGGCAAGCTCGGAATATTCCTGGTTATTTATGCTCCCTTCAAATATAGCGGATATAATATCTTGTTCACAAATCATATGAGGTGGGATCTCTACAGTGTCATCAGGTAAATGTGGTATTTTTTCTGTTCTGCCTTCTCCAATTTTAATAAGCCAATCATTGAAATCAGTTTGGCCTTCTGATCTCATATTTTGTTTCAGTTGAAGATGGGTAAAATGTTTCAATAGTGTACTTGACTTTATACATGTTTCAATAATGTCAGTTCGATTTCCATGTACAACGACAGGTAATGTTTGTCTAAAATCGCCACCTAACAACATTACCTTTCCACCAAATGGAAAAGTATTATCCATGACTTCACGAAGCAAACGGTCAATACATTGGAGGGCATAGCATGACATCATTGTGGCTTCATCTATTATAATTAATTTACATTTGTTCAATTTCTTTGCTTGTAATGATGTCATGCGAATATCTGACACAGAAGTTTCTAAAATAGGCACTGGCAGTTTAAATCCACTATGAACAGTTCTTCTACCTTCTAACAAAAGTGCAGCAATTCCAGTAGTGGCAAACACCATTGCTATTTGACCTTGTGCTCGTACTGAACTCATTAATAAATGATACAGATAGTTTTTTCCTGATCCGCCAGGTCCATCAAGATAGAAATAACGCTCTGTCACCATGTCATCATCTATTGCATTTTTAATGGCATTAAATGCTTGCAATTGTAATGTATTTAAAGTTGCAAGTCTTTCTTGTGTTCTTTCTGCTTGTAGTTGAATGTCATAGTCTTCAAAGTTTATGTCATCTATAAGACCTGGATCAGGCAAATTAAAACTTGCACAACTTAATCCATGAGTTAAAAATACTTCTTGGATTTCCATTAACTCTTTTACGTGTGCAATGGGTTCATTGTATGGTCGCATAAAGTCTTCAGCCATATTACTTTTAAAAGTCTCCCACAAAGCTAATGCATTTGGAGCATTTGAGAAGATACAAATAAAAGCAAATTGTTCTCTCATCTGTCGTGGCATTTGACATTGTGCTGCTTCTTCTAAACATCTTTCCCATTCTGTATCATCCGATAGTAAGTTTCTATGTCTTGCAGCTAAATGGAAGGATTCATATACAATGTCATTAACAGTTCTTAAGTGTTCAAAACTTTGTGCTCCAGGAACATTTAAAAGTAATATCCGTAAGCAAAAACGTTCAACATCTCTTGGACTGACTGTGTAAATTCTTGGATTTATTTTATCGCCTCTGCTTTTTCTTGTTCTCCATAATCCATTCACAAAAACATATTGATATGGAATTTCAATATATAAGTATTGTGTTGCTTCAGAATCAGTGGAATTTAATTCAAACCATGCAGTTAGTGTAGTGTGACGATATTCACTTTGGGCCAATGCATTCATTTCATTTCCAGCATGGAAATAGACTAAATGTCGTTGTGGCAAATGTACTGCTAACCTATATACTGCATGTGATCTATCATGCATTTCAGATTTTAAAAGCCGCCACATAGCTTCTGGCGCACTGACATAGCGAGCATCTACATGAGATGCAAGTTCATCATGTACTAACTCACTACATTCAGGGTTGTCTGCACTTTTGACGACTACAGTAGCTGCATCGTAGCCTTTGTAAATATATTTGTAGACATATTTAATGGATTTGATGGAAGTGCAGGCTTCTACGTTGATGTGGGCATTGTACTTCATGAGTAAATGTGGATTGTAGGGTACTACATATCTATTGTCCACTTTTTTTCCACGAATAATGGCACTATCTCCTACTCTTCTTTTATAAAGTGGATATCCATCACAATTGGCATAGGTTTTGTCTCTATAATCTTTTGGAAATCCTTTGGAACATTTATTATTTTCCATACATGGTGATTGTGGATTAAGGTCACCACAGGGTCCATGAATCATGCGATGAGTAACAATCTCATATAGTCTACCATATAGTTCTGGATCTGGTAGTTCAGCAACAATGACTGCATCCACTTTGTCCGAAGTATCTAATTTATCTTTTTCTTGAAGTATTATTAGAAGATGTGCATGTGGAAGGCCTCTTTTTTGAAATTCAATGGTATATACATAAGCAAGACATTTGCCAAATAACTGATTTATAGTGAAGTCACGTATTAATTCATTTACTTTAATCTCAAAAACTCTGGCTACTAAATCTGGTCGATCTGAAGCACTTTGTCCAAGACGTAGATTTTGTGTAATTTCTGGCCATTGTGGATTACATGTAAATGTCAGAAATAAATCGGGTTTGCCAAATTTGGTGACAATAGCCATAGCATCTTAGTATCTTTCTCTCATATTTCGAGGAGATCCTTGAAAGGAAGATGGTAAAATGATGGCTTTGCCAGCTGTCATGTCTCTGCTTGTAGACACGTCAGCAACATAGTCCATGAGTCCAGAATATTGTTCTACACAGAGTTTATCTTGTGGATATATGATAAAGTTTAAATTATTTGCCTCAACTTGCAAATAAGAATCAATAATCCATTGTTGAGTTAGTTTTCCACCACATAAAATTGGATTAAATCCATGTCGAATGGCAATTTCAGCAACTTTAAATTCAAGCTTAGAAACATTATTTCGGATTCTGGCTTTAGCATTTGGGTAACTGGGAAGTGTTAATTTTGGTTGCCAACCTGCTTCTCCGTTTGGGGAAAAAGATGGGATATGTCATTGGACCTAAATTTGGACTTAAGATACTCGTATTAATGAACGGTTGCTCCTCATTTCTGGGATATATTCTAATGTCTCTTTTAAATGGTGGTTCTCCTTCATCATTCTGAAACACCTCTTTTAAGCACCATATTAACTTTGGGCATTGGTAATTGATGTCTTTGTGCATGAAGTAGTTGTTCATTTTCTACTTCTGCCAATTTTTTATAAGCTTTACTGTAGGGATTGTTGTCCATAATGTTATTTCGCTCTATAAAAACACTGTGTAAGCATTTTTTATTTTTTTCCATCTGCATACGTTGGTCAACAGCTTCCATTGTATCTAGGACATATAGTTGAGCACATTTTCTTTGATCTCCTTCCTGTATGTAAATGGGAAGTGCGATGATAAATTTGTCCTTGGACTTTAAAACAGTAAGGACCATGTCCTGGTACATTAGCAGCTAATGTTGCCCCCATAGATGCAAAGGATATGGCACTATTGTAGGATCTTATGTTTGTTTGAACATTTTTGTAGTTTGGAAAAGTAGGTTCAGTCATAATGTTTTGTAAATAGATATTCTTTCCTTTCTGGAAGTTTGAACTTGCCTTTTTGACAGCAACTAATAAATTGTCCATCTCTGGGTCTCTCTTGTTTAAAATAATAAGCCTCACAAAACTGACATTGAGTAGTCATGTCCCCACAACTATGAACCTCTATTTCTAAAGACTTGAGTAAAGGACAATTTGCAAAGCGTATTGGATTTTGACTTTCATATTCATCAGGTGAAATGTCATATAATGTTTCAACAGGTTCTAAATGTTTAGTTTTTTTCGTGGCTTTTCTTGGTATATGTTGTATTGTTTGAGGTAAAATGTCATGTAATGTTTCATGAACCGGTTCTAAATGCTTTGTTCTTTTCGTTGCTTTTTTTTGTATCCCTTGTATTTTTTCAGCTAAAATGTCATCTGATGTTTCAGCAACAGGTTGTAAATGTTTTATTTGCTTGTTGGTTTTTTTGTCATATCTTTAATTTCTGCAGGTGACAGTCTTTTGCTTGCAATTCTTTTACGTTCTTTTTCTCGTCGAATTTCCGTCTTCTTCGGTGTCTGCTGGCTGTCTGCTCTCTGTCGTCGTTCTCTAGCTTGGCGTCTTTTCTTTTCTTGTTTACTCTCGTTATCAGCCATGTTAATCTGTAAAAATAAAATAATGTATCTTTAGTTTATTTTGAGATGTTAAGTTTGTTTTCATCAACAATTGTTATCAACAGTGTGTTTACATTTTATACTTAATCAATTTCAATTTGGTCAATTGAATAGAGGTCTAAATAAGGTAATCATATAATTTTTTAAAGAATTTTTTATTTAGTAAACATGTATCCAAAACCAAGTTTTTCACTAACAAAAAAGTTTTTTTTTTTTTTAAATGTTATGGTTTTATTTACAGCACTAATCAATTTGTCAAATGGCAATTCAATGAGGGTCTAGGACTGGAAATGTCCAATGCGAAATTGTATAGAGTCTGTGTTTATAGCCTTTTTTGGAGTATGCATTATTTTTTTCTGGCTACATTGAAGTTTGTATTTACTGTTAAAGATTATTGGCCCTAAAAGACAAAGAAGAGATAGCAGAAAAATGTGTTAGTTATATTTTTTTCAAAGTTATAGTTACTGGTGGTTTTTTTTAAATTTTATTTTCTGTTGACATCGATACAAAGCTAAGATATTTATGTATTTTTCTCTTTTTTTACTTGTTATACTGTACCTTGGTTGAAGTTTGATTTCAAGCAGAATCTTTGTTGGTCCTGTGTTGAAAGCCTTCGTCCGATGGTCTGGTCCTGTGTTGAAAGTCCACGTCCAATCGTCTGGTCCTCTGTTGAAAGTCCTCGTCCGATGGTGTAGTCCTCTGTTGAAAGTCCTCGTCCGATGGTCTGGTCCTGTGTTGAAAGTCCTCGTCCGATGGTGTAGTCCTGTGTTGAAAGTCCTCGCCCGCTGGTCTGGTTCTCAGTTGAAACTCCTGGTCCGATGTTCTTCACGCAGTATCTGTTGTAAAATAAAAATGAAAATGTTATTTGATTTGAATGTATTTGTATTAACTAAAAAATGACATTATTTCTGTGTATTGTATCTGTTATGGTGAATTTTTCTACTATTTATTTGTTTGTGCAACCTTTTCAAAATACTTTAAATGTATTTTTATATTGCATAGACAATTTTTTTATACTGTAATTATTTTTTGTGAATTATTTTGTATATGATTGCACTGGTTTTAGCATTATCCTATTTTCTGTTCAGCACTTTTGGTATACTTATTTAGGCTTCTTTGTAAGGCTTGTGTGAGTTTTTTTAAAATCCTGTTTGGTGCGCACCAAAAGTGGTATGCTTATTTATGCTTCTTTCTAAGGCTTATAAGTTCTTAAACATTAAATAAGAATATTAATTTAGTTTCCTATGTGTTTGTGTGAGTTTTTCGACAATCCTGTTTAGTACACACCACTTTTGCTATGCTTATTTAGGCTTCTTTCTAAGGCTTATAGGTGGTTAAACATGAAATAAGAATATCAATGTAGTTTGCTATGTGTTTGTGAGAGTTTTTCTATAATCCTTTTTGGTGCGCACCACTTGTGGTATGCTTATTTAGGCTTCTTTCTAAGGCTTATAGGTTGTTAAACATGAAATAAGAATATTAATGTAGTTTGAATGAGGCCCTAGGTCTTTATATAAGCACATAACATATTTTTTTGACAGAAGTTTTTAGTTGGTTTTGGATAGAGGTTCAGTAACTAAAAAGTTTGTTTAAATTTTTTTGTATGTGCTTATATAGAGCCCTATTCAATTGGGCAACTCGGAATTGAATGAGGCTTTAGGGGTCTAAATAAGCACATAACATATTTTTTTAAAAGAAGTTTTTAGTTCGTAAACATCTATCCAAAATCAAGGTTTTCACTAACTAAAAACTTCTTAAAAAAAATATGCTATGTGCTTATTTAGACCGCTATTCAATTGGTCAAATAGCAATTGAATGAGGGCCTTTGGTTGCTGCATTTGTTATATTGTCGGGGCCACATTCAATTGCGTTTTGGGCAATCGAATAGGGCTCAATATGACCACAGAGCATCTTTTTTTACAGAAGTTTTTACTTAGTGAACTTGTATCCAAAAGCAAGGTCTTCAGTAACTAAAAAGTTCATTTGAAAAATATGCTCTGTGCTTATATAGAGCCCTATTGAAATGGGCAAATCACATTTAAATGAGGCCCTCGGGCATTAAAGATATATAGGTCCTCATTCAATTGCAATTTTGCCAATTGAAGAGGGCTCTATATAAGCACATAACATATTTTTTGATGGAAGTTTTTAGTTCGTGAAGACCTTGATTTTGGATAGAAGTTCAGTAACGAAAAAGTTCTGTATAAAAAATATGTTATGTGCTTATATAGAGCCCTATTCAATTGGCCAACTCGCAATTGAATGAGGCTCATAGTTTGTTTCTTTTTTTATACTTAATACTTTACCTTGATTAAAGTGTCGAATGACAGAGGGTCCCCTCCTGCCAATCTTAATCCGCCGGTTTTCTTGTAGTGTCTGTTTGAAAAAGAAAGTGAAATGGTTAATTGTATATTTCTTATTTTTGATTTAGCAAAGCATGGCCTTTTCAGCATGTAATGTATTTTTCTATCTTACCTGTTCTTCTTTGTTGGTGTTCTTTAAAAGGGATTGTGCTTCACAATGCACGGTGCAAATTGTTGAGTGACGATGTTGATGCAGAGTCTGTTTGAATATTAAAAGAAGTAGAAAGATTGAGTTTTAGGTAATATATTGAATTGCACTAAATTAATGTCATTTAAATATACTTCTGTAATTATTTTCAATTGACATTATTTTGGGGGGGGTGCTACACACATATGTCACATACATGAAGCACATTTTCAGAGTTCAATGTAATTTTTTTGTGTGCGTGTGACATATCACTATAGATGAATAATATTTTAATTGTTAAATGAACCTTATTTTTTGTTTTTGCCAACACACATAAATGTGTGTGTGACATGTAACTATAGATGATACACATATATGTGCGTGTCACATATCAGTATACATGAATCAAATTTTAATCTTACAATTTCTTTTTTTTCTAATGTCATTTAAATGTAGTTGTTTAATTAGTTTGTTTTAAGATCATTTTGTTGCAGGGGCAATACACATAAATGTGCGTGTCACATGTCACAATACATAAACCCCTTTTTGATATTGATTATTTTTTTTTTTTGTTGTTAAATGAACCTTATTTTTTTTGTGGGCCCACACACATAAATATGTGTGTGACATGTGACTATACATGATAGACATAAATGTGCGTGTGACATGTGACTATACATGATAGACATAAATGTGCGTGGGACATGTGACTATACATGATAGAACTAAATGTGCGTGTGACATGTGACTATACATGATAGACATAAATGTGCGTGTGACATGTCACTATATAAATCAAATTTTTTTTTTGTGATGTCTTTATAATAAAATGTAATATATTATAGCTTACCTCTCAGTTGTAATTTGCATAATGTAAAGTAGTAAATTAGGAAACAATTATCTTCTGAAGTAAGAGCAGCAGTTAACTCTGAAGTCACTCTGTTCATCACCTGAATAGAAATGTAGAAATTTCTGGAAAGTAGGCAGTATTTATAACCTTGTAGAAATTTCTGGAAAGTAGGCAGTATTTTTTTAAACTTTCAAGTGCCTCAGAACGTTATAACGCAATACGCATGCGCTATTTGCGTTCCAGCTTTCAATTTGCGTTCCATCCGCCATTTTGTGCGTAGTAGTGTTCAAAATGGTGTTTAACTGTGACTGTGGTACGTTCCGCATAGTATGTGTTTCGTTTTTCCGAGTTACTGCAGTGTAGTTACGTCTGAAGCCTCGTTTTCGTTTTGTTTGGCGGCCATTTTTTCTGTCGCTTAGACGATTTTTGGCCGTTTAAACTCATTTTTTTAACTTAAATGGACGTGTAAATGAACTTTTGGAGGTGCCTGATGCCCCCCCCCTTGCTGTAAGTAAGCTTTTTATGTGTTTGTTGTGTTTATTTCTTGTGTTTGTGATGTTTTGATGCGCAGCGTTTGTAATGGGTCTTTCGCGGCCGTGATTTTTTCCGATGTGGCCGTATTTTGTTGCGATGTTGCCGTATTTTTTTGCGATATACGCAGTTAGCTTTTACGCAGTGTATTTGTTTCTAAGTCGTGCGTATGTGTGTTAAGAGCGTGTGAAGGGCCTTTTTTACTGTTTTTTTGTTAAGTCTTGCTTGTGTGTGTCTGGGTGTAAGAGGGTGTGAAGGGCCTTGAGTTTTTTTTTGTTAAAAAGTCGTGTATGTGTATGTGTGTGTTAACACAGCCGACGTTGGGATGCTCCCACCACCGCAAATGCGGACCCTCGCTTCGCGAGGATCCGCATTTGCGAGGACGTTGTTGGGTTTTTGTTGGCTGGGAGGTTGGGTTTATTTTGTTTAAAGTCATGTGTGTGTATGTGTGTGTTAACACAGCCGACGTTGAGCCTCCACCTCCGCAAATGCGGACCCTCGCTTCGCGAGGATCCGCATTTGCGGGGACGTTGGGATGCTCCCACCACCCCAAATGCGGGCCCTCGCTTTGCGAGGACCTGCATTTGCGGGGAACTGCGTCCCTCGCGAAGCGAGGGATGCAGTTCTTGCGGGCTCGCTACGGGAGCCCGCAAGCGTGAGCAACAGCCCGTATGCTCACAACTCTATATGTGATTCTTCCTTCAATTGATGTAGTGTATAGAAATACAGTATACCCACCACAACATTCTTTATTCTGTTGATTATATAACTGGAAGCCCTGACAAATTGTGATATCAAGTCCAACAAGCTTGTATGCAATGTTAGTTGCTGACTTAAAAAAGAACACTGCATTCTCTATAATTTTATGGGTGTTTTAGCGCTCTGTTTATGTATATTTCATTATACTACCCAAATGTTTATTACTGCAGTATTTATTGGAATGCTACACATAGAGGATAATATAATTTAATTTCTCAAAACCCCACTGTTAATGCATATTGTTTTTGGTAACATCCATTTTAGAAGGATGCAAGACAGCTTCCAACAATTAACCTAATCTCAGCTAAACAAACCCAAAACTATACGTGTTGATTCAATTCAAAGCCATAAGACTTCTCATCTTTTATTCAAACCCTTTCATCATTTGACTGTTTAAAATTAAATTACTTTTTGGCTGCTGAACACTGTCAATATTGTGAAAAAATATGTTCATGATTTTGTAAACATGCATTTGCATTTGTTTTAAAATAGGCCAGCAGATTTTATTATAATTATTTTGGAAATGTGCTGCTTTGCAGACATAAAAAAGATTTGTGAAATTAGGTACACTATTGTTTTAAAGAAATGCTGCCTATCTTTACTCATTACAAAAAAGATTGCATGTAGTCAAGCTAGAAAATGTGAGAATTAAAATGATCAGATATTTTGTTATTAGATGTATTTGCAGTAACATAACTAATCAACCAAATATGGTATAAAACTTTTGAAAATATGGGGCCTTTACTTTCATGCATTTTCTGAACATGCTTCTCTAATCTGGTCTTCTGTTACTGGCAGCTAAGAAGGGTCAGACCTGGTGAGAACCAAATTGGGAGAACTCATGTAAAACAAGTTCTAGTATATGTGTATATGTATATTATTACACTAGTAGTTCAGGGTATAATGTTTGAGTTCAGCAGCTCAGAAACTCAATAATTTTATTTTATTTATCTGTGCCCACAGAGTAAAGCATGATCTGGTCCATAAGGACTGGGTTTGGATAAGATAGTTCAAGAACATGAAGCCATGGTCTAATTATTGGATCTTCTTGCAGTTCAAAACTAGTTTTCGCCAACCCCACAATTCAAAGGTGTCAATTGTACGGCGCTCAGCCTTCTTTATGGCCCAGCACTCACATCCATATGTTACTACTGGGAATATCATCATTCTTATTATGTGGACCTTTGTTGATAGTTCATCTTTACATTTTACTAGCTTGTCCTCGCTTGCCATAACTTTCCTCCCCAGAAGCAAAATATTTTAATTTCATGACAACAGTCACTATCTGCAGAGATCTTGGATCCAGGAAAATAAAATCTGTCACTGCATCCACTTGTTTCCTGTTTATTTGCCAGGAATTGAGATTGCTATTTGCCACGATCTTCATCTTTTCAACATTGAGCAGCAGACCTAGCCTATACAGCAATGCTAAAGAACAGTCATCTAAATCACAATATCAATTATAAATACCTGCTCACACAACTGAACACTGACACCAAACCAATGCTAAACCACACCTGATTAATACAGACCCCCTGGGGGTTAACTTACACCACCTGCCACCCATCCCAGAAATTACCATATAATATGATGTACTTTTAAGGACCATTGCAAGTCTCCAAAGCTACTTTTCCTTATGCAAACTTTCCCTAGATATATATTAGTAAATTCTTATGCGAAATAGCCCACAGCAGCTACTTAAATTCTCTTGCAAGAAATCCCATAGCCCATAGCCGCTTTGCGGGATGATCATACACCTAGCTCTTTGTTTCTTAGCTGAGGATATTTCTCCTTGGTGTTTCTCTCCCCTTCATTATTCTCTTCTATCCCCCTGTCAACATACTTGGTAAATTTATAACTGAGCTCACTATGTATTATATATGGTCTCTTGTGCTGCGCTAGTTGTTAATTGAGCCTGATTCTGCACCTTCAAAGCTATATTCTCTGTTAGTTCCTGCCATAAAAAAATAAATGATGACTGTAAATACATTTAAATTTCCACAGATCCTGAACCAAAACATGTCTTTCTCCACAGGGAATTATGTATATCATAACATCTGACCATTTGGCTACGAGTTCCATGCCTCTGACTTAGGTCTTGATTACATTGCTCCCATGGGATATATTGTGAATGAACTTTCCAGCCAGGGAGCCACATAGCTATTAAATTCCTCCAAAACCTTAAGAGTAAACCTTATGAACTGTTCCGAAGTTACCTAAAGTGTGACTCCTGTAACAACTTACTGACAATCTCAAGTGTTCTTTTAAGGCTCTGTGAATGCTTGCAGGTAAGCAAAATCCTTATGTGAAAAATCAAACTGATGCAAGAGCAGAGAAAACCGTTACAAGAAAGTTTTAGAAGGTATGAGTGCCTTAGTATAAGAAAACAAAATAACCTAGATCCCCTGATCTATTTATCTCCCTCCATTTTCTGCAGTTGTCATTATTGTATACTAGCGACTTGCCCGTCAAAAAATGACGGCAATGTGATGTATATGTTTGTGAAGTTGTTTAGTTATTAACATATATTTTTGACAGTTGTAAGTATTTTAATATGAACGTGTATTTTTGTAAAATGTTGATGTAATGGTTTTTTAAAATGTAATTTGTATCTGAAGAATTGTTAACTTTAATCTACATTGAATGAATAGGAAAGCAAAAAGTAAAAAGTCTTCTTGAAACGTTGTGAAATTTTAACATGAAGTTTAAAATATATGTAAGCAATAACCTTCAAAGTATATATTTAGAAACTTTAACTTTATTTTGTATGTAAGTTTAGAAGTTGACAAAACATTTGTATAATTTTGAACATTATAAAGAGGAACATAGTGAATACATTTTGTAACCTAATTTTTTATTAAAAGTATTAACATTTGAATGTAAAAACAATTGACCTTTAAATTATTCAGTATTAACATGCAATTTCTATCACAATAATTGTTAACTTAAATATACATTGAATGTATAGGAAGGCATACAGTAAAACTGTGCTTAAAACGTACGTAATTAAAGTAATTCATTACTGAGCACATAACCTGGCGATAAACATTAATGTAGTTAGTAATGTTAAGATAACAGACAATATTTACATTGTGACTTAAAAGGTGCTTGACCTCTTAACATCCACTTTGTAATCTGTTGTAATGAAATAACTTTAAAATATATCTTTTAAACTTGTAACATTAGAAACATTAACATAGTGACTTAACATTTTAACATAATTTTTACTAAAAATGCAAGGCAAGTATTTTGTGAGGCGAATCATTCATAAACAGTACTTTCATTAATTATGACTGAATTAAACAACCAATTGTTATGTATTTTGGAATGCTTTTAAAAAATGTTGGCATCTTTAATTTGTATCCTGCAAAGTTATAGTACTTCATAGTAGACAATGTTTTTAGTAAAAATACGTCCATCTTCTAATAAATCACCTTGACTTTCATTGTTTTCAATGTAAACTTTAATAGCCTGTGGATTTTTGCACCGTGACAACGCAACATACAATTGACCATGTGCAAAAACTGGTTCTTCCAAGTAAATACCCACAGATTTGAAAGTTTGACCTTGTGATTTATTAATGGTCATGGCAAATGCCATAATAATGGGAAATTGTCTTCTTTGAAGTATAAAAGGGAGACTACTTTCACTTGGTGCTAAATCTATTCTTGGTATGAAAACTCTCTCTCCTTTATGGGTCCCAGTTAAAATTTCAGCATCTATAAAATGGTCCTTTAATTGTTGAACAATTAATCTTGTGCCATTGCATAGGCCTTTTTTTGGGTTCATATTTCGCAGTAACATGATAATTGCACCTTTCTTTAGCTGCAAAATATGTGGTGGCATTCCAGAAGGAGTTAAAGAGTTAATGAATTCAGTTGAAAAGTTTGCCTGACTTTCATTGTCATCAGCAAGTACAGAATCAGCACTGTGATAATTTCTTTGTGGTGCATTAATTTTTTTTAAGATTTCATTATTGAGTATTAATGCATCTTTATTTTTACACGTCAGTATGACTTGGTTGGCAAGCTCAGAATATTCTTCGTTATTTATGCTCCCTTCAAATATAGCCGATATAATATCTTGTTGACAAATCATATGAGGTGGTATCTCTACAGTGTCGTCAGGTAAATGTAGTATTTTTTCTGTTCTTCCTTCTCCAATTTTAATAAGCCAATCATTGAAATCAGTTTGGCCTTCTGATCTCATATTTTGTTGCAGTTGAAGATGGGTAAAATGTTTCCATACTGTACTTGACTTTATACATGTTTCAATAATGTCTGTTCGATTTCCATGTACAACGACAGGTAATGTTTGTCTAAAATCGCCACCCAACAAAATTACCTTTCCACCAAATGGAAAAATATTATCCATGACTTCACGAAGCAAACGGTCAATACATTGGAGGGCATAGCATGACATCATTGTGGCCTCATCTATTATAATAATTTACATTTCTTCAATTTCTTTACTTGTAAGGATGTCATGCGAATATCTGACACTGAATTTTCCAAAATAGGCACTGGCAGTTTGAATCCACTATGAACAGTTCTTCCACCTTCTAATAAAAGTGCAGCAATTCCAGTAGTGGCAAACGCCATTGCTATTTGTCCTTGTGCTCGTACTGAACTCATTAATAAATTGTACAAATATGTTTTCCCTGATCCGCCAGGTCCATCAAGATAGAAATAACGCTCTGTCACCATGTCATCATCTATAGCATTTTTAATGGCATGAAATGCTTGCAATTGTAGTGTATTTAAAGTTGCAAGTCTTTCTTGTGTTCTTTCTGCTTGTAGTTGAATGTCATAGTCTTCAAAGTTAATGTCATCTATTAGACCTGGATCAGGCAAATTAAAACTTGCACAACTTAATCCATGAGTTAAAAATACTTCTTGAATTTCCATTAAGGCTTTTAAGTGTGCAATGGGTTCATTGTATCGTCGCATAAAGTCTTCAGCCATATTACTTTTAAAAGTCTCCCACAAAGCTAATGCATTTGGAGCATTTGAGAAGATACAAATAAAAGCAAATTGTTCTCTCATCTGTCGTGGCATTTGACATTGTGCTGCTTCTTCTAAACATCTTTCCCACTCTGTATCATCAGCGAGTAAGTTTCTATTTCTTGCAGCTAAATGGAAGGATTCATATACAATGTCATTAACAGTTCTTAATTGTTCAAAACTTTGTGCTCCTGGAACATTTAAAAGTAATATCCGTAAGCAAAATCGTTCAACATCTCTTGGACTGACTGTGTAAATTCGTGGAATTATTTTATTTCCTCTGGTTTTTCTTGCTCTCCATAATCCCTTCACAAAAACATAGTGATATGGAATTTCAATATATAAGTATTGTGTTGCTTGAGCATCAGTGGAATTTAATGCAAACCATGCAGTTAGTGTAGTGTGACGATCTTCACTTTGGGCCAATGCATTCATTTCATTTCCAGAATGGAAATAGACTAAATGTCGTTGTGGCAAATGTACTGCTAACCTATATACTGCATGTGATCTATCATGCATTTCAAATTTTAAAAGCCGCCACATAGCTTCTGGCGCACTGACATAGCGAGCATCTACATGAGATGCAAGTTCATCATGTACTAACTCACTACTTTCAGGGTTGTCTGCACTTTTGACGACTACAGTAGCTGCATCGTAACCTTTGTAAATATATTTGTAGACATATTTAATGGATTTGATGGAAGTGCAGGCTTCTACGTTGATGTGGGCGTTGTACTTCATGAGTAAATGTGGATTGTAGGGTACTACATATCTATTGTCCACTTTTTTTCCACGAATAATGGCACTATCTCCTTCTCTTCTTTTATAAAGTGGATATCCATCACAATTTGCATATGTTTTGTCTCTATAATCTTTTGGAAAATCTTTTGAACATTGATTATTTTCCATACATGGTGATTGTGGATTAATGTCTCCACAGGGTCCATGAATCATGCGATGAGTAACAATCTCATATAGTCTACCATATAGTTCTGGATCCGGTAGTTCAGCAACTATGACTGCATCCACTTTGTCCGAAGTATCTAATTTATCTTTCTCTTGAAGTATTATGAGAAGATGTGCATGTGGAAGGCCTCTTTTTTGAAATTCAATGGTATATACATAAGCAAGACATTTGCCAAATAACTGATTTATAGTAAAGTCACGTATTAATTCATTTAATTTTATCTTAAAAACTCTGGCTACTAAATCTGGTCGATCTGAAGCACTTTGTCCAAGAAGTAGATTTTGATTAATTTCTGGCCATTGTGGATTACATGTAAATGTCACAAATAAATCTGGTTTTCCAAATTTTGTCACAATAGCCATAGCATCATTGTATCTTTCTCTCATATTTCGAGGAGATCCTTGAAAGGAAGATGGTAAAATGATGGCTTTGCCAGCTGTCACGTCTCTGCTTGTAGCCACGTCAGCAACATAGTCCATGAGTCCACAATATTGTTCTACACGTAGTTTATCTTGTTGATATTTTATAAAGGTTAAATTATTTGCCTCAACTTGCAAATATGAATCAATAATCCATTGTTGTGTTAGTTTGCCACCACATAAAATTGGATTAAATTCATCTCTAATGGCAATTTGAGCAACTTTAAATTCAAGCATAGAAACATTATTTCGGATTCTGGCTTTAGCATTTGGGTAACTGGGAAGGGTTAATTTTGGTTGCCAACCTGCTTCTCCGTGTGGGAAAAAGATGGGATATGTCATTGGATCTAAATTTGGACTTAAGATATTAATATTAATAAATGGTTGGTCCTCATTTCTGGGATATACTCTAATGTCTCTTTGAAATGGTGGTTCTCCTTCATCATTGTGAAAGACCATTGCAACCTCATTTGATGTTGGCAAGTTATAACGACGTTTATCAGTATGTCTGTCTCTTTTAAGCACCATATTAACCTTTGGCATGGGTAATTGATGTCTTTGTGCAGGAAGTAGTTGTTCATTTTCTACTTCTGCCAATTTTTTGTAAGCTTTACTGTAGGGATTGTTGTCCATAATGTTATTTAGCTCTATAAAAACACTGGGTAAGCATTTTTTATTTTGTTCCATCTGCATACGTTGGTCAACAGCTTCCATTGTATCTAGGACATATAGTTGAGCACATTTTCTTTGATCTCCTTCCTCTGGATGTAAATGTGAAGTCCGATGATAAATTTGTCCTTGGACTTTAAAACAGTAAGGACCATGTCCTGGTACATTAGCAGCCAATGTTGCCCCCATAGATGCAAATGATATGGCACTATTGTAGGATCTTATGTTTGTCTTAAAATTGTTGTAATTTGGAAAAGTAGGTTCAGTCATAATATTTAGTAAATAGGTTGGAAATTGTTTCCTTTGTGGAAGTTTGAACTTTCCTTTTTGACAACAACTAATAAATTGTCCATCTCGGGGTCTCTCCTGTTTAAAATAATAAGCCTCACAAAATTGACATTGAGTAGTCATGTCCCCACAACTATGAACCTCTACTGCTAAAGACTTCAGTAAAGGACAATTTGCAACGCATATTGGATGTTGACTTTGATATTCATCAGATGAAAAGTCATGAAATGTTTGAACAACAGGTTCTAAATGTTTAGTTTTTTTCGTAGATTTTCTTGGTATATGTTGGACTTGTTCGGTTGAAATTTCCTGTAAGTTTTTAGTAAGAGTTTGTTAAAGGCTTTTTTTTTGTAGTTTTTTTTTTTGGTCTGTCTTGACTGGTATGTTGTAAAATGTCATCTGATGTTTTAGGAACAGTTTGTAAATGCTTTATTATTTTTTTATTTTTTTTGGTTGTATCTTTCATTTTTGCAGCTGATATTCTTTTATTTGCAAGTCTTTTGCGTTCTTTTTCTCTTCGAATTTCTTTCTCCTCCGGTGTCTGCTGGGCGGCCCATCTCTCTTGTCTTTCTCTAGTTTGACGTCTTTTCTTCTCTTCTTTGGTCTCGTTATCAGCCATATTAATCTGTAAACGGAAACAAATAAATGTAATTGTGTATATTTAAATTTGTAATTCCTGATAAAGATTATTGTGCACAACTGGTGAAATAAAAGGCAAATCATGAATGTATCATTGATATTTAGTTAAATTTATAATTCCTGTCTTCAGTGGCTCAGAATTTGGCCAATGGAATACTGCTGTAAATAAGCATGTAACATATTTATTTAAAATAATTGTTTTATTTATAAAAAACTTTGTTTGTGGATAGATATTTACCACTGCAAAACTTCTTTGCTGAAAAAAAAGTGATGTGGTTATTGAGCTATGTATTGCATAGTAGCAATTTAAATAAAATAAGGGAGATAGTAAATTAATTATTTTATTTTTCTGTTGACACGGATGCAACTGAAAGCAGTTTATTTAGTTTTATACTTTAGTACTTATTATAGTTTACCTTGGTTGAAGTGTGATTTAAATCCGAATGTTTGTTGGTCCTCGTTTCAAAATCGTTGTCCAATGGTGTGGTCCTCTGTTGGAAGTCCTCGTCCGATGGTGTGGTCCTGTGGCGATAGCCCCCGTCCGATATTGTGGTCCTGTGGCGATATCCCTCGTCCGATGTTGTGGTCCGTTGGTGAAAGTCCTCGTCCGATGGTCTGGTCCTGTGTTGAAATTCCTCGTCTGCTGGTCTGGTCCTGTGTTGAAATTCCTCGTCTGCTGGTCTGGTCCGAGTCCTCGTCCGATGGTCCGGTCCTGTGGAAAAAGTCCTCGTCCGATTGTCTTCACGCAGTATCTGTTGTAATGTAAAATAGAAAATGTTGTTTGAGTGAAATGTCTGTTAAATAAATTAAAAATGTATTAATTTGACTGTATTGTATGAGTTATGGTTATTTTTTATTATCTTTGTTTTTTTTTACTTTCTGTACAATCAGACAACTTTTGTTATTCTTATTGAAGGTTCTTAGTAAGGCTTGTGGGTTGTGATATATTAAATAAGATGTGTTTATGTTATTTTTTGTACAATCCTATTTTGTGCACACCACTTGTGGTATAGTTATTTAACGTTTATCGGGATGGTTATAGTTATTGAAACATGAAATAATATAATTAAGGTAGTTTGCTATGTGTTTGTGTTAGTTTTTGACAATCCTGTTTGGTGCGCATCACTTGTGCAAAACTTATTTCTTCTTGATTGTACAGGTTATAGGTTGTTAAACATTAAAGAAGAATGTTAATATAGTTTGCTATGAGTTTGTGTGCTTTTTTATACAATGCTATTAGGTGCACAACACTTTTGTTATTCTTATTTTTGCTTCTTTGTAAGGCTTATAGGTTGTTAAACATTTAATAAGAAATTCTGTTTTGTGTGTAGCAGTTTGTGTGTCATTGAATTGCGATTTGGCTAATTGAATCGTGCCCTAAATAAGCACATAGCATATTATTTAAAATAATTTTGTAGTCATTGAAAAACTGTATATTTGTTTTTTTTTTATTAACTAAAACCTTAGTTTTAAGAAATTGTTATGTTGTTATTTAGAGCCCTATTCAATTGGGCAAATTGCAATTGAATGAGGGCCTTTGTGTGTACCATAGGTTGCATAGTTTGGCCCTCATTCAATTGCATTTTTTACAATGTAATAGTACTGTAAGGCCGTAATTGAATTGCAATGTAGAAATTTGAATAGGGTTGTAAATAAGCACATCACATATATTTGTTAAAATAGAATAAGGGCCTAAAAGTGCTTATTTATGGGCCTAAAAGTGCTTAGTTATAGCCATATTTAATTGTCCAAAATAGCAATTGAATGAGGGCCTTTGGTTACTGCATTTGTTATATTGTGAGCTCCTCATTCAATTGTGTTTTTGCCAATGGAATAGAGCTCAATATCAGCACAGAGCATATTTTTTTCAGGAATTTTGTATTTAGTGAACTTGTATCCAAAAGGAACGTGTTCACAAAATAAAAATTTCCTTTAAAAAATATGCTCTGTGCTTATATAGAGCGCTATTGAAATGGGCAAATCACATTTGAGTGAGGCCCTTGTCCATTAAAGACATATAGGTCCTCATTGAATTGCAATTTGGCAATTGAAGAGGGCTCTATATAATCACATAACATATTTATTGAGCAAAGTTTTTAGTTATTGAAAACCTTGATTGTGGTTAGAAATTCAGTAACTAAAAAGTTCTGTATAAAAAAAATGTTATGTGCTTATATAGAGCCCTATTCAATTGAGGAAGTTATTTCTTGTTTATACTTAATACTTTACCTTGATAGAAGTTTTGAATGACAGACGGTCCCCTCCTGCCAATCTTAATCCGCCGGTCTTCTTGTAGTGTCTGTTTGAAAAAGAAAGTGAAATAGTTATTTGTATATTTATAATTTGTCATGTAGCAAAGCATGGCCTTTTGAGCATGTAATGTCTTGTTGTATCTTACCTCTTCAAATTTGTTGGTGTTCTTTAAAAGGGATTGTGCTTCACAGTGCACGGTGCAAATTGTTGAGAGACGCTGTTGATGCAGAGTCTGTTTGAATATTAAAAGAAATAGAAAGATTCAGCTTTATATGATCTATTGAATTGCAGTAAATTAATTCAATTAACCTTATTTTTTGGTGGGGGGCTACACACATATGTCACATACATGAAGCACATTACATAGTTTAATGTAATTATTTAGTGTACGTGTGACATATCAGTATACATGAGTCAAATTTAAATGGTTAAATTAACCTTATATTTTTTTTTTCCAACACACATAAATGTGTGTGTGTGAGATGTAACTATAGATGATACACATATATGTGCGTGTGACATATCAGTATACATGAGATATAATGTCATTTAAATGTAGTTGTTTACTGATTTTGTTGTAAGCTAATGTTGTTGCATTGGCAATACACATAAATGTGCGTGTCACATGTCACTATACATTATCCACATATATGTCCGTGTCACATGTCACTATACATTATACACATATACGTGCGTGTCACATGTCACTATGAAGGGGCAATACACAGAAATGTGCGTGTCAGATGTCACTATACATTATAGACATATATGTGCGTGTCACATGTGACTATACATTATAGACATATATGTGCGTGTCAGATGTCACTATACATAAAGCTCTGTTTAATATTAAATTGTGTTTTTTTGTTGTTTTGTTAAATGAAGCGTATTTTTTTTGTGAGCCTATACACATAAATGTGCCATACATGATGACTACATAAATCCTATTTTTTTGTTTTTATTTGTTTGACCTGTCCTGATAATAAAATGTAATATATTATAGCTTACCTCTCAGTTGTAATTTGCACAATGTAAAGTAGTAAATTAGTAAAGAATTATCTTCTCAAGTAAAAGCATCAGTTATCTCAGAAGTCACTCCGTTGATCACCTGAGGAGAAATGTATTTTTTAGTTGGAAATAGGCAGTATTTATAAACTTGTAGAAAGTTCTGGAAAGTGAGACCGTTAGAACGCAATACGCATGCGCTATTTGCGTTCCAGCTTACAATTTGCATTCCATCCGCCATTTTAGGCGTATTACTGTTCAAAATGGTGTTTAATATGATTGTGATACGTTCCGCATAGTATGTGTTTCATTATTGCGAGTAAGTGTAGTGTAGTTACGTCTGAAGCCTCGTTTTCGTTTTGTTCGTCGGCCATTTTTTCTCTCGCTTAGCGATGGTATTAGTGTCTAAAGTGTTTATTTTGATTTAAATGTAGGTGTAACTTGTTTTTTTGAGGTGCTGGCTGGTTCCTCTTGCTGTAGGTAAGCTTTTTATGTGTTTGTTGTGTGTCTTTGTTAAGTTTTAAATGTTTGTATGTCGGCGTGTTGCGTCCGATGTTTGCGAACTCGTAATGTGTGGTAACGTGTCTCGTATGGTGTTTGCGTGTGTCGTATGGTGTTTGCGTGTGTAGCCTCGTTTTCGTTTTATTCGTCGGCCATTTTTTGTGTCGCTTAACAAACGATTTAGTGTCTAAACTCTTTTATTTTGAGTGCAATTAAGTTGTAAGTTGCATTTTTGAGGTCCTGGGTGCTTCCTGTTTGTGTAGCTAAGGTTTTTATGTATGTGCTGTGTGTATGTATTGTGTTTGTAATTTTGTAATGTTCGCGAGTTGCGTGCGAGTGTTGCGAGGCCGTAATGTGTGTGAACGTGTCTCGTATGTTGTTTGCGAGTGTCGTAATGTGTGTGAACGTGTGTCGTATGTTGTTTGCGAGTGTCGTAATGTGTTGCGACGTAAACTTTTTTTTGCAAGGGTCGCAGTTGCTGCAACTGAAGACCTCGCTTTGCGAGGTCCTCAGGTGCTGGCATGGAGCGCCTGCGGCGCTCCAAGCCAGCAACTGAGGCCCTCGCTTCGCGAGGGTCCTCAGTTGCTGGCAAGGAGCGCCTTCGGCGCTCCATGCCAGCAACTGAGAACCTGGCACAGTGCCCTCGCTACGCGAGCCCCGCCCCTCGCTGCGCGAGCCCGCAGCGTTAGCAACAACTCGTACGCTCACAACTATATATGTGATTGTATATTTCCTTGTTCTTCTCCCCTGTACAGCGCTATGGAATATGTTGGCCTGCGGCGCTCCAAGCCAGCAACTGAGGCCCTCGCTTCGCGAGGGTCCTCAGTTGCTGGCAAGGAGCGCCTTCGGCGCTCCATGCCAGCAACTGAGAACCTGGCACAGTGCCCTCGCTACGCGAGGCCCGCGTCTCGCTGCGCGAGCCCCGGCCCTCGCTTCGCGAGGGCCGCGGGCTCGCTACGCGAGCCCGCAGCGTTAGCAACAACTCGTACGCTCACAACTATATATGTGATTGTATATTTCCTTGTTCTTCTCCCCTGTACAGCGCTATGGAATATGTTGGCGTGATACAAATAAAAGATAATAATAATAATCTTCAGTTCTTGGATCCCAATTCATTCGAGCTTTCACATGTTACTGTAGCCCGTAAGTGAAGTTGCAAGTTGCTAATCAATTGGCATCTTTTTGCGGGCTCCAAACAGTTTACGAGTTACGGGCTTGAAAAAATTGCAATGGTTAAACCCGTAACTTACAGCCTCAAGAAGCCTTTGATCTTTCACTTTCGCAAGAGTTACGATGGCTAAAATTGTGAATCGCTATTCAATTTCCCCAACCAGCAAAGGTTTTCACACCCGTAAATGTCAAAAGAAGGAGAAAATCCTACGGGTGCTAGAAAAGACTCGCAAGGGGTTAAAAATCTATTCATAGCATTGTAAATGCAGATTTAAAAAAACAATACTGCACTGTAAATAACGGGAAAAGCGATGACAGACGTTAGAATTAATTGCACAACAATCTCAAGCAGCAAATCAGCAGTATATAAGATTTATTTTTATGTTTCATTTCGAGGTTAACTCATTCTTGGGTATCAATAAGTTAATACATATCAGGTCACCCATATGGACTAGAACAGTATTGGCATTCATTTTCATAATTCTTTATTTTGCTAATTCGAAATGTGAGGTTTCGGGCTTGCTTAGTTCATCATGTTCTCGCCCTGAACTGCTACGAACCCGCAACACACCTACAGACATACGGCCTATAACGATCAAGTTACGTGCTTGCAATTGAATCGGGCACTTGGTCACTAACGACCATGCAGAAATGCAACTGGTGTGGTGCAAACTGATCCCAGAGGGCCATGGAACTGACAAAAAATAACATAACACATCTATGTAACCCCTAACACTGGAAATACACACTTACATATGAGGCATATCTTGTCGATACATCAGAATTTAGAAAATGGATTCTCCAATAATTCAGTTCCTAAAATTATAGATCATTGCACCTAGATATTGTATTCATCTGATCGGTACACCAGAATGACAATCACCTTGGAGAAGGAAATGTAAATGTGAAAATGTAAAAATACTATTACACAGCTCTGGAATTCTCTGTGTGGGAAAAATGGATGGAAATGGCATGGCTGCCTTGAAGTCCCCATTCTGGACAAATACCAATTTAGCCCAGAGAGCTGGCTGTGCACGGACCAGGCAATGCCCTATTGTTGGAGGCAATGTCTCTCCAGTACAACTTCTAGCTGGCGTTGGTGCCTACTGTTTTCTTGCACAAACTATCTGACCTCTGGGAGGCACTCTCACTTTAGGCCCACCCACTCCAGAATATGCTTGCACATAGCCTCTTCATGCTGCTAGTTCTTCCTTCACCTCCAATGTAGTAGAGGGTGACTTGGTGGGAGTGCCACTGCAAAGTGCCACTGTATAGGTGGAGCAGAAAGAGCCAGGGGTGGCAGAGAAGAGGAACCACAGACCAGGCCTTTGGGTCCTTCCAATAGGAGCAGGTTGTAGAAAGAGGAGGCTGTGGAATCAAATATGATCAAGGTAATGGAGAGGCCTAGCATGGGATACAGGTCCCATATAACTTCCTCCCCATTCACTGTGTCCTTCTTCCGTGGTGGAGGCTGTTCCTGCAACACTGGCGGTGCTGTAGAAGAATAATAACCGATATTTATTTTCCGTTTCTAATAAACATAACTTCAATCAGTGCTTTTAGGTAAAGTTTTATGTAAAGTCTCATGTTAAGGGTTCCATAGGCAAGGGTTAGGGGACATCTTGATAATATGAATATAAGTCAATTATGATGGCGTGCGTGTGGAGTTTGACATAATATACATTGTCATCTTGCTGATATAATCATTGTTTGGCTTTAGAGTGAACGCATGGATTTGTCTCATTATATAAACAGGGCCTGTTTTTATATTATTACCATCAATATGAAATCACACATTTTAGTGTATGTTTCATGATTGGTTATTGAGGGTCATCTGCTGCGTTATACATGTGATATTTAGTTTGCAGAAATTGCTGTGTGATATAGGGCATATCAGTGAAAAGTAGGAGCCTATGGCCTCCATTCAATTGCAAGCTCGCAATTCGATCTCTGTCGGCCGTATGTCTGCTGGTGTGCTTTGCGGGCTCCTGTTCGTCTCCTATCGCAATGCTGTTCAATTGAGCGAGGGCGCAAGTCGAAGCCTCAAGCTCGTAAAGCCTGTTTTCCCCTGGGTATCCGATCCGATGAAGCGTGCCAAAATAAGTCTAGGCTGTAAGTTGCGATCCAGTCACAGGTCAATTAACCAATAGGAAGCAGAGGACGCCAATCAACGCATCAGGAACCTTTTAAAAGACTGCAAAACACATAATTCTTTGCTGTAGCTGAGAAAGTCAACACATAGGGCTAGGCGTTGGTGGTTTTTTTAGTTATATATACAGTAAATATAAAAAGTCTACACACCCCTGTTAAAATGTTGGTTTCTGTGCTGTAAAAAAATTAGACAAACATAAATCAAAATATAAAATTTCAGAACTTTTTCCACCTTTAATGTGACCTATAAACTGTACAACTCAATTGAAAAACTAAGTTAAACACTGATATGATGACTCGGAGGAAGGTGTAAAAGAAGATGGCAGCGGAGGCCAGAACAGCCTGTGGGACTGGAGTCTTCAGAGCCAGCAGCAGTAGTGGGCCTTTCAGGACAGTTGGACACTGGCTATCAGGAAACCCTGCAAAGTGCGTATCATATGCACCATCACATATGTACACACATGAACTGTAAGACACATGACCTGTAAGATTTCTGGCTCTGACTACAGATATATGGGGCATTATTTACCATGTAAATATAATATATTATATTATCATCCTAATTGTTATCAATGAAATGTTAGAACAATAACTGTAGTTAAATTGGATTCTAAATAGCAGTTGCCTATGCAGTGTTATGTTTGCTCTTTAGTCAAAGTTAATATAAAACAAAACAGTATAACTATCAATTGCAATTGTATATATTTTGTAATGAGTTCCTCTATCCTCCCCTGGACCATCAGCAGCAGGACCTTTGTCGAAATCACCCCCAGGACCTCACACGCATCACGGTACATTCCCAGCACTTTCAAATTACTGAAAGTACAATGAGCTACCAACCATCTGCAGGGGTGTCGAGCTCATGGGGACCACTCTCAACAGGCCCACTACTGCCACCTGGTGACATTCAAGCAATACATGTTCCAGACCCTAATCCCCTCCCACTCCTGACCAGGTCACAGATATTGTCACAGCAGTGGTTGTCCCAGCAGTTGGCCCAGCAGATATTGCAGCCATTGTTGCCCCAGAAGATGTCGAAGCCGCTGTTGCCCCAGCTCATGTCACAGCCATTGTTGCCCCAGCTCTTGTGGCAGCTGTTGATGTCACAGCCATTGTTGCCACAACTGACTGGTCCAACACTATACGGATGGACAATAGCAACATCTCCATTGGCAACAGCACCATCTTCATTGGCAACAGAATCCCTACTGGCAACACCATCCCTATCCGTACGGGGTACACCATCACAACGGGCAACCCCTCTGGCCTCACCACAGCACATCCATCATCGTCCGAAGATGGAACTCATGTCCCTGCACTAGGCACATTGAGTAAAATATATCAGCACATCCGCTTGGCTTATGAGCGCAAGATCGGAGCAGTCCAACAACTGACAGCTCATCTGGCACATCAGAATGAAATTGCTACTGGGCAGATGGAAAGCATCTGAGCAATATATGGTGACTTGAGGAGGCACAATGTTCTGATGATGAGGTACGAGCAAATGGCTCATAGGGACAGACAAGCCCAGACACATGACTTGGTGCGGCTGGTGCAGTTGGCTGAAGCCCACGTGCCTACACTCCAGCCTTCGGATCCACAGCCTCCACATCTCACCCCTTACTGCCAACGACAGCTGCTACACATCCACCACAAGTGGATGCACCCCTCAATCCAACACCTCCTGGCCATGGTAGAGGGAGGAAGCGCCTGGTTCCAGAAGGTGTGGACCCAGTGCTCACAAAAAGGAAGTTGGTTGTGAACGTTCCCCAGGTCAGTGGTTGTCAAACCTCTCCCCAGGACCCACCACACAGACCATGATTTGGGTGAAACACTGTGTGAATACACATGTGAAGCAATTTGTGGCTCCACCACCTGTTGATTACTATTTGCCTTATTTATTGTTTCCCATAAATCATGGCCTGTCCAATGGCTCCTGAGGAGAGGATTGAGAACCACTGCCCTAAGTCCTCCTCATCCACACTCCATAATGAATATAATTTTGTAATAATGTTGACATACTAATGGCTGGCTACGGACTGTTCAATGCACTTGATGTTCAATGTGGATTGCCGTTGAGATGAGATGTTGAAGTCAATCTAAATAGTGTTCTGATTGATATCTTGTTCTTGTCTATGTAGGTCTTAATAGCCCAAACTCACGACCATGGAGGCATGTTCCTCAACCTCCTCTTTCTGTGTCACATATTCTGCTAATCAAGTTCTGATTATTCCTTAATATCTGACAACACACTGTGTGTGGATTAGGTCTGTATGACATTATCAATGATTATGTTCATCTGTTTAATTGAGCAGATATAGACAAGTTGTAAGTGCTATGCATATGATTCGTTTCTCCAATTACATGGAGTGATTTCTGATGATCCTTTTTCTCACCAGATTCCGGTTGTAGTGGTGTAGTGACCACATGTAACCCTGGTAGGTGGTATGCATCATGCTTATTCTAGACTAAGACATTACCCCTTTGGGCATCCCCTTGTTCACAAGCACAACATATTCCCCTTCCAGTATCTACCCACACCACACTCATGATGTTAATGCACAGTCTTGTCCATTCCTGATTGTGCTCTGTGTATGAAATAAAGCTTTGGTATACAGTTCACACCATGTCAGTATGTTGTCAGTGGTTGGGGTTTTGGGACATCCAAATACATCCCAATTGTTTCACATTCCTATATCTGTAAACTAATGGGCCTCAGTTACTATTCAATAGATTAATACATGACATAACAATAATAATTAAATTAGTAATAATAGCTTCAGATATCCTAACATAATATATATCAGATATAATAATAATAAAGGGTTAATACACATGGAAAATCCAATTAGTGACACTATGGAGTATCAACATTCCCCTGAAGGCCTTATAACATAATATGACAGGTGATGATGTGAATTGACTGATAGCAAAACTTAATGGGAGGTCACCAAATGAGAATGGGTTTTACATCTTGGCACATGGCCACCAGCAATGGCGTTGGACTTTCCAGGATGGGTATAGTGGAGATTACCCCTGATGGAGATGAGTTGGCTGTTGATCCACGTGCCTCTGCAAAAACTCCATCTGTTTTTGCGGCCCTTCCTTATGAGTTAGAGTAGATTAGTGTGGTGTATGTTGCCTAGGTCCCCTTGTGTAATGCTAAGTGGTGAAGAGTCTTGTGCACCTGAATGAAGCTGTGAGCTATACCATGTAGGGCCACTGTTAGTGGGCAGGTCATAGCAGAGAGGTCAGACAAATATCAGTCCACTAGAGAAGGAACTGGCCACCCACTCCAGTATCTTTGGCATGCAAACCTTGTGGATACACATAGACAGAAACATTAGTAGGTGAGCTGCAGTCCACAGGGTCACAGGGAATCGGACACAACTGAGGGACTGAATAACCATACGTGAAATATTCCTCTGGTACTTTATATATGTCATGCGGTGGTTTAATTTGGCCACTATTTGTTTTCCCAATATAGATGTGATAAGTGGAAAGTATATGAGGTGATCTTTGTATTTTAAGGTCCACATTAGAGTCTCTGTGAGTGTGAAGGTTTAATATGACAGCCAATTGCATGTATTTATGTTGCAATTTAATGAGGTAGTGTGTCTTTAA
This sequence comes from Discoglossus pictus, assembly GCA_027410445.1. NCBI lineage: Eukaryota > Metazoa > Chordata > Amphibia > Anura > Alytidae > Discoglossus > Discoglossus pictus. The sequence goes on along the minus strand of CM050164.1, from coordinate 414,059,930 downwards.
TAGCTTCCAGCATGTTGCAGCATTGCTTTTCATATTGGCATATGCATGACCATTACAACCTATGAAGAAAATAAAATGTTTTTTTTTGCTAGATTTGATAGTTGGCAGTAGTTGTGCATGTAATTGTAATGCCTTCCACTGCTTTCCCCATATTTTAAAGTGCATTGGTGTCGTTATATTTGTCATTTGCAGTATTACAAACTAGTCTGTAAACCCTTTGCGGGTCCTATTTGAAACTTGTAAGCTTTGGGCTGCCATTTGGCGTTGGTGAGCTTGATTGCTGCTGGGGTGTTGAGTGATTTTTGCAATTGAATAGCTATGTGCGATCCGAAGTCTTGCAGCCTTAAAAGATCAAAGACTTCGGGAGGCTGTAAGTTACGAGTTTAACTATTGCCATTTTTTCAAGGCCATAACTGGTAGGCCATTTGGAGCCCGCAAAAAGACGCCAATTGAATAGCAAAATAACTTGTGAGCTCACTTACGGGCTACCGGATCGTCCGAAAGTTAATAAGGTTCTATGTTTTGTGAACATGATTGAGAAAGGTGTTGCATGATTGATACTGATATTACTCAGCTTACAGGGTTTCGGGTTGGTCCCTGTTTATTAAGCTAAAGTGGAAGTAAAATAAAATTGGGGCTCTTACACTTTCCACTTCCTCTGCCATCTTCTTCTTGACAATAGGTCAGCAGCCATCATATCAGTGCAAGACAATCTCAACAGACCTGACGTGAACTCTCACAGCATTGACCTCTGCGGCCACTCCTTTCTAAATTCTTGCCCTCTAGCCTTCCCTAACTTCATGGCCACTGTTAAGGATGTGTGACCGGATGTGAGTGACATCAAGGAGGACCATAAATTCCTCAATTAAGTAATTGGTGGCCATATAACGTTTTGTCAGTCATAAGCACCTGACTGTGCTCTCCTCCCTGCATTGGCCCTAAAGCCTGGTAATGTTTTCATCTAATTAGAAATATTTTAAAGAGGATCAATAGTGAGTCTAACATTAAAATAGCAAACAATAAAATATCTGAAGTAAAACAAAATCCAAGGCATAAAAAAGATTGAGATTTCACCATTCATATGAATTTGGAATTGGTCCATAGCTAATGTTGGTAGGAGTCACAGCAAATAAAGTGGACAATAGGCAACTGTTTGCAGTGAAAACTGTTTTCATTGGGGTTATTCTGTGTAGTTACAGTACATAAAAGTATAGTACAGGATTGTTCCGCTTCAGTACTCAATGGCCATTATCACACTGGCTTTTAGATACCTTGATTGAGTGCTGGTGGGTAAATCTATGGCTAAATAATTTTGACATACTTACCTGTGCTCACAAAGGAGTATCCTGCAAATATCTCATATTTCTAGACACCAAGGACTGTAGTTGGATTAGTTGGGGCTATGAAAATGCTGGTCAATGCAATGTTTTTTTGGTTTCAATAGTTTTTATTACAATCATAATTTATAACAGTTGCCATTACATTTTCAACAAACAAGTCACACTGCAAACGAAGAACTGCATTACACATACATTTAGTATTTAAAATATTTCTTACTGTATTATGACACTACTTCCAATATTTCCATTTTATTTTCTAAGGAAAACTAAATAGGAGTGATTGAATGAGTATATGTGAGCTGCAAGTGTAATAAAATGTTTTAGGAGATGTGCTGCAGTAAATTACTCCCTCACAGCATATTTACATGCTTTGCATAATTGACATTTAAAGCAGCCTTTTGTTCTTTCTAGCCACGTCTTTCTTTTACAGTTTTCCAGGTGGCCCTTTGAGAGTATGTCTCTTAAGTTTGTTTAAAATTACTATATTTCCTCCCTTATATGAATTGCGGATGACTATATAATCATTTCATTGTAGATCTTTTAGAGCCGTTTTTTTTACGTTTGGTTAGTTTAGAACAAATCATTTTAGTGTTTGAGAGTTTTTCCATATCTGTTACCACATTACTTACAAATACTTCAATATTGGGACTAATTGACAGTGATGGTGTGTATTTACTTTTTGGTTTGGGGAAATCAGTACTAGAGGCTGTTGATGACATTATATACCATCTACTCCTAAATGATATTACATTCCTACTTGGGCATACAATATAAGGATATTCACCACAATGGCATCTAAAAAAAATATAACTTTACTCTCGGAAAGTTTATGACAATGACTTCAAGGCACAAGGCACTTTAATATTTAAGTACAATTACATGAGACCTTTCACTACTTAAATATTCAACAAACACTTTATTAGTGCACTTTTCATGATTATTAGCACTTTATATCATATAAGATTATAGCACCTGGCACTTTTTTAGTAATATCACACTCATATATTGTAATTCTATGAGGATTAGCTGTAATTTATAAGTGTGGTGATTTTCCTTTGGTAAAGCAATACAATTATTTTGAATAGTTGCCCCAGATATATATTAATTATACTGACACAGCATCTGTAGTTCAAGTTTTTAGGAACTGATCATTTGTTTAACTGGAATAACAATAAAGGTTAAGTTTTATATTGTTACTCTCCTAATAGGAGATTAGGTACAACGGTGTACACCAAAGAAAGGGATCCCTTTGCTCTTTTTGAGATATTATATACCTTTACAGTAGTTGGAATGATTTTAAATTGGTGAAAAGTGAGAACTTGGTCATTTATAAGCCAAGTTTCTAATCTATCCAGTTTAATATAGTCCACCAAGCTTTGGAGCCTTCTCCAAGATTTTTCTAGATTGATAGGTAGGTGTGGGCTAAAGGTGAAAGTTTGGCTGCAAGTTTATGTCTTGAATTGGCCCACACTAGGTTTACTAATGAGAGCCTGATCATATGATTGCTACTTTTTAAGAGGATAGGGGAGATTGAGGGGGTCCAAATGATGGAAAACCCATTTATGAGGTTTCATTTTGAAATTTTCAATGAAGACCCATGAATGTTGATGCTCTGTGGAATGTGCTTGCAGATAAAGGATATCTGGACTGCTTGTAATACATCTTAAAGTCAGGGCAGGACAATCCTCCTATTCTTTTGTCTCTAAATAAAATAGATTTGGTTATCCGTGGGCATTTGATATTGCAGATAAATCATTGTTTTTGGAAATTTTCCAGGTGTTTGAATACTATGGGAATAGGAAAGGATCGGAAGAGGTATAAAATCCATGGCAGAATATTCATTTTTATAGCATTTATACGGCCCATCCAAGATAGGGGAAATTTGCTTGATTTATTGATTTCGGCCAAAAGATCTTTAATGAGAGGAGTATAGTTGGCTTTGTACTGGCTCGACAGCTAGGGTGTAATATTTATGTAAATATTTTAAATGGTTTTTGGACCATGAAAATGTGAAGCTTCTTTTAAGTAAGTCTAACATATGCTGGGGTATAAGCAACCCAATAGCTTCCATTTTATCTATATTATCTTTTAGACCTGAGATCTGTCCAAATGAGTCCAACATATTAATTAAAGCTGTTATTAAATGAGCTATGTATGTTTGTGTGCAAAGAATGTCATCTGCAAACATACAGCATTTAAACATTCTGACATTAATTTCTTGTAGCTTAGGTGTATATCAGATGGCCTGGGCAAGGGTTCAATTGCCAGTTCGAAAAGGAGAGGGGATAGTGGACAACCTTGTCTCGTCCCCCTTTGAATATGTATTTGGAGTCAGATTCAATTAAGCTTTCACATTTTACTGTAGCTCGTAAGTGAGGTTGCAAGTTAAGTTGTTATTCAATTGGCATCTTTTTGCAGCCTCCAAACGGGTTATGAGTTACGGCCTTGAAAAGTTTGCAATGGTTAAACCCGTAGTTTACAGCCTCCCGAAGCCTTTGATCTTTCATTTTCACAAGAGTTACGATGGCTAAAATCACAAATTGCTATTCAATTGCTCCAATTCCCCAAGGCTGCAAATGTTTTCACACCTGTAAATGGCAATGAAGGAGAAAATCCTACGAGTGCTAGAGAGGACTCGCAAGGGGTTTAAACACTTATATGTAGCACTGTAAATGCAAATAAAAAAAACAATACTGCACTGTAAATAATGGGGAAAGCGATGAAAGACAGAATTAATTGCACATTCTCAATCTAGCAAATCGACAGTAAATAAAATACATTTTCATGTTTCATTTTGGGGGTTATGTCGATCTCGGGAATCAATGAGTATTAATACATATCAGGCCACCCATATGGACAAGAACAGTATTGGCATTCATTTTCATAATTCTGTACTTTGCTGTTTACGAGTCTGATCGCATATCGGCCCCCCGAACCTAATTGATTGACATGTAGCCTCCATGTTTAACTGACGTAATAATGACGGTCTCATTTTCTATTGACTGATTCGAAATGGGAGGTCACGGTCTTGCTTAATTGATCATGTTCCCGCCCTAACCTGCTACGAACCAGTGAATGGTTTATGGTTTGTGGTTTTGGGCCAGTAACTTGCGGCCTTGATCAATTGAATAGCTCCGGAATTAGAGACGAATGGGAACCCGCAGCACACCCGCAGACATACGGCCTACATTGCGCAAGTTGCAGTCTTGGAATTAAATCAGGCCCGTGGTCTCTGATCTCCCCCTGTAATTTCAAGTATGCTACGGGACCTAGGTAAAAAGTTTTGATGAGATGTAAGAAGTTTCCTTTGAAACCCATCTTGTTTTTTTAGTGTTTTGTTTAACCTCCAACTGTATTGAGTTTTAAGACTAAGGCCTAGGTATAGGTTAGTAGACACTGCAGCATGGTCTGTCCAGGGACAGGGAAGGATTTGAGCATTTGTAGAGTAGTAAAAAGCATTGAGTTAATCAGTATAGCGTCTATTCTTAATTATGAATTATGGTTAGGTTCATAATAGGTATATTCCCTATCATTAGGGTGGTGCCCTCTCCAGGCATCAACTAAGCCATTTTGTGACGTCACGTCATTAGCATATACCGGGTGCCGGCACCGGTATATGCTAATGACGCAGTGCGCATGTGATGTCACATGTGCGCCGCGTCATTAGCATATACCGGGTGTGGGCACCCGGTATATGCTAATAGGGTGGCGCGCATGTGACGTCACGTCATTAGCATATACCGGCTCCCTTCCCTGTGTCTCTTCACCCCTCCCTTATCACCCTCCTCAACCCCACTCCTCAACCTCCCCCCTCATCCTCAACCTCCCTCCTCATCCTCAACCTCCCTCCTCATCCTCAACCCCCTCCTCAACCTCCCTCCTCATCCTCAACATCCCTCCTCATGCTCAACCGGCACCGGTATATGCTAATGACGCAGTGCGCATGTGATGTCACATGTGCGCCGAGTCAAGGAGCGCAGGCCGGAGCAGAAGCAGGTAAGTGAGGGGAGAGGGGGAGGTATTTAGGGGGGTAGAATGAGGAGGGGGGTTTAGGTTGAGGAGGGGGGTTGAGGAGGGAGAATGAGGAGGGGGGTTTATAATGAGGAGGGGGGTTGAGGATGAGGAGGGGGGTTGGAAAGAGACACGGGGGGTTAGAGATACACAGGGGGGTAGAGAGACACGGGGGGTAGAGAGACGAGACACGGGGGGGGCGTTAGAGAGACACGTGGGGGTTAGAGAGACACGGGGGGGGGGGGGAGTGGGGGGAGTGACTCGAGTATAAGCCGAGGGGGCCCTTTTTAGCCTTAAAAAAAAGGCCTGAAAAACTCGGCTTATACTCGAGTATATATGGTAATTCCTGTATATGTGCAAGAAAAGGGATTTTAGGAAGCAGGATTGATGGCTTAAGATGATTCACTTGGTTTTTATATCATTCCCCGAACATTTAGTGTTTTCCCTAACCTTCAAATTTTTGATTGCAAGAAGCCCTTCCAGTATGTTAATTAGGCCCTCATAGTTGGAGTTGCATACCAACTCATATGGGTTTATTGATTGCTAAACTTACTTCCCGGTGTAATTGTGAATTCACCCAAAACTTTAGTCTGTAAATGGAGTAAGAATGACCTCTGTATGCCCAGGAAAATGTAAGGAAGTTCTTGCTGTTAAGAAGATGTTTTATCCAAATTTGTTAGGGGCTTTTTCATACCGTTTAAATTTGTATTTAAGTTAGGCTAAATTGATAAGTTAAATTGTGGTTGATGTGAATGGCCATAAGATCCAATGCAAAGGTTTTAATGACACTTGTACTTTGGGGCTTATGTGATATACTGTATAACGCCAATCTGCAGTGAGAACACAGAGCCCTATTAAATTCCAAGCCAGTAACTCAAACGTGAAGCTCGTAACGGCTGCGGGCTTGAAATTTGGCAGAGTTACACTGCTATTAAATTAGAAAGGCTGCGAGCTACGAGCTGGAGACGCACAGTTGTTGGCTGTTAGATTTGCGGCTAGAATGTAATCAATTATGTCCGTAGTTACGGGTTTAGTTGGAGCCAATGGAAACAGAGATCGTCAGCATTGCGTCACTGAAAAATGGAGGATGGATTTCAAAGTCTTATGGGGTTCAATTACGAGTTACGATCGAACCCACATTCCTGTCATAATGCAATATTAATAAAACCTCAAATATGATATTCTATCACATGAGAGTTACAGTATATATATTAACACATTGTTTGCCAGGATCAATATAACACAATAATTATACATGAAATCAAGTATTTGTGTAGGCTGATTTGCGGGCTTGAGAATGTTGTGCTATTAATTCTAAGACCTAACATCACTTTCCCTTTTACTATTAGTACAGTAGTGTGTTTTTATTAGCTTTACAAGTGCTACGTATTGGACTTTACCCCCTTGCGGGTCCTCTCGAGCACAAGTTTTTCATGTTACAGGCTTGCTCGTGAGTGACTTTGTTGCAATGTAATTGCTAAATTGAAAACGTAGCAGTTACGGGCTTGTTGGATCAAAGGATTTACGACCGCGAAGTTCAACGTTGCTCAACCCGTAGCCTTTTTTCGGCTTTGCTGCATCTTAACCCGCAAGTCGTCTGCGGCCTGTGTTACGGGGCTAATTTAATAGCAAAAAGCCCTAAGATCTAAATTACAGGCTACGTTTTAACAAGTAGCCTGATTTTAGAGGGGCTGACAGTTTACTAAAAACTCAGAAACCGATTGTGATGTGCTTTTTTCATTTTTACTTTTGTTTGAGCAACTTTGAGGGATTTTACATTTAGTTTACACAATAATGTTATGCCAAGTATAGTGGCTGGAACAATGAATTGTTAGGAAATGAAAGATACAATTATATATGTCATACACAGTCATAAATAACATTTTATTTCTAGTGTAATAATTTAATTGTCTTAATATCTTTGTTGTGAACTCGTTACTCATGCAGCCTAAGGAAATTACACATGAAAAATGATAAGGCTGTGTTATTTTTTATTGAATTTATAATACAATGATGTATGAGGAACCTTACTGAAAACTAAAGCTTAGACACATTACATACAAGTTTTTAATAACTTTAAAAACAAGAACAGTAGTACACACTATTAAAAATGTAAACTTGGATCAGTTAGAAGTGCATAACAAAAACAAATTAGTTTGCCTCAACAACAGTTTTAGAAGCACAAACAATTTTAAGGGCAGAAGGCAAAAACATATATTTCTGCATATAAAATGCACATTAAATCTTGCAAATCTTCTGGCATAGAAGATGTAGCCTATTTCCATCAAGACTTCTAACTTTCTAAATGTGTTGGGGCACCATTAGCTTTGATCAAGTATATTGAAATAAGTGTAATCCTGCAAATCCAGCATATAATGATTAATATTTACATACATCCATAAGTATATCCAAGAATATCGCAAATGCTCTTTATTAGTTTTTGGGATATACTTAAAGCCAGAAAGTTCATAATGCTTAAAATATTAGAAATTAAACGTTACCAGTGCAATACTACATGGAAGAGCACTACATACCTAAGTATGCAATAGTACCATTAAAAAATAATTTCATACTGTGTCAGATTAGAGTGGTGCCGTTTAGTTTAGTGCTCGCTTTGTTTGCATATCTAGATTTTCCTTGTCCCACAGTGAATGTTTTTATTACTATCGCTATTGTAAACATATGCTGAATTCTGGGAAAGCATTGCTTGGCTCTGATACCTAAGCTGATTTCACTGCCTCTTGATTTTGCTACTAAGGGCCTCTTCTAAACTCAACTCTTTGTTTTAATAATTGTGATAATTTGGATGACTAGATAGTATTATTTTTTTCCTCTTCTAAACTGTAAATAAAATAAATATATTGGCAAATTCAAAAAGTATCTATCTCTCGTTATTATTAATTTGATCTATAGTTTTTATGTTGCTTATTTTAATAAATTCACATTAGGTAAAAACTGTCTGTATTAATTCCAATTATCAAACCTAATCCATAAATATGAGTTTGTAATGCTTAGTAACTAGACTTGGTAGTGGTCAACCTAGTTTTATAAAGTAAAAAAAAAGTATTTACTTAAAGTTCCACTTTATTTTAGAGAGTTTTTTTTTACAAATTATATAACAATCTAACAACAATAGCAGCTATTGAGCCCATGAACACAAAGGGCCTCATTCAAGTGAGCAATTGTAAGTTCCTGGAGCCGTAAAGTAGCCCGTAAACTCATTTGCTATTCAATTCGCGTTTTTTGCGGGGTGCAAACGTTTTACGGGTTACAGGCTTGAAATCCTTGCTGTTGTTACAACCGAAACGTACAGCCAATCTAAGCCTTTGATCTTTCAAGTCCGCAAGATTTACAATCGCTAAAATCACAAATTGATATTCAATTGCTACAATCCCTCAAGACAGCAAATGCATTCAAGGCCGCAAACGGCAAATGTCGGCCAAAATCTTACGGGTTCCAAATGGGACCTGCAAAGGGTTTACAGACAAGTTTGTAACACTGCAAAATACAATAACAACACACCAATGGACTTTCAGATATTGGGAAAGCAATGGAAAGCCTTTACCTCCCCCTGTAGTGGATAATGTTCAGGGGTCACAACAACGTGCCTGCATCATTCGTGAGTACTTCACATGTAATGACAAAACAATTAACAACCTACTATATTGTTGCTTGATTATGCCTAAAGAATACAACTCTTTTCTCCTTCCACATTGTCATACAGAATATCAGTAGAGGAGAGCTTCCTGATATGATGTATGTCTAATGATGCATTATTAATTAATACTGGATCAACTAGACATTGTCTGATCATGCTAATCCACATCCAATAGAGGCAATTGCAATTAATAGCAATCTGGAAATATGAACATACCAGCATATTTTAAATGATAACCAATGTTCAGCATGGTATATAAAGATGGGATCTTTCCTGTTATTTGATGGTGAATGCTGCCACCAGCGGTCACGGTCAGATAACAGAAAAGGTCCCAAAGAAGGGATCACTTTAATTAAAGTAGAAATCAATGTTGAAATCAAAATGATTACAGTGGATTATGTGTGACTCTAATATTCTCATTATATTGCCATTGCAGAATACAATGCAGATGTCATGGGACATCAGTCACATGATGTTCCTTGCATATCCACAGCATGTGTATGCTCACATACTCTACATAGATGTATATGTACCTATTGCTTTAAACATTCTATACTCTCCCCTACTTAGACTATTGTGAAGCCTGCATCATACTTCCTTCCAGATGTCTTCTTCAGTGCTGATGTGATCCTCCCTGTACATATGGGGAAGAGTAACTCTAGGCTTTGAACATAACTATTAATGAGATTACGTGAGTCTTTTATTTTGCATATGCAACAACAAATAATAGAGATGCTCATTCAGAGAACAGAATTCCCCTCAAATTGCCCGGTTTGTTGTGAGTGGATCTCTCAAATAAGTGAGAACAGACTGATATGGTACTGGTCAGGTCTCCATCTGAGTGCCTGCTTAGTGGCTGCTCTCATTATCATTGCCAGAGAACTGACCCATTGGGGTTAAAGCATTCACTGATTAACCACTTATACATCTTCAGTTGCATAGGAGTGTCTGTTGGACACACAGGCCTACATTTTACTTATCTCCATATATCTCCTTACTCTATAAAATTGTTATATTTGCTTATTGAATGTTATAGTTGTCTTGATATCTGTAATAATATGATGTAAATTATATTGCCTTATGTTGGATTATACACTGTAAATCCCCCTCAACTGATCATTCAAATCATTGTCATTCCCCCTGCCTGCATTCTGTTCCCATACCCCTATTTCCCTGTGATATTAGAACTCTGTATCCTACCCACCTCCACCATGATACTTTGCATACCTGTGATAATTTGTCACTATGTGGCCTTGTTGCTATGTTTATGTTATGATTTATGCTAGGATTTAATATTATTTATCAGCTATGTTGTTTGTTTCTGCCTCAATAATGTTGATACCATAGCATTTCCGTAACACCAATTAAAGGACAATGAAAGTCAACATCTGTGCACTGCACCATCAGTGAGGGATGTAAATATATTATTCAAAATGTGTTTGCATTATTAATTTAAACCATCAGGGTGGATAAATATTGTCAATCTAATTCAGCCTTTGAAGCCATATAGAATGAGACAGGTGTTTGTAACTGGTGCACATCGTAAGAGTGAACTAAAATGCAAGTGTTAGGGAGTTATGGGGGCACCGTAGGTAACATATTGTTGTAAATATATATCCTTCTTGCCTGCCACGTTTATCTTATTAGCAATGAATCAATTTGTTGTGTTGATAAGCCTTGCAAAGGTATTAACCCCCTTGACTTTTTACCTATTTTGTTACATTACAGCCTTAAGTTCAATGTTTTGTTAATCTGAATTTTATGTGATGGATCAGAACACAGTAGTCTAAGTTGGTGAAGTGAAATGAGAAATATATATACATAAAACTAATTTTCAGAAATAGAAAACAGAAAATTGTCATGTGCGTATTGTGACAAACCACTTCTTTTACAGGTAGGATTGTCACCGATCTTGCAGTAACCACAGCCTTCTAGGGTATACAAAGTCCAGGACACCTTCAGCTCAGTTTTCCTTTTTTATTCAGTTTGAAAGCAGGTACTTTAAATAATAACAAAACAAACAAAATCCCTTGCTCTTACTTGGCCCCCCCTGCTCTCCAAATACTCCGCCCCAGGGACCCATACCATGTTTTGCAGAGCATCAGCTATGCATATTGCAAACTGTAACATCTCTCCCTGGGGCATTTAACTGAGAAATCCTCTGGTTGCTGTCTAGCAAATCAGGTCTGATGTATCTCCCATCAACCACTATTCCACCTTTATGCTCACATATCCTCCCCCCCAGCTCATACCCAAGGGTTTGAGCGACCATGGAAATCAGGGAGTGTACCCTCGAAAGCCCATCAGCATTACCTTGTTGCAGACCAGCCCTGTGTTCCACAGTGAAATTAAAAGATTGCAAACTCAAAAACCATCTGGTTACTCTGGAGTTACTTTCCCTGTTCTGATACATCCACGTCAGAGGAGCATGGTCCGTTATCAATCGAAACCTTCTGCCTAGTAGGTAGTATTTAAGAGAGTCTAATGCCCACTTAATAGCAAGACACTCTTTTTCAACAATAGAGTAGTTCTTCTCATGTGGGTTTAACTTTCTGCTCAAAAAGAAAACAGGGTGTTCTTCACCCTGGTATTCCTGTGAAAGAACAGCCCCCAAGCCCACATCAGAAGCATCTGTCTGAACTATAAAATCCCTGGAAAAATCTGGGGTCACTAAGACAGGATGGCTACAGATAGCTTCCTTCAGACTCTTAAAAGCCTTTTCTGCCTCAGGGCACCATTTAACTATGACTGGGGATTTTGCTTTAATAAGGTCTGTCAGGGGTGCAGCAATGGTAGCAAAATCTGGAATGAACCGCCTATAATATCCAATTAAACCCAAAAATGCCTTTACTTGTTTCTTTGTAAGGGGCTGTGGCCATTTTTGTATGGCTTCTACTTTGGCTTCCTGTGGTTTAACCAAACCCCTCCCAATAGAATAACCTAAGTACTTAGCTTCCTCTAAACCAATCGTACACTTGGAAGGATTGGCAGTTAAGCCTGCTGAGCGGATAGCATCAAGTACCGCTTGAACTTTAGGGAGGTGGGATTCCCAGTCTGCACTGTGGATGACGACATCATCCAAGTATGCTGCAGCATAACGAACATGAGGTTTAAGAATTCTGTCCATCATTCGTTGGAATGTGGCAGGTGCCCCATGTAACCCAAATGGCAATACAGTGTACTGAAACAGGCCACTGGGTGTTGAAAAGGCTGTCTTTTCTTTGGCTCTTTCAGTGAGCGGGACCTGCCAGTAACCCTTTGTTAAATCCAAGGTTGTTAGATAACGAGCTTTTTCCAGTCTTTCTATTAACTCATCAACTCTTGGCATTGGGTAAGCATCAAATTTTGAGAGGGCGTTTAACTTGCGGTAGTCATTGCAGAACCTCCATGTGCCATCAGGTTTTGGCACCAATACAATAGGACTACTCCAGTTACTCTGGGATTCTTCAATGACTCCAAGTTTTAACATGCTCTCAACCTCTAAGTTTATAACCTCCCTCCGGGCCTCAGGAATTCTATAGGGTTTGAGGTTAACTCTTTTCCCTGGTTCGGTTATTATGTCATGTTTAATCACTTTAGTCTTTCCTGGAACTATCGAGAAAACATCCCTATTTCTTCTGATGAAATCTCTGACCTCTTGCTTTTGATGGACAGACAGAGTCTTAGATACGTTCACATCTGGCTCTACTATAGGAGGTTCTGAAGGTTTTAAAGCAACCAGGACCTCCCTGTCCTTCCATGGCTTTAACAGATTTATATGATACAACTGTTCAGGCTTTCTTCTTCCTGGTTGTCTGACTTTATAATTGACATCACTCACTTTCTCTATTATTTCATAGGGTCCATGCCAAGTCGCAAGGAACTTATTCTCCACAGTAGGGACCAGAACCAATACCCTGTCTCCCGGTTGAAACACTCTGACTCTAGCATTACGGTTATAGCTGTTTTTCTGAGCCTGCTGGGCTTCCAGCATGTGTTCCCTGACAATAGGCATGATGGTGGCCATTCTATCCTGCATTTGAGCTATATGCTCAATTACACTCCTGTGAGGAGTAGTCTCCTGTTCCCAGGTCTCCTTAGCAATATCCAATATTCCCCTGGGATGTCTTCCATATAATAATTCAAAAGGAGAGAAGCCCGTGGAGGCCTGTGGAACTTCCCTAATGGAAAACAGTAGATATGGCAATAAAAAATCCCAATTTCTTCCATCTGCATCAATTACCTTGCGTAGCATACTCTTAAGGGTTTTGTTGAACCTCTCTACTAAACCATCAGTCTGTGGGTGATATACTGAGGTCTTAAGATGTTTAACCTGCAAGAGCCTGCACAACTCTTTTGTGACTCTGGACATGAACGGGGTCCCCTGGTCTGTCAGTATTTCTTTAGGGATACCCACCCTACTGAACATCAACATAAGTTCCTTAGCTATTAGCTTTGCAGAGGTATTACGCAAGGGAATGGCCTCAGGATAGCGAGTTGCATAGTCCAAGATGACTAATATATATTGGTGTCCCCTAGCGGACTTTACCAGTGGCCCCACTAAGTCCATAGCGATCCTTTCAAAAGGCACGTCAATTATGGGTAAGGGTACAAGTGGACTACGAAAAGTCTTGAAAGGAGCCCTGTACTGGCACTCAGGACATGAGGAGCAATAGTTTGTAATAGCAGCAAACACTCCAGGCCAGTAAAACCGTCTAAGGACTCTCTCTCTAGTTTTTCCGACTCCCAAGTGTCCCCCTAATATGTGGCTGTGAGCCAACTTTAGCACTATATTCTGGTAAGTCTGAGGAACCAACAGCTGCCTAATGATGTCTGAATCCTTTTTTTCTACACGGTAAATTAGGTCATTTTGTACTTCAAAATAGGGGAACGGCAGTGCTCCTCCTGGCTGATTAACAACCCCGTTTACAACTTTAATATCATTTCTAGCTGTCACTAAAGTGGGATCTTCCCACTGAGCGCTTTTAAAGTTACCTGGACTAATTCCAATATCAATTAAGTCCTTATCCTTGTCTGCATTATTAGTAGGCTCCTCACTAGTTTGAGCTGGGTTATCTCCTATTAATACTGGTTTAGGGCAGTATTTTTTCTTTTTCCTTATTTTTCCGTCACAGTGGTCAAAACCCAAGTCAATATCGGAAAAAGGGAACACATTATCCTCGACAGACTGACTCATTTCTGATAAATTTTGATCTGTCTTTTGTAAAGCTGCCCATAATTTTAGAAAATGAGGAAAGTCTCTACCGATCACTACCTCATGGGCTAATCTAGGTACTACACCCACTCGGTACTTTAAATTCCCATACTGGGTTCCAATATTTACTTCCGCAGTGGGGTATTCCTTTTTATCACCATGAACACAGATAATGCCTATTTTCTGTCCATGATCAGGTTTTACACAAGGTATTATAGACTCTGCTACCAACGTAACCATACTACCTGAATCAAGTAATGCTTTAGACATTTTTCCATTCACAGTTACACAGCATTTATGAGCGTTATTATCATAGTCATTGTTAACAATACCATAACAACTGAGCAAAAATGAACGTGTTCCCTCATTTTTGCCCATATTGCATTCCATAGGTTCATCCTTAAATGGACAGTCTTTGGCCATATGACCATCCTCTTTGCACTTGAAACATTTGACAGTACAGTCTGACCACCAATTAGTTCCGTTCCCAGGCCTATTAGACCTGGATGCCCCCCTTAAACCTTGAACAGTCTTACCCGGTCTTGCAGAATCTTGGGGCTTAGGATTGCGAGGGTTTGCCTGTGAAGTAGGACATAGCAGTTCTCCTGCAGCCGCATATCTTTCCACCAAGGCAATCAGTTGGTCAGCTGTATGGGGGTCACTTTGGCTGACCCAGCGACGCAGGGAAGCTGGTAAACCACGCAAAAACCGGTCCATTACTAAGGTTTCCACAATGTGGCTAGCTGAATGGATTTCAGGTTGTAACCATTTCCGTGCAAGGTGTATGAGGTCAAACATTTGGGAACGTGCGGCTTTGTCTGAAGAATATGACCATGAGTGGAACCTTTGGGCACGTACTGCAGAGGTTACACCCAGTCGTGCCAAGATTTCAGCTTTCAATTTGCTGTAGATACTTGCATCGGCTGGTTCTAGGTCATAATATGCCTTCTGCGGCTCTCCACTTAGGAACGGTGCCAGTATGCTTGCCCACTCACCAGCCGGCCATCCGTCCCTCTCAGCAGTGCGCTCAAATGCCAGAAGGTACGCCTCAACATCATCTGATGCGGTCATTTTCTGAAGATAGTGGCTCGCCCGAATCACCTTTGGCCCCTGGTATCTTCCATCAGGGTCTCCATTCAGTTTTCCAGAGATCGCTTGGATTACCTGTTGTAGTCCCTGGGTGACTTTTTGCTGCTCCTCACGGGCTACTTTAAACATCTCCGCTTGTGTCACAACAAGCTGTTTCACCAAGGACTCAGTGCCCTCCATTTGTGTTTTGGCCAGGACTTTAGCACACTCTGCCTGGGCCAGCACCAGTTGCTGCAGGGCTGCACTGTTTTCTGCAGCTCTCCTGTTAGTCTCCTGTTGCACAGAGGAGGATTGGATCAGAGCCTTGATAACATCCTCCATGTTGAGCTTTAAATGACTTCTACCCTCAGGCTTACGTGGATGCCCGCATTCTCCACCATATGTGACAAACCACTTCTTTTACAGGTAGGATTGTCACCGATCTTGCAGTAACCACAGCCTTCTAGGGTATACAAAGTCCAGGACACCTTCAGCTCAGTTTTCCTTTTTTATTCAGTTTGAAAGCAGGTACTTTAAATAATAACAAAACAAACATAATCCCTTGCTCTTACTTGAGCTCTTACTAGACAGTACTTGCTATCTGCAATTGGGTGGCTTTCCCACTTACCAATTTCCCAAACAAAAGCAATGTCTTTGCAATAAGCGCAGCCTCTCCTAGCTGTCTTTTCCTCTCCCCCTTGGAGCAGGCTGCTCTCTTCTTTTAAAGGCCTGTCTGCTAATTGAGTAGCTACAGGTGAGTGCCAATTAGCTAACTCTTAAAAACCAGATCCAAGCTGTGGTCTGTTATACAGCAACTAGTGCTGTTGGAGCATTGGCCCCCCCTGCTCTCCAAATACTCCGCCCCAGGGACCCATACCATGTTTTGCAGAGCATCAGCTATGCATATTGCAAACTGTAACATCTCTCCCTGGGGCATTTAACTGAGAAATCCTCTGGTTGCTGTCTAGCAAATCAGGTCTGATGTATCTCCCATCAACCACTATTCCACCTTTATGCTCACAGTATGTATTCACCCCCTTTGTTATGAAGCCCATAAAAAGCTCTGGTGCAACCAATTACCTTCAGAGGTCACATAATTAGTGAAATGATGTCTACCTGTGTGCAATCTAAGTGTCACATAATCTGTCATTACATATACATTCCTTTTTTGAATGGCCCCAGAGGATGAAACACCTAAGCAAAAGGCACCACCAAACAAGTAAGGGACAATGTTGTTGAGAAGTAAAAGTCAGGGTTATGTTATAAAAAAATATCCAAATATTTGATGATCCCCAGGAGCACCATCAAGTCTATCATACCCAAATAGAAAGAACATGGCACAACAGCAAAGTGCCAAGAGAAGGTCGCCCACCAAAATTTACAGACCGGGCAAGGAGGGCATTAATCAGAGAGGCAGCACAGAGACCTAAGGTAACCCCGGAGGAGCTGCAGAGTTCCACAACAGAGACTGGAGTATCTGTACATCGGACGACAATAAGCTGTGCGCTCCATAGAGTTGGGCTTTATGGCAGAGTGTCTAGAAGAAAGCCATTACTTTCAGCAAAAAACAAAATGTCACATTTTGAGTTTTTGAAAAGGCTTGTGGGAGATTCCCAAAATGTATGGAGGAAGGTGCTCTGGTCTGATGAGACTAAAATTGAACTGTTCGGCCATCAAAGAAAACGCTATGTCTGGCGCAAACCCAACACATCACATCACCCAAAGAACACCATCCCCACAGTGAAACATGGTGGTGTCAGCATCATGCTGGGGGAATGTTTTTCAGTAGCCGAGACTGTAAAACTGGTCAGAGGTGAGGGAAATATGAATAGTGCTAAATACAGAGATATTCTTGAGCAAAACCCATACCACTCTGTGCTGAATTTGAAGCAAGGACAGAGGTTCACTTTTCAGCAGGACAATAACCCCAAACACACTGCTAAAGCAACACGTGAGTGGTTTAAGAGGAAACATGTAAATGTATTGGAATGGCCTAGTCAAAGCCCAGACCTCAATCTGATAGAAAATCTGTGGTCAGACGTAAAGATTGCTGTTCACAAGCGCAAACCATCCAACTTAAATGAGCTGCAGCAGTTTTGCACGAAGGAATGGGCAAAAATTCCAGTTGTAAGATCTGGCAAGCTCATAGAGACTTATCCAAAGCGACTTGGAGCTGTGATTGCCGTAAAAGGTGGCTCTACAAAGTATTGACTTTAGGGGGGTGAATAGTTATGCACATTGACTTTTTCTGTTATTTTGTGCTGTTTGTTGTTTGCTTCACAATAAAAAAAAAAAACATCTTCAAAGTTGTGGGCATGTTCTGTAAATAAATGATGCAAATCCTGAAACAATCCATGTTAATTCCAGGTTGGGGGTGAATTATTTTGCAAGAGACCTCTGTTCTCTCCAAAGTATTGTCTTTCTGTCCAGACATAAAACTAGATAAAATACAACTATACTCGGACATAGAAGAATTCTTCAGGAGATTAAGACTGGCAGAATTTTTCTAAAACAAGGCATATACCACAATATCATTAGACTGTAACAAGAAAGAAAAAAACATATTTCAACACTACTTGTTACCCTGGATATAGAGTCTCTTTACAGTAATATCCCACACAAAGATGGCACTGAGGCATGCTTTAGATTTCTTTAAACAAACAAGCAAAACAATAAATATGGCCCTGATATTATTGTTAAACTAATAGAATATATCCTACCCACAACTATTTTACTTTTAACCAAGATACCTACCTACAGATGATGGGACTGCCATGGGTACCAAAATGGCTCCACAATACGCAAATCTATTTATGGCCAATCTAGAAGAAACATTCTTATCTGTATCCATTTACAAACCATACAAATACTACTGTTACATAGATGATCTGTTCATCATTTGGACAGAAGGAGAAAGCAAACTCAGAGACTTGACTCATAATTCATTCAACACCTTCCATTCATCTATAAAACTTAAAATGGATTTCTCCACAGAACAGGTAAACTTTCTAGACACTACGATATCCATCACCAATGGCACTCTCCATTAATCTATATATAGGAAACCTACAGACAGATGTAATTACCTACACAGCTCCAGTTTCCATCCCTCCCACACCAAACAAGCCTTCATCCATAATCAAGCTATTAGATACCATCGGATTTGCTCAAACACTGGAGACCTTAATAAAAATTTAAAAACACTGTCTGAATATTTCAAACAAAAGGGTTACAAACCCCGTATTATTACCCCAAAAAAACCCACTGTGATCAAAATACCCCGAGAACACCTATTAAACTACAAAACAAAAGAAACTACTTCACGTATACCTCTAGTGACCACATACCATCCAATTTTAGAGAAAATTCTGAAAATAATCAAAGATGTACAACCATTACTAAATGAAGATACTGAATTAAAATATATATTACCAAAACCTCCCATCCTTGCATTTAAACAACCACCAAACCTGAAACAAAAACTTGTCAGCAGAAAATTGGCCAATAAACAACTGAATGCAAAAAATGGAACTAAACCTTGTAACAAACGTGCCTGTAAATTATGCCAACTCATTTGTAATGATGATACAGCCATATATAACAACAAGACCTATAACATCAAAGGATCATATTCATGTACATCGTCAAATGTGGTTTATATAATACAATGTACTTTATGTAACACAGGCTGTTACATTGGAGAAACCGGCCAAAAAAATGCATTTAAGGATGAATTTACACTGGCCTTCAATAAGAAAACATAATGAAGACAATTATTGTAGCCCAGTAGGACACCATTTTAGCCAGAATGATCACTCCATCCAAAACTTAAAAATCAAAATAGAGGAAAATTTAAAAGCATCCAAGAGAGAAAAGCATTTGAAATAAAGATGATCACATTCTTCAACTCTAAAAACACAGGACTTAATATAGACTTGGGTTTTCAGACACATTATCAGAATTTCATGTCATTTTTTTTCTTCTTATACTATAACAGACTTAGGAAAGATATCACTGTGGACTACAGTGCTCTGCATTTCATGTATATATTGATGTATATAATATGTGTATATATGTTTCCTTTGCTATGTTGTGTTTATTCCCCATATATGTATTTACATGATGATGTCAGATGCTGTTTCCACTCTATCTGCATCTGCTGTTATTATTCAAACTGAGGGTTCCATCTCATGTAGTATTGCTTCAGACTTGATAAAGGGAGGTTAAGCCTCTCGAAAGCTCGTCATTATAAATAAGACGTTTGTCCATTACAAAAGGTATCAAATTATATTGCAATACTCATTATTAATCTATGTATATATATATATGGATTAATAATTACTAAATTACTAGATTACTAAACATTCACGGCTGCCTCACTCTTCAATTACTATGGAAGGTACCACATTAATCTATGTATTTATATATGGATTATTAATTACTAAATTACTATATATATATATATATATATATATATATATATATATATATATATATATATAAAATCAGAACAACTGTGTGTACAGATATATTAATCTACACATACACATAAACATTAGACCACTGCACCTCATACTGACATATGCTCTAATATATAACATGAATACATGTGTTAGAAAACACAAATACCATACATAGATGTGGCTGGAATAAAACTAAGGAACATTACCTCCACCATCAGCTGCACTGGTGACACAGCAATGACCTCATCCCTACATTAACAGAGGATGGGTATATTGAATGAAGATCTATGTACAAAATACAAATTGTTTGTTTCACTAATTAATCTGGAGGTTCACAATCATGGTATATTGCAAACACACAGAAACACTGATAACAGTATAAAAATATCATCGTAATGGGGGTAATGTCATAGAATAAGCATAATGCATAGTACCTAGTAGGATTACATGTGGTCACTACACCACTACAACCGGAATCTGACGGTCATCAGAAATCACTCGATTTAATTGAAGAAACCAGTAATGTGCATAGCACTTGCAACTTGTCTATATCTGCTCATTGAAACAGATGAAAAAATCAAGGATAATGTCATACACATCTATTCCACACACAGTGTGTTTAAAGATACTAAGGAATAATCTGAAAATGATGAGCAGAATCTGTGACACAGAAAGAGGAGGTTTAGGATCATGCGTTAATGGTTGTGAGATTGGGCTATGAAGACCTACGAAGACAACATCCAGATATAAATCAGAACACTATTTCAATTGACTGCAACAATTCATCTCAACAGCAATCCACATTGAACATCAATTGCAGAAATATTCAACATAACCATATGTACACACTCTGTAGCCAGCCAATAGTATGTCAACATTAATACAAAATAATATTAATTGAGGAGTGTGGATGAGGAGGACTTAGAGTAGTGGTTCCTATCCTATCCCCACAAGCCATCAGACACTCTGGAACCAAAGGTGAGGCAACTAGTATTCAACAGGCGGTAGACGTTCTCACCGACTTCCTCGTTCTGAGCACTGGACCCCCACCTTCTGTACCCTCATGCTTCTTCACTCTCCAACGGCGAGGAGATCTTGGATTGAGGGGTGCATCCAACTGGGGTAGCTGTGTAGCAGCTGACATTGGCGGTAAGGGGTGAGATGAGGAGGCCGTAGGCTCTGGTTACCGTGGTGGTGCAGCCTGTGGAACCAAAGGCTGGCGAGTATTAACCTGGCCTTCCGCCAACTGCACTAGCTGCTCAATGAGATGTGTCTGGCTTGTCTGTCCCTGTGCGCCTTTTGCTCATACCTCTCCATCCTTTGATTGTGCCTCCTCACCTTACCATATAGTCATCTGATGCTGTCGACTTTATTGGTTGCAATATAATTTTGCCTTTCAAGCTGGGATGTCAGCAGTTGCGTTAATCCCTCAAAGTGGCTTCTGTGGAGGCGTGAGGTCTGTCACTACACATACTTTAACTGTGGATGGGCTGTGGTGAGGCCAGAGGTGTGGCCTGTGCCGATGGTATGGCCTGTGCCGATGTTGTTGGTGTGGCCCATGGCAATGTTGTTGGCCCGGTTTGTTCAATTAAATTGCTCCGTAATTGTAGCAGAGTTCAAACCCGCTCACAGCCCCAACACACAGACCATGAAACCGTAAATAGTATTTCAGGGCAAGATCATGTTTAATTATGCAAGCCTGTAAGTTGCAATTTAGACAGTGCCAAGAGTAAATGAGACCCGTCATCATGACGTTAGTAAAACATGGAGTTTAAATTACAATAAATTCTTGTTTAGAAGTCCGATGTGCAATTGAACTCGCAATCCAGAAATGTAGAAATTAATAAAAATCAATGAGTCAAATGTTCTAGTCCATGCGAGTTCCATAATATGTATTAACTCCTTCATCCCCAAGAACAATATAACATGGAAATATATATTTTTTTTTTTGCAGATTTGCGAGCTTGAGACTGTTGAGCAATTAATTATAATGGCTTTCATTGCTTTCCCTGTATTTGTATGTACAGTATTGTTTTATTTTATTACTTTTATTTGCTTTTGCAGTGTTACAAACAGGTGTTTAAACCCCTTGCAAGTCCTCTCCAGAAATCGTATAATATTTTGATACATTTGCCATTTCCGGGTTTGAAGGTAATTGCAAGCTTGTTAAATTGTTGTAATTAAATATGGATTTTGCATCTTTATCACTAATAACATTTACAGGCTAGGAGATAGGACAGAGTTACGTTCTTGGCAACCACAGTGATTTTGAGCCTGTAACTCGCAACTGGAATGTGAGTAGCTAAAAGTAGCCAAATACATTTAAGTAACATTTACAGGCTTCATTACGGGCTCAAGTAATTGCAATTTGGACAATTAAAATTTTGGCCAAATTTGGAGTTCAAAGCAATCTTAAGTATTCAACTGCCTATGTTTTTCCATGAAGTGTTTTTGCCAAAATGTGTAACATTTTTATAAACAAACTCCACAGAAGAAAATCTAACTAATGAGCTCTACAGCGTTTAAATACATATTTGAAATTTGCTTAAAAATTTGAAAATATGACTAGCTTTTTTCTTATACATTACAAGTCTGTAGCTGTTTTGAGGATGATTGCTAAATTAATGTAGTGTAATGACTTTTGAAATATCATTATTGATTGATGTACAAGATAACAGAGGAGTAGTAAAGTCACAGATCAATATTAGTTCTCTTATACCTGCATCATTCATTTAGAAAACTGGATAACTGATAGAAAAAAACGGTCATCAGAAATCACTCGATTTAATTGAAGAAACCAGTAATGTGCATAGCACTTGCAACTTGTCTATATCTGCTCATTGAAACAGATGAAAAAATCAAGGATAATGTCATACACATCTATTCCACACACAGTGTGTTTAAAGATACTAAGGAATAATCTGAAAATGATGAGCAGAATCTGTGACACAGAAAGAGGAGGTTTAGGATCATGCGTTAATGGTTGTGAGATTGGGCTATGAAGACCTACGAAGACAACATCCAGATATAAATCAGAACACTATTTCAATTGACTGCAACAATTCATCTCAACAGCAATCCACATTGAACATCAATTGCAGAAATATTCAACATAACCATATGTACACACTCTGTAGCCAGCCAATAGTATGTCAACATTAATACAAAATAATATTAATTGAGGAGTGTGGATGAGGAGGACTTAGAGTAGTGGTTCCTATCCTATCGCTACCCGCAATGGCTGATTCGCTATAGCTCTTTTTTGCTTCCCAATCTTGCGATACTGCGGTTTTAGCGAGCCAAATCGTGTTGGTCATTTTAATCCCTACTTAGCACTATAATATTCACCACAATGCTCTCTGGGTGCTATGGCATTACAATTTCTTGTTTAGGGCTGTTTCACATAGTGCTCCTGCATGCAAGAACGCATGCAAAGCGCTAAACGGGATATTTCTGTATAAGTTATGAGTTTGAATTCTCTGCCTTTTATTTAGTTTAAATATTTATTTTAAAAGCATCCCAATACCCATTTCTGTCTTATATCACTCATTTACAGTTTATGTTTTCAGTCTCTTCATTGGGCTTTGTGTCTGTTCTACTTTACTATATATATCAATATATATATATATATATATATATATATATATATATATATATACATATAACTACAACATTATCACCTTAATAGGTAAAATATATTTTAATAAATTCTGCATCTCTTAATTTCATTTAATATCACTAATCAGCATTTTTAGGTTATCAATAACAATTCAATCATACCAGGTTCTGGGCAGAGGTCAGTATGGGTGGGTAATTTGCTGCGACTCCGTCCATCATTTCTACAAGTTCCAGTCTCCCTTGCAAGGGGCGCAAGACAAGCAATTCTACACACAGATTTTCACCAAGGCGGCTCTGCTCATCTCTATTTTTGGCCATGATTGGTTGTCAAGCGTCTCCCCCATGAATTCCTGAAGCTCAAGGTATTATCTATGTACCGTTATTGCGGTCTCCATGTTGGGCACAAAATGTTTTAGAAAAACATATCCACTGACTAACATTCTACTCCAACACCCAGTCATGATACAAAAACACAGATTTCTTTTATTATTTTTGTTTTAGTTGGGCACGTGTGGGACAGCAACAGAATAGCATACACAATGTCTGCTACTGGCAAGGAATACATAAAAACTTATATTTTTATAACAGTCCTACATACAGAATACATCCTGCCCATTACCTCCCACCTTCTAAGCCAATAAAAGAGTATTTATATTTGTGAGACAATTAAAAATCAAACACATACCTAAGCATGCATCAAACATTCATGCTACGTCAGATCACTTGCGAACATCACCTTTATGTTTTATGACTCTGCGCAGGCAATAACTTGTTTATTTTAGCCTTAACTTGGCCTTGCTAGGGCTCACATAGAACATTGTGTTATGGGTTAGAGGTGTATTGTCTCCTAGTAAAAAATGCTGAAATAGAGAATAACATAATTAACTGTTTCAGAGCTTACATTTAACCAAAGGTTAAGGGTACTACAAAGGTAATAAATGCTATATATATATATATATATATATATATATATATATATATATAAATCATACAATTTTTACTGAATTGGTGCTTGCCACCTGATAAGTGTAATGATATAATTATTAAATATAAAACATTCATACGAAATTTTTAATGTGAGCTGCCTACCCGGCTTGCTCATTGGTGATTAAAAAAGAAGTTTAAAAATAAAAGTTTGTGAAAAATAAACCCTACTAGTAAAGATAAATATATGAGGAATACTGCCAGCTAACTGAACTGCCTACTAAATGTGTGATATTCTATTAATAGGACAAGCGTGAAAGATAAGGGCCAGTATGACCATATGGGTTACCCGTAGGATAATCAATAATAAATGTGATTGTGAGAAGGAAAAATGGAAGTGCAGTGAATGACTAAAAATGTAATAAAGGAGCGAATTTGTGCATGTGCCTATGATTGGATGTAATATTTGGAGAGTGCAAGTGATACTGACGTTGCAAGTACTAATTGAATATGTGTGTAAAATACTAGGTGCTAAAATTAGACATGATAATGATGAACGGTGTGTAAATGATGGGGTGCTTCAAAAAGCAGCTATGATGGTAAGCAAAAATTGTAAATAAAGGGCCCCTGTGGTAATGGGTAGCCAGAAAAAAGAGAGATTATCCTTATATAAACAAAAAAATTGTAAATCATTGGATAAACAAAAAATGAAATGAATAGTATCAATTACTGTGGGCTTATGTTAAAAAACTTTTATATGATAAAAGAGGTATCAACCAGTGCTCAAAGGCTATGCAGTATATGGAAAGAACAATGCTAATGAGGACTTATGATCGCTAATGTGCCAGTGTATATATAAAAAAAAACATATTATAATTCTATATATGTAAGCCACTGAATCTATATGAGGTCTTGATGTACCCCTTGAATTACACTAAAATAGTGCAAAAGAAGTTATCCATGGGGGTTTACCCTAATAAAGGGACCAAGAGATATTGGGCCTCTGATGGAGAAGACAAACAAGCGTCTTCAAAATAATCTAAACAATTTTATATACAAAAAAGCCATAAAGGCTATTACTCACTGTGCTTCAATGCAAAAGGCCTCAAGGTCCATATACTGATACCTGGTTGTCCCAAAAAGTAGTATGGCTGTTGCCTGCCCGGTTTCATTACCAATATGGTAACTTTCTCAAAGGCTGCCACATTTACAATTTTTGCTTACCATCATAGCTGCTTTTTGAAGCACCCCATCATTTACACACCATTCATAATTATCATGTCTAATTAGTAGTATTTTACACACATATTCAATTAGTACTTGCAACGTCAGTATCACTTGCACTCTCCAAATATTACATCCAATCATAGGCACATGCACAAATTCGCTCATTTATTCTTAGGACATTTTTAGTCATTCACTGCACTTCCGTTTTTCCTTCTCACACTCACATTTATTATTGATTATCCTACGGGTAACCCATATGGTCATACTGGCCCTTATCTTTCACGCTTGTCCTATTAATAGAATATCACACATTTAGTAGGCAGTTCAGTTAGCCGGCAGTATTCCTCATATATTTATCTTTACTAGTAGGGTTTATTTTTCACAAACTTTTATTTTTAAACTTCTTTTTTAATCACCAATTAGCAAGCCGGGTAGGCAGCTCACATTAAAAATTTCGTATGAACGTTTTATATTTAATAATTATATCACTATATATATATACAGTATATATATATATATATATATATATATATATATATACTGTATATATATATATATATACTAGCGAATTGCCATTCAAAAAATGACGGCGATGAAATTGTAAGGTAGCTAATGCTGTTTGGTGTATAATAATGAAATATGTAATACATTACTAAATGAATATACTTTACCTATTTTGAAGCATTGTGTTGAAGAGCTGGCAATCTGTTTTGATGTTGCTGGAGCATTAGTGGTGTGGAGCTGCTGTGTAAGCATTCTGAATGTGTGCACTGTGTGGTATGAATATCCGTAGGTCGTTTGTGGCGTTTTGCGAGTTTCTTGTGGTGTTTTGTGAGTTTAGAGTGCTGTAGCCTCGTTTACGTTTTGTTCGGTGGCCATTTTTTCTCTTGCTTACAGTTTTTTTTAGTCTCTAAACTCTTTTATTTCGAGTAAAATGAAGGTCTAAGTTGCATTTTTTAGGTCCTGGGTGCTCCCTCTTGGTGTAGGTAAGGTTTTTATGTATGTGCTGTGTGTATGTATTGTCTTTTAGATTTTTTAATGTTCGCAAGTTGCGTCCGAGTGTTGCGAGGCCGTAATGTGTGTGAACGTGTGTCGTATGTTGTTTGCGAGTGTCGTAATGTGTGTGTCGTGCTCTTTGGGTTGCGACGTGAACTTTGCGAGGTCCTCAGGTGCTGGCATGGAGTGCCTACGGCCTACGGCGCTCCATGCCAGCAACTGAGACCCTCGCCCAGTGCCCTCGCTTTGCGAGGGAGGCGACTCGCGTAGCGAGCCCGCAGCGTTAGCAACAACTCGTACGCTCACAACTATATATGTGATATCACATATATAGTTGTGAGCGTACGAGTCGTTGCTCACGCTTGCGGGCTCGCGTAGCGAGCCCGCAAGAACTGCGTCCCTCGCGAAGCGAGGGACGCAGTTCGCCGCAAATGCGGGTCCTCGCGAAGCGAGGGCCCGCATTTGCGGTTGTCGAGGCTCAACGTCGGCTCACGCTTGCGGGCTCGCGTAGCGAGCCCGCAAGAACTGCGTCCCTCGCGAAGCGAGGGACGCAGTTCGCCGCAAATGCGGGTCCTCGCGAAGCGAGGGCCCGCATTTGCGGTTGTCGAGGCTCAACGTCGGCTGTGTTAACACACACATACACACACACGACTTTTGTAACAGAATAAACCCAACCGCCCAGCCAACAAAAACCCAAGTCGTTGCTCACGCTTGAAGAAACTGCGTCCCTCGCGAAGCGAGGGACGCAGTTCGCCGCAAATGCGGGTCCTCGCGAAGCGAGGGCCCGCATTTGCGGTTGTCGAGGCTCAACGTCGGCTGTGTTAACACACACATACACACACACGACTTTTTTAACAGAATAAACCCAACCGCCCAGCCAACAAAAAACAAACAACGTCCCCGCAAATGCGGATCCTCGCGAAGCGAGGGTCCGCATTTGCGGTGGTGGGAGCATCCCAACATCGGCTGTGTTAACACACACATACACACACACATAACTTCATAACAAAAAAAAAATCAAAGTCGCCTCACACCCGCTTACACCCAGACACACAGACGCAAGACTTAACAAAAAAACAGTAAAAAAGGCCCCTCACACGCTCTTAACACACATACGCACGACTTAGAAACAAATACACTGCGTCGTACACGTAAAAGCTAACTGCGTATATCGCAACAAAATACGGCCGCATCGGAAAAAAATACGGCCGCGAAAGACCCATTCCAACCGCCGCGCATCAAAACATCACAAACACAAGAAATAAACACAACAAACACATAAAAACCTTACTTATAGCACGGGGGGGCATCCGGCACCTCCAAAAGTTCATTTACACGTCCATTTAAGTGAAAACAAACAGTTTAAACGACCGAAAATCGGCTAAGCGAGAGAAAAAATGGCCGCCGAACAAAACGAAAACGAGGCTCCAGACGTAACTACACTACACTTACTCGCAACAAAATACGGCCGCATCGGAAAAAAATACGGCCGCGAAAGACCCATTCCAACCGCCGCGCATCAAAACATCACAAACACAAGAAATAAACACAACAAACACATAAAAAGCTTACTTACAGCACGGGGGGGCATCCGGCACCTCCAAAAGTTCATTTACACGTCCATTTAAGTGAAAACAAACAGTTTAAACGACCGAAAATCGGCTAAGCGAGAGAAAAAATGGCCGCCGAACAAAACGAAAACGAGGCTCCAGACGTAACTACACTACACTTACTCGCAATAATGAAACACATACTATGCGGAACGGATCACACTCATATTAAACACCATTTTAAACACTACTACGCACAAAATGGCGGATGGAACGCAAATTGTAAGCTGGAACGCAAATAGCGCATGCGTATTACGTTCTAACGGTCTAACTTTCCAGAATGTTCTACAAGTTTATAAATACTGTCTATTTGACAGAGAAAAATACATTTCTCCTCAGGTGATGAACAGAGTGACTTCGGAGATAACTGCTGCTAAAACTTGAGAAGATAATTCTTTCCTAATTTACTACTTTACATTGTGCAAATTACAACTGAGAGGTAAGCTATAATATATTACTTATTTTCAAGACAGGACATCAAAAAAAAAAATTAAAGAAGACAAAGAGGTTTATGTATACTGACAAGTGACACGCACATATATGCGTATAATGTATACTGACATGTGACACGCACATTTATGCGTATAATGTATACTGACAAGTGACACGCACATTTAGGCGTATAATGTATACTGACATGTGACACGCACATTTATGCGTATAATGTATACTGACAAGTGACACGCACATTTATGTGTATAATGTATAGTGACAAGTGACACGCACATTTATGTGTATAATGTATAGTGACAAGTGACACGCACATTTATGCGTATAATGTATACTGACAAGTGACACGCACATTTAGCCGTATAATGTATACTGACAAGTGACACGCACATTTTTAATTAAACAAAAATATGATTCATGTATACTGATATGTCACACGCACACAAAAAAATTACTTTCAACTATGGAAATGTGCTTCATGTATGTGACATATGTGTGTAGCACCCACCAAAAAATAATGTTAATTCAAATTAATTACAGAAGTATAATTCAATGAAATTAATTTACTGCAATTTAATAGATCACCTAAAACTCAATCTTTCTACTTTTTTAAATATTCAAACAGACTCTGCATCAACAGCGTCTTTCAACAATTTGCACCGTACACTGTGAAGCACAATCCCTTTTAAAGAACACCAACAAAGAACAAGAGGTAAGATACAAAAATACTTTAAATGCTGAAAAGGCCATGGTTTGTTAAATACAAATAAAAAATTCTATAATTCACTATTTCACTTTATTTTTCAAACAGACACTACAAGAAGACCGGCGGATTAAGATTGGCAGGAGGGGACCCTCTGTCATTCCACACTTCAATCAAGGTAAAGTATTTAAGTATAAAAAAGAACCGAACCATGAGCATTATTCAATTGTGAGTTGGCTAATTGAATAGGGCTTTATATAAGCACATAATAGGTCTTCACTAACTAAAAACTTCTGTCAAAAAATATTTTATGTGCTTATATAGAGCCCTATTCAATTGGTCAAAATGCAATTGATTCAGGACCTAAATATGTTTAATGGCCGAGGGCCTCATTCAAATGTGATTGTTTAACAATGTATAACCATTAGAAAAAACACTACATAAGTATAACAAAAGTGGTGCCCATCAAACAGGATTTACATTTACATTCTTATTTTAATGTTTAACAACCTATAAGCCTTAGAAAGAAGCCTAAATAAGCATACCAACATTGGTGCCCACCAAACAGGATTGTATGAAAACTCACACAAACACATAACAAACTACATTTACATTCTTATTATATGTTTAACAACCTATTAGCATTACAAAACTACATTAATAAGCATACCAACAGTGGTGCGCATCAAACAGGATTGTATGAAAACTCACACAAACACATAGCAAACTACATTTAGATTCTTATTTCATGTTTAACAAACTATAAGCCTTAGAAAGAAGCCTAAATAAGCATACCAACATTGGTGCCCAACAAACAGGATTGTATGAAAACTCACACAAACACATAGCAAACTACATTTAGATTCTTATTTAATGTTTAACAACCTATAAGCCTTAGAAAGAAGCCTAAATAAGCATACCAACATTGGTGCCCACCAAACAGGATTGTATGAAAACTCACACAAACACATAGCAAACTACATTTACATTCTTATTTTATGTTTAACAACCTATAAGCCTTAGAAAGAAGCGTAAATAAGTATACCAACAGTGGTGCGCACCAAACAGGATTGTATGAAAACTCACACAAACACATAGCAAACTACATTTACATTCTTATTTTATGTTTAACAACCTATAAGCCTTAGAAAGAAGCCTAAATAAGTATACCAACAGTGGTGCGCACCAAACAGGATTGTATGAAAACTCACACAAACACATAGCAAACTACATTTAGATTCTTATTTAATGTTTAACAACCTATAAGCCTTACAAAGAAGCCTAAATAAGCATACCAACAGTGGTGCGCACCAAACAGGATTGTATGAAAACTCACACAAACACATAGCAAAGTACTTTTACATTCTTATTTTATGTTTAACAACCTATAAGCCTTAGAAAGAAGCCTAAATAAGCATACCAACAGTGGTGCGCACCAAACAGGATTGTATGAAAACTCACACAAACACATAGCAAACTACATTTACATTCTTATTTTATGTTTAACAACCTATAAGCCTTAGAAAGAAGCCTAAATAAGTATACCAACAGTGGTGCGCACCAAACAGGATTGTATGAAAACTCACACAAACACATAACAAACTACATTTACATTCTTATTTTATGTTTAACAACCTATTAGCATTACAAAACTACATTAATAAGCATACCAACAGTGGTGCGCATCAAACAGGATTGTATGAAAACTCACACAAACACATAGCAAACTACATTTAGATTCTTATTTCATGTTTAACAACCTATAAGCCTTAGAAAGAAGCCTAAATAAGTATACCAACAGTGGTGCGCACCAAACAGGATTGTATGAAAACTCACACAAACACATAGCAAACTACATTTACATTCTTATTTTATGTTTAACAACCTATAAGCCTTAGAAAGAAGCCTAAATAAGCATACCAACAGTGGTGTGCACCAAACAGGATTGTATGAAAACTCACACAAACACATAGCAAACTACATTTACATTCTTATTTAATGTTTAACAACCTATAAGCCTTACAAAGAAGCCTAAATAAGCATACCAACAGTGGTGCGCATCAAACAGGATTGTATGAAAACTCACACAAACACATAGCAAACTACATTTAGATTCTTTTTTAATGTTTAACAACCTATAAGCCTTACAAAGAAGCCTAAATAAGCATACCAACAGTGGTGCGCACCAAACAGGATTGTATGAAAACTCACACAAACACATAGCAAAGTACTTTTACATTCTTATTTTATGTTTAACAACCTATAAGCCTTATAAAGAAGCCTAAATAAGCATACCAACAGTGGTGCGCACCAAACAGGATTGTATGAAAACTCACACAAACACATACCAAAGTACATTTAGATACTTATTTTATGTTTAACAATCTATAAGCCTTAGAAAAAGGCCTAAATAAGCATACCAAAAGTGGTGGACACCAAACGGGATTGTAGAAAAACAAAGAAATAATGTCATTTTTTACTTCATACAAATACATTAAAATAATATTACATTTTCATTTTTATTTTATATCAGATACTGCGTCAAGAACATCGGACCAGGAGTTTCAACTGAGGACCACACCAGCGGACGAGGACTTTCAACAGAGGACCAGACCATTGGACGAGGACTTTCAACAGAGGACTACACCATCGGACGAGGACTTTCAACAGAGGACCAGACGATTGGACGAGGACTTTCAACACAGGACCAGACCATCAGACGAAGGCTTTCAACACAGGACCAACAAAGATTCTGCTTCAAATCAAACTTCAACCAAGGTACAGTATAACAAGTAAAAAAAGAGAAAAATTAATTAATATTCTTCTTTAATGTTTAACCACCTATAAGCCTTAGAAAATAGCCTACAGAAGCATACCAAAATTGTGGCGCACCAAAAAGGATTGTAGAAAAACACAGAAATAATGCCATTTTTTCATTCATACAAAGACATTCAAATAACATAACATTTTCATTTTTATTTTATAACAGATACTGCGTCAAGAACATCGGAACAGGAGTTGGAACTGAGGACCACACCAGAGGACGAGGACTTTCAACAGAGGACTACACCATCGGACGAGGACTTTCAACACAGGACGAGACCATCGGACGAAGGCTTTCAACACAGGACCAACAAAGAATTTTGCTTGAAATCAAACTTCAACCAAGGTACAGTATAAAAAGTAATATCTATCATCTATCTCTTATTTGTCTTTTAGGGCCAATAATCTTTAACAATAAATACAAACTTCAATGTAAACTTAAAAAATAAATTGGCATAGTCCAAAAAAGTCTAAAAACACAGAATCTATATAATTTGTCATTGTAACATTCCAGTCCTAAACCCTAATTTAATTGCCATTTGACAAATTGAATAGTGCTGTAAATAAGGACATAACATCTTTTTTAAAATACCTTTTTAGTTACTGAAACACTTGCTTTTGGATACATGTTTAATAAATAAAAATGTCTTTAAATAATTATCTCATGCCCTTATTTAGACTTTTATTCAATTGAACGCATTGAAATTGATTAACTATAAAATGTTAACACACTATTGATAACTATATGTCATGAAAAACAACTTAACATCTCAAAATAAACTAATGGTACATTATTTTATTTTTACAGATTAACATGGCTGATAATGAGAGTAAACAAGAAAAGAAAAGACGCCAAGCTAGAGAACGACGACAGAGAGCAGACAGCCAGCAGACACCGGAGAAGAAGGAAATTCGACGAGAAAAAGAACGCAAAAGAATTGCAAGCAAAAGACTGTCACTTGCAGAAATTAAAGATATGTCAAAAAAAACTACAAAGAAAATAAAGCATTTAGAACCTGTTGCTCAAACATCAGATGACATTTTGCCAGAAAAAAGACAAGAGATACCAAAAAAAGCAACAAAGAAAACAAAGCATTTAGAACCGTTTCATGAAACATTAGATGACATTTTACCTCAAACAATACAACATATACCAAGAAAAGCAACGAAAAAAACAAAACATTTAGAACCTGTTGTTGAAACATTATATGACATTTCACCTGATGAATATGAAAGGCAAAATCCTATATGCTTTGCAAATTGTCCTCTACTCAAGTCTTTAGCAGTAGAGGTTCATAGTTGTGGGGACATGACTACTCAATGTCAGTTTTGTGAGGCTTATTATTTTAAACAGGAGAGACCCAGAGATGGACAATTTATTAGTTGTTGTCAAAAAGGCAAGTTCAAACTTCCAGAAAGGAAAGAATTTCCAATTTATTTACAAAATATTATGACTGAACCTACTTTTCCAAACTACAAAAATTTTAAGACAAACATAAGATCCTACAATAGTGCCATATCCTTTGCATCCATGGGGGCAACATTAGCTGCTAATGTACCAGGACATGGTCCTTACTGTTTTAAAGTCCAAGGACAAATTTATCATCGCACTTCCCATTTACATCCAGAGGAAGGAAATAAAAGAAAATTCGCTCAACTATATGTCCTAGATACAATGGAAGCTGTTGACCAACGTATGCAGATGGAAGAAAATAAAAAATGCTTACCCACTGTTTTCATAGAGCTAAATAACATTATGGACAACAATCCCTACAGTAAAGCTTATAAAAAATTGGCAGAAGTAGAAAATGAACAACTACTTCATTCACAAACACATCAATTACCAATGCCGAAGGTTAATATGGTGCTTAAAAGAGACAGACATACTGATAAACGTCGTTATAACTTGCCAACAACAAATGAGGTTGCAATGGTGTTTCACAATGATGAAGGAGAACCACCATTTCAAAGAGACATACGAATATATCCTAGAAATGAGGACCAACCGTTTATTAATATGAGTATCTTAAGTCCAAATTTAGATCCAATGACATATCCCATCTTTTTCCCACACGGAGAAGCAGGTTGGCAACCAAAATTAACTCTTCCCAGTTACCCAAATGCTAAAGCCAGAATCCGAAATAATGTTTCTATGCTTGAATTTAAAGTAGCTCAAATTGCCATTCGCAATGTATTTAATCCAATTTTATGTGGTGGGAAACTAACACAACAATGGATTATTGATTCATATTTGCAAGTTGAGGCAAATAATTTAAACTTTATCAAATATCAACAAGATAAACTCCGTGTAGAACAATATTCTGGACTCATGGACTATGTTGCTGACGTGGCTACAAGCAGAGACATGACAGCTGGCAAAGCCATCATTTTACCATCTTCCTTTCAAGGATCTCCTCGGAATATGAGAGAAAGATACAATGATGCTATGGCTATTGTGACAAAATTTGGCAAACCCGATTTATTTGTGACATTTACATGTAATCCACAATGGCCAGAAATTACACTAAATCTACTTCTTGGACAAACTGCTTCAGATCGACCAGATTTAGTAGCCAGAGTTTTTAAGATTAAATTAAATGAATTAATACGTGACTTCACTATAAATCAGTTATTTGGCAAATGTCTTGCTTATGTATATACCATTGAATTTCAAAAAAGAGGCCTTCCACATGCACATCTTCTAATAATACTTCAAGAAAAAGATAAATTAGATACTTCAGACAAAGTGGATGCAGTTATTGTTGCTGAACTACCAGATCCAGAACTATATGGTAGACTATATGAGATTGTTACTCATCGCATGATTCATGGACCCTGTGGTGACCTTAATCCACAATCACCATGTATGGAAAATAATAAATGTTCCAAAGAATTTCCCAAAGATTATAGAGACAAAACCTATGCCAATTGTGATGGATATCCACTTTATAAAAGAAGAGAAGGAGATAGTGCCATTATTCGTGGGAAAAAAGTGGACAATAGATATGTAGTACCCTACAATCCACATTTACTCATGAAGTACAACGCCCACATCAACGTAGAAGCCTGCACTTCCATCAAATCCATTAAATATGTCTACAAATATATTTACAAAGGTTACGATGCAGCTACTGTAGTCGTCAAAAGTGCAGACAACCCTGAAAGTAGTGAGTTAGTACATGATGAACTTGCATCTCATGTAGATGCTCGCTATGTCAGTGCGCCAGAAGCTATGTGGCGGCTTTTAAAATTTGAAATGCATGATAGATCACATGCAGTATATAGGTTAGCAGTACATTTGCCACAACGACATTTAGTCTATTTCCATGCTGGAAATGAAATGAATGCATTGGCCCAAAGTGAAGATCGTCACACTACACTAACTGCATGGTTTGCATTAAATTCCACTGATGCTGAAGCAACACAATACTTATATATTGAAATTCCATATCACTATGTTTTTGTGAATGGATTATGGAGACCAAGAAAAACTAGAGGCAATAAAATTATTCCAAGAATTTACACAGTCAGTCCAAGAGATGTTGAACGTTTTTGCTTACGGATATTACTTTTAAATGTTCCTGGAGCACAAAGTTTTGAACACTTAAGAACTGTTAATGACATTGTATATGAATCCTTCCATTTAGCTGCAAGACATAGAAACTTACTCGCTGATGATACAGAGTGGGAAAGATGCTTAGAAGAAGCAGCACAATGTCAAATGCCACGACAGATGAGAGAACAATTTGCTTTTATTTGTATCTTCTCAAATGCTCCAAATGCATTAGCTTTGTGGGAGACTTTTAAAAGTAATATGGCTGAAGACTTTATGCGACGATACAATGAACCCATTGCACACTTAAAAGCGTTAATGGAAATCCAAGAAGTCTTTTTAACTCATGGATTAAGTTGTGCAAGTTTTAATTTGCCTGATCCAGGTCTTATAGATGACATTAACTTTGAAGACTATGACATTCAACTACAAGCAGAAAGAACAGAAGAAAGACTTGCAACTTTAAATACACTACAATTGCAAGCATTTCATGCCATTAAAAATGCTATAGATGATGACATGGTGACAGAGCGTTATTTCTATCTTGATGGACCTGGCGGATCAGGAAAAACATATTTGTACAATTTATTAATGAGTTCAGTACGAGCACAAGGAAAAATAGCAATGGCGTTTGCCACTACTGGAATTGCTGCACTTTTATTAGAAGGTGGAAGAACTGTTCATAGTGGATTTAAACTGCCAGTGCCTATTTTAGAAAATTCTGTGTCAGATATTCGCATGACATCCTTACAAGCAAAGAAATTGAAGAAATGTAAATTAATTATAATAGATGAGGCCACAATGATGTCATGCTATGCCCTCCAATGTATTGACCGTTTGCTTCGTGAAGTCATGGATAATATTTTTCCATTTGGTGGAAAGGTAATGTTGTTGGGTGGCGATTTTAGACAAACATTACCTGTTGTTGTACATGGAAATCGAACTGACATTATCGAAACATGTATAAAGTCAAGTACAGTATGGAAACATTTTACCCATCTTCAACTGCAACAAAATATGAGATCAGAAGGCCAAACTGATTTCAATGATTGGCTTATTAAAATTGGAGAAGGCAGAACAGAAAAAATACTACATTTACCTGACGACACTGTAGAGATCCCACCTCATATGATTTGTCAACAAGATATTATATCGGCTATATTTGAAGGGAGCATAAATAACGAAGAATATTCCGAGCTTGCCAACCAAGTCATACTGACGTGTAAAAATAAAGATGCATTAATCCTCAATAATAAAATCTTAAAAAAAATTTATGCACCACAAAGAAATTATCACAGTGCTGATTCTGTACTTGCTGATGACAATGAAAGTCAGGCTAACTTTTCCACTGAATTCATAAACTCTTTAACTCCTTCTGGAATGCCACCACATATTTTGCAGCTAAAGAAAGGTGCAATTATCATGTTACTGCGAAATATGAATCCCAAAAAAGGCCTATGCAATGGCACAAGATTAATTGTTCAACAATTAAAGGACCATTTTATAGATGCTGAAATTTTAACTGGGACCCATAGAGGAGAGAGAGTTTTCATACCAAGAATAGATTTAGCACCAAGTGAAAGTAGTCTCCCTTTTATACTTCAAAGAAGACAATTTCCCATTATTATGGCATTTGCCATGACCATTAATAAATCACAAGGTCAAACTTTCAAATCTGTGGGTATTTTCTTGGAAGAACCAGTTTTTGCACATGGTCAATTGTACGTTGCGTTGTCAAGGTGCAAAAATCCACAGGCAATTAAAGTTTACATTGAAAACAATGAAAGTCAAGGTGATTTATTAGAAGATGGACGTATTTTTACTAAAAACATTGTCTACTATGAAGTACTATAACTTTGAAGGATACTAATTAAAGGTGCCAAGATTTTTTAAAAGCATTGCAAAATACATAACAATTGGTTGTTTAATTCAGTCATAATTAATGGAAGTCATGTTTATGAATGATTCGCCTCACAAAATACTTGCCTTGCATTGTTAGTAAAAATTATGTTAAAATGTTAAGTCACTATGTTAATGTTTCTAATGTTAAAAGTTTAAAAAATATATTTTGAAGTTATTTCATTCAACATATTACAAAGTGGATGTTAAGAGGTCAAGCACCTTTTAAGTCACAATGTAAATATTGTCTGTTATCTTAAGATTACTACCTACATTAATGTTTATCGCCAATTTATGTGCTCAGTAATAAATTAGTTTAATTACGTACGTTTTAAGAAGAGTTTGACTGTATGCCTTCCTCTACATTCAATGTATATTCAAGTTAACAATTATTGTGATAGAAATTGCATTTTAATACTGATTAATTTAAATGTCAATTGTTTTTACATTCAAATGTTAATACTTTTAATAAAAAATTACTTTACAAAATGTATTCACTATGTTCCTGTTTATAATGTTCAAAATTATACCAATGTTTTGTCAACTTCTAAACTTACATAAAAAATAAAGTTCAAGTTTAAAAATATATACTTTGATGGTTATTGCTTACATATATTTTAAACTTCATGTTAAAATTTGCAACGTTTAAAAAAGGGTTTTTACTTTTGGCTTTCCTATTCATTCAATGTATATTCAAGTTAACAATTCTTCAGATACTAATTACATTTTAAAAAACCATTACATCAACATTTTACAAAAATACACGTTCATATTAAAATACTTACAAGTGTCAAAAATATATGTTAATAACTAAACAACTTGACAAACATATACATAACATTGCCGTCATTTTTTGACGGGCAAGTCGCTAGTATATATATATATATATATACTAAATAATGTATGGATATTTGTATTTCTCCACAACACTCCCCCTATGACACTGATAAGTGTAATTTAAAGTAAGCCAGCAGGAGACAAATACAAATATCTTAACACAGGGAGCAATCTTAAAGAACATTTCAAGTATGCAACTAAAAAAACATATAAAAAAAATATAAACATAATAGGAAGTAGAATCATGATCTTCAGACTGGCTCCTAAAGAGACTCAAGGCCCCTAATGCTTTCAGTACAGATGAGTTTCCTTCAACATGGAGATATTTGATCTCACAGAGTCCTTTGCACCTTTTACCTTAATAGCTTCCCAACAAGAGCATTACAAAAGAAAATCACAACAATACAGAGCAAAAATAAAAAAACAATACAAATTAAAAAGCAATTATAATTGTCCAATATGATCTGTGGAAAAATTGCAAAGTCTCTCAATAATGGAGTCCTTAGCACAAAGTTCACAATACAAATGTTAAAAGTCTGTTGAAATAAAGCGTTACAATCAGTGATTATAAATTAGTGATTATAAAGCACAAGCAAGACAAAAAAGTTCTGATGAAAAAGAATAGGTCCATAAAAAATAATAAGTCCATATAAAAATACCTGTTTACCGAGTCCATATAACAAAGAGAGAGTTCAATGGGGTGGATGAAAACAAATGTTACCATTATATAGTCCAGATTGCAGTGCAATAGATATAAAAGTCCAATAGCCCTATCAAATTCAAAGCCTGTAGCAGCATCAGCACACCCCCAAAAGCTGCAGGTTTGAAATTCAGCTGCATTACAGAGGTATTAAATTGCACCATGACTCAAGTTAAGGGCCAGAGATGCAAGCCTGTAAACCCTATCCAGGCACGCAAACTGTTAAGGGGCCGGCAATATCCAATTGCGGTATAACGTAGTGCGACACAGGCCTCTCAGTCAATAGAAAGAGTACTAGTCGAAGATGATTGACAGAGGAAGGTTATAAATTTGCGTTCCACCCGCCCATGCGTCGACAGTGTTGTATTGTCTCGAAGTAGCAAGCAGATTCCTAGTTGGTGCTTTTTGAGAGTCAGAGAGAGAGTAGGAGAGTTTTTATAGAAGTAATTTGCAGTTTTGTTCATTTATATTCTATTACATAAGATTTTACACTTAATCCTTGATTAAACATATTTACAGATTAGACATAACTGCAATACACCTAATTTAAACAACACACCTAGAGACACATAGAGTTAGGTCACTAAATACACACAATCCCCCATTCCATCCCCCACATCCAATCCCCCAACAGTTACTAAATACACATAATACAAAAAAATAATTCTAAATTCTATAAATACAGCAACACTTATTTTTATATATACTTATTTTATTTTTCAGATTATAATTGAGGGAGGAAAGAGGAGAGGAGTAGAGAGGTGGGGAGGAAGAGAAGAGGAGACGTGAGGAGGAGAGAGAGCAGAGAGAGGTGAGCTTGGGGAGTAGTGGTGGAGAGGAGGAGAGGAATGGTGGAGGAGGAGGTGAAGGAGGTGGAGGAGGAGGAGGCAGAGGAGGTGGACATGGTGGAGGAGGTGAAGGGTGGAGGTGGAGGAGGTGGAGGCAGAGGAGGAGGAGCAAGAGGAAGAGGATGGGAGTGTAGAGATGGGTGGTGGCAGGGTGTCCATTGCACCAGGCACACTTAGGAATTAGGAGAGGGACAGATGGGAAGGGGCCTGATCTTGGGGGGTAGTAGTTCAGGGAAGGGACAGGCCTCAGGGAAATGAGAGGGAGGCAAGGGTCCATGACCACAGTCTGGAGGGCAAGCACAGGGCCCACAGTTACTCTCACTGGGAGAATGTGGTCCTCCTCTTTGCTATCCGTGGTCACCTCATGATTCTTGCAGTGGGAGGGAAGTTAGGCCAGGTCTCAGGCATGGAAGGAGGTAGTGGCTGAGGTTACAGCGGTAGGCAGAGTGCCAAGGGATGTGAGGTCCGGTTTGATGACATCAGGGCCAAGGTGAGGAGGATGAAGGCCAAGGAGGAGAAGAATGTCACTGTGACCTATATTGAGTGGGATAGGTCTACCAGGGACCTTCTGAGACAGGTGCCCACCGCTGGTGCTTCAGGCCTGGTGGAACAGCAGGACCCAGCCTCCATGTCAGGTGAATATCACATACACCAACGTGCCACCACATGTGCATCACACGCACTACACATGTACATGATGACCAACAAGGACACTGACATGTCAGCTCCATGGAATTAACAAGGGATAGATGGATGCGTCATTTAATCCATGGAGCTGAAAAATCACTGTCATTCCTGGACACAATAACAGTATTCAAGCAATAGAGGGTCCAAGTATTGGTGTGCAAACTGCAGTCTATACAGTTACAGAACGCAGCCAGAATCAAGATAGAGTTAGGAGACAAAAATAATCAAGACCATGAACCAAAGAATAGATAACATCTAGCAAATAATAGCTAATCTGAGTTGCCTAAATGTCAGATAGTTAGCAATGCACACAAAATAATGTATCATGCTAATGGCATATACCTCTCTTTTATCTCTTTCATAATCAAGGAGGTCTGGGTCCAGTGGTGAGCCAATGTCGGGGGCGTCGACTCCATCAGAGCAGGAAGTAGAGGAGCAAGCCCCCGCCCAGCAGTAACCGGAGCAGGGCTAGGAGGAAGGAAGAGGACCCCAGGGCCCTGGCTCGGAGGAGGAGGATGTTATATGGCTAGTGGGGTCACCATCAGGACCACTGGCAACAGCGCCAGGATTTGACCCCACTATCCCCCTCCTCCAGAGACTGAGGCTGTCGCCAAGGCCCTCTAGCCACTGCCTGTTTTGCCCCAGGCTCCAGCCGCGACCCAGACCCTCCCCACTCCCACACCACCACCTCCTCACCAGGCCACACCCCACAGGCCTCCATCACGCACATCAGGCCAGGCTGCGCAGACAGAGATGCTGGCCCCGATGCGACAGCAGGTGGAGTTCCTCTGGGGATCCAGGCACATGTAGAGGTCATGCGCAGCCTGGCGAAGCACAATAGGGAGGAGAGGAGTCATCATCTAATGAGTCCTACCAGGCAGGGCAGCTCAGGATTGTATTCAGAGTGTATTCCATGGAGTAACAGCAGAAGCCATGAAACACACTCTGGTCCACAGACCTGCCTCCTCCACCCCAGAGGCATCCCCCAGCCACCTGCAGCCCCGTCCCTCCTCTCCTACCACCATGCCTCCACCACCGACACTAACGGTTACCTCCCCCTGCAAGTCCATAGATCTAACCTATTAAGGTTTGTTCATTCTCTGATGATCATCTCTGACTTGTACATTCCTATATATGTAAATTAATGTGCCCTTGTTACTATGTAATAGATCAATCCATATCACATATAATAGTTGTCAAACTACGATTCGTCGTCACACTTTGAGAGCTCGCAAAGCGAGCTCGCAAGAACTGCATCCCTCGCGAAGAAGTTTGGTCCGCAAATGCAAACCCTCGTGAAGCGAGGGGCCGCATTTGCGGAGGTGGAGGCTCCAACGTCACACGAGGTTACAAACACCCACACGCACGCGGAATTGACCTTAACATCCTAAACTCTCACACGCAGGACTTAGAAAAAAAAATTACGACTAAGGAAAAATACGACCTTAACGGACGAACTGAGCGCAACGGAAAACAGTCAAAACACAAATACACACAAAAAACACATAAAAAACTTACCCACAGCAAGGGGGGGCCTATAGGACCTCTGCAAGTGAAGTTACAACTCCATTTAAGTCCAAATTCACGAGTTTAAACACATAAAAATCCCCTAAGCAAGAGAAAAAATGTCAGCCGAAAAAAACGAAAACGAGGCTACAGGACTCTAAACACGCAAAACAGAGCCCAAGACGTAGGACTTACACCAGGTAGTACAACAGAGTATCGTAAAATCATTCCGATGCACGTAACACACATACAATATAGCCGCCGTTTTAAAACAATGTACACAATAACGTATCTGAAATGGCGCATTTCCCGCCTAAAATAGCGGCTCTGCCTTGCGCATGGCGGATTTCCCGCCTAAAATAACGACTCTGCCTCGCGCACAAAGCCTATATATAGGGCACAATTGTCACAGAGCTCACACTTTCACCTCAGGTGATGACAGTCTGACTGGACGTTTTCGGCTGCCGGAAAATACAAAGAGATTGTTAGCTCTTCAGGATATTGATTGCTGGATATTTCTTATTGATAGGTAAAGTATATTAATTAATTTATTAGTAATTAATTTAAAAAAAGCAAAGAAAAAAAAATACATTACTGCATTTTGCAATATCTGTACTTTAGCACGGTATTAATCATTAACCATTTGAAATATGTTTATTTATTGATTAATTAATTTTTAATGGACATTAATTTTATTCATTTTTCTTAAATTATATATATATATACATTACTGCATTTTGCAATACCTGTACTTTAGCACGGTATTAATCATTAACCATTTCAAATATGTTTATTCATTGATTAATTCATTTTTAATGGACATTAATTTTATTAATTACTAATTATTAAAAAAAAATCGTTTATAAGAAAAAAAAATGTCACTGGAATTAGATTTTCACATTGATGCTCAACTATTAATGTTCATTTATTATTTTATTCATTATTACGATTATTAATAATGTTAATTAATTAATAATTAGTCATAATAACACATTTAGTAAAAGAAAAAAAAATGTATAGTTGTTTTACATTTTGTGCTTGCTACTCAACTATTAATGTTCATTGATCATTCATACCATAAATTTAAAGTAAAAAATTCATAAAAATATATCTCCCTTTTGCACTGAATTTAGATATTACTGTTGTTGATGATTCTCATTGTATTAACGATATAGGATCCTCAAACCGTTTACATATTTATATCACTTACTTACATTTTACAGTGCATTCAAATTCTATTTTGCAGCTATGCTAATTAAAACATAGCAAACATTAATAAGCCCTTTTTTCAATTTATTTTCTCACAGTTGGATTATCTGCCCA
The DNA here is from genome assembly GCA_027410445.1 of Discoglossus pictus. Classification (NCBI taxonomy): domain Eukaryota; kingdom Metazoa; phylum Chordata; class Amphibia; order Anura; family Alytidae; genus Discoglossus; species Discoglossus pictus. The sequence goes on along the minus strand of CM050164.1, from coordinate 414,016,492 downwards.
CGTGACTACACAGAGGGCTGTTTGCAGCATTTTATCTGCAATTACATCACCTTCACAGGTATATCATTTTCAAATATTTATATTTACTTTAAACGCATGTATGAAAAGGACAACAAGTACTTTAAGTAATATCAATGATTCATGCATTTATGGAAAAAAAAACATATGATTTTTACTTATTTTCACAGATTTGTGACATCGCCAACTGCCTATACAGGAGTCTAACATTACAGAATATTAAATTGACAGGTGAATGATTTTGTGATGACATTTGTTAACACAATATAATATGAACTATTGATTTGCGTTGAGTAATGGTATTTCATACATTCATTCAATAAAAAAAAAAAAATATGATTTTTGCCTCAAAACAGGAGCATTTTAAATTATAGAACAGCTAATTTACAGGTATATCAGAAGGAAACAAAAAATTATAATGAAGATATTATGTGTATTCCTGTATTCATTCATCATTATGTTATTGCTCATTGACAGGGATAGCACTTTAGAAGCAGTTAAATATTTTATTTCATGTATTATATTAGGTTAATTGCTCTTTTGTGTAGCTCTTCTTTAGGAACACGATAACTGTTTCTGTTTTTCCATTAATGATATAGACAGACCTACATAGAGACACCCAGAGACTCAGACACCCAGAGACTCAGACAATCAGAGACTCAGACACCCACTTGCAAACAACCAGGGAAATAGAATCCTATACACACACGCACCTGCAAAGAACCAGAGAAATAAAATCCTATACACACACGCACCTGCAAAGAACCAGAGAAATAGAATCCTACATACACACCAAGACACACAGACACAGAAATACAGAAGCCCACACACACACACACACATAAACACACACCCAGAGAGATACACAGACCCACAGACACACATAAACACACACCCAGAGAGATACACAAACCCACAGACACACATAAACACACACCCAGAGAGATACACAGACCCACAGACACACATAAACACACACCCAGAGAGATACACAGACACACATAAACACACACCCAGAGAGATACACAGACCCACAGACACACATAAACACACCCCCAGAGAGATACACAGACCCACAGACATACAGGGAGAAACCAAGAGAGACACACACCCACCGACACGCAGAGACACAGACACGCAGAGACACAGACACCCTCTTGTAAACAACCCAAGAAATAGAATCCTATACAGACACACAGACACAGAAATACAGAAGCCCACACAGACACACACCCAAAGAGATACACAGACCCACAGACATACAAACACACACCCAGAGAGATACACAGACATACAAACACACACCCAGAGAGATACACAGACATACCAACACACACCCAGAGAGAAACACAGACATACAAACACACACCCAGAGAGATTCACAGATCCACAGACATACAAACACACACCCAGAGAGATTCACAGACCCACAGACATACAAACACACACCCAGAGAGATTCACAGACCCACAGACATACAAACACACACCCAGAGAGATACACAGACCCACAGACATACAAACACACACCCAGAGAGATACACACCCAGACATACAGGGAGAAACCCAGAGAGACACAAACCCACAGATATCCAGACACACACCCAGAGAGACACACACCCACAGACACGCAGAGAGACAGACATCCAGAGACACAGACACACACCCACAAATATCCAGGGACAAACCAAGACAGACACATACCCACAGATATCCAGACACACACTCACAAACATAGAGACGCAGACAGCCATAGAGACGCAGACAGCCAGAGAGACGCAGACAGCCATCATTTTTAGAAATATATGACAGGGTAAAAAATATGTGTAATAAAATTAGGGTCATTCTTAATAGTCTATTTCCAATTACAGATTACAATGGCGGACAATGCAGAAGATAAGAAAGAATATAAAAGAAGAATGGCAAGAGAAAGGAAGCAGAGATGGAGAGATGCACAGACCCCTGAGACTTCACAACGTTTAAGAGAAGAAGATCAACAGAGACTTCTAAATAAAAGAAAAATGGCTAAAAAACAACAAAATGAGTCTGCTGGAGTTTCAGAGAAAAGAAAAAGTAAACAAAAAAATGTCTGTAAAACTGTCTCAAATGAACCTATTTTGCCTGCTGATACCAATGTTGATAGAGATGACACCAATGTAGATGTACAAAGTTCAAATTAAATTTATATTGATGAAGGTCATGATAGTCCTTTCCTTACAGCACTAACAGTAGGCACTCATTATTGTGGATTAATGAATGTGGTTTGTCAGTTTTGTGGGGCTTATCATTTTCAGAAAGAACGACCAACTGATGGAGAGTTTATTAGTTGCTGTCAGAAAGGAAAGGTAAGACTTCCAGAAAGACACACATTCCCAGAATATTTAAAAAGTATCATGAGTGATCCTACATTTCCCAATTACACCAATCTTAAGAAAAATATTCGGTCTTATAACAGTGCAATTTCATTTGCTTCAATGGGTGCAACATTAGCCGAAAATGTACCAGGACATGGTCCTTATTGTTTTAAAGTCCAAGGACAAATATAGCACCGGACTTCACATTTACACCCAGAAACAGGAGAGCAAAGGAAATTTGCAGTTATATGTACTCGATACAATGGAAGCTGTGGAACAACGAATGCTGCTTCCTGAAAATAGACAATGCTTACCCATAGTCTTTGAACAGCTTGATAACATTATGGCGAACAACCCTTATAGTCAAGCATACAAAAAATTAGCGGAGGTTGAAAAAGAACTGGCACATGCGCAAAGACATCAATTGCCAATGCCAAGAGTTAATATGGTTCTCAAAAGCGATCGCCATACTGATCAAAGACGCTATAATTTACCAACAGCAAATGAGGTTGTCATGGTATTTAAAAATGATGATGGGGAACCAAAATTTGAGCGGGGTATTAGAATATATCCACGCAATCAAGAACGCAATCAAGAGACATTCCTGCTGGATGAGCAATGATTTTGCCATCCTCTTTCCAAGGATCTCCTTGCAATATGCATGTATAAAGATACAATGATGCCATGGCTATTGTCACTAAATTTGGCAAACCTGATTTATTTATTACATTTACATGTAATCCACAATGGCCAGAGATCAAAGAAAATTTTATACTTGGACAAACTACTTTTGACCGACCAAATTTGGTTGCAAGAGTATTCAAAATCAAACTTAATTCTTTAATTTATGATATCACTAAAGCAGACTTATTTGGAAAATGTGTGGCTTTTGTTTATACTATTAAATTTCAAAAAAGAGCCCTGCCACATGCACATATACTTTTAATCTTGCAAGAATAAGATAAATTAAATACAGCAGATAGAGTTGATTCAGTGATTAGTGCTGAACTGCCACATCCAGAAAAGCATTCTTCTTTATGAGATTGTAACTCATAGAATGATACATGGCCCATGTGGAGAGAGAAATTCAAACTCACCATGTATGGAAAATAAGAAATGCATAAAAGAGTTTCCAAAACAATTTCAAATGCAGACTTATGTTAATTGTGATGGATACCCTTTGTATAAAAGAAGAGAAGGACAAACAGCTATTATCCGTGGCCAAAAGGTCGATAATGGATATGTGGTTCCATACAATCCACATTTGCTGATGAAGTACAATGCACATATCAATGTGGAAGATTGCACTTCCATCAAATCCATAAAATATGTGTATAAGTGTATATATAAAGGATATGATGCAGCAACTGTTGTTGTGCAAGGTGCAGACAATGAAAAAGACAACCCCATTTTACATGATGAACTTTCTTCTTATTTAGATGCTCACTATGTAAGTGCTCCTGAAGCTATGTGGCGTCTTCTCAAATTTGAGATGCATGATCGTTCACATACTGTGTATCGATTAGCTGTCCATCTGCCACAAAGTCAATTTGTTTGCTTCACGGCCGGCAATGAAACAAATGCTTTAGCACAAAGTAAACATAGAGCCACAGAGGCCAGACATTGACATTCCAAATCACTATGTATTCGTAAATAGTGAATGGAGACAACGAAAGAAACATAATTATAAAATTAAACCAAGAATATATACAGTCAGTCCACGAGACATTGAACATTTCAGTTTAAGATTACTGCTTTTACATGTTCCCGGTGCACAAAGTTATGAACATTTACGTACAGTCAATGACATAGTTTATGACACTTTCCAGTTAGCTGCAAGACATCAAAACTTTCTAGCAGATGATACAGAATGGGAGAAAAAGTTAAATTACATATGTGTGAGAGAACAATTTGCTTTTATTTGTATATTTTGCAATGTACCACATGCCTTAACTTTGTGGGAAAAAATAAATTACATATGTGTGAAGATTTAATGCAACGTTATAATGAGACCATTGCACAATTTATATGTATGACACTGACATTGAATACCAAAAAACACAAGAAAAAAATGGAACTTTAAATGTATTGCAATTGGAAGCATTTAATGCCATCACAAATGCAATAGTGGTGGATCAGGAAAAACGTACCTATATAATTTGTTGATGAGTTGCATTCGAGCACAGGGTCAAATAGCACTGCCATTTGCAACCAATGGAATTGCTGCACTTTTGTTAGAAGGTGGTAGAACTGTGCATAGTGGATTTAAACTGCCAGTTCCCATTCTGGAAACATCAGTGTCGGATATTCGAATGAATTCATTATAAGCCAAAAGATTGCACAAGAGTAAATTAATTATAATAGATGAGGCAACTATGATGTCATGTCATGCCCTCCAATGTATCGATCGATTATTAAAAGAAGTTATGGCTAATGATTTGCCATTTGGTGGAAAGGTGATGTTGTTAGGAGATTTCAGGCAAACATTACCTGTGGTGCCACATGGCAATCGTACTGACATAGTCGAAAAGTGTATTAAAAGAAGTAAGCTGTGGAAAATATTTACACACCTGAGATTAGAAGTAAATATGAGATCTGAAGGGCAAAATCAATTCAATGATTGGCTCATTAACATTGGAGAAGGAAAACAGCCAAAAATAACTAATTTACCTGGCGATGCAGTGCAAATTCCACCAGAAAGGATTTCAACAGAACCACTAATTTCAACTATCTTTCTCAATACCATCAATAATGAGGATTATTCAGACATTGCAAGCAAAGTCATTTTGACATCAAAAAATTATGATGCCTTAAATTTAAACAACAAAATATTAAAATTAATCAATGCTCCCCAAAAAAACTATTACAGTGCAGATTCTGTTCTGGCTGACGACAAAGAGAGTGAAGCAAACTTTAGTATGGAATTCATTCATTCTTTAACTCCCTCTGGAATGCCACCACATGTTTTGCAACTTAAAAAGGGGGCAATTATCATGCTATTGAAAATATGAATCCAAAAAAAGGACTTTGCAATGGGACCAGAATAATTGTGAAGGAATTAAAGGATCATTTTATACAAGCAGAAATTATGAGTGGTAACCATAAAGGCGAACCAGTTCTTATACCGATAATTGATTTGGCTCCAAGTAAGAGTGGTTTGCCTTTTGTCCTTCAAAGGAGACAATTTCCCATTATCATGGCATTTGCCATGACCATCAATAAATCCCAAGGACAAACTTTTAAGTCTGTTGGTATTTTTTTGAAGGAACCTGTGTTTGCACATGGACAACTATATGTTGCAGTTTCAAGATGCAATAATCCAGAGGAAACTAAAGTACATGTTGAAGAAAACCCAAGCCAAGGTGATTTATTGAAAGATGGATGTGTTTTTACAAAAAAACATTGTGTACTATGAGGTGCTGTAAATATACAGTACAGTGCTTTCATTTTGACAAAAAAATTTGATGTTACTCCGACTGATTTTAAAGTAGCAATATTTAAAGAAGAAGCTTAATACAATGGCAAAAAAACATAGAGAACAGTGGTTTTACTTCCAGGACAAAATTAGAGGTCTCTGGGACTCTTTAAATAGAGGACCGCTATTTCCAATTGGAAATTGGATGTGCCATTTCAACAAAGTACAAAGAAAAACAAAAAAGTATGAAAAACAACACAAAACTGTGGTTACACAGATTGGAAGGTCTTACAAGTTACCTTTTCAGATGATTGGCCCCACAAAACAATTAGGTGCCATTTACTTTAATTGGAAGCTTATATTTAAATGTTTTAAAGTAGTATTTAACATGTTAACATGGTCTTTTAAAAGTTATGGAAAGTTATTTAAAGCTATATTGTATAACATTGTCTTTTTAAAGTTGTGGAAAGTTACTTCAAGCTATATTGAATATAGTCAAACATTTAAGTTACAACAAGTTTAAGCATTTGTTAATACATTCAACTGTATAATTTTAAGATGGAGTATTGATTCAGGGAGCAATCCGATCACCAGTTAATGGGGTCAGGAAGGAATTATTTTTTTTTTCCTCTTTGATACAATTGGCCAAGTTTCAATGGGGGGTTTTATTGTTTGCCTTCCTCTGGATTTAATGCAAATTTAATTTAACATGAGTTTTAAAAAAAAGGTTACAAATAATGTTAGTGTACAAAATACTTACTTTTGGAAACTTTACATAGTAGTTTGTTATTTATAGATAAATATCAATTCAAAATGTTATTATTGTTTAAAATACAAGTTGCATGTTAAAATCTTTGTTATGTTTTACAATATTTATTCATGAAAAATTAAAACATTGTTACCGTATATACTCGAGTATAAGCCGAGTTTTTCAGCCCTTTTTTTAAGGCTAAAAAGGTTGAGGTTGAGGGGGGTTGAGGAGGGGGTTGAGGATGGGGGAGTTGAGGAGGGAGGATGAGGAGGGAGGTTGAGGAGGGGGTTGAGGATGAGGAGGGAGGTTGAGGATGCGGAGGGAGGATGAGGAGGGGGTGGGAGGATGAGGAGGGAGGTTGAGGATGAGGAGGGAGGTTGAGGATGAGGAGGGAGGTTGAGGTTATGGAGGGGGGTTTAGGTTGAGGAGGGGGTTGAGGATGGGGAGTGGGGTTGAGGAGGGAGGTTGAGAATGAGGAAGGGGGGTTGAGGAGGGTGATAAGAGACACAGGGAAGGGAGAGGGGAGAAGAGACACAGGAGAGAAAGGGGTGACACAGAGGGCACAAGAAGGACACAGGGGGCAGCACATTTCCCACCCTCAGCTTATACTCGAGTCACTCATTTTACCCAGTATTTTGTCGTAAAATAGGTGCCTCGGCTTATACTCGGGTCGGCTTATACTCGAGTATATACGGTATATTGTTATTACATGTATGACAATTAAAATAGTTCATATTTACAAAAATATATATATATACCTGTTGGTGAAATACAAGTTGAAAGTTAAAAAAATAAAAAGTTTTATTAAAAATTCTTTTGACCGTCATTTTTTGATGGACAAGTCGCTAGTAACAATAATATTAGTCATAATAGCATTAGATATCTTATATTAAAATATATTAATAAATAATCAATATAAATATATAATCAATATAAAGAGTTAATGCACATGCAAATGTCTAATTAGTGATATTATGGAAAGGAATGGTTGCCAACCGTTTCGTTCACTAAATTAACTTTATTGTTAGGCTTACGATATTGTGTATATATATATTCATCTACATGAAGATGATCCATCTGTATATATCTCTATGTATATAATTGGTGAAATAAAAATAAAGCTAACTTTCTTACATAGTGTAGTAACATTTATTATACAAAGTTAATAATAACAAAGATATTTTAGGGACATAAATGTTGCAGTATGACACTAATAGAGAGCAACAGCACATTACAAAATGGAAGTAGTTTGACAAACCAGATTTAATCACCTGTAGCCTTTTTTAGAACACTTCACATGGACATTATTGTAGACGATTTTTAGTTAATGTATTACTTTTTATTATTTACTAGCGACTTGCATGTCAAAAATGACGGGGCAATAAAAAAGTGTTGAAATGCTATTTGTCACACAATGTGAGTGTACTGTGTGCCTCAACTATATAGACCCCTATAGCACACTAATGAACACATGTAATAACACTAGAAGTGCCATGAGGGTCATCCAGGACCCTCATGACAAAAAGTGTAAGCACTACACCATTTTAACCCAGACTCTTATGGTGGTCTATACAGACTTTCATAAAAAGTCTGTAAGAGTATCTAAAGACCCTCATGGGACAGTTAGAAGCCTAACATTACCCCATAAGTGCTATGAGGGTTTTCCAGGACTCTCATGACACTAAGTACAAACACTACACTGCACTATTCCCCCCCCCCCAATAAATCATTAAATCTAAACTAACCCCCATGTACACTAACCTATTTACACCTACACTACCTACCTACAGAAAAAAACACACCTGAAAAGGAAATACATACAAAATATATACATTACAATACAATAGAAATCAGATCGAATACAATACCCCCTATCTAAAGTACATTCAATTATATTTAACATACATACATCCCCCTATCTAACATACACTAAATCCTATCTCCATACACAAACCCTAATTCTAACCTAAAATAAAATAAAGTCCACTTACCTTTGCAGATGTCCCTTCAGATCGGCCCCCTAGGAAAAATAATTTGTTAAAAATAAACATTACATTACATACAGATAATATTTAATGTATTTTAGATAGTGTGGAATGTGGGTATTGTATTTTATTTTATTTGTATTGTATTGTAATGTACTGTATATGTTCTGTTTGTATTTCCTTTTCAGGTGTGTATTTTTATTTCTGTAGTGTGGGGGTTGTAATGTAGTTCTTTTTTATTTTTTGTAATGTACCTGTATTTATTTTTTGTGACTTAGGTTTTATTATTTTCTGTAATTAGTGTGGTGGGCCTACTTCATCTGTGAGACACTCAGAATTGCATTCAGAACACCTCAGCAGTGCAAACTCACTCTGGTTTAAGGCCTACTTCATCTGTGAGACACTCAGAATTGCATTCATAACACCTCAGCAGTGCAAACTCACTCTGGTTTAAGGCCTACTTCATCTGTGAGACACTCAGAATTGCCCACCACCCACCCCAACTCAGATTAAATTTATAGAGCCATAGAAAACACCTGACTTCCTACTTGCAGATATATCATCTCAACACTAGGGGTCAGCCAACATACTAGTCTTTCACCTCAGATCCCTCCCCTCTCCCTCTAAAATAAAACTCTTTCTATCTTTCACTTGCTTCCTGGCCCTTGCTATTCCTTATTTGTTACTCTTCCCCAGTTCTCTGCCCTTTAATTCCCTTTAGATTGTAAGTAGCGAGTTTCCAGTCTTGTAGGGTGCTTTGGGATAAAGCACTTTCTGCTAAGATTCTAAGCTCAAAACAGGGCTCTTCAACTTTTGAATTTTGTTAAACGTGTATTTCCCTTGTTCTTATCCCCTGTACAGCGCTACGGAATATGTTGGCGCGATACAAATAAAAGATAATAATAATAAATAATAATAAAGTGGGGTGGCTTATTAAGGGGTAGGTAGGTAGTAGGTTAGTGTAGAGGGGGGTAGTTTAGATTTAATGGTTTATTGGGGGTATAGTGCAGTGTAGTGTTTGTACTTAGTGTCATGAGGGTCCTTGAGGACTGTCATGGCACTTACGTGGTTGATGTTAGGGTTGTAACTGCCCCATAAGGGTCTTTATATACCCTTATGGGACTGATGGGGTTAAATAGAGGCTTATGAGGGTCTGTATTGACCCCCATGAGTGACAAGGTTAATTAAGGGCTTATGAGGCTCTGTATTGACCCCTATGAGTGACAGTGTTAATTAATGGATTAAGGGGGTCTGTATTGACCCCCATGAGTGACAGAGTTAATGAAGGGCTGATGGGGGTCTGTATTGACCCCTATGGCGGTCAGGGTTAATTAAGGGATTATGGGGGTCTGTATTGACCCCATGAGTGACAGGGTTAATGAAGGGCTTATGGGTCTCTGTATTGACCCCTATGAGTGACAGTGTTAATTAATGGATTATGGGGGTCTGTATTGACCCCCATGAGTGACAGAGTTAATGAAGGGCTGATGGAGGTCTGTATTGACTCCTATGGCAGTCAGGGTTAATTAAGGGATTATGGGGGTCTGTATTGACCCCATGAGTGACAGGGTTAATGAAGGGCTTATGGGGGGTCTGTATTGATCCCCATGAGTTACAGGGTTAATTAAGGGCTTATGGGGGTCTGTATTGACCCCTGTGAGGGTCAGGGTTAATTAAGGGATTATGGGGGTCTGTATTGACCCCATGAGTGACAGGGTTAATGAAGGGCTTATGGTGGTCTGTATAGAGCCCCATGAGTGATAGGGTTCTTTTTTTTATTGCGGGTCCTTTAAGGACCTTTACAGTCCTTTAAGGACCCGCAAGGCAGGGAATTCAAATTTTTATTGCAGCGGGGGTCACCGATCGCGAGCGATCGGGGACCCCCGCTGCGAGGGTTAATGTGGGGTTAATGTGGGGACCTCCCGCATGGGGTTAATGTGTGGGGACCCCCAGCATGGGGTTAATGTGGGCACACATTGGGGTTCCGATTGGACCCCCGTAGCAAGGGGTTAATGCGTGATTCTGAGCTTATCTCGGATCTCTGCAAGGAGTTAATGTGGGGTTCCAAGCTTATCTCGGATCTCTTCGCTAAGTTGTATGTGGCTGGCAGTGTTTTGCATGGTCCGTGGTCGTGGAGCGTCTTTTTCATTTTATTCGTCTGACTTTTTTTTTCTCGTTTAGCCGATTTTCGAGTGACGAAACAGGGGAAATTGGTGTTATTTTTGCGTGTAACCTCACTCCCAGACGTCCTGGCTGCCCCCCCATGCTGTGGGTGAGTGTTTTTTTTATTATAATTGTGTTTTTCATGTTTTTGTGTTTGCGCGGTTCGGGGAGTTAGTGCTTTGTTTTGCGACCTCAGGTATTTTTTTTTCTAAGTCCCGCAGCTCATAATGTTGGCTCACAGGCATTGTGGGAGAGGAGTAGGGGAAGAGAGACACAGGGGAGGGAGAGGAGTAGGGGAAGAGAGACACAGGGGAAGGAGAAGGGGAAGAGAGACACAGGGGAAGGAGAGTACTAAGTGCTGCGAGTTAACGGTTTTGTGGGTGTTTTGTTACATAGGTGAGGCGCCGTAGGACTAAGTGCTGCGAGTTAACGGTTGTGTGGGGTGGTTTTGTTACAAAGTGAGGCGCCGTAGAGCCTACACCTCCGCAAATGTAGCCCCTCACTTTGCGAGGGTCCGCATTTGCGTCCAGAACTGCGTCCCTCGCTTTGCGAGGGAAGCAGTTCTGACAACGTCTCGAAATTTGCCAACTATTATATGTGACTAGCGACTTGCCCATCAAAAATGACGGGGCAATAAAATTGTAAGGCAGGTAATGCTGTTTGCCACATTAATTAATTAAATAAAAGTCATTAATTTTTTTGGTGGTCTGAGATCCTTCGGCGCTCATTGCGAGCCTCATGGTTGTTGTATTTTTTTTTTCAGAGGCACTTTTGCTGTCATTGTAAGGCCGGCACTGATCTGCTTTTGGCGCTTATAGCAAGGCTGTCCCCTGGTGTAGTTTGTGTGCTATGAGTAGCGTTGGCGCTTGTTGTGAGGGGCTCAGTGAATGGCTTTTGCGTTTATTGCGATAGTGGTTTTTTTTTTGTGTATATATATTTTTGTATGCTTATTAAATAAGTAATAAATAAATTAATTAATATACTTTACCTATTTGTAAGTAATATATGCAGGAAGCATTTTGCTGAAGAGCTGGCAATCTGTTTTGATGTTCCTGCAGCATACAATGTAGGTTTGCACTATTGTGGAGCTGAGGTGTAAGTGTCAGCAATGTGTGCAGTGTGTAGTGTAAATAGGCTGCGTGTGCGAGGGGAAGCTGTTAGTGTAGCTGTGTATTTCCGTTTTCTGTAAGTTAGTGTTGTAAAATGTTGGCGAATGTGTATGTGGTATGCGGGTGTGGATGATTTAGCGTCTTTGCTAAAAGTGTATCTTGAAAAGCCGTATGTGCTTGGTGGTGTTTTGCGGCTTTAGGGTCATGTAGCCTAGTTGTTGTTTTTTTTCAGCTGACATTCTTTCTCTCGCTTAGGAGATTTTCGTGTGTCTAAACTCGATAAATTGGACTTAAATTGAGGAGTAACTTCACTTGCAGAGTTCCTGCCCCCCCCCCCCTTGCTGTGGGTAAGGTTTTTATGTCATTTTTGTGTGAACTTACTGTTTTTTTAATGTTTTCAGCTGCGCATGGTTCAGCCGTTCAGGTCGTATTTTTGCAAGTTTGTAATTTGATTTTTTCTAAGTCCCGCTGCTCGTATTTTTTTGTGTAAGTCTCTACTTAGTAACTGCATGTTAGATGTATTTTTTCAAAGTCCCGCTTCTGTGGGTGTCTGTTACCACCTCCGCAAATGCTTTGAGTGATGATGTTTCGTAGTTTGACAACTATTATATGTGATAGTTCTGCAATTGTATATATCTTCCCCTATAAATTTCATGATAACATATTTCCCTTTAGGGTTATATCCAAGGGTTATATATTTTTCTTCTTACCTAACACTCTCCTCCTTTATACTTACAGTACTAAACATTTTGACATGACATTCTGTATATGTTTTATATGTTTTGTTTAAATGCACTTGTACTCAATATCAAATCAAAATAGTGTTTTTAATCTATAATCATATTTACTTATTGCCTTTATGTGTTGTGATGGTGACATCAATTATATGTGGCTATTTTGTGAATATGACATCCATATGTCGCTTTAATATGTAAGAATATTTTGTAGAGGATTCACCTTGGAACAAACATAAACCACTTCTTAGAAAATAACTTGTAAGTTAAAAGGACCAAATATGGAACAACCAGATGGCTCAGGATCAGGAAAGGAGTTTGACAGTGTTTTATATTGTCAGCTTATTTATTAAATTTATACTGGGCTGTGCGAATCCAAAGCCAGGATTAATAATACTGGGAGAAATATTAACAACCCCAGATATGAGAATAATACTACTCTTATGTCTGAAAGTCTGGAGAATCAATGGGCCTATTGATGAGGGGGAAAGAAGAGAGTGTAAAAGTTGGCCTGCTACTCAATGTTAAAAAGACAAAGTTCATGGCAAACAGCAATCTCAGTCACTAGTGATTAGATGGGAAAGAAGTGGAGGCAGTGACATATTTTATTTTCCTGGGATCCAAGATCTCTTCAGATGGTGACTGTAGCCATGAAATTAGAAGACATTTGCTTTGGGAGAGTAAAGCTACAGCAAGCTTGGACAAGCTATTAAAAAGTAAAGCTAATATACTATAAACAAACATCTACATAGTTAGAACTAGTCGTTACATATGGATTTGTGCATGAGACCATAAAGAAAGCTAAACACCATAGAATGAACACCTTTTAATTGAGGTGCTGCATAAAACGATTAGAGTTCTTTAGACTTCCAGAAGGTCCAATCAATCAATACACAGCAAAACAAGCCAAATTGTTCCCTGGACGGTTGGATCATGAGGCTAAAGTGGGCATATCATAATTAGACAGAATTTCCTAGAGGAGACTCTGAGGCTGGTAAAGATTGAAGACACACAAAGAAGAGGACGTGCGAGGCAAAGATGGATAGATTGAAGCAATGAACGTGAGCTTGATGAAACTTAGTGGATGACAAATGTAACTGGAGTGTTGCGTTCCATAGGGTCATGGAGAGTCAGACGTGACTGAATGACTAAACAACAACATTAAAGTAGTTACAGAATAATGTCTTAAAACGTATAAACTAGTTATACACATAGGCTACAACAATAGCATTATTGAGTAGTACCACGTATTGATGGGTAGAAGCTTACTGCTGAATTTTCTGCAGTTGTTTTCAGCTCCATTGACTTAAATTAAAAGAAAATAAGAAGTTGTTTACTTAATCCAACAAGAAAACTTCAGTTGTGAATCGTTATGTTTAACCAATCTATATCAGGGTAAAAAAGGGAGCCTAACATTTCAAGTCTGTGGCTCTATCAACAGCCAACAGTCTAGTTTTGAAAAGCAGACATTAGTAAATCTTATACTATGCACAGCTGAGTAATTTACATTAAGTACTGCAAGCTGCCTCTTGTCTCAAGAGCTCTTGCTCTGATCTATGCAGCTTCTCAATTTAATTTCAATGAAAATGAAAACTTCATATTGATACAGATCAAATCTTAACCTTACACTTTGCTTCCTATCTCTAAGCTTCTACTTATAAAATCTAGAAAACAAATATGTGTTTTTGTGCATTTTTTAGGCGGTTTCATTTTATTAATGACAGGAATAGTGAAATATGTCAACATCAAGCACCACAATAGAAAAAAGGGATTTTGTATAAAGTTTTAAATGTATTGTAATATCATAATATATACAGTAAATAAAAATGTATTTACATGCCTCTTGCACATGTCTAGATGTCACAATGTTTAATGTAACCAGATACGTTTTGGTAAGTAGTAGAGTTAGCTATGTAGGCATCAGTTGTATTTTAATCTATCATTGCTTTTCTTTGAGCAACAGCAAGATTGTGGAAAGTCAGATGACCAAATGTTTATTTATTTTTTTGTTTCTTTGTTTTGTCACATACGTAATATAGTTTATTATGGCCACTTGCTGGGTTAAGCTGATTCAATACAATGCCAAATTAATGTAACAAGTACAGGAAAACCTGCTTCAATTCCTTTGAAAACTATCTAAAATTGCAGTGTGGTTAGTCAAGTCAGTCATGTTTAATTTATAAATAAAATACAGTCATATAATTATTTTAGAGGAAAAAAATAACAGAAATGCAAAGAAAACTAAAACAGTAATACAAAGATAACAACAACAAAGAAAAGTGAAACAGAAATAATGAGATACTAAAGGTTAAAAAAATAAATAGAACTTGCTCCAATGCATCCATGATTGTTACAGGACAGGATGTCTAGTTTTTACCGGAGACACAAAATCTGTGTAAAATTGTATCCCCTTGATGGGGAAATATTATTCCTTGAGTAGCACAGGCTAGCTTCCTAGACAACCAGTGAGTGATGTCTGTACCTAGGCAAGTGCTTGTTTATGTAGAATGGGCACCACAGATAAACCTTTTGGCTCATATCTGCCCCTATTCAATATTTCCATGAGGCATGTAAATATATTTTTATTTATACATTTGCATATAACAATTCATTTTGATTGCTGAAAACCTGATTACTTAAACTTTATAAAACTGCATATGTTTTTACCGTTTTGGGGCTTTAAGCACTATAAAAGGAAAAGCCAACATACATTTATTAATGGCACATAAAGGAGGTCATACAATTGGTTCTGTTATACATTTCATACATTTTATCACTTAAATGTATTGATTGAAGTTTAGGATACAGAATTTATATAATAGTTTGTTGCAATTCTAGTCAGAGTGATGTAATGCAAATATATCTAAAACTGCCAGAATTGTTATAAAATATATGTAAGAAAATGAATGCATACAGCAGCCATCATTATTTATGGTCAACTCAACAAGATACTGTATCTTCTACTTTACATTGTCATCTGATCATAATCATCCAGTTGTCTATTTTTATCTTTAGATGAAAAGAAATGATTGCATCTCAATTTTAACATGTTTTTTGAAAGTGTTCAAAAACTGTTAATGGCTTAATATGCAATTTAAAAAAGGTTATTTTTTAATGTGTACTTACTCTCAACAGGCTAAGAGAGGCAAGACAGAACATATAAATAAGAGCAATTGAAAATAAGCTAATGGATTTGAATTAATTAGACATATCACCACAAATGAAGGAAATATATTCAAAATTGCATTTGAGAAACCTAGGAGTCCCATATTTCGCTTATTTCTGTGTTTAGTTCTGGTGCTCCACGGTCTTGATATTTGACTCCAATGTGAGTTTGTGTTATTTTTAACAATATAAAATAGTGATCCTTATGAGGATTTAGGGAAGAGACCACAACTTGACATTAAGGGTAAGAAGCTTACTATTGCTTATGCAAATGACCCTTAGGGCTTTGTCTCCCCAAGGGTGATAGGTAATCCAGATGTGGACCCCTTGCTCACCTTAGGGAGATATCAGCTACACCCTACTGATGAGGCTGATTCTTTTAAATGTGACCAGACAGATATACTACAGAATATTTCTCTCTGTGAAGGGCACAAGTGAGCTAAAAGAGGCTGATCTCAGAGTGGATTATCATATCCATAGAAATACGGTACCTAAGGATACCTTAAGGATAGTTCATTCATGACCTGAGCACTTTTATTGTTGGTATTGCTTACTATTACATTAACTGCAACTCTGGAATACACACTGGTTTAGTTCTACTAAGTAGAAAGACTTAGGCCCCTATTCAATTGAGCAATTGTTGCTTACTGGAGCCCGCAATGTAAACTCATTTGCTATTCAATTGGTGTCCTTTAGCGAGCCACAAATGATCTACGGGTTAGAAGATTAGAAGGCCGCAAATGTTACAATCCCTAAAATAGCAAATCGATATTCAATTGCTGCAATTCCCCAAGGCCGCAATAGTTTTCAAAGCCGTAAACGGCAAATGTAGCCAAATATATTACAGGTTCCAAATGAGACCCGCAAAGGGTTTACAGGCTAGTTTGTAACAGTGGAAAAGACAATTAAAACACACCAATGCACTTTAAAATATGGGGAAAGCAATGGAAGGCATTGAATTCATTGTACAACAATTTCCAATTAACCAATAGGCCTCAAAAAAAAAAAATCTATATGCCAATATGAAAAGTGTTGCTGAAAGCAATTAAAGAGACACTACCTGATTGAATTGCAACACAAAAACATGAAACTGCATGCCATATTATCCTTTCTCGCTCACATAGGATCTAATGTGTACCCTAAAAATGCAAAGATAATCTTATATACATCTTACTCATCAGATCTGCATTGGGAAAATAAATACTGGCCAAATTACACCTCCACATGACATATATCAAGTACCAGGGGAACATACACCACACTAATCTACTCTAATCCATCAGGAAGGGCCACAAACACACATGGAGGCTGTACAGTGGCACGTGGAGCAACAGCCAACTCACCTCCCTCAGGGACATTATCCGCTTCGCCCATCCTGGAAACTCCCACGCCATTGCTGGTGTGCCAAGATGTATACCCATTATCATTTGGTGAAATCCCATCAAGTGTTGCTATCAATCAATGTACATTATCACCTGTCATATTTTTATCAGCCCTTCAGGGGAATGTTGATACTCCACAGTACCACAAATTGGACCTCTCATGTATATATATATATATATATATATATATATATATATATATACAGTATGTAACAAAAGTGAGTACACCCCTCACATTTTTGTAAATATTTTATTATATCTTTTCATGTGACAACACTGAAGAAATTACACTCTGCTACAATGTAAAGTAATAAGTGTACATCCTGTATAATAGTGTAAATTTGCTGTCCCCTCAAAATAACTAAACACACAGACATTAACGTTTAAACTATTGGCAACAAAGTGACTACACCCCTAAGTGGAAATGTCCAAATTAGGCCCAAAGTGTCAATATTGTGTGTGGCCACCGTTATTTTTCAGCACTGCCTTAACCCTCATGGGCATGGAGTTCACCAGAGATTCACAGGTTGCCACTGGATTCCTCTTCCACTACTCCATGATGACATCACGAAGCTGGTGGATGTTAGAGACCTTGAACTCCCCCACCTTCCATTTGAGGATGCCCCACAGATGCTCAATAGGGTTTAGGTCTGGTGACATGCTTGGCAAGTCCATCACCTTTATCTTCAGCTTTTTTGGGAAGGCAGTGCTATTGTATGTCAGTTATTTATGTGTGTTGAGTTTATGTGGGTGCATATGAGGGTGTGATGGTGTATATGATACTCACATTGCAGGGTTGCCTGGAAACCCAAGTTTAGCTGTCCTGGAAGACACACTACTACCTCTGGCTCGATCCACTCCTTCAGGGTCCACTCCCAACCGCAAAATGTAATGTTGGCTGGTGGTCCATCGCAGGTTGCATGGGCTGCTCTGGCCTTCGCTGCCATATTCCTCTTGACCTTCATCCGGCAGTCATCATATCTGTGTTTCACAGACTTGACATCTCTGTTTGCAACCCCTAAAGCAGCAACAGCTGAAGCTACCTCAATCCAGGTGCGTGTATTCTGGCTAGGCCTCACTTTCCTCCCACCATGTATGATGCTACAGCGGGCATGGATTTCCCTGAGGAGGAGGGTTTGTCTCCTCTGGGGTATAATTGGGGGGCCCTGTACTTTGCCACAGCCTCTTGCCCTCCTAACTGTGCCTGGGGGTCCTGGTCTCCCTGTTCTCTCCCGGGGGCCGATCCATCATCTCCACTACCTCCTCCCCTGGGATCAGGTCTCTGACCCTCTGACCTACTCCTAGTGTGCCTAAATCTGGGGGCACATCCTCCCCCCCTCCTGCACTCCTATGCCTCTCCCTCCCCTCCCTGACCTGCCTCCTCCTCTTCCTCTGTCCATACCTCTACCTCTCCTCCTCCGTGTTCCCCTCTCTCCTCACTCCCCTCCTCTACCCTCCTGAAAATTATGAACCTAATATAAGGAGAAATCAATATAATATATACATGTACAGTGGATATAAAAAGTCTACACACCCCTGTTCAAATGTCAGGTTTCTGTGCTGTAAAAAATGTGACAAAGATAAATAATTTCAGAACCTTTTCCACTTTAATGTGACCTATAAACTGTACAACTCAATTGAAAAACAAACTGAAATCGCTATGTATGGATATATGTAGGTATTAATCTATGTGTATGAATTATGTGAGATGAGTAATTATGTGTGTTTTAAACTAAGTGTTAATTTATGTTAGAGGCCAAAATAGCAAAAACTTCCAAAACAGCTCCTTCTCTTTCTCTCTCCCTCTCTCTCCCTTTATCTCTCTCTCTCTCCAAAGCTCAGAAACCCACCAATGCCTAGACTTATGGTTTCCGCTGGCTTTCAAAGTTGTTTTCTGTGGTGGTAATTAGCATTCTCATGTTCCTATTGGCAAATTGGCCTGTGACAAGATTGCTAATTAAGGCCTTGCTTGACTTTGAAACCAGGGTGTACGGTCTTGAGGTTTTGGCCCTTAACTTGCGGACTGGTTCAATTGAGTCACTCTGTAATTGTAGCAAATTTCAAGCCTGCCAACATACAGCCGGTATAATTAAAATCTGTGGGCTTGCAATTGAATAAGGGCCTTGGAGTGGTTTTACCAGGTATCCCACACAGCTAATTTACTAAGAGCTAACCTATCTAATAGTTCTACAGTGGGGGGGGGGGGGGGGTATATGACCCCCTGCTGATTTTGAACATTTGTCACTGACAAAGAAATGATCAGTCTATAATTTTAATGGTAGGTGTATTTTAACAGTGAAAGACAGAATAACAAAAAAAAACAAAATTGCATGTCAAGAAAGTTTTAAATTGATTTGTAGGTCAATGAGGGAAATAAGTATTTGATCCCCTGTCAATCAGCAAGATTTCTGGTTACGGGTGTCTTTTATACAGGTAACGAGATGAGATTAGGAGCACTCTCTTAAAGGGAGTGCTCCTAATCTCAGCTCATTACCTGTATAAAAGACACCTGTCCACAAAAGTAATCAATCAATCAAATTCCAAACTCTCCACCATGACAAAGTCCAAAGAGAAGTCAGGGACAAGATTGTAGACCTACACAAGGCTGGAATGGGCTACAAGACCATCGCCAAGCAGATGGTGACAACAGTTGGTGCGACTATTTGCAAATGGAAGAAACACAAAATAACTGTAATTCTCCCTCTGTCTGATGCTCCATGCAAGATCTCACCTCGTGGATTTTCAATGATCATGAGAACAGTGAGGAATCAGCCCAGAACTACACGGGAGGATCTTGTTAATGTACTCAAGGCAGCTGGGACCATAGTCACCAAGAAAACAATTGGTAACACACTACAGTGTGGAGAACTGAAATCTTGCATCGCCCGCAAGGTCCCCCCCTACTCAAGAAAGCACATGTACAGGCCTGTCTGAAGTTTGCCAATGAACATCTGAATGATTAAGAGGAGAACTGGGTGAAAGTGTTGTGGTCAGATGAGACCAAAATCAAGCTCTTTGGCATCAACTCAACTAGACGTGTTTGAAGGGGAGGTATGCTGCCTATGACTAAAAGAAAACCATCCACACTGTCAAACATGGAGGTAGAAACATTATGCTTTAGGGGTCTTTTTCTGCTAAGGGGACAGGACAACTGCACCGTATCAAAAGGACAATGGACAGGGCCATGTACCGTCAAATATTGCCAGGGAATTGAAAATGGGTCGTGGATGGGTACTCCAGCATGACAATGACCTAAAACACACAGCCAAGGTAACAAAGGAGTGGCTTAAGAAGAACCACATTAAGATCCTGTCTCCAGACCTTAATCCCACAGAAAATCTTTGGAGGGAGCTAAAGGTTCAAGTTGTCAAACATCAGCCTTGAAACCTTAATGACTTTGGCCCTCATTCAATTGCAATTTGGCCAATTGAATATAGCTCTAAATAAGCACATAACATATTTTTTAAAGAAGTTTTTAGTTAGTAAACATCTATCCAAAAGCAAGGTTTTCCCTAACTAAAAACTTATTTAAAAGAAAAATGCTATATGCTTATTTAGAGCCCTATTCAATTGGCCAAATCACAATTGAATGAGGCCCTTGGAGAGGATCTGCAAAGAGGAGTTGGACAAAATCCCTCCTGATATGTGTGCAAACCTGGTGGCAACTACAAGAAACATCTGACCTGCCAACAGGGGTTTTGCCACCAAGTACTAAGACAAAGGGGTCAAATACTTATTTCCCTCATTGACCAGCAAATCAATTTATAACATTTTTGACATGAGTTTTTCAGAATCTTTCTTTTGATATTCTGTCTCTCACTGTTATAAAATACACCTACCAATAAAATTATAGACTGATCATTTATTTTTCAGTGGACAAACGTTTCAGCAGAAGATAAAATACTTTTTCCCTCCCCCTGTAAAAGAGTTCCCTAAGTCTCTATCTTAAGTGATTCTAACCCCTGGGGTCTTTAAGCTCTCAAGAGGAATGAATAAGGTTCAGACTCCTACATCTTACATATACATATTAAAAGATGAGTTATGGCCTTGGAGAGAGAACGTTATAACTTCATTAAAAAATGTAAAGCACTATCCCTAAAATCCCAAGCAATGGCCTATGTAATTATAAATTATGTTTTATGTATGTCTTTCAAATGTTATACATCAAATGGATGTATCTTATTCCCTTCTGGGAGAAAAACACAATATAACTGTCACATATTATAATTGTCGAACTATGAGACGTCATCACCCTTTGCGCGGTGCGTACGACTTAGGCGATGAGCGCCTAACTCACAGCACTAAAACTCGCGGCACTAGAGCTTTGAGTGGCAAAGAGGGAAGCAGTGGAGGCAATGAAACACTTAGGAAACGTGGGATCTCCTTAGGCTGCAAGCACTTGACGAGCGCGGGAAAAAAATAAGAGATAGAAAAAATCTGAAGTTAACGGCCAAACCACGCAAAGCAAAAAACAGGAAACACATAAAAAAATGTTTTCAAAATACACAAACAAACACATCACACACAGCACTGGGGGAACAGCCAGGACGTCTGGGAGTGAGGTGGAATGTGAATTTAAGTCCATTTCAGCGAGTTTCGGCACTCGAAAATCTCCTAAGCGAGACAAAGAAAAGGCTACCAAATAAAATTAAAACAAGGCTACACAACCCTGGACTGCGCAAAACACAGCCAACCCTGTACCAATTTCACCCAGGAAAGTATGAGGTACATAATACACTATCACAAAGGATGGCAAATGCTCACGAAACGCGTAGCACATAGACAAACTACGCTATTTTACAATCCTAACTTGCCACTAACAACATTATGCATCTACAGTAGCGCTTTACAGACATAAAGCAACGGTTTGCCCTTGTGCACGCAGCCTATTTCTAATGCACTGTTACAACATTCATAAAACTATCTCCTCAGGCCAGCAACAGTCCCACTGGACATTATTTGCTGCAGGACAATAAAAAGCGATTGTTACCTCTCCAGGCTATTGATTGTTACATATATTAATTAGAAAAAGGTAAACTATATTAATTTATTATTCAATTAATTCATTAATTAGTATTTTTTTAAAATATAGAGACGAGCAAAAGGACACGCGAAGAGAGGCTCGCAATGAGCGCCGAAGGTCCTTAGAGTATAAAAAGCTTACCATTGTGTGACAAACAGCATTGCCATGGTTTTATTGACCATAATTTTTTGATGGGCTAGTTATAGATAGTATCTAGCAAAAGTGGTATCTAGAAAAATATAAGTAAAGCTATTTCTTTTGGGGTAAATCTTTAGTCTATTTATATAGTTTAAAACCATTAATAAGAAAATCAAAACAAACTACTTGAAAACATGTTACTCACATCTCACATACTGAAAAAATACTGCTTAGGAATAAGGCAAATATTATCTCTAACACAAAGCCATGCTGGCAGAACAATGTAAGCAATTAAGAGATAATTTGTGGTCTTGACGGCACAAAAAATAAATTACCATGTGGGAATTGTGGTATTAGATAATACTGATTAAGCAGATAATGTTATACAACAGAAATTCTCTGAGGCAAACAATGAAATGTGTATACTGTGGTTAAAAGCAAGAAAACAAATATTTGGCCGCATTCCATAAAAAAAAAATACACATTCAACACAACCAACCTTGTATAAAAGCATAAACAGCAATAGCTATTCATGGGAAACCTAGAGAACCAACATGTCGTGTTTTTATTAATGTTAAACCTCTCACAGAAAACAGCATCTTATTCCAATGGACTGAATCAATAATTCTAACTGTTCACTCTGCATACAGTGAGATTGCTGTATAGGCCGCAGGCCCTAAATTCACATTACTACTTCAAAAGAAACAAGTGCAAATCTAATTTTAAAATACCATTCTAAATACTTAATCAATATATTCAGGGCGTGGGATATATCACCAGTTCTGTACATTTTTTGTTGTTAAAATTATAAATAAACAGTAGCTAATTTTCTTTTGGAGTGACTGAGATGAATTTTGCATAATTATGAATATTATTTGTATATAGATAATAACATTCATTTTTATTTGCAGAAATAAATGTAATTAAAATATGTTACTGACTGTATTTATTGATGTTGCCCTCAGCCCCCCCTCCGGATCCCTTCAGGCCCTCTCTCTGGATCCCCTCAGGCCCTCGCCTCTGGATCCCCTCAGGCCCTCGCCTCTGGATCCCCTCAGGCCCTCGCCTCTGGATCCCCTCAGGCCCTCGCCTCTGGATCCCCTCAGGCCCTCGCCTCTGGATCCCCTCAGGCCCTCGCCTCTGGATCCCCTCAGGCTCTCGCCTCTGGATCCCCTCAGGCCCTCGCCTCTGGATCCCCTCAGGCCCTCGCCTCTGGATCCCCTCAGGCCCCACCGCCCCTGGATCCCCTCAGCCTTTCCCCCGCAGGCTTACCGGTTTATCCGCTTCTAATCTTCTGTCTCCCTGAACCTGCGCATCCTTCGGCACATTCAGGGAGATGGAAAAACAGAAGAGTATATAACCGTAAGTCTGTGGGATCCAGAGTGGGGAAGGCTGAGGGGATCTGGAGGTGGGGACAGGTGAGTGAGTGAGGGGGCAAAGAGAGACAGGGTAGGGAGTGAGGGGGGCAAAGAGAGACAGGGGAAGGAGAGGGGGGATGACATACAAGGGAGGGAGAGGAGGGGGAAATGAGACACAAGGGAAAGAGAGAGGAAGGGGGAAATGAGACACAAGTGAAAGAGGGAGGAGGGGGAAATGAGACACAAGGGAGAGAGGAGGGGGGAAATGAGATACAATGGAGGGAGAGGAGAGGGTAAATGAGACACAAGGGAGGGAGAGGAGGGGGAAAGGAGACACAAGGAAGGGAGAGGAGAAATAGAGGAGGAAGTAGACAGGGGGAGAGACTCGCAATGATCACTAAAGGCGCTCAGCGTGTTGCTCTTAATGAGCGCCGGAGGTGTTCACATTGGGTGGCAAACAACATTGCCAGGCTTAACATTTTATTCTAGTCATTTTTGACGGGCAAGTAGCTAGTCTTATATATAAAAGCCAGTGCCTGTAAAGCATCTAAAAACAGTGATATGTGTAGATGCATGCGCCATGAGATAACATCACAGAAACATTAACTGTGAGGCCTGATGTTCTTTGTGAGAAAGAGAGTGACATTTAAATTAAATTAATGCGTGTCTGGTGGCATTTGCTATAAGAATTAAAAGTATATGTATTTCCTGGATTATGAATGTATCTGAGGAGAACCAGTAGTGTATGCAAACATTTGTTTTACCAAAATAAATATTTAAACACTTACCTTTAGGATAGCAAAAAACAGGGTCAACACCCTCTCCAAACCCAGGTTAAATTAGCTTTCATTTGAAAAATTGTGTTGGCCAATAAGGAGGAAGCAGAAGCTGAAACATGTGGGGTTGCTGTCTGTGCTGCAAAGCAGCCTGGTATATTTAGTCAGACTCATATGAAAATAAATAGTATTTTCTAACATGTGACAATCTGTACAGCACATTAACACCACATTACACATGCAGCTTGCATCACTGTTTCTGCTGTTTAAATTTCCCACAAGGAGATAGGCAGAGAGAAATAAGCTGTGACCCCAGCAACCATGTGACTGGCAGCATTTCCTCTGGAAGTCACACCCTGTACCCAGATGCTGTGCAACCTGTACCCACTGTAATGTAAGCTTGCTACGGGTGTGCAATTCCAGATAGCAGTATCCAGCATAAAAATATGTCAATACATTCAACTTTTAATATAATACATATTTTTCTGATAATTGTATCATTCTAGCAATCACTTGGTAATGACGCTTAGTATTATATTCCAGGCTATCATTACTTGGAGGAATCAACAATTCTTATATATATACTAGTTGTTTGCCTGTCATAAATGACGATATAATATTGTGTTAAAATTTGTGTCTTCTGTCTGTTTGTGCGCCCTCTACCTCTCTCTGCGCCCTCTCCCTATCTCTGTGCTCACTTTCCCTCTGTGCTCACTCTCTCTCTTCTTGCACCCTCACTCTTTCTCATTCTCTACCTCCCTCCCTTCTTCTATCTCTCCTCTCTCTCCTTCCTTCCTTCTCTCTCTCTCTCTCTCTCTCTCTCCTTCTCTCTCTTCCTTCCTCTCTCTCTCCATCCTTCTCAACCTCCTCCTTCTCTCTCCCCCATCCTTCTCTCTCTTCCCCTCTCATTCTCTCTCTCCCTCTCCTTCTCTCTTTCGCTCTATATAAAGAATAAAAGAAAAATAAGAAAAAAATAGAATAAAGAAAAAATAAAGACTACAAAAATATATACTGTATTTATGGCTCTGCTGTGTTCTTACCTAAAACCTGATCTATAAACACACATACTGACCTATCAGGACATTGGATTATTTTAAATTTTTTGTCTATTTCCTTTTTTTTCAATCCACTTTCCTACTCCTTTACATATTTTTATCGCTTTTTTACTTGATAAAGAAAGGTTATCTCTTGAAAGCACGTCGCTATATATATATATATATATATATATATATATATATATATATAAAAACATATGTATATATATATATATATATATATATATATATATATATATACATATATGTATATGTTTATATATACAGTGGATATAAAAAGTCTACACACCCCTGTTAAAATGTCAGGTTTCTGTGCTGTAAAAAAATTAGACAAAGATAAATCATTTCAGAACTTTTTCCACCTTTAATGTGACCTATAAACTGTACAACTCAATTGAAAAACAAACTGTAATCTTTTAGGTGGAGGGAAGTAGAAAAAAAAAAGAAAAATAATGTGGTTGCATAAGTCTGCACACCCTCTTATAACTGGGGATGTAGCTGTGTTCAAGATTAAGCAATCACATTCCAAATCGTGTTAAATAGGAGTCAGCATACACCTGCCATTATTTAAAGTGCCTCTGATTAACCCCAAATAAAGTTCAGCTGCTCTAGTTGGTCTTTCCTAAAATGTTCTTATTCGCATCCCACAGCAAAAGCCATGGTCCACAGAGAGCTTCCAAAGCATCAGAGGGATTTCAATGTTAAAAGGTATCAGTCAGGAGAAGAGTACAAAAGAATTTTCAAGGCATTAGATATACCATGGAACACAATGAATACAGTCATCATCAAGTGGAGAAAATATGTCACAACAGTGACATTACCAAGAACTGGAGCTCCCTCCAAAATTGATGAAAAGACAAGAAGAAAACTGGTCTGGTAGGCTACCAAGAGGCCTACAGCAACATTAAAGGAGCTGCAGGAATATCTGGCAAGTACTGGCTGTGTGGTACATGTGACAACAATCTCCCATATTCCTCATATGTCTGGGCTATGGGGTAGAGTGGCAAGACAAAAGCCTTTTCTTATGAAGAAAAACATCCAAGCCAGGCTACATTTTGCAAAAACACATCTGAAGTCTCCCAAAAGCATGTGGTAAAAGGTGTTATGGTCTGATGAAACCAAGGTTGAACTTTTTGGCCATAATTCCAAAAGATATGTTTGATGCAAAAACAACACTGCACGTCACCAAAAGAACACCATACCCACAGTGAAGCATGGTGGTGGCAGCATCATGCTTTGGGGCTGTTTTTCTTCAGCTGGAACTGGGGCCTTAGTTAAGATAGAGGGAATTATGAACAGTTCCAAATACCACTCAATATTGGCACAAAACCTGCAGGCTTCTGCTAGAAAGCTGAACATGAAGAGGACCTTTCTTTTTTCAGCATGACAACGACCCAAAGCATACACCCAAATCAACAAAAGAATGGCTTCACCAGTAGAAGATTAAAGTTTTGGAATGGCCCAGCCAGAGCCCAGACCTGAATCCGATTGAAAATCTGTGGGGTGATCTGAAGAGGGCTGTGCACAGGAGATGCCCTCGCAATCTGACAGATTTGGAGTGTTTTTGCAAAGAAGAGTGGGCAAATCTTGCCAAGTCAAAATGTGCCATGCTGATAGACTCATACCCAAAAAGACTGAGGCCCTCATACAATTGCAATTTGGCCAATTGAATAGAGCTCTAAATAAGCACATAACATATGTTTTTTAAATAAGTTTTTAGTTAGTAAACATCTATCCAAAAGCAAGATTTTCACTGAAAACCATCTTTAAAAAAATATGCTATGTGCTTATTTATAGCCTTATTCAATTGGCCAAATCGCATTTGAATGAGGCCCTGAGTGCTTTAATAAAATCAAAAGGTGCTTCAACAAAGTATTAGTTTAAGGGTGTGCATACTTATGCAACCATATTATTTTATTTTTATATTTTTTCTTCCCTCTACCTAAAAGATTTCAGTTTGTTTTTCAATTGAGTTGTACAGTTTATAGGTCACATTAAAGGTGGAAAAAGTTCTAAAATGATTTATCTTTGTCTCATTTTTTTTACAGCACAGAAACCTGACATTTTAACAGGGGTGTGTAGACTTTTTATATCCACTGTATATATATATATATATATATTCCCAGACTGCAGTGCATATACTGTATTTCTGAGAAATTTGAGCAGGAAATAAGTTTTCATCAACTTATTTTTAAACATTCAAATGGAATCACTAATGTACTATTCCTTATTTGTACTACTGTACTTTTTACGGTGGAGGGCTTCTATCACTCTTAGCCCACCATATGTGAAACAATTGCTGTATAGAACTACTCTCTACAACGATTACCACACAAACCAGGCACTCACACCATACTGAAGATCAGCAGTAACCGTGAAACAGTACTGCATGTGGTTAAGTGACCTGGTTTGTGAAAAATCCATCCGTTGCTATGTCTAAAACTGTGAAATACAGTAAGCATATGTGTAAAAGGAGCCATGTTTAAAATGGTTTGGATTGACAGAGTGATGGTGCATTATGTGGCCCCATTTGCATGCCCCGCCCAGTTTTCCCAGACTGCAGTGCATATACTGTATTTCTGAGAAATTTGAGCAGGAAATAAGTTTTCATCAACTTATTTTTAAACATTCAAATGGAATCACTAATGTACTATTCCTTATTTGTACTACTGTACTTTTTACGGTGGAGGGCTTCTATCACTCTTAGCCCACCATATGTGAAACAATTGCTGTATAGAACTACTCTCTACAACGATTACCACACAAACCAGGCACTCACACCATACTGAGGATTGGCAGTAACAGTGAAACAGTACTGTATGTGGTTAAGTGACCTGGTTTGTGAAAAATCCATCCTTTGCTATGTCTAAAACTATGAAATACAGTAAGCATATGCGTAAAAGGAGCCATGTTTAAAATGGTTTGGATTGACAGAGTGATGGCGCATTATGTGGCCTCATTTGCATGCCCCGCCCAGTTTTCCCAGACTGCAGTGCATATACTGTATTTCTGAGAAATTTGAGCAGGAAATAAGTTTTCATCAACTTATTTTTAAACATTCAAAGGGAATCACTAATGTACTATTCCTTATTTGTACTATATATATATATATATATATATATATTGTGGCCGTTTGGCCCCCAGTGGTCCATGTAAGCAGAAGAGCTTTAAGTATTTCTCTCCAGGAGGGATAGAAAAAACTCCTAAGAGCTACAAACAAAAACACCTGTGGGTTACCTTTAAAAGAGAGGAGTAGAGAGATGGGTGTGGCTCCCCATAAAGCCTGGCTGGCTTACTGACTGACACAGTAAGTTCTGAGGCAGGAGTGGAGCCTGCCATCTGCATGCGAGTCCATGGGAAAGAAACAGATAGTTTGTCTGGGTGGAAACGTAAAGAGACAGATAGTTGCAGAAATGGAGGCCTGTAGAATGGAGGGTATCATGACCCGGCGGAGCCCTGCGCATGCTGATTGGTCGGCGGGCTGGCTGGACGCAGGGAGGAGCCGGGAGGGGTGTTGGCGCGCAGTCAGCGCCATTTTGGCTCACTCTGCGGCCGCAAGCATGCGGATAGCATTGTGCAGCAGCGGAGGCGGTGTGAAAAACCCTTGGGCTTTATTGTCTTTATTTTTGGGGTGTTTGGTGTGTTTGGGTGTTTGGTGTGTTTTGGTTGTTTTGGGTGTTTGGTTTGTGTTGGTGTTTTGGGTGTTTGGTGTGCTTTTGGTGTTCTTTGGGTGTTTGGTGTGCTTTGGGTGTTTGGTGGGCTTTGGGTGTTTGGTGGGCTTTGGGTGTTTGGTGGGCTTTGGGTGGAGTGTGTGCTTTGGGTGCTGTGTGTTTGTCTTTGTTTTTTTTTTTTGTTATCTGTGGTCTTGTGTCTTGCTTTCCTGGCTTTATTGTTGGGCCTTTGCCCTGGGTGGGTGTTATATCCACATATAAAACCCACATGTATATATTGTTATATCCACATATATATATTGTTATATCCACATATATATTTATATATCTACACTTATTCCTGCTAGCTAGGTGGGATTCCTATAGTTTTTATTAGTGGGCCTGACTCCACTAGCTGGGTATTATCAGGCCACTTCTGGCTGCTGCAGCATTATCCTCTGAGCTCTCTTGGGTTTAGTTATAGGGGTGTTTGTTATTGCCTATAGTTGGGCCTGCTCAGCGGGGTAAGTTTTTTTTCTTGCCCCCTTTGTTTTGAGAAGGGGGGTTACTGTGTTGGTTGTGGTTTGGGGTATTCATAGATTTTGCCCCGCATAGTTTTGTTTTTTCTATCCTTTTATTACCTTGCATTCCTTTAGATATCTGTCCCTGGACAATTTTATTTTGAAAATCCTTAGATGGATGCTCAGGCTGTTGCAGAGCCGATTCACCTACTAGGATGATTCACTCTCAGGTCCTTTGCCACCGAGTCAGGTGGCTAGAGGACCGCATAGGCACTCCCGCGGGTGCCTCAGCCTCTTCCCCTGCAGTTTCCCAAGAGCAGTCTGCGATGGCTGGCGGCTTGGGTGACTTTGAAGACTGATGCCCCTCTGACAGGCAGGCTAAACAGTTGATTCCGGACGGGGGCAGCTTGCTAGAGGGGGGGGGGCACTTTAGTTGGTGCGGCAGGCCATGGCTTAGGTGTTCACCAGCCCTTGCCTTATAGCAACGTGAGAGAGAGTGACAAGGGTGTTACAGGTGTAGACCCTGTACCTCAGGCTGCACCTTCGGAGACACCACTGAGTCAACTCATTATCTCCAACACCACTCTTCCAGCACCGCACCCTCGCAAAAAGGGTGGTAAGGGTACCACTAAATAGGCAGCTAAGAAGCCAGCAGTCCCTAGGGGGGATTTAGCGTTAAGGCCAGTGCCACTGTGTCATCTGATTCTGCCTTTCAAAGTTTGTCCCAGGGTGACGACGGCCCTCGGGCCGGGTATCTGCTCTGAGGAAGACACGCACGGACATTACAAAAGACATGATGCGTGACAACAGCGAGCCATGCCGACTTGAGGTGGTCAAGTGAACCAGCAATCCTTGTTCTTTTCTTTAACCACTCCTAGAATGACAGCAGGGGCGGTACAGGCCCTTTACAAACACCAAGTCTGTAGTTGATAGCGACAGACAGGGTACCAGTACGGGACTGACTTCTCTGCCTCCTGCTGACAATTTCAGACTCAATGACCGTATACAACGGGGACAGGGTCTGAGGAACCTAGGCAACCCATTAGGGTCAGTGGGGGCTGAGAGTGAGTCTTCCCTGGATGACGCGGATGCTGTCAGGATCTCATCTTGCAGGCGCAGACAGGATAGTCAAAGTTCCTTTTGCCTTTCCAGAGATTCCAGAGAGAGATCACAGTCTAGCAACCGCAGATCCTGCAGCTGTAATGGTTCCAGCTCTGATTGTGAGCCACGAAAGGGGCGGCCTCATAGGAAGGCTCCTGATCAGGTTCAGGGACAACGCCCCCCAGAACCATCAACACAATCCCAAGGTGAGTGCTCACAACCAGCACATACACCTCATGGGGGTATAGAGCAGGGACAATTAGTAACAGGACTGAAAGCTTTGTTGGGGGGTCATGGGGTAGCTCTGTCAGATAAGGATTTAGGGGACTGGGTAGCGGGGTTAGCAGCGAGGGCTTGGCCTCCCATAGCTAGTGAGATGAGGTATGCGCCATGCAAGCGTCACGCTACAGTGGCGGTTCCAGACGCATTTGAACAGTCAGGTGCGCTGGCACCGTAGGAGGGTCCTAGGGTCTCCGATGAGTCCCTGAGAGCTATGGCAGTGTGTGCATTAGACAACCTGGGACACATCTGACCCTAGAGGTCAAGGAGCGTATATGGAGAAGGGAATATATTAATATTGTCTCTCTCCTGCCAGTTTCACGGGCAATGGACTTTAGGGAGGGCAGCAAAAGAGGTAAAGGGGGAGATAGAAGGCACGTCCCGCATACGTTTGATAACTGGCTGCAAGCCTTTTCATGGCATGGCTGAAGTACGATGAGGACTTCCGCCAATGCATGGCGACCAGGCCGCACATGGCATGGAGTGAGAAGGCTATTGCATATTGGCTTAACGTGATGACCCATATGCGTGCTATGTTGTCCTTTCAGGACCGGGGGGGGGGGGCAGACCCCCTGCCCCCGCAGCTGGTAAAGGATTCAATGATTGCTATGCCTTCAATGACGGAATTTGCAAATGGTCCCCCAATTGCCGCTTTAAGCACTCCTGCTCCAGTTGCGGCGGGGAACATGCAGCGACGAAATGCGCGCATCAGAAAGGGGGAGCCTGCATTAGCGAACCATCAAAAAAGGGGCAAAACCTGGTGTTGCTAAACGTAATGCTCCCGTGGCTCGTACTCTATGGTAAGGTGGGAGGCAGGGCGGCGATTGCTGACCGAGGAGTTCCGGGATGGCTTTGTCATTTCATGTGAAATGGAATTGACCAGCAGCTTTCCGACTAATTTAAAATCGGCAGATGAGTACCCCGGAGTAGTGCGGGAAAAAATTGCGAAGGAAGTGAGCTTGGGTAGAATGGCAGGGCCATTCATGGTACCGCCAATAGAGCATTTGCATGTGTCACCGCTGGGGGTAGTTCCAAAGAAAGAAATGGGCAAGTTTAGGCTCATTCACCACTTATCGTACCCGGAGGGCACTTCGGTGAATGACAGGTTGACAAGGATTTGTCATCCGTCTCGTATGCGTCTTTTGGCGCTGCATCGGTAAATGCGGGATGAGGGCCATGGGGCGTTGATGGCAAAGGTCGATGTGGAATCGGCTTTTCGCCTTCTGCCGGTGCATCCATCCAGCCAATATCTGCTGGGATGTAAGACCTTCAGCTGCTATCGGCTAACTGTATCATATCTGTTACAGGCGCTGGAAGGCAACTCTGGATACTGGGCCATTCGTACATATATTGGGCATAACAGTTCACTACAGTTTCGCCTACCGGTCTGCAACTGGGCTTACTAAAGGAGGAACTACTGGTGCGATGGGCTGGCATTCGGGGGCTGAGGTGGAAAGGTGTCAGTGAGTTGGTAGATTCACATGCCTGTCGTTTTGGCAGCCCATCTGTAATCATAAACCATGCTGGGGGAATGATTTAGGAATAGTGCCCATTAAACATTTAGTCAGGGATATGAAAAGAGAGATAGCTTTGTGGAAGGCGAGGTTCGAGGTTCGAGTTGTAGTCATCTGGTCAGACATAGTAAGGAGGAGGGTGTGGCGGAATGCCAGAGATCCTGTCCGTTTGAATGGTGCTAAAATTAAGGTCAATAAATTATTGGCCAGTTTTTGTAACAAGATGGGATTCCCTGAGTTTGAGGGTGATGCAGAAGAGGAATGGTTCCTGCCCATGGCGTTCATTTGAGTGAAATCGGGATAGAAATGTTGATTTGGAAGGCAAGGAGGGTGTGCAATAGGCCTTGGCCATTTTGGGAGGAGAGCAGGTCAGTAAGGTTTTTGCTTTCTGCACTGCTGAGTGGCGGGATGGGGAGTTGCCCGGGCCAGGTGTATAATTAAAAAGGGGCTTGCCCCTACCTCTTGGGCGGGTGCAGCATAAAAGTAGGTGGACCCATGGGTTCATGCCCAGGGTCAAGAGATTGCTGCCCCTGGTCGGGCTCCTCCCACTTTTTATACCATGTTGGTACATATATATATGTTTGTTTAATAAATTGGCTGTGGCCCGTTGGTTTACCCATACTGTTCTTTCTCAGTGTCAGTTATTGTACGAATATATATATATATATATATATATATATATATATATATATATATATATATATATTGTGGTAGTTTTACCTGCTACCTTCTAGATTAACAGCAAGAGGATCATGTTTTCCTTTAATCTTTTTATTAAAAGTACACCACATTATGGCTTACATCAGCCAAAAGTATAACAAACATAGTTCTATTGCAAATATCTTCAACTGTAGAAAGGGGAGCATTCGGCCCGCCAGTCCCTCAGAAATACTCCAACCTCCAGGGATCCTTAAACAGTATTTTGGGATACTCTGTCCAATTCACAGTTATACTGCTGCCTTCTCCCTGGGGTTACTTAACACAGGCTCTTGTAAGGAAAATATAGTCCTTTACTCACATCCTCTGGAACACAGCTTCCTCTGCGAGCAATTTCTGGAACAAGCAGTCTTCTGACTGCAATTAGGAACAGACAGCAAGCTTCTTTCTGTAGCTTGCTCTTTGCTGCTAAAAGCAGCTCACCAACAGGAGCAGATTTCACACACTGCTCACACTGCTTAGGCCCAAGCCTAAGTAAAAGAGACTCCACCCATCTCTCTGCTGTGGTCTTAAAGGCAATCCACAGCTGGGCTTCAATTAGCCTCTGATCACTGCCCGGAGTTAACTCTTTCTTTCTTCCAGCCTCTTTAATTAAACCTACCTCTAGGGTTATATATATTATATATATGTATGTGTATATATATATATATATATATGTGTATGTGTATATATATATATATATATATATATATATGTGTATGTGTGTGTGTGTATATATATATATATATATATATATATATATGTGTGTATATATATATATATATATATATATATATGTGTGTATATATATATATATATATATATATATATATATATATATATATATATATATATGTGTGTGTGTGGAAAAAAACAGCTTCCAGCTCAGAATTCAGAGAAAAACAATTATTACACTGCATTCTGGGAAGTTGAACTGTGACATGCAAATGTGCCCACAAATGCCTCGCTCTTCAATCCATAGCCATTATCAAACAAGGCTTCCTTTAAGCTTATGCATGCTGTATTACACAGCTTTAATGCAAAGTCATAAAGTCCACAACAAAAGCTGAGATCCTGCTCCATGCTGATAATAGCCGGTAAGCTTGAAACAGCTGGACATGTATAGGATACTCAGCTTGTGTTTAATCCAACCTTGGCTTTGCATAAAAGCAGGTATTCCAAGGAAAACAGTACATCTAGGCTAGTATGTCATGCAGAACCTTGGGAGGATTCTTCCCTCTGACCAGGCCTTCCCTTCCAGGTCAGTAACATTTCCTGACCTGCTGAATCTGGAGCAGTATGGGTAAAATTGAGGAGCACAAGTTTCCGTTTGTCAGGCCTGAGCTTTCTTCTGGGTGAACTGGAATGCTGGAGTTGCAAAGTGGGCTAGTGACATTCTCTGGTGCCATACATGCCGGATTAATGGGCAGTTCTGGTATAAGCTGTTATGGTTCAATAGCCAACTCCCTGCCCAATGAGTCGGGCCAGTGGCCCCTCCTTTCCAGTGTTAAATTGCTCCATCCAGTGGTGAACACATCTGGGGCAATCATGGGGCCCCACCCTCCCTAACCAAGCCAGTACAAACAACTGACTGGTGGTATTTATAACAGTCCCTGGGCCTAGGGGACAAGTGGCCACCATTCTTCCCTTCTCCCTGTCTGAGTCCTGAGTGATCTATTGGGCATTCTTGCTTACCCAATTCCGGTAGTTCCAGGGGAATAGCCAGCTCAAGTGACTGTTCATCAGGGGTTATCACTGCTCCATCCCAAAAGCCAGGGCCAATGGCCCCTCCTTTTCCCTCCTCTAGGGAAAATATTCTTCTGGGGAATCCCATAAAACAATAGTTAAACTAAGGACTGTACCTGCTGCAACAGGC
The DNA here is from genome assembly GCA_027410445.1 of Discoglossus pictus. NCBI lineage: Eukaryota > Metazoa > Chordata > Amphibia > Anura > Alytidae > Discoglossus > Discoglossus pictus. The sequence continues at coordinate 413,981,430 of CM050164.1, read as the reverse complement.
AGTCAGTACTCCTCCTAATGGCCTCTTCTGGGGTCTCCACTCCATTAGGCGCAGCCTCCTTTCTCTGGGACTACTGTCTGGGTTCCGTTCTCACCTCCCTCTGGCTCTTTGGTCTCAGGATCCCCAGGTAGAACCACCTGGCTCTCTCCATCTGAGACTGCCTAGTGTATAGATATAGGCAGCCCTTGAAAAGCAGCTGCTACTGCCTCTTGTGCAGACTGAAGGGCAGGGCTGTGTGCTTTTTCTGCTCCAGGGTCTGTGGCTGGCTACTGGACAATGGTTATCCAAGGAACCTCCTCACTATGTTTACAGTCCATTGGTACGGCCCAGTGCTCATTTGATACTTCCCTGACTCTAGGAGCAGGGAGCTTTTTTTCCAGGTCATCCACTGTGCCTGACATGTGGTTAGGCCCTGTCACCCTTCCTCTAATTGGGCCAGGCTCAGTCCTCTAAAGCTTGGGACCAGGTCTTCCTCTTCCCTGTCAACCCACTGCATGTAGGATTCCTTGTTCTTTTTAAAATCCCTGTGATCAGAATTCTCCCAACAGTTATACCATTCTCTTCTGACCCGGCCTTGGCAAAATTTAGCTGGGTCCCTGTAGTCTCTGCAAGGTGATTCTGTTCCATGCCTGACTGGTATGACACTTCCCAACTGGGTGGCTACAACCCATCCATGGATGCTACATCTAACCATTCCACATAATCCACCGCCAGCTATAACTCCTGCTGGATAATGGCCAAAGTAAGCTAGCTGTCTGGGAGCCTGTCTCCAATCCCAGCATTTGACAGAGCTTGGCAAACAAACACAGCTGTCTTCTTTCAGTCCACAAGCCCCAATCTGCATCCCCATATACAATGTCCTAAAGTGCCTCTTCCAGCCCCAATGAAAAACAGGACCCCACGTGAGGTATCCCAACAGATCCCACCCAATAGGCATATAGCTCCTCCAGGGTGACCTACTCATGTACCAGTTCCTCCAGCCATCCTATTAGCTTGTGACCTGGCCATAGTCCCAGGAACACCATCCATTTGTTTAGAAGGCCCATTTGTTGACAGTCCTTTCCAGTCACCACAAAATTCTCTGTCTCTACTGGGGCCAAACATGGCCCATCCACAGGAGCTGGGAAAGGGCAGTTGCTTACCCGTCTCCCCTCCAACTTTTCCCACTTGTATGATCTGTGTCCAGAGGTCCCCCTGCTGATCTTTGGTTAAATCTGCAGGCAATATCTTTCTCCATCTTTGGTACCTCCTGGACACTTCATTCTCCTCTGCTGCAGAGATCTCTTTATAAGTTGCCATCTTTCTGTACTCTTTACAGAGATCCCATGACTGCCAGCCAAATGTCACAATCTGATTCTTCAAAGGGGCTTGATAAGAACCTACTTCCAAGCTACCCCAGCAGAATTGTGTGGTTCTTATTCTCTCTGGCACAAAGGGGTTTCTGGATAGGCACCACACCCAAGAATATGTGCAGAAGGTAATGAGGTCAGAATTCCAATGGTCTCAGAACAGGACCACTCCCCACTCAGGATACCGGCATACCGTTAATAGACCCACACCTTTTTTTATGTGAAAACCATAACTGAACTTTATTAATTAGATTCCAACATTTATACCCTATCCCTAGTGATTAATTAACCACTTGTAACAATGTTACACCACTCATTACAGCCCATGTCCCATGGCCCATCCCTGTGTATTTGTATGATGTGTCTGCCCCAACCACTCCAACGGAAGTACATTCCTGGTTATCACAGTAACTGGAGATATAGGATGCATCTGTTCAGCCTCCATGCTAATTGCCACTACTGGCCTTGTAGTTACCGTGGCTGTAATCTTGAAGTGTGTATTCAAGGTTTATCTAGGAGACTTAGCTATCTACTTTGGGCTTGGCAGGTGGACTAGTTGCAACATACTGCAGATCTGTCCATCTGCAGACCAATCCCTGTAACATGAAAAATAATGTGTTTTTGCATCATATTTGTTGACTTTACAAACAAAATTCACAACACTTTCTAGAAAACAAACTATACTCACATTGACCCATTAGACACATTTTCATAACATGTATTTTATTTAACAGCATTAAAAATATGCAAGACTAAATTAGGCAAATACGATTAGCTGTCAAAAGAGCTGACAAAATGTCGAATACAAAGCTGTTACTTCTATTTATGCAGCAGAAAGAAAACTATTTCTAGACAATCACAATAAAGGCTTACACATTAATATATGTGAACATCCAAAGAGCAACAGACAAAGGATCAATAAAATACTTGAAAAATTGCTGGATCTAATGGCATGTGATCTGAGCACCAGTAAACCTCAATTGCTTCAGGCATCTAAGAGTTTTTTTCAAGGAGGGAGTTCATTGTGTCACAACTATCCTGCAGTCAGTAATAGCCTTTGCAAAGGTTAAAGGAACATTATAGTCCTGGGGATCCATCATGTTTGTGAAGTATGTGAAATCATTCCCCGCCAATACAAAGAAAACACTGTTGCCAATTCATATTGGTACCAGTGTTATAAAAATAGAAAGGGATCCTTGGATAGGAGAGTCTGAGAATCCCGTAATTACCTGTAACCCAACATTTTGGCTGCGATTTAGACATTTTTACATATCTAGATATATTCAATTGTCACTAACACGTAATTACAGGCCCACAGCCTTCACACACAATCCATACGTAGCATTTCAGGGAATGGTCATGATCAATTAAGCAAGCCCGTAAGTTACATTTTAGACAGAGCCAGTAGTAAATGAGACCATCATCATGACGGCAGTAAAACATGGAGATTAAACAACAATTCATTAGTGCTTAAAGTATGATTTGTGAACGGACTTGCAGTGCAGAAATGTTGAAATCAATAAAAATCAATAAAGCAGCTGTTCTAGTTCATGCAGATTCCATTATATGTATTAACCCCTTGATTCCCAGTATCGATATAACAACAAAAATTGCAGGTTTGCAAGCTTGAGACTGTTGTGCAACTAATTCAAATGCAATTAATTCTAAAGCCTGTAAATCACAAATCAAATGCAAGTAGCTAAAAGTAGCCAATAGAATATCAGTAACATTTACGAGTTCCATTATAGGCTCATGTAATTGCTATTTGGACAATTGAATGAGGCTCTTTGTTTGAAGTTTACTGGATAAAAAAAAGTATACTCATATGGAGTTTTGTTACCTAATTTATGAAATATATTGTGACAAGCTATCTGTCTCGCACTGGGTCTGTGCCCTTGTTTTTGGCACTTTCTATGGAAGGTGAGATTTACTGGAGGCCTTAAAAGCCTTTTCAAGTTTTACCTAATTAGAAGCCAGTTTCACAAAACATATAAAATGAAAACAGCTAAACCTGGATGGAGAGAAACCAAAAAAAATCAATATGTATGTATTCAATTACTGGCCTTTCACTTTTAAGTTCAAGTTTCCACTCTGTTGCTTGCTTGTCAGCTCCATGCCTTTGAGTCTCTGTCTTTGTCTTTCTCCAGCTTCAGACACCAATATGGACATTCCTCACTGGTGTCCCCCTTTACAGCTCCAATACACTTCTTTAAGTGTCTTCCTTGCAGCTCCAATCAAACTTTTACCACAGTCTCTTGCACATCCTTTCCAAGGCTTAAGGCCCAAACAGAGCCTATCTCAATTAGCCGCTCACACTACTAAGCTGCAATGCATAAACGGCCATACCCATCTCTCAGCCCCAGCGTCTATGCACTGGTCTGTACACAGCTGAGATAATCAAATTCCTCCAGGAGTTAACTCTTTCACTTCCTTGGGGTAAAGAGAGCTTTGTATTATTTGTAACTAATACATATCTCTGTTCTCACTCTTTCACAATATGTACAATAAAAATCATATCCATATCACTAAAATGCTTTTTTAAATTTATGTCTTAAAATCTTTCAGTTTTGATGTTTTTACATCTCGAAATGTGTCCATGTTTTTTCAATCTGTATTTGCTGTAGTATGGCAATACCTGAAGGTAGCTGTTTCTGAGTGATTTAAAGTACTGATATGAAATAAAAATGCTGACCACTGGATTGGGGCAAAAAAAGATGAAACCTGACTGTCTCTTTGTTGACCTTTAAGATTAGGACTTTCAGAGGCTGGGTCCAGAAGCAGTAAAGGATTCCCAGAGGCAGAGATGGGTAAGGCAAGCAGGGTCAGGAGCAGACAGAGTTATTTTAAGTTCAGGTGGCAAATGTTTGTCAATAGGCAGGCAAATGGCGCAGCAAGTTTGTCACGGAATAGCTTGCACAAAACATTTTAAACCTAATTAGTAGTATGACATGATTTTGTAATATTGCTTAAAACTTGTGATTCTAAGCAGAGATATTTTCATATAAGTGTGTTAAAAGCTAAAGAAGGGAAGGATTTGGTGGCTCTAGGTATAAATGTATTTTAATGAACTGTTCATAGGGTGCCACTAAGGGTAAAAAACATATATTGGATAGCTTATAAAGAAAAAAAGTACCCTTTCATAGTGCACACCTATTAATCCCAATTTTGATTATAAGACTTAAATATTTAATAAAACGTATCTTTTAATAACTTATTTAAAAAGTTTAAAATATTTAGACTCAACAAATTAGAACAGGAATTGTATAGATATTCTTCACTAGGACAGGTTAAATATAAGGTGCTTTATTATATTTAGTGCCGTCAAAAAGTGCCAGTATGACAATCAGTGAAGCTGAAAGTGCTTTAATAAATAAGTGCCAGTGCTTTGTTACTAAATCTGGATACTCAGTTTAGTATCTTGCTCCAATTTAAACAGTCTTATAAAAGTGCCAGTGTTATAGTTAATAAACCTGAAAGTGTCAGTGCTGTAGTTCGTAAATCTAAAGATATTAGTATAGAGCCAGTTCAGTGTCTGACTCTATTCGGATGATCTTATAAAAATGCTATTAGTCCTTAGTTTGCTTGTCCAGAATCTCTGTATAATATCTATTATACTCTTAGCATTAGAGGTTGTTCCTAGTGCTGGGTGGATCATGGATTAATTCCTAGATATACATCTTTATAATTAATATAATTGATATAGCATTGTATCCATGAGGCATAACACAGCACAATTGTCTTTGGAATCCCGGTTTACTAATGCTATTACTCCTTAGTTTGCTTATCCTAAGTATCTATACAGTTTTATCAATATAGCTTTTGTCATTAGAGGCTGTTCCTAGTGCTGGGTGGCTCATGGTTTTATTGCTAGATATCTCTCTTAATGATTAATATAACGTTGTGTCCATGAGGAACAGCACAGCACGCTTGTAATGGAGATCGAGGTTAGGACGCCTCACAATGACGTCACTAACCCGCGTCTCAGACACTGGACTGGCTCTTTACTAATATCTTTAGATTTATGAACTACAGCATTGACACTTTCAGGTTTATTAACTATAACACTGGCACTTTTATAAGACTGTTTAAATTGGAGCAAGATACTAAACTGAGTATCCAGATTTAGTAACAAAGCACTGGCACTTATTTATTTATTAAAGCACTGACACTTTCAGCTTCTCTGATTGTCATACTGGCATTTTTTGACAGCACTAAATATAATAATGCACCTTATATTTAACCTGTCCTAGTAAAGAATATCTATACAATTCCTGTTCTAATTTGCTGCGTCTAAATATTTTAAACTTTTTAAATAAGTTAAGTTTTATTAAATATTTAAGTCTTATAATCAAAATTGGGATTAATAGGTGGGCACTATGTGTTAAAAGCAATTTAATTTATGTTTTCTTCTTTTTCTTTTTTTTTGCTATATTTGCTGCATTCCAAAAACCATAACCCACAAAAACAATTGTCTGCAACTTCCTTCAAAATTTCACACGCTTTCAATTGACAACTTAATCATAGGTCTTATGTTGTTCATTTTTGGAGGGGTTTCCATAGCAATAAAAAAGTATTTCAATTTACAAACTTAAATTTTTATAATATAAATTATCAAAACCGTCTAAGCCTGGTGCTTTGTTAGGTTTTACTTTATTTATAACTGTAACTATCTCATCTTGGGAAATTTCTTTATTAAGAAATTGCAAATCTTCCTCTGATATCTTTGGAAGATTAATTTTTGATAGAAATTTTTCAATTGACGTTTTATTTGGTTTCACAAAACCCTCAGACTGTTCCAGATTGTTTAGTGATCTATAGAAAAAATTACCAATATCTTTAGGATGTAAATAGTAGACCTTATCTTGTCCTCTCAAGGGCCCTCATTCAATTGCAATTTGGCCAATTGAATAGGGCTCTAAATAAGCACATAACATATTTTTTAAAGATGTTTTTAGTTAGTAATCATCTATCCAAAAGCAAGATTTTCACTAACTAAAAACGTATTTAAAAAAAATATGCTATGTGCTTATTTAGAGTCCTATTCAATTGGCCGAATCGCAATTGAATGAGGGCCAAGGTGTCTATCCTTTGTAATATTTTATTTTTCTTTTATTTGTTTGTCAAACATTTCCCACTTTTATTACCTAAACAAAAGGTATTTTTGTTGGGCTCGCCAAATTAGTCTATCAGATTGAAGTTGAAGGATCTTTTTAATTTGGATATTTAGTTTATTAATTTGATAGGATATATCTTTATTAGGTGTTCTTTTATTTAACTTATATAGTTTATCGGGCTCTATATATAATTCATTTAAAGCTTTTCCCCTTTTTCTTTTTAATATCAGTCAATATAGAGATCATAGCTTCCCAAATGTAAGCTTTATAAGAGCACCATATTATAGAAGGAGAAGAGACAGAGTTTATATTATCAGAAAGAAAATCTGACTATATCGTCTTTTAAGGTATCAATTTGCTCTTGAGTTTTAAATAGGTAAGGATCTACTGTTCATGTTTTGTTTTCCATGTTGCTCTGGTTGTCTTAAGAATTAGACCAGGGGTCTCCAAACTCGCTCCTGGGGGGCCGCACCCAGGCCTGGATTTGAGGATTTCCTTTCTGTGCACAGGTGAGTCAATCAGGATGACCGAAGAAGCAATAGTCTCACCTGCTTGCAGCAAGGGTATCCACAAATCCAGGCCTGGGTGCGGCCCTCCAGGACCGAGTTTGGAGACCCCTGAATTAGACTAACCATAGAGTGATCTGAAAGGTTCAGTGTTCACTGATTTAGTAATGTTAAGAGATTGGATGTCTATTAAAAAATAGTCCAATCTGGAATATCTGGGGAAATGGTAAAAGAGGAGGAGGGATCTGTCTGTATGTTAAGCCTGAATTTAAGCCTATAGTAAGAGAAGATATGTATGCTGGCACTAACGGCATCATTGAATCTTTGTGGGTTGAGCCAAATAGTGGAGGAGCTAATTCTAAACGCATATTGGTAGGGGAGTATGCTATAAACCCCCAAATATAGCTGAAAGTGAGGTAATACAATTATTGTTACAGATTGGAAATGCAGCTAAGCATGGGCAAGTTCTAATAATGGGAGACTTAAAGTACCCTGAAATAAACTGGATAAATGAGACCAGCAGCTCAGCTAAGGGGAGCAGGTTCTTGAGTACACTCAGGGATCATTATCTGGCCCAGGTAATACAAGAACCTAATAGAAATGGGCTACGGGGAGCAATACTACATATAGACTGGGACAAAGAACTTACAGGGAAAAATACTGAAAATAAATGGACAACATTCAAATCATTAGTAAATAAACATACTCATCGGCATGTACCCTGTGTAAATAAAATGAATAGGAGTAAATCATATCCCATGTGGCTTAACAATGACTTAAAGATCATGATGAGGAAAAGCAATGAAAACATGCATTTAAATTATACAAGGAGGATGGAACAGAGGCAGCTTTATGTGACTATAAGGAAATCAACAAGGCTTGCAAAAGAGCTGTTAGACTGGCTAAAATAGAAAATGAGAAGTCAGTTGCAATGGAAAGTAAGACTAACCCTAAAATATTTTTTAAATATATTAATGGGAAGAAGGCGAGAAGGAAGCTATAGGAACATTACAATGTGACACAGGCCATCTGATAATTAGTGACCAGGAAAAGGCAGATGAGCTAAATAGGTTCTTTTCGTCTGTATACACAAGGGAGGTACCAGTGGTTGGGACACCGCAACAAAATGGGGCTACACTACATCACTAAATAATTGGTTAACGCAGGAAGAAATCCAAAAGAGATTGGAGAAAATAAATGTTAATAAAGCCCCAGGTCCTGATGGAATACATCCAAGGGTACTGAGGGAGCTGGGTTATGTAATAGCCAAACCATTATATCTAAACTTTCAAGACTCACTCACTACAGGGTCTCTACCGGATGACTGGAGAAAAGCAGAGGTGATACCTATATTTAAGAAGGGATCAAGAATTATAGACCAGTGAGCCTCACATCTGTAGTTGGGAAGCTTTTAGAAGGGTTATTAAAGGGACAGAATACAAGAATATGTCTATTTGAACAAGATCATAGGTAACAGTCAACACGGATTTATGAAGGATAGGTCGTGTCAGACCAATCTAATTAGTTTCTATGAGGAAGTTAGTAGGAACTTGGATCAGGGCAACTCAGTGGATGTAGACTTTTTAGATTTTTCAAAGGCACTTGATACAGTGCCACATGGAAGACTAGTGAGCAAACTAAGGGATACAGGCATTGCAGTAAATATCTGCTCATGGATCGAGAGCTGGCTAAAAGATAGGAAGCAAAGGGTTGTTGTAAATGGAACATACTCCGATTGGTCTAATGTGATAAGTAGGGTTCCTCAAGGTTCAGTATTAGGTCCTCTCCTTTTTAACATATTTATTAATGACATAGAAGTAGGACTCGAAAGTAGTGTCTCCATTTTTGCTGATGACACTAAGTTGTGCAAGGTAATAAAATCAGATAATGTTGTACTTTCCCTACAAAGGGATTTGCATAAATTAGAGAAATGAGCGGCTAAATGGCAATTGAGATTTAATACAAATAAATGCAAGGTTATGCATTTTGGAAGGAAAAATAGCCATGCAATTTATAATCTTAATGGAGCAAATCTAGGGGTATCAAATATTGAAATGGATTTGGGAGTACTAGTAGACAACCACCTAGGTAGCAGTGCTCAATGCCAAGCAGCAGCTGCAAAGTAAAATATTGGCATGTATTAAGAAGGGTATAGAAGCAAGGGGAGCAAATATAATTCTACCACTATACAAATCCCTAGTACGCCCTCATTTGGAATATGGAGTACAATTTTGGGCACCACTTCATAAAAAGGAAATTTTAGAGCTGGAAAAAGTACAGAGAAGAGCTACAAAACTAATAAGGGGAATGGAGGGGCTAAGTTATGAAGAAAGACTAACCAAACTAAACTAAACGTATTTTCGCTAGAAAAAAGGCGTCTACGAGGGGATATGATTACCTTATTTAAATACATCCAGGGTCAGTATAAGGCTCTGTCAAGTGAACTTTTTGTACCAAGAGATTTTCAACTGACAAGAGGACATCCTTTGAGGTTAGAGGAAAAAAGATTTCACCTTAAACAAAGAAAAGGGTTCTTCACAGTTAGGGTGGTTAAACTGTGGAATTCTCTACCAAAGGAGGTGGTAACAGCGAATTCGATAGACAACTTCAAAAAGGGGTTAGATATATTTTTGAATAAAGAGGGCATTCAAGGCTATCCTAGATAACTAGCGAAGGGATATTGATTCAGGGAGAAATTTGATCACCAGTTTCTGGGGTCAGGAAGGAATTTTTTTTTTTTCCCCTTATAAGACAATTGGCAAAGTTTAAATGAGTTTTTTTTTCTGTTTGCCTTCCTCTGGATCAATTAACAATTAATAATAAATAGTCCACATATTAAAAAGATCAATAGAGATCTAAAAAGGTTGAACTTGATGGACTAACTCTTGATTCATCCTCCAATACTATACTATTAATAATTATTTAACAACAAATTAATTAATAACTAATCCGCATATTGCAGATCAGAGGAGATCTTAACAGGTTGAACTTGATGGACTGAAAGTCTTTTTTCAACCTTAATTACTATGGCCCTCATTCAATTGCAATTTGGCCAATTGTATAGGGGTCTAAATAAGCACATAACATATTTTTTTAAAGAAGTTTTTACTTAGTAAACATCTATCCAAAAGCAAGGTTTTCACTAACTAAAAACTTATTTTAAAAAAATATGTTATGGGCTTATTTAGAGCACTATTCAATTGGCCAAATCGCAATTGAATGAGGGCCTATGTTACTATGTAACTATGTAATATGAGCAGTGTCTTTTAGAGAAAAAAGTAAAATCCTTAACATCAGGGTTAAGTAATCTCTACACATCAAAAATATCATAATTTATTATTTCTCTTACAAATTTATGTGCCTATTTACTAATAGCGTTCTATGATTTAAGTTGTTTAAGGGAGGATCTATCTTTATTTAAATTTGAAATCATATTAAAATCTACACATATAATTAATGCGCCTTTTTAATTTTATATATTAATTTAAAAATCTTTCTTAGGAAACCAATTAGATTTTTATTAGGGACATAGATATTGGCTAAAGTTATATCCATATTATTTATTTTCCTCACACAAATTATAAACCTTCCTTCATCATCTATCCGTTTATATTCTTCTTCTAAAGATAGCTTACTGTTGAAATAAAATAAAACCCCTCTAGATTTATTCTTATATGTTGAGTCTATAGAATCTGAATAAACTGTTTCTTTAAATTTCAGGGCTACTGCTTTTTACAAATATGTCTCCTGGACATATATCAGCTCCGAATTTCAAGAGATTTATATTGGCTGCTCTCCTTTTTTGAGGGGTATTAAGGACTTGAACATTTCAAGAGACTATTTTTAACCCGTGTAAATTGATAGTCACAGATTGCAAATACATGCATTTATTACAGTATAAAAAAAGCATAACTTTCAAGATATAATTCAAAGGTCTGTTACTATCTTGCGTGTAATGCCTAAATATCTTCTAATCTCCCTAGATTTTTTCCAGTATAAGTTCCTATCCTCTGGACTTACAAACAAACTACCATTCATTCTCCATCTTATTTGGGTTTTTTCCCAAAAAAAAATGACAGGCTATTAAACCAGAATAAACCTAGTTTTCATATGGTATTTTTTCTCTTTAATTTCTCCACCAGATTTTCGCTTCCCATTAAAAATCTGCATCTTTGGTACAATTCCGTCTAATTCAAAGGAACTGGCTATACTGAATCTTATTAACCCACTGCAGCAGTCCATTTGTGTCTGTTGATTTCTGAAACAATTTTGAATGGATTCCCAACTCGTGTGCCACCAAGATCACATCTAAAAAGGAGATTTCTTCCTTATGAGTGTTGAGTGAATGTCAAATTATGTTGGTTATAATTGACACCCTCTACAAAACTCGTAAGCGTCTCCTCGTCCTCACCATCCCATATCATAATGATGTCATCTATAAAGCGGTGCCAGCAGATCACTTTGCTTTTGAACGGATTACCATTCCAGATGAATTCTTCTTCCCAATTGGACATGTAAATATTCGAAAAACTGGGTGCGCATTTTGTGCCCATTGCTGTTCCCCTCGCTTGTAAATAATACTTGTTTTCAAATAGAAAGTAATTCTTTCTTAGGATAAACAGCATGGCATCAGCAATAAATTTCTTACAAAGTCGATAAGACTTCTATATCTCGTTCTCCTAGTCTTATGGGGTGCTGTTCATGCAGTGGTTTACCTACTTCCCCTTGTCGAGTTTGGAGAAGTGTCTTTGGAGAGTTAATTTCCTGACAAATTTGTGGACATCGACAAATAAATCCAAAGGATGCGGCTCCATATCGGGGGAAAAAGCCCCTTTTCAAGAACATTGATTTCCTATGGAGTTAAAACCCTTTTTGACAAATTAAAGATCTTTATTGGTTGCTCCTGTGCTCTTTTCTTCTTTTTATATTGGACTCGTCTTCCACCTCTTGGCCCTCTTGTCCTCCATTTCCCCAACTTCTTTTTCTTCTCTGTGGGGGCGGGGATCGTTGTCTCCAATTGGGGTGTTTCATCTGCTCCATCACCTGTAGTCTCCGGTCCTTCCCTAAAAAAATGTAAGTCCTTACTGGTTGATGGTATTTCCTTGTACAAATTGCTGTTTAGCATCAATATTTTTCGAATGTATAGTCTGCCAATTGGTGAACTTTCCTTTTTGGTGGTGGTATTACTCTCCCCTTTGTTCTTTCTAGATTGCTCGTTATGGATGGGGCCCCCTTTTGTGCCGTCTCTCAATATATTAATACTAGCGACTTGCCCGTCAAAAATTATGGGGCAATAAAATTGTAAGGCAGGTAATGCTCATTGTGAGCCTCTTGGTTGGTGTATTTTTTGTTAACAGAGACGATTTTGCTGTCATTGTAAGGTCTGCGCTGATCTCCTTTTTGCGCCTATTGCAAGGCAGTCCCCTGGTGTAATTTGTGTGCTATGAGCACCGTTGCCGCTCGTTGTGAGGCACGCAGTGAAGGGCTTTTGCGTTTATTGCGATAGGGTTATTTTTTTTTTTGTCTATATGTGTTTTTTTCTGATAATTAAATAATTATTGAATTAATAAATTAATATATTTTACCTATTTGTAATTAATATATGCAGCAAGCATTGTGCTGAAGAGCTAACAATCTGTTGTGATGTTCCTGCAGCATCCAATGTAGATTTGCACTGTTATTGAGCTGAGATGTAAGTGTCAGCAATGTGTGTAGTGTAAATAGGCTGCGTGCGCGAGGGGAAACTGTTAGTGTACCTGTGTACTTCCACATTCTGTAAGTTAGTGTTGTAAAATGGCGGCGAATGTGTATGTGGTACGTAAGTGTGGATGATTTAGCGTCCTTGCTAATAGTGTATCTTGTACCTCGTACGGCTTTTTGGAAAAGTCGTATGTGCTTGGTGGTGTTTCGTAACATTAGGGGTTGTATAGCCTTGTTTTCGTTTTTTTCGGTGGCCATTTTTTCTCTTACTTAGGGGATTTTCGAGTGTCTAAACTCGGTAAATTGGACTTAAATTGAAGCGTAACCTCACTTCCAGACGTCCTAGGTGTCCCCCCTTGCTGTGGGTAAAGTTATTTCATTTTTGTGTGTATTTAGTGTTTTTTTTATATTTTCCGCTGAGCGTGGTTCCACTGTTAAGGTTGTATTTTTGCGAGTTCGTAACGCCAGTCCCGCGTCTCGTATTTTTTTAGTGTAAGTCCGTAATTTTTTCTTTCTAAGTCCCGCAGCTCGTATTTTTTTGTGTAAGTCCGTATTTAGTCATTGCGTGTTAGATGTTTTTTTTCAAAGTCCCGCCTCTGTGGCGGTTTGTAACCGATTGTGAGGCGCCGTAGAGCCTCCAAATCCGCGAATGCGGCCTCTGGGGCTCATTGCAGCCGACGTGGGAGCCTCCACTTCCCTCTTGAAAGCCTTCGGCTCATTGCAGCTGACATTGGAGCCTCCACCTTCCGCAAATGCGGCCCCTCACTTTGCGAGGGTCCGCATTTGCGGCCCAAACTGCGTTCCTCTCTTCGCGAGAGTGACGTTTCGTAGTTTGACAACTATTATATGTGATCTCTCTTCTTCTCCATATGTTGTGATATGCCATGTTTAACGTTGTGTATATGATATATTGATATGTTCTCATCATATAGTGGTGTATCGTTATAAGATTGGTATACCTGTTGTCTACCCATATTCCTGCTACTGTATGGATTTCTTCCCCTAGCTAATGGGTATGTTGGGGTTCTTTGTATCGTTTCAGGTACTGTATATAGTCTTCTCTTCATCTCTGTTTTGGTAGTTGTTTCCTCAATTCCATATTATTCCAAGTATCTCTTGTCCCATGAGTTTTCCTGGGTACAGTGATACTATGGCCTTCTATTCTGTTTGGCATAGTCCTGTTTGTCTCGTTTAAATTGCTCTGTTTTCCTACTACATATTTCTCATTCTAATCTATTCACCCTTATCTTGACCTCCTTGTCTATCTGTCTACAATCAGTATCCTCAGCAAACAGCTGTAATTTCTCCACAAGCTCATTAATATGAGTGGTAATTCTTTCTAAATTGTTCTTTCTATACTCTATAAGTAATTTTATCAGTTCTCGCGAGCTATTTTCTAGAACCATATTCCATTTGACATGAAAGAGAAAAAACAGTGTTTAATCATTTCTACTCTGCGTAGCCGCCGGGTCCCCCCTTGTGTGCAGACAAGGGAACAGGAGCTCAAAGAAGCATGAGGCAGCTGTGCTGCATGTCCTCCCCCACTGCCTCCAAAAGCATCAGGCGTCCGACTCAATCATTTCCTCTACCACCTTCGATCAGAAATATTGAATTTGTGTACCATCAAATGCTGCACATTTCCTTAGGTCACTTTATAATGAGGTTGGCAGAGAGTCATGAAGCCTTCCTGAACTAAGTAACCTTTTTCTGAATGATAATTGTGCAGGACAGAGAACAATATTTTTATACAATCACTTAGATTCACACTGACCCCATCAGCCTTCTTCTCACACACAGGAACCATTTTTGCTAGGGTACATTTGTAACCACACTTCAAAAGTATGGCTGCCCCAAGTAACATTCAACAATTTTATTTGAAAGGTTGTTTTCCCAGGTATTCATCTCCTTCCTACTTGCATTTTACAAGTCTTTCTGTCCCTCCCCTCTCAGTAATGCTAAACTCTTCCCTACCCCACCTACTTTCACGCAACAGCAACTCCAGCAACCCAAGAGCCAATTTCATAATACCCCCCCCCCCCCCACACACACACAAGCCCATCCACACCTAACTGGTGCACTTGCGTTGACCATGATAAAATTACAATCATCTGACATTCACACCTGCAGATTACATTTTTTGACAACTGTTTGGAGACAAGACAGTAACAACACAATAGTGTCCATATATTTACATTGCCTCCCTAAACTGATGTCTCACTTCTCCTAGTGACAAATGTGTGTCTTCTCGCCTTTCACTTGTCCAGACCAAGGCCCTCATTCTATTATCGGCCGTAGGAGATGCGGGGCCGCAAGGACCGGCCGCAAGCTATTTGCCTATTCTATTCCCTTCCGGCCGGGGACTCCAGCACGCTTGCGGCCGGCACCTTGTTATCCCTTGCGGCCGCACGCCCCGGAGGAAAGCCTTTGATCTTAAACGGCCGCAAGAGTTTCGGCCGCAAGCAAATCCCAGTTGCTATTCAATTGCTCCGGAACCCTCTCTGCAAGGCTAAAACCGAGCCGCAGCTTACTTGCAGCAAAAAGGTCCCGCAGGCACACAATTAAGCACATAATAAAGCCATAATAAAGCCAACCTGCACTCTGAGGAGACTATAAAGTGATTGTAGGTGTTAGCATTCATAGCACAACATTCCCCTACACTCAAATCCGTAAATATTTTTTATTTTAATTTATGTCAAATATCCGTGGAAAAAGTCCAGAGGGCTTGGAGCACCTTAGACCCGCCCACGCTGCGGCCGGAAAATAAACAGTTAATGAAATCTCGGATTTGGGCTGATGTGCAAGCTTGAGAGGGGGTTGCTATGAATCCTCATGTCCCCCATTATGATCCCTAGCATTTACAGAGCTTTACAGTGCCGTCTTGAATTTATATTTGCTTTTAAAGATTTCTGAGCTTCCGGCCGGTTGCAAGATATCCTTGCGGCGCCGTCTATTTGAATTGCAAGGTAACGGGAGCCCCACAAGGAATCGCAGCTTTGCGGACGATTTACGGCCGATAATAGAATGAGGCCCCAACTGAAACTTCTTTTCACACCTCTCTTAACTTTTTATCCATCTCTTACTCGTTTCTCCTTAAAAAACTAATTCAGGTGTTAACTCCTCTTCTGTGTTTATATCTCTTTTCTCACCTTTTGTGTCTATCACTCCCCTTAGATTGTAATTTGATTTGTTTTTCAGTCTTGTGAAGGAATGTAAGCACAAAGACTTGGCTCTTACAATCTTTTGATATTTGCTTAAGTTGTTTGATGTTTTTGTTTTTTTCTACTATACCCCTATGTAGCACAACAGTCCCCCCAAATAAACCATGATAACAATAATGATAACCATCAAAGTATACTTGTGCATTCGTAAAAAACTCCTATGAAGTTGTGGAGCTTGCATATGGGTCATTTCTCTATTTAGTCTGCTGCATATTACCATATTAAACGACTAATTAGGCATTGATCATTAATACAATTCAATTTAAAAAAACAATATTCAATAGTAAACTTACTGTCAAAGTTCAGACTCGGCTGTTGCTGGTATCCCACCCACTATAAGATCAGTGGTTGAGATAGCTTGGTCTATGTGATAACTGTAAAATTTAAAAATTTACAGCCACCAACACAACAATGCCCATAGGCTGTAGACTTGTATTGTCAGAAGTTTCTCTTGGTAACAAGATTTTACTGTTGGTGCACCCTATTAATGATTGTTTGTTCTATTATCATATCTGATTGTTCTTAAAATCCTTTAAACATGTCTCTTACTCATTCTCGCATGCTTTTGTTAATGAAAATGCTATTATAAATTAAGTAGGATTTTTATTTTTTTATTTATTTATATATTCATTTGTTAATTATCAATGCATAATTAAAATAACTAGCTTCCCTTGCTATAGTATTACAGTGGTCATTTAACTTCAGCTTGAGAGCCAGTTGAGGATCTTCTCTATTCAATACAGTATATTTGGGATATATTTTTGTTTCCATTCCAGAACTATGGGCCCCAAATATGCCCGACTGTCGAGGAATCCAAACCAGAGAAGGTATGAAGACATAACCTGCAGGACTTCGCTATCGTAGCCGGTCAAGTTGGTCCAGTATCTTGACATAATTTTTTCCTATTCCCTATTCCTTTATCCTTTTTTTTTTTTTTTTTTTTATTTATTTTGTTATATAAAACATAAATATCAACAGTACAAATACACATAAAACAATTCGTATTCAATATCGGAGAGATGGGAGACAAAGGAAATATAATAAGTTTGTAAAGATAATTTCTAATTTCTCCTTATCTTCTTCTAGTGATTACTCACTTTTTTACCCTTATTTCTTCTCCCCTTCCCCTTTTTTCTTTCCTTTACTTATTATAGAATACGACATAAAAAACATTTACATATATCACATATATAAGCTTTCATTCAACTCCCAAAATAGAACTTGTGGTATTCTATTCACCTTGTCTCAATCTTCCTCACCATCAATCGATAATGAGAAATGAGAGACGGAAAGGATATAGAGGATGGAAAAGAGAAGGAAGAACCTAGAGGAATTAGCCAGTCCCTATAAATATAATCCCCAAGGGAGTTTCATTTCGTTTGTCATATCTAGTGTTAATGACTATATTGTTCCCATGTATTCCAATTGATTTTATTTTTATCTCTAAGACCATAGATATAATTCGACTTCAATTCTTCATTGTAGTTCATTTTGTTAGAAACTTCGCTCCAAGGTGGAGTTGTGGGCAGTTTCCAATATTTCACTAAAAGGTATTTCATAGTTAATAAAATATGTGATATCAGTAATTTATCCCTTGGAAAATTTTTATCTAATTGGAAATGAAATAGGATTACTTCTGGTATACATGGGAAGTCAGTTTTTAGCATAGTGGTTAAATGACTACAGCATTCTTTCCAGAAGTTTTGAATTTTTGTACATTCCCATCACATATGAGCTGCAGTACCAATTTAATCGCAGCCTTTCCAGCATAGTGGGGAGGACAAATGATTACATTTATTAATTGAGGTCGGAACAAGGTACCACTTTTGAGTTAGCTTGAAATATAATTCTTTAAGGGAACTGTTTACCGAGGATTTCTTAATTAACCTTAAAGCTGTTATCCAATCATTGTCTACATAATGTATTTTAAAGTCATTTTCCCATTCCTTTACCTTCTCTGATTTTATATATTGCAAACCTTTTTCCCTTATTTTATTAATCTTAGAGATAAGATGAGTCACATGACCCTTAATTAAAAGTGACTCTAACTCATACATTTTATCTATATTTATCAAAGGATAGCCCTTCTTTTTTAGTACTTCTACAATGCCTATATAATTTAACCATAATATCTTATCAGTGGAATATTTCTTCCTAAAGTCTGTAAATTTTAATAGGGAACCTTGATCATATAAATCTATGACATTATTAAGTCCGGCTTTCTCTAGATCTGCTATAACTTTGTTATTATTTTCGTTCTTCAGAATGTCTATTGAAACTGATAGAGACGGAAAATGGAAGAGTTCTAGTTTAACTTTATTATTATCCCAAAATTTTGGGAGAGCCCACAAGATCTTCCTCTATATTCTTCCAGCAAGTATTCCTATTTTTAATATTCATATTGATTATATGGGATAATGCAATATTTTCACAGATTTCTCTAATATCCGGTGATCCAATTCCACCAAGTTTAAAGTTTCTATTAGCTATTATCTTTTTTACTCTCACTTTTTTATTTTGATAAATAAAGCTATCAATTAATTTCTGAATATTTTTAATGACCTGACCTGATACTTTTTCTGGAATACATCTGAATAAGTATGTTAATTTAGGGATTATACTCATTTTAACAGTTGCTATTCGGCCTGACCATGATAATCTTATATTTCGCCACTCATAAAATAATAGTCTAATTTATTTTATTAGATCTGGTATATTCTCTTCTATTATTTTATCAATATGAAATTTGAATCTTATACCTAGATGTGTTATACTTCTTTGATGAGAGTTAAAAGTATAACTATTTTTTTATTTGATTATATCATCAAATTGTACACCGTTATGAATTATGTCAGACTTTAATTGGTTTATTTTAAAGTATGAAGCTTTCCCAAAATCAGTCAGTAATTCCATCAGGTTATTAATAGATTCAACTGGGTCTGTTATAGTCACTATGATGTCATCCGCGAATAGCATAACTTTATATTCTATTTGTCCTATTGTTAAACCTCTAATTTTATTATGGCATCTAATTCTTGAGGCCAATGGTTCTAAGAAAAGTAAGAATAATATGGGAGAAAGAGGGCAGCCTTGACGGGTCCCGTTAGAAATTCTAAATTTTTCTGATTGAAAATTTGGACCAACTATATATGCAGATGATTTTTCATATAATGCTTTAATTGTTTTAGATATAAAGTTGGTCAATCCAAACTTATCTAATACTGCTTCTAGGAACTCCCAGCTGACCCTGTCAAATGCTTTTTCAGCATCTAAAGACATGATCAGCGTAGGAATTCCCGTTTTTTTTGCTTGGAATATCAAGTTTACTAACCTTCTAGTGTTATCTGACGCCTGTCGACTTTGGACGAATCCAGATTGGTCTATATGTATTAATTTCGGCAGTATCTTATTAAGCCTATTAGCAATTATTTTCGCATATATTTTTAGATCTATGTTTATAAGAGAAATTGGTCTATAACTTGTCATTTCCTCCGGGTTTTTACCAGGTTTTAGAATATTTACAATTTTGGCCACAACCATTTCCTCCTCTATTGTTCCTGAATTTTTAATTTCATTAAACATCTCTAGAAGACCAGTTCTAATTTCTTTCCCAAGGAATTTGTAAAACAAATGGTCAAACCCATCAGGTCCTGGGGTTTTATTGGATTTGACCTTTTTTATTACTTCTTCTATTTCCTCCGAAATGATTTCTTTATCAAGATATTTATAGTCCTCGCTGTCGATTGAGGGTAGAGTTGTTTTGTCCAAGAATGTATTTATATCATCTCTATTAAGATTTAATTTATTTTCATTATTATAAAGAGATTTATAAAATTCTGTAATGATTTCTCCTATTTTATCTGGGTGAGTATAACTTTTACCATCTGGTCCCTTGAGACTTAATATTTTTCTTTGATTAGTTTGTTTCTTAAGTTTTTGTGCTAAATATTTACTTGTTTTGTTCGCCAATAAGAAGTGGGTTTGTTGAAATCCCCACACCATAGAATCTGCCTGACTTTGCAGAGCCTTATTTATTTGCTTGTTTAAATTAATAATTATACTTGTTCCTTCCTTGTTCGGGCAAATTTTTTTTTTTTTTAATTGATTATTCAGCTCTATATATAGTGTTCTTAATGGTTTACCTCTTTCTTTTCTAATATTGGCCATTATAGAGATTATTTGACCTCTTATTACAGAATTATATGCACACCATAGGGTAACATTTGACTTGACCGTATTTGTATTAGTTATAAAGAATTCTCTGGTTTCTTTTTTTATAGATTCTAGTATTTCGTCATTCTTAAAAATTATTGGGTCAATCCTCCAAGTATTTTTTAGGGAAACGTTGTCTTTTCTATCTTCTATAACTAATGATAAGATGGAGTGGTCAGACCAAGTGGTCGGGATTAGATCAATATTTTTTATTGATCTTATTGTCTTTATATCTAAAAAAAGTAATCCAATCTTGAATAAGATCTATGGCGGTTAGAAAAATGAGAAAAGTCTTTTTCATGTGGATGGAATATTCTCCAGCAATCTAATAAATCATATTCGCCCATCTTTTTATTAAATTCTGTAGAGGTGATTTGATTTATTGTTTTTTTGTTAATCTTACCTACTCTGTCATTTATAGGATCCATAATCATATTGAAATCCCCACCTATAATTATCTTCCCTTTTCTAAATTTGGTCAATTCTTTAAGGAATTTTTTTAAAAAGCTAATTTGATTGATATTTGGAAAATATAAATTGACTATGGTCATATACTTGTCATTAATCTGACCGCCCCAGATTATATATCTCCCTAACGGGTCTATGCTTCTAAACTCTTCTATTATTTTTAACTCTTGGCTGAAAAATATCGATACACCTCTAGATTTTTTATTAAATATAGAGTCAACTCTGAGGTTATATTTTTTTTTATCCATATATTTCAGAGCCTCTTTATTCCAGTGTGTCTCCTGTAAGAGCAATATGTCTGCTTTCCTTTTTCTATATTCTTGGAAGGCCAAGTTTCTTTTAGAAGGGGAGTTTAGTCCATGAACATTATGGGATAGTAACTTAATCATTTATGCTTCAATAATTCTAATTACTATTTCCCTTAATATCATTTTTATTCTTATCCTATTTTCCCCTTTGTTATAAATATTATTTTTAAATATTTGGAATTTCTCCTCCAATTTCTTCCTTCGTATCCCCCTACCAATTCCTTTCAACCTACTATTATTTTTGGGAGATCCAAACATACTCACATTCATACAACTAACAAACAAACTCGGGAATGGACTTAAAATTATGTCCATCATGGTTATAGGGCAATTATGCCGATATTAGGAAATGTTAGGAGATATTAACATCAGGAAATAGTCATGAAGTCATACTAATACAATATCAAATTTTCATATACCGCAGATATATTACCTTCGTTGTCAATAATACATATAGGTTTAAATAAATAGAAACCATAAAATCACAACAAATTTCATGTTATTAGTAGTAGCTTAGAAGAGAAAAGAACAAAATTTATCATTCCAACATCTTAAACATTTTTCTGTGTATTTCTATTTGATGGCTAAATTCCATACTCAATTCTTAAAAAAAAAAAAAAAAAAAAATCATTCTATGTACCCAGAATTCTTTGTAAGTCTTAATCCCTTCTTGTCTCATCACCTCCCCTTTCTACTCCCCCCATCTCCGTGCCTACAAAGTGCAACTGTGCTATTATTTAAAATCTCTCTTCCCCTGTCAAGTGTATTTCTTATTGTGAACGTGATATTAATTAAGGGCTAATATCGTCTTCCTTAGTTTTTATATATCTTTTAGTTGTAAACGTGTTGGTGTTAGAGAGTTGTGGTTACACTAATCCAACTATAAATTATAATTCATTGTTATATCCGTGCATCATTTTATCCCAACTATTTTTAAAGTGCCTATGTGCTAAAGCGTAAATCCTTCTTCCCCTAAAAAAATTTTTTTATCTGTGTGATTGTTTATTATAAATTACAAAGAGAGAAACTATATTTCTTAATTTACGTAAATTCTAATTATAGACTGCTAATTTTATGATTCATTTTCCTCTTATATCCATAGGTGTATTATAATATATTGTGCTATAAATAAAACTCCTTATCTATTAAATTCAGTGAATCGACTCTATATTATCTTACATCTTTCGGTAATATGAATAAATGTGAAGAAAAAGAAGGGAAGGAAAAATTAAAAGGGAGAAAAAAAAAAAAAAGAAGAGTACGCAAACATCAAGTATCTCAGGTAACTGGAAGAGGGTCAATTATTAAGGGTCCATTCCAATTGTTTATGTTACAAATTCGATGTTGCTTCTTTATTATATGGCAAGTCAATTTTTATATCCCACTTGTGTAGTAAAGATTGTCCTTCTTTTAATGAATCCATTTTATGCCACTTTGCATCTTTTAGTATAGTAATACCATGAGGAAATTTCCATCTGTATAAAATTCCTTCTCTTCTCAGACTTGCTGTTATAGATGAATATTCTTTCCTTTTTATTAATGTTTGTGATGACAAATCATGAAAGAATTTTATTTTTTCATAGGGAAAGTCTAGAGTCTTTGTTTGATGCATGGCTTGTAAAATAGCATCTTTAAATGGTAGAAAATGGATTTTGACAATAACGTCCCTTGATAATGCTTTGTTGGAACCCTTAGGTAGAGGAATTCTATATACAGTTTCAATTTTTGATTCTTCCTTAGGGAAATGGGGAATTAACCCGCTAAACATTTCCTCCACAGCTTTCTTCAGCTCTTTATCTGGTATTTTTTCTTCAATTCCTCTTATTCTCAGGTTTTTCTTCTTTGATCTGTTTTCCATATATATAATTTTATTGGAGAGATCTTCTATTCTATTTTCCAGCTTTTGTATGGAATTTAAGAGAGTAATATTGTCAGAAATTAACTTGTCACATTTTATCTCATTTTCATTTATTCTTATGGAGTTATCTTGAATTGTTTTTGTATTAATCGCCATCTGTTTTGTTATATCAGATGTAATTTTTATTTGAAAATCATTTAGCAGGTCCTTCATTTTAGTATAGGTCAGAAGTTCTTCATGGGATTCTTCTCCGCCATCTAATGATGATTGTGAAGATAGTCCTGAAGATTTATTTATATTTGGTTCCAATATTGAGGATTCTGCTTGAGGGATTTCTATAGGAGTTAATTTGTTCTTTGGGGAAAAGAATTGCAAGTCAGGGTTTTGTTTTTTTTTCCCCTGTTATTCGGCTTGGAAGAGGCTGTATTTTTTCTGTTAGCCATTTTTTTCTTCCTTTTCTATACCTTGTATCAATTATCCTATCAGGATTCTTGGAGTCTTAATCCTTGTCGCTTGGATATATGGCTTGGTCTGTATACTTGCTCTTTATCTCCTACTAGTTAACCACTAGTATTTTTTAGGCAGTTAAAAACATTTTCTCCTTGTATTGTAGCAATCTTTCTTCCCCCTAGTAGTTCTACTTGATCATATATATAGAACTATTTTCTTGGCTCTATGGCCTATCTCTTATTGGGGGTATTAAGAGCAAGTAATCTTCATAATTGTAGATCTCTATTTCACCATTTATAAGTCCCGGTATATCCAAGTATATATTATATTTTGTGTCTATGTATATTTATACTCCAGTTGCTTCCCTTTAGCTGGTTTTAGTCTTTTTATAAAAAGAAAAAATGATGTTTTAGCTTTTTAAATATATATTTACTGCTTTTAGCCACAGACTTTACATTGATGTTGCATATAATGTCTTTGGTGGCACTAAGTGTCTGGGAGTGTGGCTGTTCTTATAATGCAGGTATATGGTCAGTGTCTTCAATCTTTAATTATAAGTGAGTAATCCATTATACCTCCATTCACCATTTTATGTCCGATAGTATAGAGGCCTTAACTTGATAGTAGTATTATCAAACTATAAGTTTCTGAGACTGTTCATATTGATAAAAATCTTACTACCATATCATGTATCTCATTTCTTGATCCCAAAAGGAAGCCTTATATATCCTGCTATAGGCAGTTTATGGTATGTATATATATATATATATAGTAACGCTGTGGCTTATTATATCCCCACTTTGAATGGCATGTTATATCTATGGTGACATACCTTCTGGGGATCTTCCATAGCCTGAGCCACACATCAGCGTTTCAGCGTTTTCAGCGTCTCATCCTTTAGCCTCATGTCATCTCTCCTGCCTTGTAGCAGCTTGTAGCAGCTTGTAGCAGCCACACTCACCCTTAGACACCGTCTCCGTGTGATCATACGTCGCTGTGTAGATGTTTGCAGCTTCAGCTCTTCAGAGAGCGATAACTTCAAGTGCAGCTCAAACGCATCGATTCTAAGCCGTTTGGTAACTTCAATAGGCTCATATACCTGCAGCTATGACTTCCTGACTCTCCTGGCTCCTACCACAGACTCATTTTCGTGCCTGTGGACTGACCATTTCCGGTACCGCCCTCTCCTGGTCACCTCTGAGGCCTATTCCTTTATCCTAATGAGTGTAAAGCTAACATTTTAAATGTTAAAGGGAAATGAAATGTACATATTTACGTTATGCATTCAAAAGAGCATGTTTTAAAAAATATAAAAGTTTCTCTTTTCATGAAAAAAATATTCAGCAAAACTTGTTTACATTTTTGGAAACTAAGTAGAAAAATGACACAGGAAATATCTCTTTGTGAACAGAGTATGCACAATTCTAGATCTAATTGTCAGACATGACTCAGTTATATTACTGCACACTAGCGAATTGCCCGTGAAAAAATGACGGCAATGAAATTGTAAGGTAGCTAAATTAGTAAATGAATATAGTGTACCTATTTTGAAGCATTGTGATGAAGAGCTGGCAATCTGTGTTGATGTTGCTGCAGCATTAGTGGTGTGGAGCTGCTGTATAAGCATGCTGAATGTGTGCAGTGTAACACTGTGCGTGCGCGAGACCAAACCGTTAGCGTAGTCGTGTAGTTCCGCATTGGTGTAAAATGGCGAGTAATGTGTGGTATAGGTCTGTATCGGAATATCCGTAGGTGTTTTGTGGTGTTTTGCGAGTTTAGAGTGCTGTAGCCTCGTTTTCGTTTTGTTCGGCGGCCATTTTTTCTCTCGCTTAGATTTTTTTTTAGTCTCTAAACTGTTTTATTTCGAGTAAAATCGAGGTGTAAGTTGCATTTTTGAGGTCCTGGGTGCTCCCTCTTGGTGTAGGTAAGTTTTTTATGTATGTGCTGTGTGTATGTATTGTGTTTTAAATGTTTGTATGTCGGCGTGTTGCGTCCGATGTTTGCGAGGTCGTAATGTGTGGTAACGTGTTTCGTACGTTGTTTGCGTTCCTCGTAAAATTTAGCGAGTGTCGTAATTTGTGTGTCGTGTTTTTTGAGTAGCGACGTGAATTTTGCGAGGGTTTGAGGCCCTTGCCCAGTGACCTCGCCAGCAACTGAGTCCCTCGCTTCGCGAGGGGCCTCAGTTGCTGGCATGGAGCGCCTTCGGCGCTCCATGCCAGCAACTGAGGCCCTTGCCCAGTGACCTCGCCAGCAACTGAGGCCCTCGCTTCGCGAGGGGCCTCAGTTGCTGACATGGAGCGCCTTCGGCGCTCCATGCCAGCAACTGAGGCCCGTGCCCAGTGACCTCGCCAGCAACTGAGGCCCTCGCTTCGCGAGGGGCCTCAGTTGCTGGCATGGAGTGCCTTTGGCGCTCCATGCCAGCAACTGAGGCCCTTGCCCAGTGACCTCGCTACGCGAGGGCCGCGGCTCGCTACGCGAGCCCGCAAGCGTGAGCAACGACTCGTACGCTCACAACTATATATGTGATTGGCTGACGGATAAAACACCACGTTATCAAATTCCCTTCAGATACAAAAAAGAAAAAAATATATATCTTTAATGGGCCGTTAAGTGCAATATGTTGTGGGAAAATGTATACAGCCTTATTAAATTCCGATTCAGCCAATTGAATAGGGCTCTATATAAGCACACAGCATATTTTTTTTACAGAAGTTTTTAGTTAGTGATCTTCTATCCAAAAGCAAGGTCTTCACTAACTTAAAACTTCTGTAAAAAAAATCTGCTATGTGCTTATATAGAGCCCTATTCAATTCGCCAAATCGCAATTTAATAAGGCTGTTAGTTTTCAGTGCCTCTTCCATAACCATCACTCAATCAAGGAATGCGCCAATCAAGTTTATTTAGCAAAGCTTAAAGAGCACCTCAAATAAAATGATGTGCAGTGTTCTGATCACATTATTAATGGGACATCTTATTATAGTTCCTTAGCAGGTGGAGTTAAAGTTATGCAGGGTTGGCTCTTAGGACTGATAACATGTGATTGTGAAAGCATACTAAAATAATTTCCCAGCCCCCTTTTCTGTGCTAGTCAGTGACTGTCACAGAGCAACAACTTAGAAAATGTGCAAAAATGTATGCTAAGCTTATGTCGATTATGTCTATGCGTGAATATAGGAGATAAATGAGTGAATACAAATGAGTGAATTGTGCAATAATAACATACAGAGTATAGCTGAGAGACAAAATATATATTTTTCTCTACAAATACTTTGTCTTAAAGAACAACTGGTGTCATATTTTTAAAATATATTATTTTGAAGAACTACACTTGAAATGTTTTTAGAATATATAAAAAAAAAAAAGCCTGTAATATATTAACTTTTATATGCAAGTATGTTGCTCTGGGATCTCCCATCTTGGTTTCTGATAATAAATTTCCTGAGGTGGGAGAAGACTTTTTTTTTGCACAGAACATACTATTTAAACAATGGAAATGTGGTATGAGCATGCCTAGTCTTTTTTCACATGGCTTTACACCAATTATAATAGATTCAGAGAACCAGGGCATAATCAGCAATTATTAACAGTAATTTGCCATTAGCACAAGATATAAGGCTGTGCTTAGTGTGTGAATCAGAAAGACAGACTGAGAATTAAAATGTCCGGCTTAAAAGAAAATTTACTGTTGCAAAATAACCTTAAATTCATAAAGGACTTTTTATTACCTATAGTTTTATTTTACTCCACGTTTGGAACCTCCTGCATATGACTACATATGACTTTTTAAAAGAGAGAAAAAGATCATATTAGGAAAATTATAGTATCTGTAAGGAAGAGCGATATTTTTTTACAGCCATTAAATGCAATTCTCTGTGTGTATGTGGGGGGGGGGGGGGGCTTTGCTGCATTGACCCTCAAAAACGTTTTAAATTCTTTGTTTAATTCTCAATGCTCCTCCACCCCCCTCCCCCCAATATAATAAAAAATAAAAAATACTGTATGTGGTTAAGTGGCCTGGTTTGTGAAAAATCTATCCGTTACTATGCCTAAAACTGTGAAATACAGTAAGCATATGCTTAAAAGGAGCCATGTACTGTATTTCTGAGAAATTTGAGCAGGAAATAGGTTTTCATCAACTTATTTTTAGATATTCAAATAGAATCACTAATGTACTATTCCTTATTTGTACTACTGTACTTTGTACGGTGGAGGGCTTCTATCACTCTTAGCCCACCATATGTGAAACAATTGCTGTATAGAACTACTTTCTACAACAATCACCACACAAACCAGACACTCACACCATACTGAGGATCCGCAGTAACCGTGTGGTTAGGTGACCTGGTTTGTGAAAAATCCATCAGTTGCTATGCCTAAAACTGTGAAATACAGTAAGCATATGCTTAAAAGGAGCCACGTTTAAAACAGTTTGGATTGACGGAGTGATGGTGCATTATGTGGCATCATTTGCATGTCCCGCCCAGTTTCCCCAGCCTGCAGTGCATATACTGTATTTCTGAGAAATTTGAGCAGGAAATAAGTTTTCATCAACTTATTTTTAGACATTCAAATAGAATCACTAATGTACTATTCCTGATTTGTACTACTATATATATATATATATATATATATATATATATATATATATATATATAAGTATGGGTCAAAGCTTTCCTGGCAAAGACGTACTGCTCCTATAGAGCCCTCTGGTAGCCAAATCTGTTAATGCATTGATTACGTTTAATGTTGCTTTTTTTTGAAAGTTGGAATTATAGATTGTTAAACAACTTAAAGTTGGTATTGCTAAGGGTTTAGTTATAATACAAAACCTTCTATATATTTCCTTAGGAATCAATGGATATGTATTAGACATGTAGCATATTACTTTAGAACTAAAGTCACTATGTAATATTAGCAACATGATGTGAAGCCTCCCACCCCATGATGGACCCCATCATATTAAGAAATCTTAGTGAGTACTGTGAAGCTTGATGCAGCAGCAAAATGACGCTGGCAAGCCTCATACTTTATTGAACCTAGACCACTGGGTTTCAATAGCAGGCAACTGAAAGAATTAAGTATATTCCAATGGGAATATGCATGAACCTACAGGCAGTGCAGGGAGCTCATTTATTGGCATGCAGTAAATGTTTAATCTATAAACCTCCTCTATACACACAAAATGTTTCTTTCTTTGCAAAATTGTGGCTTGTAAAGTCAGTTCTTTTTTACTGGCAACAGACTTTCTCTGTTAGGAATTGGCACACGTTACCTTGAGCTTTCACAAGGAATGGAAGTCCAGCTCAATGTAATGACCTTAATCCGTGAAAGGTTTTGAGAAACAAGCTACTGTTGTGGGGAATGTTGGGATTCTGAAGAAGTTTGTGCAGATTAAGAGATTCACATGACATTAAATTCAACTAAATTAGCTCTCCATCACTTTTGTTACATACTGCACATGAAAGCATGCATTTCACATTAACTATTGCTATTTTTAAGTACTAATTTTAACTTCTGTGTAACTCTGTTGCTTATATTGGATTTTAAGAAGACCATGAGGTTATATATTTGATATCATGGATTTAAAAACTCAGGTTCAAAGTTTTTCTTTGCGTAAAAATTAATGATGTATGAGGTAAGTGTTCATTTAGCTGCTGGTCTTACTGTGTTTTGAATAGTCAGTCCCCTTCCCTGCTTTATTTTACAGCTGTTCAGGTTCAGTTATTAGAGGAATAATGGCTTTTCCATAGAGATTCATATCTCGACTGGTCCAGGCTTCACTAATTTTTCATACAAACAAAAATGGTTATAATGTTTAATTCCTGCTCCTTTAAAAGCATGATGAAATGTAGTTTACCTTCTATATATTTGTCATTGAAAGGGACATTGGCATAGTTTTCCTTTCCCTTGTCCCTGTCAGCCAGTGAGTAATGATTGAAATATGAGTCATACTTCTCTGCCAATGAAATCTATAGACATACTGTACGCTTCCTATTAATGTTGATGAAAAACAGAATTGACTTCATATTTTATCATGCAGAACACATATTTGGTAACATTTAAAACATGCTCATTTAAATGCACGAAAAAAAGAATTGTGATCTATGATCCTTTTTAATGCTAGGCATCTGCAATTAGGAGTAGTGTATTAGACCAAGGTGGACATTGATTGGCCTTATATAAGGGCATATCAGAATCGATTGGTCACCCCCCTACATGCAAGTAGGGAAAAAAGATTTTAAAACATGAAACAGTCTATAAAATAAATGTAAATCAATGAAGAAGGGTGAACATAAATGAATCCTAGTTTGGGGATATGAAGCAGACTGCTGCATCTACAGCCCTCTGAGAGGTCAGACATCCCCCAGTTGACAAAGCCTGGTGATAGTGCCCGGATACGGGAGCGCATCAGTGCCCAGATCATGGCCTCATATGGCAGTGAAACCCCCTTTGTCAGACACTTCTTCTTTCACCTATAAGTAGTCAGCTTGGCTAATGCTAGAAGCAGGTAAATTAAAAGGTCCCTTATCTTGTTGCCCCGGTACACTTGGTACCCAATCAAAAAAAGATAAGAAGTGGAATGCAGCCAGAGGAGGAGGCCTCTCAAGAAGGACAAGAGGGGCGGCAGTTTGACACAGCTAAAATAAACTTGGTACACAGACTCACCCTTAACACTGAATGGACAAGTGACTGGAGAGATTGTGAAATTAGCCAGGTACTTTCTAGTTCTCAATGCACTCTGGAATACTCTCCATCTCATGTCCCCAGTGGCCATAGAACCAAAGAGGAATATAGTTCCCTTAACTCAAGCCTCCTTCCCTCGTCAGCTGGTAGGATCCTCCTCCAGATGTTATCAGGACAAGTCACAAGGGCAAGGGATTCCACCTGTATGGAGCACAAGAGAATACAGGCACTTCTTCTACATGCAACAAATCTGCGGTAGTCTTCAAAAAGAGGATTTTTTTAAAATTATTTTTCTTGTGTTTCATGTTTTTCAATTTCCTCGGTTCGACCGTTAAATTCGTATTTTACAGAGGTTGTATTTTTTTTACCGAGCTCGCATGTGATTGCACCGCTGGCTGCAATGAGCGCCTTGAGCCTAAGTGCTGCGCGGCTGCTTAAGTGCTCATTTCAGCATAAGTCCCACGTGCTTCAATGCTTCAACTGCTCACCTCACTTTGACGCTCATTGCCTAAGTCCTGCGAGCTCGGAAGGCTTCAATGCCTCAACGGCTCTCCTTTCTTCTCGAGGCTCGTAAGCGTGAAGACAAATTGCAGTTTGACAATTATAATATGTGATGATACTGCTGTGGAATCTACTATTTTAGTTTACACTGACCTACGTTCTGAGGTAGGATGAAAGCACACAGAATTTTTTTATCTGCAAATTGGGAAGGCGCTCATTGCGAGCACCTCGATGAGTGCCCAAGGCGCTCAGCGTGGGGCTCGCGATGAGCACTGAAGGTTATCAGTGCAAGCAGGAAACTTGAAGTGCACGGAGTAGAGGCTCGCAATGAGCAACTGAGGTGCTCAGAGGACCAAACAGCATTGCCAGCCTTACAATTTTAATCCCGGCATTTTTGACGGGCAAGATCCTAGTATGTAATAATACTGCTGTGGAATCTACTATTTTAGTTTACCCTGACCTACTTTCTGAGGCAGAATTTTTTTATCTGCAAATTGAGAAGGTGGCAAATATACCTGTTAGCGCTCTCTGAAGCACTAATGGAATGCTCACTACAAGGACACACCCTGCTGAGACAAAAGCTGCAAAAAGCAGGCTTAGTAAGGAAAATGAAAGAATGCGGCAAATAATAATTGCATATAAAAGTGTTTATTTGTTTACTTTTTAAAAGATTATACTTGGAAAAAAATGACCACAGTGGCCATACTGCCTCATAACATTGCAATCTCCTAATGAAAAAAATATAATACTAAATTGCTAAAAATAATAAAACATGAATTCATAGCTCATCCAAACAGGCTGCACAGCCACCCAATGTCCCCCAAACTGAAAGGTATATGGAAGTGAGCTGGGTTATTAATGCATCTGATAGAAGAGAACTTATAGCGTCTGAAAAAAAAAATGTGCATGAAAAAATTCCAAAGTAAACATTTAAACCGTTAGACTGAAGTTTGCTGAATTGCTTGCTTTTGCAAACTGTTTTCTCTCAATACAATGTTTCTTTTCGGCCTGGGTATTGTGCAGACATGCTCAGTTATCACATGAAGTCTGTCCTACTGTGGGAAGTCACATGATTTCAGACACTTTCCTTTCCTTTAACCAATCAGCATGCGCATGTGCTGCATATTGCATATCTCATAAAAAATTCAAATACCCGATATGCAAATCTCAGTTGCTGGGGGTGTCTACATCACATTTTTTCTTTACTGCAATTTTTTTTTTTTGCGTTTTTTTCATTCAAATTTTTTTTGATAAGCGGGTTATGATGCATTCTACAGGATGCATTCATAACCCACCTAACTTTCATATACCTTTAATATCTGTATTATTTCTTTTATAACATATTCTGGGATCTCTGAAAATGACATCCAATACCAGCAGTTAAGATTTCCTTTAATATGTTCAAAACCCCCTATTGCACGTATTCCATATAATTGTGCATTATATATGCAAAATGCCATCCTACTGACCTTTATATTGAGTCAGAGTATCGGCATACAGCTTTCACAGCATAGATAAACGAATCCAAAAGAAATTCAGCACTGTGCTCAGCTTGGAATCAAGGTGTATGTTTTTTTTATACTTCGAGGTACTCACAGCACTCCTCACATGTTTATTTCTTCCTCCAATTAATAGAAAAACTGCATGTAACATTTAATAAACTAAAGACTATATTTATTTACTTTCTAAGATTATTATAGTATTCATTTTTTGAAAGAGTAAACTATAAAGGGGAATTAAAGGGGAATACACAGGAAAAAAAAAACATTTTGTTTTCTTACATTGTTTTAAGACATTTTATACAGGAGTGGTATAAATTAATAACAAATGTAGAACAAAAGCAAGAATATGGGATAATGTATGTAATGGATTTATATAAATCTTGGAAACTGGTAACAGCTTTTATTGGCGGAAAAGAGAAAGTTTCCTCCAAGATTAAATATAGGTCTTTTAACCTGAAAGTCCTTCAAGATTTATGTTGCAACCATGGAAATCCTTTCTGAATCATCAGTATTGTTCTGAAACAGAGTTGTTCTTTATATGAATGGATTCTTCACATTATTGTACATTGATAAAATCCTACTTAATTCAGGATTACAATATATCTAGATTTTGTCATATGTAATACCCTATTGTGAACTATTAAAGGCTCAAGGAATGAACATAGGTGACTAGCATGTATTTAAACAATATTACTTTTTTTTTTCACGACAAGCTATGTGTTTTCAATAGTACTTAAAGTGCAGTTGTGCAGCACTGCCAGAAATTACATCTAACAAATTCTTATTTGGGACACAGAATTCCAGCCAATCCACCAGTGATTGATTTATCCACTGAATTTCATTTGGACAGTGCCTCGACACACCAAAGATCCCACTATGTGTGATTTGATAACATCAGGGCAATCTTATTCCACCTAATGAAGTTAACCTCAATATTATTATTATTATACAATACATTTAATACAAATTAACATATAGCAAAGCAAGGACGGCCCTGTCTTTGAGCTAGGAATCCAATCTCCATGGTGAATTCACAAAGTACTTAGGATAGAAACTCACAGACTTACAATCTTTTTATTTTAAATACAGGGTGCAACCTGTTGATGATATCTGTCCCTATATTTAGGATCTACCAGGGCGGCTGGTCCATTGGGGCAGCTGGGCAACCGCCCTCCCTAATTAGAGTCCATAAAAGCATATTTTATTCTATCATTTGTTTTATTCTTTATTCCTATAAATCTAACAGACAGTGGTTATCTTTTTCCCTTCCCTCTTTCATTTTCCTCCCCCCAAAAACATACATTAAAACAAAAAAACGTTGTCTGTGTAATGCATTTACACGGCGGCTGTCATGCAGTCAGGTACCTGAAGTGAAGGTGGAGCCACTGAGTTACTGGGACGGCGCCCAAAGCCTCTACATAGGGCTCTGCTACATGGAAGAGAGGCTCAGCAGAGCTCCCTGTGCAGCATGATTAAAAGCTGTTGGGGCGTCTGACTGCAACGTCCACTCATTCCTGCCACTAGAGGCACTGCAGAGCACATACATTACCTCATAGACACATGCGTAGCTGTGTGTGAGGGAGAAGAGAGAGTGGCAGCATGGAGCAACATGATACCAGGAGGTGGTCACAATAAATGTAAGTATTGAAGGCAGGCTCTTATTTATTTATTATTCCATAGAACTTACAACTACATTATGTTAGTCTCCTCTCACAGTGAAGCTACTTGTCAGTTCTGTCTAGGTGTGATTGTTTCTGTATAAATGTATGTATATATTGCATGGCATGTGTGTATACAGCATGCTGTGTGTATGTGTGTCAATATATGTATATTGCATGCTCTGTTTTATGTGTGTATATATATATATTCATATATTGCATGTTGTATGTGTGTCTATGTGTGTGTATGTCTGCAAATATGTGTGTAAATGCATTTTGTGTATGTGTGTATTTATATGTATATACTGATTGCTGTGTTTGTGTGTAAATATATGAATATTTTGTATGTTGTATCTACATATATGGGTATACTGCAGGCTGTGAGTATGTGTGTAGTTATATGTATATATACTGCATACTGTGTTTATGTGTGAACATATTTGCATATATTGCATGTTGTGTTTGTTAATATGTGTATATACAGATTACTTTGTGTGTATTTGTGTGTAAATATATTGCATGCTCTGTATTGCTGTAAATAGATGTAAATACTCATGACTTGTATTTATTTATGAAAATGCTTTATATGTGTATTTTGTATGTTGTATAACGGTAAATATAACTTCCTGTATGTGTGTATATACATATATATATATAATTTCTGTTTTTCTTTATATGCATATAACTATATGCATACTCAGGGGTGGACAAAAATAGTTAACACTTAGGAGCCAAGAACACATACAAGCCAAACAGAGTTTGTATGACACTGTAATGTATGTATGTATGTATATATATATATATATATATATATATATATATATATATATATAGTCTCATAGGTAAAGATAAAGAGAGGGGGAGAGGGAAAGATAGAGAGAGGGAGGGGTAGAAGATAGATAGATAGATAGATAGATAGATAGGGATAGACAGAGATAGATATATAAATAGATAGAGGGATAGATAGAGAGAGGGTAGAGGGATAGATAGATAGAGGGATAGATAGAGATATGGGGTAGACAGAGAGGGATAGATAGAGGGATAGATAGAGATATGGGTAGACAGAGAGGGATAGATAGAGGGATAGATAGATATATGGGTAGACAGAGAGGGATGGATAGATAGAGAGAGATAAGGGTAGACAGAGAGAGAGAGAGATAGATAGAGGGATAGATAGAGGGTAGAGGGATAGATAGAGATAAGGGTAGACAGAGAGGGATAGATAGATAGAGAGAGATAAGGGTGGACAGAGAGAGAGATAGATAATAGAAGGATAGATAGAGAGAGGGTAGAGGGATAGATAGATAGATAGATAAGGGTAGACAGAGAGAGATAGATAGAGAGAGATAAGGGTAGACAGAGAGAGAGATAGATAATAGAAGGATAGATAAAGAGAGGGTAGAGGGATAGATAGATAGATAAGGGTAGACAGAGATAGATAGAGAGAGAGATAAGGGTAGACAGAGAGAGAGAGAGATAGATAGAGGGATAGATAGAGGGTACAGGGATAGATAGAGATAAGGGTAGACAGAGAGGGATAGATAGATAGAGAGAGATAAGGGTAGACAGAGAGATAGATAATAGAAGGATAGATAGAGAGAGGGTAGAAGGATAGATAGATAGATAAGGGTAGACAGAGAGAGATAGATAGAGGGATTGATAGAGAGATGGTAGAGGGATAGATAGATAGATGAATAGAGAGAGGGAGCAAAGGATCGATAGATGAGAGAGGGTAGAGGGATAGATGAGAGAGGGTAGAGGGATAGATAGATAGATAGAGATAAGGGTAGACAGAAAGGGATAGATAGATAGATAGATAGATAGGAGATAGAAATCCAGTGCATGTCTGGGATATGCTTTTTCTACAAAACTGAGCTCTCTACCTTCTTATAGCATGAAAAGCTCCTCTTAGGATTACAAATTCTAATATTATCTTGCTATGTTTTCAGTCTACAGGAGGACACGTTGTGAGTGATCTGATCCCAGTGCTTGCTGCAAGGAATGCAGAGCTCAGCTTGACATCCAAAGGTACCAATGGCCTGACCTGATCATTATATATGATGCAAAAATAGTGTCTGCTGTATACAATCCTGCAAAGTTATGAAATCAACAATGTGATTAGTGCTTTGAAGGAATATTAAAGACACAGTCTATATACTAGTAAAAGAGGAAAAAGGGAAGAGAGGGATAGAGAGAGGGATTGATAGGGATAGATAAAGGAATCGTCAGGGAGAGAGGAATAGATATAGAGAGTGAGGGATAGAGAGAAAGGGACAGATAGAGAGAGAGAAGGAGGAAGGGAGAGAGAAAGAGGAGGGGATAGAGAGGAGGGCTTATGTCCTGATCTAATGTATACTCATTTGTGTTTTATTTAATTATTGCATATAAATCAACAAAATGGAGGAACTTCCCAGCATAAGAAAAGTAAGCAGAACCAGCAGCACTTCACCCTCATCAAGAAAATGCAGGAACTTCCCAGCATAAGAATAGTGACCAGAACCAGAACCACCTCAACCTCAGCAAGATAATAAGTAAGTGAAGTGACAGGAAAAAACCTAAATGGGTGTAGTCTGTAAGTGGACAGGGCCTATAGGGGTAACATGTTGTGAAGGGGAGGAGTTTATAATGTTGGGTGGCGTCAATGTAAAGGGAGGGGCCAGGTCTCTGTCTTCCGCCCCACCAACTTGGAAAGTCACCAGCCGCCACTGGGATCTACTGTCCCCAATGATAACCAGATCTCACCTAAAGGTATTTCATTTTATAGGATTTGAGCTGATAAAATAATAAGAAAAAACATAATTGCCTTTTAGTGCTTAAATGTTAGATTGTGCACATAAGATATATTTTACTGTGTCCCCAGGGTAGGCTGGTGGCATTAGTGGTGATCAGCATTTACAACAGTAACAATCTGTTGTCTTGTCCTGCCTCTATGGTTGTGGGTGGGTAGAACACAATTTTTAGAAATCAAATAGTTACATAGTTACATCGTTACATAGTAATTTAGGTTGAAAAAATACTTTGGTCCATCAACGTCAACCTTTTTCGATCTCCTCTCATCTGCAATACACAGATTTATTGTTAATTGATCCAGAGGAAGGCAAACAGAAAAAAAAAAACAGTGAAACTTTGCCAATTGTATCAACAGAGAAAAAAAATATAAAATTCCTTCCTGACCCCAGATACTGGTGATCGGATTCATCCCTTGATCAATACTCCCTCTCTTTTTATCCAGGATAGCCCTTAATGCCCTTTTTATTTAAAAAAATATATATCCACTTCCTTTTTAAAGTTATCTATCGAATCTGTTGTCACCACCTCCTTTGGTAGAGAATTCCACATATTAACCACCCTTACTGTGAAGAACTCTTTTCTTTCTTTAAGGTGAAATCTTTTTACTTCTAATCTCAAAGGATGTCCCCTTGTCAGTTGAAAACTTCTTGGCACAAAAAGCTTCCTTGACAAAGCCTTGTATTGACCCTGGATATATTTATTTAAGGTAATCATATCTCTTCTTAGACGCCTTTTTTCTAGAGTAAATAAGTTTAATTTTGTTAGTCTTTCTTCATAATTTAGCCCCTCCATTCCCTTTATTAGCTTTATTGCCAATCTCTGTACTTTTTCTAAAATGTATTTTTTATGAAGTGGTGCCCAAAATTGTACTCCATATTCCAAATGAGGGCATATTAGGGAATTGTATAGTGGGAGAATTATATTTGCTTCCCTTGCTTCTATACCCTTCCTAATACATGCTAATATTTTACTTGACTTTGCAGATGCTGCTTGGCTTTGAGCACTGTTACGTAGGTGGTTGTCCACAAGAACTCCCAAATCCCTTTCAATATCTGATACCCCTAGATTTGCTCCATTAAGATTATAAATTGCATGATTATTTTCCTTCCGAGATGCATAACTTTACATTTATTCATATTAAATCTCATCTGCCACTTAGATGCCCATTCCTCTAATTTATGCAAATCCCTTTGGAGGGAAAGTACCTCATTTTCTGATTTAATTACCTTGCACAACTTTGTGTCATCAGCAAAAATGGAGACACCACACTAATTATCAGACAGCCTGTGTCACATTGTAATGTTGCTATAGCTTCCTTCCTCGCCTTATTCCCATTAATATGTTAAAAAAATATTTTAGAATTAGTCTTACTCTGCTTTGCAACTAACTTTTCATTTTCTATTTTAGCCAGTCTAATAGCCCTTTTGCAAGCCTTATTGATTTCCTTGTACTTGTGTAAAGCAGTCTCTGTCCCCTCTTGTTTGTATAATTTAAACGCTTGTTTTTTTACTCCTCATCTTCATCTTGAATTCATTGCTAAGCCACATGGGTTGTGATTTACTCCTTCTACTTTTATTTCCATATGGTATATGGTGATAAGTATGGTTATTTAGTAAGGATTTGAACTTGTCCATTTATGTTCAGTATTTTTACCTGTCAGTTATCTGTCCCAGTCTATACTTTGTATTGCTGCCCTTAGACCATTCAAATCTGCCCTTTTAAAATTAAGAGTTTTTATTAGACCCCTATATTTATGTTTTTTTAATTCAATCTCAAATGAGACTGTGTTGTGATCACTGTTTCCCAAAGGTTGCCCTATTTAAACATTTGATACTATATCAATATTATTTGTGATAACTAAATCTAAGATAGCCTTATTTCTAGTAGGTTCTTGTATTACCTGGGCCAGATAATGATCTCTGAGTGTACTCAAGAACCTGCTCCCCTTAGCTGAACTGCTGGTCTTATTTATCCAGTTTATTTCAGGGTAATAAAAATCACCCATTATTAGAACTTGACCATGCTTAGCTGCATTTCCAATCTGTAACAATAATTGTGTTTCCTCACTTTCAATTATATTTGGGGGTTTACAGCATACTCCTACAAATATTAGTTTAGAATTTGCTGCTCCGCTATTTAACACAAACATTCAACATTACTGCTAGTTCCACCATAAATATCTTCTCTGACTAACGGCTTAAATTCAGGCTTAACATACAGACAAATCCCTCCTCCTCTTTTACCATTGCCTCTATCTAAAAGTGATCAACCCCTATGTTATAATGCAATTCTTGCAGTTGATCTCTCCCTACACACACACTAATCAAGTACTAATTAGCATATTGTGCCACACAGAGAAAATATATTCCAAGCTTTATTTAATTTAGAAACAGAATAACAATGCAAATTGTTTATATGCTTTTTAAAAAATAACCTTAAAACCCCTTTAGCGTTAAGTTGAGCTTATTTTTAAATTGATGAAAACAGAGATTTAAAGCTTGTGTTAAAATATGTTTATCAGGGCAATGCAACTTTTTGAAATGCAATGTTTCAAAATGTAATTCACTACCT
Source organism: Discoglossus pictus (assembly GCA_027410445.1). Lineage (NCBI taxonomy): Eukaryota > Metazoa > Chordata > Amphibia > Anura > Alytidae > Discoglossus > Discoglossus pictus. The sequence goes on along the minus strand of CM050164.1, from coordinate 413,942,541 downwards.
AAAGGGTTAAACCAACTAAAAACGTATTTTTTAAGGTTAATTCCTTGATTTGATAGGTCCTTTGTAGCCCTGATTTTTGTTTCATTTGGATACTTTGGACATTTGCTGGTTAGAGTTATAGTGATCACAGGGGAGGGAGAGGGGGGAGAGACATGAAATATCATACCATCATTTATGACGGGTAAACAAATAGTAATATATAATATCTAGTAAATATATAAAAATGTCAGAAAATCTGAAATAGACTTAAAGACAGAAATAACAGTTTTAGACATTTGCGTGTATATACAAAAATATTTCAATATACTGCACTGCGTATTCAGGCAGCCTGCTGCCCCCTGAAAATGATCTGCCTTAGGCCAGGGCTTTGTGGGCCTAGACAGAAACATGCCCTTGACTTACAGTATGCTAAGCACAACCAGACTACAATAATGGTATTCCCCTTTCAATAGACTGTGGTACCTTCCTTACTTCTAGCTCTAGGGATATTTGGAATATGTACATAGCAATTCACAGAGTCCCTTCTGAACATGTAGCTCCTGGATCCACTCTCCTTAGAAAGAGCAATGCATCCTAGTCACAACAGTGTCTTCTTTTTGGTGTATACTCTGCTGTACAATCTCTACATAGCTGCTCACTTAGGTGGCAGCTCCTCTTTCCAAGGGTTCAGCTTTCTGCTCTTGAGATAAATTCTCAATATAAATGGGACAATCAGACTAATAATGCTGTACCCAGAAACAGTATCCACTTTTTGTGCCTATTTACTTCATGTCCACATATATGTGTTACCGTATTTTTCGCCATATAAGACGCACCTCGCACCTGACCATAAGACGCACCTAGTTTTTAGAGGAGGAAAACAAGAAAAAGATATTCTGAATCAAACACAAATACACTTCACACACACACATATACACACCTACATCACACACAAATAAATATATATATATACACCACACACACACATTTGGAGCATTTGGGAGCCTCCAGGAGCTCTTGACCCTCCCTGACCCTCCTGATCCCCCCTGCCCCTCTTGATTCTCCCCTTTCTTCTCTTGATTCTCCCCTCTGCCCATCCATGATCATCCCTTGGCCAATCTTGATCTCACCCCATCGTGCAGCGCTTCCTACCAGCACTCCTCCTGTACTGCAGGCTTCCCTTGCGTCACGTGTGTGATGTCACTAAGATGCACCGGCAGATGAGATGCAGTTCAGAGGCATGCTGCTGGTGCCGTAGGAAGCGCCAATGGGGGGGGGGGGGGGGCGGATCAGGAGTGGGGATCTACAGGGGGCCAAGGGAAGGATCAGAGGGGTCCAAGGGGAGAATCAGGAGGGGGAGAGGATCATGAGGGGCAGAAAGAGGACTGCGAGCAAGCACCACACAAAGTTAGGGGCAGTTTTAATGCAGGCAAAATGTTTATTTGTCGTATAAGACGCACCAACCACCCCCCCCCCCCAGTTTTGGGGAAGAAAAAGTGCATCTTATACGGCGAAAAATACAGTAATTCTTTTACTTAAAGTACCAGAATAAGCATAAGATAAAGGGATGTGAGTATCTAGTTCATCACTTCAAGGCAGGTGTGTTTATATTTCAACAATGAAACCATCTATAAATAAAATGGTTTTAAATGAATGTCACCTTCTTGATTTGCTGAATGTACCTTCATCTCCCCTGTCATGTGATTTGTGTGACCTATTTCATACTTACCCTGTGCTTTGTGAATGTATGACCATATTCCAGGCTGATATCATTATTGATGTTAATGTGTTTTTTCTTAGTGCTTGATTTTCCGAACAAAAATTAATTAACCTAATGAAAGGAAAGCCTTAGTCACAACTAGTGAAAAATTAAACAGCTGCTAGATAACTTCAATGTGAGTCTTGTGATAGATTTGGAGACAGACCCAGTTCTTCAGTCAGGCAGACAGACATTTTTGTACCAATTTATTTACAGATGGTTTTATTTTTTAACACAAGTTCAATACCTTTATATCAAGACATTGTGGGCAAGAAATCAATTTGTGCCAATCTATCCCTTTGCTTTTTGGATGCTTCTTACACGGATTACACTAACCATACAAAACGTATGTAGACCCAGAAGAAATGAATGCAGTAGAATCATGGCAGGACACTCCATGCTTGATGCTGACAGGTCCAAATCAAAGAGAAGATTCGGACTTGCGTAAGGCATAATTTCCACTTTTTTAAAGATGCATATTGTATTGTTTTCATTAATTACTACAATACAAAACAATTATGGTGCAACAAATTACATAGATTATAGCATATATTGTTGATATATGTTTAGTTATAGGAACAAGTTTACAATGTTTACAGATAACATTTAATGTTTTTGTTTTGTACAAAACATAGTGAAATAAAAAAAAATGTGTGTATTTTCAGTCAGGATAGTTTTACAAAGTGTTACATTTTAAGAGAAAAGGCTAACACCTTATTAGTGTTCTTTTTTAAGAAGAACTTAGATATATGAATTGTGATTTTGTTAAATTATGTATTGTAAATGTATTATTCTAAGTGAGTTAACTACTAAGATGTAAACTAGCACATTTCATTTAAAAAAGGATAGAACAGACACCTTTTTTTGTAGTAACTTAACTCCTATTGTATATTGGAGTAGGAGGAAAAAATGTATCTCTTATACAGGACTAATATTGTAGCATAATGGAAAAGTACGGTACACTTATTTTACTATAAAAAAAAATTAATGTATTCACTGGAAATACAATTATTGGTAGATTATGTCACTGTTGTATAATGAATCATTCATAAATTTGAACCAACGCAATAAGCATTGTTATACATAACATAGCAAAGTAAAATTATTTTATGAATTGAATATAATGTGTCAGCAATGAAAACAATAAGAAGAAAAAGAAAAAAAAGAGGGGGGAGAGAGAAACACGTGGAAGGGATGTAGCAGCGATGAAAAAGTAGAAAAAATAAATAAAGTGATGATTTAAAGTGCAGAGTGCTTACAGAAAGCAGTCATTGTACATATGATTGTACTAATATAATAATAAATAAATTGCAGTGAATAAGGAAAAGTAAATGGACTTATTGTGGGTCAGTCCCTAATCTTCCTTAAATACCAGAACTAAGGATCTTCCACTTATCCTCCTGCTAAGAGTACAATTAAGCTATACTCAATTAGTGTAAATAATTTAAATAAAGTGAAAGTGCTGGGGCCTGCTATTTACCCCTTAAACTATTTGAAAAATAACGAAATGCTAACTAAACTACTCTTCAAAAATACCCGCTGACCCATAGTAATGTAACACTATGATTTTGTAGTATATAAAGATAGTATCAAAACCTTTACTATTAATTATATTATGCTTGGTTTTGCTGTGTTACCCATAAAATATTATCGGTATTAGTGCTGACGCAGGCATATACACATGAGGCTGTGAAGATATTATACACAATGTATAGTATTGGTTCTTTTATATCTCAGTAACAGGGGCAGCACGTCCATTGGGGCGTCAGGGCAAACGCCCCCCCAAATATTTTCTTCACCCTGCAATAAAAAAACACAACAATGTATTAGAAATAACCCAAAAACAATTAAATATAAGGTGTACATCATCATTCAAGTCTTAATACAGTAATAAAATGAAGTAAAGTTAGTAAAATATTCCCAGGGACACTGTCACTTTAAGATAACCCTTGCGCTACATTAACTAATGCTGCTGTGTATCTATATTGTAGCCCCCTGCACCCTGTGTGATCATATTACACTAGTACACTAACCTTTAGACTCTTCTCTTCTCTTCAATGAGTCCTGGCCTGGCCCCCTGACCGTTAATGCATGCCGCCCACCATCACAGTGACGATATGCATGGGCGGTCATAAATGTATCAATTAATGACTGACAGTCTTCCATCACTGACCAATCAATGATGGGAGGTTGTACAGTTACTAAGAGAACAATCTAAACCCACCCAGACCGTTAGCCCTGAGCGCCCGCCAGCTAATAGGGCCTCGAGTTTACTTTTTGATTGACTGATACAGTGAATAAAACCACCAGTTGCCTGTCCCTTCCCCCTTTCTGTTTCCTGACCCTTGTCACGCTGAGACTGAGAGACCTCCCTGGCTGAATCTACTCACATCTGCTCTGCTGCCTGCCTAACACAGTAAGTCTACCTGGCACCTGCCCTACCCCTGGCCAAACCAAACCCCTAGTAGCCCCTAATAAAAGTTAGGGGTGACCAGTTACCCCACTATGCCTGCCTGGCCTGCCACCTACCCAGCCACCCACCAACTACCACCGACGACCCTAGGCCTACAATGCCTGGTGCCACCTCCCAGCCATCACCCCCATGTGGCCTGTGCCACCCCCGATCAGGCCTGCCCTATGCGATGCCATCATGCCACCGCCCGATTACCCCGAAGAGGACACGACGAGAGTGAAACATCGCTAAATCCAGGAGTGTTTAGAGGCCTGGTGGATTTGGTTGGCAGTATTGATAGTGCAATGCAACAGCATTTGAAGACTGCAACTGTGTTTAAGGGCACGTCCAAAACCATGCAGAATGAGCTACTGGACTGCATGCATGAAGTTATTAAGGAAGTGATTCACCAAGAGCTTAAGGAAGCCCAGTTTGTGGCAATCCAAGCGGATGAAACAACCGATATTTCCGCTAGGACACAGTGCGTTGTAGTCTATCGCTACATTGACAAGAAGCATCAAGTGGTGGAAAGATTTGATGGCTTCACGGAAATGAAATCAACGGATGCAGACTCGATTGCCCCTGTTGTGCTGGAAACACTGAATACTGTTCTCCCAGAGCCAGAAGACAAGAAGAAACTCATAGCTCAAAGCTACGATGGTGCCAGTGTGATGCGTGGAGATCAAGGAGGAGTTCAAAGAAAAATAAAAGACGTGTACCCGAACGGACACTACGTCCATTGCTATGCTCACCAACTGAACCTAATAATGGAGAAAGCAGTTTCAAGGATTGGAAGAGTTTGAGTTTTTTTTTCCAACATAGGCGGCATACCATCTTTTTTTTCACGCTCTCCAAAAAGGACTGGAGTTCTGGATGAGGTAGTTGGTAGAAGACTTCCAAGAGGTGCACCGACACGATGGAACTTCAACGTTAGGACCGTGAACGTGATCTACGAGAACAGAGATGCGCTACTTGAGTGTTTCCAGACAATTGAAACATGTCTAAACTTTGATCCAACATCTATACGTGAAGCCGCAGGTTTCATTGGAATGCTGGAAGACAGGGAGTTCCTTTACTTCCTTAAATTATTTCATTTAATAATGCCACATGTTGACATCCTCTACAGTCAGCTTCAGAAGCGAGACACGGATACTGTTTATATCAAAAAAGTCACAGAAGACTTTGTCGCCAGCATCCAGAAAATCCGTAATTCTGTTGAAGAGATAGAAGCAAGTTTGCCGAGCGATTTAACAGTCAACAGACGGAGTGCGGAGATCTCAACCTTGAGACAACTTTCAAGAGAGGTATGTGACATAGTGGTGGTTCATGCAAAAGAACGTTTTTCATTTTCAAATCACCTAGTCAGTGCCAAACTTGTTCAAAGTGACTTGTATAAAACCCATGACACTTGCTTTCCAACCCAAGCTCTGGAAGACACCGTGCAAGCATATCCAATACTGAAGAAGGAACAATTACGCACTGAGCTGTCACTTCTGTATGGGAAGACAGATTTTCATGCTTGTACAAGTGCTGTTGCTCTGCACAAACTTTTACATCAATTTAATCTGCAGAATGATTTCACAGAGACAGTGAAATTATTAAGAATCCTGATTACAACACCAATGACCACTGCAGAATCAGAAAGATGCTTCTCCACATTGAAGAGGATCAAAACCTTTTTAAGAAGCACCATGTCCCTGGAGCGGTTGAATGCATTGGCGATGCTCTCAATGGAAAAGCAACTGATTTCCGAGATCCCAGACTTCAATGAAAAGACCATTGAGAAGTTTTGTTCTTTGAAAGATCGCCATGCAAAATTTAAATACAAGTGATTGAAGCAAAGAAGAATGCATCATACCCCCAGGGTGTGCAAAGATAAACTGCGTTAAGCAGCACCACCTCACACTACCAAACATAACTAGTGGTAAGTAAAGTATGAACGGTGTGTGGGTGTGCATATGGAAGGAGCTATGAAAGGTGTGTGCATGGTCAGTAACAAGCCTTGGCGTGGTTTGAAGGAATTGGAGGCACTTCCAAGTGTAGCTGTCACTTGTTTACGGGAAGCAAGAATTCCATGTCTGTACAAGTGCTGTTGCTCTGCAGCAACTTTAGCATCAATTTAATCTACATAATTTAACAGAGTGAGTGAAGCTATAAGGAATCCTGCTTACAACAATGAAGACTACTAAAGAACCAGAAAGATGCTTCTCCACATTGAAGAGGATCAAAAAAGTAATTAAAAAGCACCATGGCCCTGTAGCGGTTGAATGCATTGGTTTGAAGGAATTTGAGGCACCTTCAAGGGTACGTAAAGTTCTCAGAAATGGCACCACCTCACTACCAAAAATAACTAGTGGTAAGTAAAGTATGAATGGTGTGTGGGTGTGCATATTGAAGGAGCTATGAAAGGTGTGTGAATGGTCAGTAACAATTGCTGAAGCCTTGGCGTGAGCGTTACTGCTCATATGGTTATCCATATGCTAATTCAACGTGTTTGTTTTGACATTGATTATTGTGTTGTCTAAACAGAAGTTAAATGTTGTTGTTTTCTTGAATCCCAAGATCCACTGGTTTGGGCCTATGCCGTGCTGATTGGTCTTCTAAGGTATGTTTGAGGCCTATATGGTCACACTTGGTCTTCTAAGGTATGTTTGAGGCCTATATGGTCACACTTGGTCTTCTAAGGTATGTTTGGGGCCTATGGTCACACTTGGTCTTCTAAGGTATGTTTGGGGCCTATGGTCACACTTGGTCTTCTAAGGTATGTTTGAGGCCTATATGGTTCCACTTGGTCTTCTAAGGTATGTTTGGGGCCTATATAGTTCCACTTGGTCTTCTAAGGTATGTTTGGGGCCTATGGTCACACTTGGTCTTCTAAGGTATGTTTGGGGCCTATATAGTTCCACTTGGTCTTCTAATGTATGTTTGGGGCCTATGGTCACATTTGGTCTTCTAAGGTATGTTTGGGGCCTATATAGTTCCACTTGGTCTTCTAATGTATGTTTGGGGCCTATGGTCACACTTGGTCTTCTAAGGTATGTTTGGGGCCTATGGTCACACTTGGTCTTCTAAGGTATGTTTGAGGCCTATATGTTCACACTTGGTCTTCTAAGGTATGTTTGGGGCCTATATAGTTCCACTTGGTCTTCTAAGGTATGTTTGGGGCCTATGGTCACACTTGGTCTTCTAAGGTATGTTTGAGGCCTATATGGTTCCACTTGGTCTTCTAAGGTATATTTGGGGCCTATATGGTTCCACTTGGTCGTTCAATGTTTTTTAAGTATGGTTTTGTTCTTGAATGGTCTGATTGATTTGCTTGTTTTCTTTCAACCCCAGGTGCAAACCCTATGTGGCTGCAGATTTGTTTCTACTCGTTGGTCAACTTACTGAACGTGAATACCCTGAGAAGAAGACCCGACTAATGGTAGGTGTCACTCCTTTAATTTTTCTGTTAATGCGTATAGGTGCAATTATGATATTGCTGTAGTCTTGTCACATGAGTTTTTTCAATCTATATTGTATACCACATTGTTACTTTACTTCTTGACATTTCTGCATTGGTGATCATGTATTTCAATGGGCTTTACAAGTATAAGGTCATTGGGCGGGGCTTATAAAGGTCATCATGACCTCAGGGGTAGGAGTTATAAAAATGGGCGTGGTTTAAAAAGGGGGAGTGTCTATGTTTCGCCCTGTCGCCCCTCCAACTTGAAAAGTCACCAGCCGCCACTGCTCAGTAAATTTTCTTAATAATGTGCCGTTCATTGGTGGGGTTTAATATTTCTGTTCCTTCGGCCGATCACGGACAGTCATTCCCGCTGTTTGCTGCTTCTGCAGCGCGACTCACGATAATGACGTCATTATTTTATTGACTTTATTTATTTTTTCTACTTTTTCCTTGCTGCTTCATCCGTTCCACGTGTTTCTCTCTCCTCCCTCCTTTTTTTATTTTTATTTTTCTTGTTTTCATTGCTGACACATTATATTCAATTCATAAAATAATTTTACTTTGCTATGTTATGTATAACAATGTTTATTGTGTTGGTTCAAATTTACGAATACTTGATTATACAACAGTGACATAATATACCAATAATTGTATTTCCAGTATTCTTTCCAGAGGTGTGCAGATCGATTTTTAAGTGTTTTAAAGAGCGTGTTATTTTTTATACAACGTTGTTTACGTTTTTTAATTAATTTGAATAAATTGATTTTTTATAGTAAAATAAGTGTACTTCTCCATTATGCTACAATATTAGTCCTGTATAAGAGATTCATTTCTTCCTCCTACTCCAATTTACGATAGGAGTTAAGTTACTACAAAAAAAAGGTGTCTGTTCTATCCTTCTTTAAATGAAATGTGCTAATTTACATCTTAATAGTTAACTCACTTAGAAAAATACATTTACAATACATAATTTAACAAAATCACAATTTATACATCTAAGTTCTCCTTAAAAAAACATTAATAAGGTGTTAGCCTTTTCTCTTAAATTTTCCCAGGAAATTATTGGCTATTTAATGTAGCATTCAGAGAATTAATTATCTTTTTCTGTAAATAAATATCACTAGAAAAACAAATAATGTTAGTTTGATTGATTTAGACTCGGATTACAGGTTAAGACATAACAAACGTATGGAGGAAATAGAAAAAAACTTTTGTTTTAACAATGAACATGCTGCAAAAAAGAGGATGGACAAAAGGTTTAGACAGTTTGGAAAAAGTTCTTAAAAAAACAATTGAGTTCCTTTTGGAACAGAACCACCCATAATAAATATTTGGCCTCAAACATGGTACCCAGGGGATTAAGAGTTGGGATCTTTTCCTCTTTTAGTTTCCATTTATCTAAATACAAGGAACTTTGGGAATCAGCCTTGACTATCTGTTCTAAAACATTATTAGGAATATTATCCGATTATGAGTCAGAAAAACTTACAAGTCTGGATAGTAAAATTATTAAAATTCATAGAGATCTGAAACAATTTGAAAGTTTGGAAGATTTCAGAAGATCATATAACAATATGAAGGCAGACTTAGACAGAAAAAGAAAAAGACATAATCACATAAAAAAAGGACAAATTCAATATTGACATAGAAGACTACCAAAATGATAAAGTTTACAATTGGACACACAAAGCAAACATTAGAAGATTCTCTAAGTATCCTTTGAAAATAGAAAGACAACCTTATATGTCATCAGAACTAGAATACTCCTGTACTGAGGCTGAGAACAACAAATCAGAAATTGAAGTGAAAAATAAAAGAATGAGGGACTCTTTTTTTGGAGGAAGGTGGATGAATAAAAATACCCCATACGCAACAGAGGAGGGAATCCAGGAGAGACCCCATTTATAGAACTCCATCTATACAAATAAGAACAGAAGAAGGATCGGATCAAATCTATATAAGAAATCTAATAGACAGACAGAAATGGGGTTACAAAAACGACCCATACATTAGAGCTCAAAACTGGACACAAAAAAACAGATGGTAGAAATGGAGGAAATGGCTATTATCAATTTATTATCAAACTAAAAGGAGTTAATAACTCCCACTGAAGTGCTTAACACTGATTAATAATTGCTCCAAAAAATATATATGGGAAAGATGTAGTTTAACATATTTACAAAGTACATTTTATTATACCATATGGTAGACAGCAACGCATATACAAGAATAAGAACAAAATTAAAAGCACTTAAAAGGAAATGCCTCCCTTTTAATAGAGAAATGGTAAATTATAGGAAACTGAGGTTTCTAAATGTATCATACATACATATTTAATGGTTAGATGCTTCCAACTCTTTTTAAGAAACCAGTTTCCTTTTAGTCTTGAGGAATCCCTATTTATACTGTCAGTTACAATGCACACAGCCTCAGGGTAATTTGGAAGTAATTAACCCCAGGCTTAATCACTATAGGGTATTCCAGTATTAAATAAGTGGGGCTTATATGGCTTAAGATTAAAGGATAGGGTCCCTTAGGGAGATGTTTGAAAGTTCCTGCTAAATAATATTTAGGTAGCCCAACGCTAAATGTTAGTATTTGTCTCAGAGATTATCCCTGTCTGCAAAAATAGGACTCATTAAATTGGCACTGTGAATTTTGTGCCTCATAGCATCAATCTTAAAGCTAAGCTACTATATGCATGGATATTACATAGACAAATTGGATCCTTGGGGCTTCTCGGTATCAGGAATCATTCATACTACCCTAAATTGCTGGTTTTTCTTCCTAAGCTATCTCAGCCTCCTCACGACGATGGCGTGTGACGTCACACGTCGCGTCTTACGACCTGACGTATGTTTCTACGCTCCTGCCTCTTTTTCAAAGCGGGAAGGCGAGGTGTGGTTCTGCTGTCTATTTTAAAGTTTAGTGGCATTGCTATGGCAACCTACACATGGCTGCCATGTATTATACAATCGCATTGCAGTATATACCCACAGTGCAACATCCGGTGTGTGAAAACTGCTGAATATTTATAGAACTGGGTAAAAAACAGGACAATAGAGATCATATATACGGTATAAAAAATATGTCTCTATATATTTATATCAAGATCTTAATGGGCTTATAACTCTTTATAGACATATATTCAATATGTATATATTTATTTTATATTAAATTAGCGTGATCTCATCTTACTTCAAATAAGGTACTTGTCCACTTTATACATTTCATACAAAAAATAAAAGCATATGTTTAAAAATATAGGGCCATAAATTGAATCCCACTTGTATAATCAAGTGTATAACAGTGAAAAAAATGTGACTTAAGAAACAGAGTTGATGTGTAGTGGAGTGAATTAAATACTTCATGTGATCCCTAATCAGATATATACATTAATACATTTTCCCATGAAAAGATAAGTGATTAAAATTACAGAATAATAATAATCAATATATACTGTGTTGTTGATTAATTAATATTAGTGAGATGTGTTACCAGTGCATTAAATAAGATTCATAAACCCATAAAAGAATCAAGTATATAAAAATATTGGTGATACTATTTTAGAACATCCACGCCATTTTAAACTAAATACCATAAAAATATAGAATTCTTGAGTCTATTGGATAATATTAGATAGGTTCTGTATCTCCAATGATATTTCTCTCAATATATTCATATTAAGAGTTGCCCAAAACTTGTGTAGACAATTAGATCCATAAATGCTCATTTATTGCCCATGAATCTTCAGAGCTTTTGAAAAGAAGGTGAGAAAAAAATGTCCATCACCTCTAAAAGCACCATGTGTTCTAGATATTAGATTTTCAAAAATTGAATAGAGTATATCTTAAAGGATATTAACATGTACAGTCACAAATAGAGGTTATTCAGAGGAAAGCACTGAAGCTGAAACCCTCATTTAGGCCTTCTGGTTTATGAGCAAGTAGTTTAAAAATCCATTGGCACTCTTTTTTTAGAAAAATATTGTCAATATTGCCTTTTCTAGGTCCCAAAGTGGCACCATCAATTGCATAGAAGTGTATAAGGTTAATATTTTTGTTGTGATACATTTTCATATGCATGGCTAGGGGTGTGTTGAGGTCTTTTTCAATAGCATACACATGGTCCCCTATTCTACGTCTTAGCTGTCGACTCGTTTTTCCCACATAGATCTTGGTACAAACACATTGAACTACATATATCACTCCAGTTGTGCAACAGTTGTAGAAGTCCTTAATTGGAAAGCTTTCTTTTGTTTTCAGACATGTAAAGAATTTTGAAGGTCTTATATACTTACAAAATGTACACTTCCCACATTTGTAACATCCATTTAATGGTTGTAACCATGTTTGATTTGCATCTTTTTCTTTGAAGTGACTATGGACAAGTCTGTCCCTTAGATTTCTATCTCTCCGATAGGTTATATTAGCTTGAGGTGACAGGACATCCTTGAGATCCTTGTCCAATTTTAATATATTCCAGTGTTTGGACAAAATCTTTTTGATTTCTTCAGAGATTTGAGCATGTGTAAGAATGCATTTTATAAGATTATGATCATTATTCTCTCCTTCTTTTTGTTTTTGTATACTGATCAATTCAGTTCTATCACAGTTCAATGCCCACTTATAGGCATTTTTTAAACATCTATTAGGGTAACCTCTATTTTTAAACCTTGTTCTGAGTTTCTGTGCTTCAACCTTAAATTCCTCTTCTGTGCTACAATTCCTTTTAACTCTTAGGTATTGTCCTTTAGGAATCCCCCTTTTCTGGGGTGGAAAATGTTGACTTGTTAAATGTAATAGATTGTTAGTAGCTGTACTTTTTCTATATGTTGTTGTACTCACAATACCTTGTGTATTCTTTTTGATAACCAGATCCAGAAATGTTATTTTGAAGGTGAATAAACCTAAAAGCACCTCTCTATATACACTTCCCAAAATTCACAAGGATAAAGATAATCCACAGGGTAGGCCAATAAGATCTGGCAATGAAAGCCTTGGAGAAAGAGCAAGCAAATATATTGATTCACAATTAAGGTCCATTGTAACATCTCTACCCTCATATGTGAGGGATACAATGAACACTCTGAGAAGAATAGATGGAATCACACTAAACCCTGACACCCTAATAGCCACTAGTGACATTGAGTGACTATACACGTCTATAAGACATGAGAAAGGTTGTGACACAGTCAAGTACTTCCAAAGTATGGAAGCTAGCAGCAATTAAGAGAAAAATGCATTCCTATTGGAACTACTCAAATTCGTGCTAGAACACAAGTTCTTTGTGTTCGATGGGAGATATTATATCCAGGTCCAAGGCACAGCCATGGGGACAGCCTGCACTCCCACCTATGCCAATGTATATCTTGGCTGGTGGGAGAAAGAGTGGGTGTTTTCCGAGGAAAATTCCCAATATACCGACTTTATTACCTTGTGGGTAAGGTATATTGACGATAATACTCTCAACCTAAAACTAACCCATATCATATAGATTTAAAGTCGGTCAATTTTTTTGATTTAACAATCTGTAAGAATACAGAAAAATATTTAAGTACAGATATCTATCGTAAACCGACACTACAAACAATACCTTACATCATGAAAGTGCACATTCTCCTGCAATAACAAAATCGATCCCCATAGGGGAGTTTTTACGAATTTGCAGAAACTGTTCAAATATTGAAGTGTTCAAATTGAGATCAAAAGAACTAACTACTAAACTAAGACAAAGAGGTTATAGTCTCAAACTTCTGAAAAGAGCCTTCCACCGAGCCTTACACACTCCCAGGGAGGAGATCCTAAAAATAAAAAATATGACACTCTACCAACTGTGAAATTTATAGGAACTTTCAGTCAACAGTGGAAAGAAATAACAAATATAATTAACAAACATACCAACATACTAAAAACAGATGAAGATTTAAGCCAATTGGTAGGAGATAGAATTCCAATTGGATGGAGAAGATGTCAAACTCTAAAATATTAAATAGTCAATAGCCATTTTCGTAGAGGTCATCAAACTAGAGGTTCATTATCGGATGGAACACATGCTTGTGGTCATTGACTAATTTGTCAAGATATGCCAAAAATCACTGAACTAACTGATAGACAAGGAAGAAAAATTAAAATCAAAGGGTTCTTCACATGTACCAGTACAAACATAGTGCCTCATTCTAATGCTGGCCGTAGGAGCTGCGTGGCCGCAAGGGGTGGCCGCAAGCTACTTTCCTATTCTAATCCCCTGCGGCCGGGGGTTCCGACCGATTTGATGGCTGGCGCCCTGAGTTCCCTTGCGGCCACCCTGACGCAGCTCACTGCAGGGAAAGCCTTTGATCTCAGGCCGCAGCATGAAACCAAGTATCCCTATTCAATTGCTCCGATCACCCTCCCTTCAACACTTTCAAACGCTTAAAAATGGCTGCAGCTTACTTGCAGCCCTCCTGATCCCAGACATCGGCAACCGGACTTCTACCTGGATCAATACTGCCTCTCTAATTATCCACTATAACCCTGAATTCCCTTTTTAATTAGAAATAAATCCAGTCCCCTTTTGAAGTTATCTATCGAATCCGCTGTCACCACCTCGTTTGGTAGAGAATTCCACAGATTAACCACCCTTACTGTGACGAACCCTTTTCTTTCTTTAAGGTGGAATCATTTTGCTTCTAACCTCAAGGGATGTCCTCTTGTCAGTTGAAAACCTCTTGGGACAAAAAGCTCCCTTGACAAATCTTTATACTGACCCTGGATGTATTTATATAAGGTAATCATTTCTCCTCTTAGACACCTTTTTTCTAGAGAAAATACGTTTAATTTGGTTAGTCTTTCTTCATAACTTAGCCCCTCCATTCCCCTTATTAGTTTTGTTGCCCTCCTCTGTACGTTTTCCAGCTCTAAAATGTCCTTTTTATGAAGTGGTGTCCAAAATTGTACTCCATATTCCAAATGAGGACGTACTAGAGATTTGTATAGTGGCAGAATTATATTTGCTTCCCTGGCTTCTATACCCTTCTTAATACATGCTAATATTTTATTTGCCTTTGCAGCTGCTGCTTGGCTTTGAGCACTGTTACCTAGGTGGTTGTTCACAAGTACTCCCAAATCCCTTTCAATATCCGATACACCTAGATTTGCTCCATTAAGATTATAGATTGCATGGCTATTTTTCCTTCCCAGATGCATAACTTTACATTTATTCGTATTAAATCTCATCTGCCATTTAGTTGCCCATTCCTCAATTTTATGTAAATCTCTTTGGAGAGAAAGCACATCACTATCTGAATTAATTACCTTGCACAGATTTGTGTCATCAGCGAAAATGGAGACACCACACTCCAATCCTACCTCTAAGTCATTAATAAATATGTTAAACCCTTCTAGGCCTATTTAACTCCATCTAGCTTATTTAACCCCATCTTTCCCTATAACTTATGGGGGTCTATACAGACCCTTATAAGTCTCCATCTAACCCCATCACTTATGGGGGTGTATACATACCCCCATAAGCCTCCATCAAATGCCATCACTTATGAGGGTCAATACAATTCAATGTATATATGACCATAGCAGAAAAAAATACTTGCTTTAGTGGAACTAATCAGACAACAAAGAAATAAAGATACCTAAGACTCTGATAAACCTATAACCTAAAAATAATGCTTAATAACCCAGGACATAGTACAAATTAAAAACATTAATAATGCAGAATTTTTATATTATAGATGGTTTAATATATTGCTGTATGGTCACTTTGCATATTCAATTAAAATGTTGAAAAATAAAAATATCCTTATCTCAGGTGCTCTTATTAATCTATTACTGTTATGTATCGCTGTCATCATTTAGTCGTGTCTGACACTCCGTGACCATATGGACCACAGCACGCCAGGTACATCTATTGTTATGTCACTGGTTGTACATATCCATAAGGTTTTCTTGGCCAAGATATTGCAGTGGGTTGCCAGTTCCTTCTCCAGTGGATTACAAATTGTCTAACCTCTCTGCTATGACCTGCTCATCTTGGGTGACCATACATGGTATAGCTCTCAACTTCATTGATGTACACAAGCCCCTTCACCTCCACAAGGTAGCAATCCAGCAGGGGACTCTTATGTATAGTAATAGTATAATCTTATGATATAGCTTTGTAACACAATATTTTATTCTGATGTCATTATTTAATAATATTTTGTAAGATTACTTTTGATCTAGTTTATTTTTATTGGAAAATGTCTATGATAATTTTTTAGATGGAGGAAATCTCGCACTTTAGCAGACTTTTTCCACTACAAGTTTACCTTGCGCTCCTACTTCTCTGCCCTCAATCTTGCCAAACAACACTACTTCTCAGCACTAATATGAAACCTGTCCTCCAACCCTAAACATTTACAGCCTTATTAAATTGCGATTCGGCAAATTTAAAAGGGCTCTATATAAGCACATAGCATATTTTTTTTTACAGAAGTTTTTAGTTAGTGAACTTCTATCCAAAAGCAAGGTCTTCACTAACTAAAAACTTCTGTAAATACAATATGCTATGTGCTTAAACAGAGCCCATTTAAATTTACTGAATGTAAATAAGGCTGTTAATTGCTAAATTCAACACCCTGCTCTGCCCACCCCCACCTCCTGTCCCTTCCTCTCTCACTGCTGATGACTTCTCCAGCCATTTTAAAAATACAATTGAAACTATCCGAAATGAGCTCTCCTCCCAGCTTGGACCTATCCCACCATCCTCTCCACAAACTGACAACACCCAGCCGTTACCCTTCCCCAACCCCTCCTTCACTATGGACTCCTTTCACTCTGTAACCGAGGATGAAGTATCTATTTTACTATCAACCTCTCACCATACAACATGTCCTCATGATCCTATTCCATCACAGCGAATACCTTCCCTATCCACCACACCTATCCCAGCTCACACACATATATTCAACCTCTCCCTAAACACTGGCATGTTTCCATCCTCTTTAAAACACGCCACAATTACATCCATTCTCAAGAAGCCCTCATCTGACCCAGCTTCTGCCTCCAACTATCGCCCTATCTCACAACTTCCCCTGGCTTCTAAACTCCCTGATCGGCTTGTTTACAATCGCCTCACTTAATTTCCGGGCCCAAAAGAACTACAGAAGCAGCCCTCACAAAAGTCACCAATGACTTGCTAACCGCCAAATCAAAGGGTTACTACTCTATTCTAATTCTCCTGAATCTCTCTGCTGCCTTCGATACAGTTGACCACCCTCTTCTCCGCTCTTTTGGCATCCAGGACACAGCTCTTTCATGCTTCACATCCTATCTTAAAGATCGTATATTTAGCGTCTCCTTCTCTGGCACCTCTTCTTCACCTCTCCCTCTGTCTGTTGGCTTTGCCCAAGGTTCTGTCCTAGGCCCCCTCCTCTTCTCCATCTACACCTCCTCCCTTGGCACCATTATAAAATCCTTTGGATTTCAGTATCATCTCTATGCTGTGTGCTTGAATAGAGCCATTTTAAATTTACCGAATCACAATATAATAAGGTTGTTAGATTGTAAGTTTGCGAGTTTTCAATCTTGTGTTAGTTCCTTGGAAACAAGCACTATGTACATTGGATTTTATGCTCAAAAACAGGGCCCTCCATTCTTTACAAGGTGTTAAGTTTGTTTTTTGCCATGTACTCAACCCCTGTACAGCGCTACGGAATATGTTGGCGCGATATAACAAAAGATAATAATATTAAGATATTAGTAATAATAGATGAATCTGTAAATATGTATGTGAATCCTTTAATTAGAAAATAATCAATTTTTGAGAAATAAATATGAACTCAAATAATCAGGTATAATATTAAAATGAAAAACTGAGTGCATATTTCATAATTAATTTAATTACATGTACATTTATCTTGAGGCATAATGTAGATATAATTGCACAGATTATTAATTTACTTTCACATATAATGAAATCTTTCACCATCTATGTTTCCCAGAAACCTTATTATAGACATTAGCCACAGAATTTGCTTCTAATATCTATGTTTTGTGTATCATGAATTATGAGGTGATTATATCATGGACAAATAGATATTTACTGGTACTGGAATCTGTAAGTGCCTGCTAGTTCCATCACAATACAAATCATTTTGAATGGATGCGTGGGATTGGAAGACAATGTACAATAATTATGTTCAACCTCCAATTGTCTGATAGATTTACTTTATGAAAAATCATTCCAATTGTTGGCAATAAAATAATTTTATAATCATATTATTATTAGTGTTATTAATATGCTCTATTCTTAGAGAGCCAGCAGATTCCTCCCTAGATTGCTAGGGGTACTTCAAACAATGGATATATTTTTACATACATTAGAAGGCAAATAAAACAAGACAGCACATTTGTACATATACACTATTACATGAGGACCTGCTCTCAGGAGAGCTTACAATCTAAAAGGTGATAGGGTATAGAAACATGAGGTAAGGTCACGACTAAATTGATTAATTATGAGGAAGAGGTATGCAATTTAGAATGGATAATCTAATATAAAGTTGTGCATGATTTAGTTGTGGGAGCAAGGTGGGTTTGAATATTTGAAGATTAGGACAGAGACTTTCAAAGTGTGCCAGATAATTCAATAGAATGCAGGATGATCTTAAGAAGTCTTGCAGGTGAACAGGTAAGGAGGTAATAGCAGATGATGAGAGGCACAGATCATGGGAATGGCAGAGTGGCTTTCTAAGTTAGGCTAAGGAGTTCGAAAATTATTCTTGTGGAAATGAGAAACCAGTGTTACAGATTATGAGCATTGGGTAAGGTGAATGACTCTAGTAGAATCATTCAGGATGGACTGGAGTTGGGATAGGTGGTTTATACATAGGCCAATCATGACCGAGTTGCAATAGTAAAAGTGTGACATTATGAAAGCATGGATTAGTAGTTGAATGTGGGGGATGAAGGAGATGTCTTAGTCTAGTGTGATACCAACAGCCCTATTAAATTAGCTCAACGTGTAAAATTGTAGCCCGTAACGTAGCCCTCAATACTTACATCTATTAAATTAGACCCATAAAGCAGCCCGTGAACGAATTGCAGGGTAAAAGCGAGAAAAGGCTACAAAACGTAGAAATCTGAACTGCGCGGCCGCAAATCCTTTGATCTGTCAAGCCCGTAACGTTTCCAATCATGCTATTAAATTGCAAAAAATTCACTGGAGTTCAAGTCCGTAACCCACAAATGGAGCCCAAAAGCCAACTGGTACAAGAGAGGACCCACTAGAGGGGTAAAGTCCAATTCGTTGCACTGTAAATGCACATATACACACACTGCTGTACTTTTATTAAAAGGGAATGTGATGTTAGGTATTAGAATTAATAGCACAACATTCCAAGCTCGCAAATTGGCAAAAAAAATTACTTTATTTTTTATGTTTACTTTCTGTGTTATATCGATACCAACAATCAATGTGTTAATACATATAATGTAACTTGCATGTAAAAGAATATCATATTTACGGCTATCAATATCTCATTATTTCTGGAATGTGCGTCCGATCGTAACTCGTAATTGAACCCCGTAAGACTTTGAAATCCAACCTACATTTATCTGTGACACAATGATGACGTTGGCTCCATCTAAACCCATAACTCCAGGTTTGACTAATTGATCATGTTCACGGGAGGGTATCCAACGCTCTAAAAATAGTTTATGGGTTTGCGTCACAAGCCCGTAACACGCTTCCTGTTCTAATTTAATAGCTATGTAACGCAGCCGAATTTCAAGCCAGCAGCCCTTGCGGGCTTCCCAATGCCACTAAAGGCTTCAAATTCAATAGGGCTGCAAGACTTTTGACTTGAGATGTGAAGGTGATTTTTGCCTTGTCTTCAGTAAGACATATTTCAGGTGTGTAGGAGCAGTAGGAAGGAACTCTATGCAGTCCATAGAGTCACAGAGAGTCGGACATGACTGCAAAAGTACTGTGTTGTTTTTTGTTATATATTTTAATAAATATAAATATGTATAAATTCGTAATTCTCACTACAAAGACAAGTGACAATTAAGAGTGCTCTAAACTATATACTTTTTCTTTGTTTAAATGTTTCTAAATTATATACAGGAGCTAAGCCTCACACATTGTGGTTTCTGTGTAAACATTAGTGGTTATAACAATAAGGAAAGGTAGTGCAATATCACATATATAATTGTCAGCATGCGGGTTGTTGCTAACGCTGTGGGTTCGGGTAGCGAGAGGCCGCATTTGCGGACGTGGAGGCTCTACGGAGCCTCACACACAGTTACAAACACCCACACAAACGGCACTACCACGGACTTACACAAAAAAATACGAGATGCAAAAATACGACCTTAACGGAAAAAATACGACCTTAACGGCAGAACCGCGTGCACAAAAAAACATTAAAAACCCAATAAATGCACACACAACATACATAAAGAGCCTACACACAGCAAGGGGGGGGGGCACCAAGGACCTCTGCAAGTGAAGTTACACCTCAATTTAAGTCAAAATTCAAGAGTTTAGACACACGAACATCCCCTAAGCAAGAGAAAAAATGCCTGCCGAAAAAAAACGAAAACTAGGCTCCACGACCCCGGACCTACAACTTAACCAAGAAGGGATCAGAAATAAGCTTGGAAACCCGCATTAACACCACAGGATCCGAGATAAGCTCAGAAACCTGCATTAACCCCACATTAACCCCCGCTGCAATGAAAATTCTAAATTCCCGCCTTACGGGTCCTTAAAGGACCGTAAAGGTCCTTAAAGGACCCGTAATATAAACAAAAAAATTAACCCTATCACGCATGGGGCTCTATACAGAGCCCCATCAACCCATAAAAAACCCTGTCACTAATGGGGGTCAATACAGACCCCCATAAGCCCTTAATTAACCATGTCACTCATGGGGGTCAATACAGACCCCCATAAGCCCTTTATTAATCTTATCACTCATGGGGGTCAATAAAGACCCCCATAAGCACTTAATTAATAACGTCACTCATGGGGGTCAATACAGACCCCCATAAACCCATAATTAACCCTGTCACTCATGGGGGTCAATACAGACCCCCATAAGCACTTAATTAACACAGTCACTCATGAGGGTCAATACAGACACCCATAAACCCATAATTAACCCTTTCACTCATGGGGGTCAATACAGACCCCCATAAGTACTTCATTAACCCCCTCACTCATGGGGGTCAATACAGACACCCATAAACCCCTAATTAACCGTGTCACTCATGGGGGTCAATACAGACCCCCATAATACATATAATTAACCATGTGACTCATGGGGGTCAATACAGACCCCCATAAGCACTTAATTAACACTGTCACTCATGGGGGTCAATACAGTCCCCCATAAGCACTTAATTAATCCGGTCACTCATGGGGGTCAATACAGAGACCCATAAGCACTTAATTAACACAGTCACTCATGAGGGTCAATACAGACACCCATAAACCCATAATTAACCCTTTCACTCATGGGGGTCAATACAGACCCCCATAAGTACTTCATTAACCCCCTCACTCATGGGGGTCAATACAGACACCCATAAACCCCTAATTAACCATGTGACTCATGGGGGTCAATACAGACCCCCATAAGCACTTAATTAACACTGTCACTCATGGGGGTCAATACAGTCCCCCATAAGCACCTAATTAATCCGGTCACTCATGGGGGTCAATACAGAGACCCATAAACCCCTAATTAACCGTGTCACTCATGGGGGTCAATACAGACCCCCATAATACATATAATTAACCATGTGACTCATGGGGGTCAATACAGACCCCCATAAGCACTTAATTAACACTGTCACTCATGGGGGTCAATACAGCCCCCCATAAGCACTTAATTAATCCGGTCACTCATGGGGGTCAATACAGACCCTCATAAACCCATAATTAACCCTGCCACTCATGGGGGTCAATACAGACCCCCATAAGCCAAGAAATAACCATGCTACTCATGGGGGTCAATACAGACCCCCATAAACCCTTAACTAACCCTGTCACTCGTGGGGGGCAATACAGACCATCATAGGCACTTAAATAACCCTGTCACTCATGAGGGTCAATACAGCCCCCAACAAGCCCTTCATTAACCCTGTCACTCATGGGGGTAAATACAGCCCCCCATAAGCACCTAATTAACACACTCACTCATGGGGGTCAATACAGACACCCATAATACATATAATTAACCCTGTCACTCATGGGGGTCAATACAGACCCCCATAAGCACTTAATTAGCCCCATAACTCATGGGGGTCAATATAGACCCCAATAAACCTATAATTAACCCTGTCACTCATGAGGGTCAATACAGACCCCCATAAGCCAATAAATAACCCTGGCACTCATGGGGGTCAATACAGACCACCATAAAACCCTTAATTAACCCTGTCACTCATAAGGGTCAATACAGAAAATAAAAATAAATCAAGTCACCAAAAATAAAAAATATATACATTACCAAAATAAAAAAACCTAACTCACAAAAAATAAAAAAGGAACATTACAGAAAGTAAAAAAATACATAACACCCCCCCCCCCACTACAGAAAAAAAAAAAAACATTACACACCTGAAAAGGAAATATATATAATACATACAATACAATACAATACATACAATACAAATTAAATGAAATACAATACAATATCCCCCAATCTAATATACAATACATCCAATATCATATACATCCCCCAATCTATCTAATATACAATACATCCTATCTATATAAAATACATCCCCCAATGTAATATACAATACTATATAATATTCAATACATCCTATCTATATAAAATACATCCCACTATCTAATATACAATACATCCTATCTATATAAAATA
Organism: Discoglossus pictus; assembly: GCA_027410445.1. NCBI lineage: Eukaryota > Metazoa > Chordata > Amphibia > Anura > Alytidae > Discoglossus > Discoglossus pictus. Next base: position 413,920,031 of record CM050164.1, on the reverse strand, counting down.
CATCCCCCTATGTAACATATAATAAATGCTATCTCTATATAAAATACTCTAATTCTAAGCTAAAATCAAATAATTAAGACCACTTCAGATCAGCAACCTAAGGAACAAAATATCAATAAATTAGTGAAACACATTTACACAAAATAAATAAATATTATAAATATTATAAATATTCTACTCACCTTTCCAGCATGTCCCTGTCCTTCTTCTTTTCTTCTTCTCCGGTGTGGCCGTTGTTAAAAAAAAAACATAACATTAGTAGACATACATAAACATAAAACAAAATACAATAAACATAATCTACATTGTACTTACCTCCCCGCAATGTCTCCGGCCTCCTCCTCTTCTGCCCCGCCCTGGAACAGCACTCTAAAAAAAAAAATCAAAAATAATGCACTCGCGGTCCTACCCGACGCTAATGAGCCTCCCGGAGCCTTTTCCGGAGGAAAATAGGCAATGGCGCCTTCTGATTGGTGGAAAACGCTGTCTATCAAATTCAGCCAATCAGAAGGCGCCAATGTGTGAGCCAATCAGTAAGGGATACACCCCAAAATCCCACTCTGATTGGATAATGCACCTGTCAATCTTTATTTAAACAAATCACAAGGCGCAGATGCCTTCAGCCAATCACAATGGAATACACTCCCACAGGGTGATTGGTTGGAGGCATCTGCGCATTCTGATTGGTTGCACTGACAATAGCCAATCACAATGGAATACACCCCCACATACTGATTGGCCGATGGCATTTGCACCTTCTCATTGGCTGTTGTCAATGTCAATCAGTATTACAGCCAATGAGAAGGCGGAGATGTCTTCAGCCAATCACCAGTGGGGGTGTATCCCATTATGATTGGCTGATGGCAATAAAGCCTTCTGATTGGTTTAAATAAAGATTGACATGTGCATTATCCAATCAGAGTGGGATTTTGGGTTGTATCCCTTTTTGTCATTCACATTGGCATCTTCTGATTGGCTGAATTTGATAGACAGCGTTTTCAGCCAATCAAAAGCAGCCATTGGCAATTTTCTTCGAGAAAACTCTATAGGAGGCTCATTAGCATCAGGGATATCTGCGAGTGCGGATCTCTGTTATTTTTTTATTTATTTTTTTCGTTTACAGCGCAGATTCTTCCAGGGCCCATCCGGGGCAGAACGCGAGGAGGCCGGGGACATCGGGGGGAGGTAAGTACACTGTATATTATATTTATTTTACTTTGTTTTGAGGTGTATGTATGTTGTACTAATGTAATATTGTTTTTTCAACAGGGGCCGCGCCAGAGAAGAAGAAAAAAAAGAAGGACGGGGACATGCTGGAAAGGTGAGTAGAATATTTAGAATATTTACTATGTTTATTTAATTTCTGTAAACGTGTTGTAGTAATTTTTTGTTTTTGTTTCCCTAGGTTGCTGATCTCAAGGGACATCTGCAAAGGTAAGTGGTCTTAATTATTTAATTTTAGCTTAGAATAAGAGTACTGTATATACTCTAGTATAAGCCGAGTTTTCAGCCCTTTTTTTGAGGCTGAAAAGGGCCCCCTCGGCTTATACTCGAGTCTCTCTCCCCCCGTGTCTCTCTAACCCCCCCGTGTCTCTCTAACCCCCCCGTGTCTCTCTAACTCCCCCCGTGTCTCTCTAACCCCCCGTGTCTCTCTAACCTCCCCATGTCTCTCTATCTCCCCCTCTCCTCATCATCATCATCAACCCCCCTCCTCATCCTAAACCCCCCTCCTCACTTTACCCCTCTAAATACCTCCCCCTCTCCCTTTTCCCTCACTTACCTCCATCTGCAGCTGCTCCTCCGCTCCTTCCTGCGTCGGGACACGGGCCACGTCATTAGCATTGGCCGGGTCAAGACGCAGGAAGGAGCATGGAGGAGCGGAGGAACAGCTGCATATGGAGGTAAGTGAGGGGAAAGGGAGAGGGGGAGGTATTTAGAGGGGTAAAGTGAGGAGGGGGTTTAGGATGAGGAGGGATAAAGTGAGGAGGGGGTTTTAGAATGAGGATGAGGATGGGGGTGTTTTAGGATGAGGATGGGGGTTGAGGTTGAGGATGGAGGTTGAGATTGAGGATGGGGGGTTGAGGTTGAGGATGGGGGGTTGAGGTTGAGGAGGGGGAAGGTTGAGGATGGGGGGGTTGAGGATGAGGATGGGGTTGAGGATGGGGGGTTGAGGTTGAGGATGGGGGTTGAGGTTGAGGAAGGGGGTTGAGGAGGGGGTTTAGAATGAGGAGGGGGGTTGAAGATGAGGAGGGGAGTTGAGGATGGTGGGTTCAGGATGGGGGTTGAGGATGAGGATGGGGGGTTGAGGATGGGGGATAGAGGATGGGGGGTTGAGGCTGAGGAGGGGAGTTGAGGAGGAGGGTTGAGGATGAGGAGGGAGGTTGAGGGTGAGGAGGGAGGTTGAGGAGGGAGGTTGAAGATGAGGAGGGGGTTGAGGAGGTGGCTGAGGAGGGTGGCTGAGGAGGGTGGCTGAGGAGGGTGGCTGGGGAGGGGGGTTTAGGATGAGGAGGGTGGTTTAGGATGAGGATGGGTGATTTAGGATGAGGATGGGGGTTTAGGATGAGGATGGGGGGTTGAGGATGAGGAGGGGGGTTTAGGAGGGAGGTTGATGAGGAGGAGGGGGGTTGAGGAGGGAGGTTGAGAATGAGGAGGGGGATTGAAGAGGGTGATAAGGGAGGGGGGAAGAGACACAGGGGAGGGAGAGGGGAGAAGAGACACAGGGGAGAGAGAGGAAGGACACAAGAAAGGGGGACACAAGAGGGGGACACAAGGGGCAGCACATTTCCCACCCTTCCCACTCATTTTTCCCAGTATTTTGTGGTAAAATAGGTGCCTTGGCATATATTTGGGTCGGCTTATACTCAAGTATATACAGTATTATATATAGAAATAGCATTCATTGTATGTTACATAGGGGGGTGTATATTATATAGATAGGATGTATTGTATATTACATAGATTTGGTAATGTATATTAGATAGATATGATGTATTGTATATTACGTAGATTGGGGGATGTATATTACATAGATAGGATGTATTGTATATTACATAGATTGGGTGATGTATTGATTGTATGTTAGATAGATAGGGGGTATTGTATTCTATTTCATTTTATTTCTATTGTATGTATTGAATGTATTGTATGTATTTCCTTTTCAGGTGTGTAATTTCTGTAGTGGGGGGGTTGTAATGTATTTTTTTTTTTCTGTAATGTAAATTTTTTATTTTTGGTGATTTAGGTTTTTTTATTTTCTGTAATGTAGATTTTGTATTTTTGGTGCCTTTAGTTTGTTTGATTTTCTCTAATTAATTTAGTTTAGTTTAGAGGGGGGTTAGTTTAGATTTCATGGTTTATTGGGGGTCTATACTGCAGTGTAGAGTTTATAATTAACAGCATTTCCACACTTTCTTTTATTGCCCCGTCATTTTTGACAGGTAAGTCGCTAGTAATCTTATAAACACATTGATGTTTTTGTGTCAGACCACAATCTAGAACAATCCTAAAGCTGTGCTCTTGTCCCCAGGTTGAAGGCCAACTCATGTTTGGCCAAATAAACCTGCTGTCATCCAGTGGGGACCCACCACAAGTACCTTTATCTTTTTTGGTCTCATCGTCAGCCAGTTCTTACTGATCCAATCTTAAAGTTCTTCTAGACATCTATTAGGAGCAAAAGTTAGATGTTCTGCAACTGGATCAAAGGACAGATAAAGCTGTGTGTCATCGGCATAACAGTGGTAGTTGGCGCTATATAACCAATATAATAATTTGTTCATAGCTACCAGAGTTCTTATTATCTGTTAATCAGGTGTGAGTTAGTATTACTTGAGTGATTAATTGTGTGAGCAGAAATTTGTAATTGACAATGGGATTTAGTAATTGTTCTTGAGTATTATTAAAAATTAGGATTGCTTGTTTTGTTAGCAAGGATCTGTAGGCTTCAATGTAATGTTATTAGTGTCCTGAAAAAAATGCTTCTTGAGATAACATGTAAGAATTGATCTCACTATGAGCACTAGCAGAGCCTTACAAGAACACATATGCAGCCTCATTCAATTGCAATTTGGCCAATTGAATAAGGCTCTATATAAGCACACAGCATATTTTTTTACAGAAGTTTTTAGTTAGTGAACTTCTATCCAAAAGAAAGGTCTTCACTAACTAAAAACTTCTGTGCTTATATAGAGCCCTTTTCAATTGGCTGAATCGCAATTTAATAAGGCTGATGATGTTCAGAAGCTATTACAGGAGTTATGTAATAGCACTTTAGGTAAGAAGATCCTCTGTAGAATCAAGGAACAGTTCATACATAGCAATCACTAGTAAGGGTTTACTTGTAAGGGTTTACTGCAGGTGGAGTGAAATAGCTACATTAGGACTTAAAGATATATAAAAGTGAGCAGGGTTTTGAATGCATCAGATAGACCTGCATTTTTTTTTTCCAAGCAAAAATGTTTGCAGGTAAAAATGCAAACGTTTTTTGCTAAATAAAATGTGCTAGTGGTGATGTTGACACCCCCAGAAAAGGTAGCAGAGCTAGGGGGTTAGTTTTTGCAAAAACAAAACCTCTCTTTCTGCGCATGCCCATGCTGATTGTCTTTTCAGTTAATTAGCAAAGACCGGTGGCGTGAGCCATGATGTCACTGCTGCTTCCGATTATCTCCAAGCACAGCTCGGAGGTTTCTGAGGCCATCACTGGAGGAGGGGAGGGTTGGCGTTGGACCGTGCGCAAGTGTGTGTGTCTGTGTGAGTCTGTGTAAGTGTGTGTGTGTATGTCTCTTTGTGTGTGTGTGTCTGTGTGAGTGAGTGTGTGTGTCTGTGTGAGTGTCTGTGTGCGTGTGTATGTCTGTGTGTGTCTGTGTGAGTGTGTATGTCTGTGTGAGTGAGTGTATATGTCTGTGTGAGTGAGTGTGTATGTTTGTGTGAGTGTCTGTCTGTGTGAATGTGTGTGTGTATGTCTGTGTGAGTATGTCGAGTATGTCTGTGTGAGTGTATATGTCTGTGTGAGTGAGTGTATGTCTGTGTGAGCGTGCGTCTGTGTGAGTGTGTCTGTGTGAGTGAGTGAGTGAGTGTGTGTGTCTGTGTGAGTGAGTGTGTGTGTGTGTCTGTGTGAGTGTGTATGTCTGTGTGAGAATGTGTCTGTGTGTATGTCTGTGTGAGGGAATATGTCTGTGTAAGTGAGTGTGTATGTCTGTGTGAGAGTGTGTCTGTGTGAGTGTGTGGGTCTGTGTGAGTGAGTGTGTGTCTCTGTGTGAGCGTGTGTCTGTGTGAGTAAGTGCATGTGTCTGTGTAAGTGCGTCTGTGTTAATGAGTGAGTGTGTGTGAGTGTGTATGTCTGTGTGAGTGAGTGAGTGTGTGTGTCTGTGTGAGTGAGTGTGTATGTCTGTGTGAGTGAGTCTGTGTGAGTGAGTGTGTAGGTCTGTGTGAGTGAGTGTGTAAGTGAATCTGTGGGTCAGAGTGAGTCTGTGAGAGTGAGTCGGTGAGTGAAAGTGTGTGTGTCTGTGTGAGTGAGTGGGTGTGTCTGTGTGAGAGAGTGTGTGAGTGAATCTGTCGGTGAGAGTGTGTCTGTGTGAGAGTGTGTCACAGGGCAATTCAGTAGGGCTGGGGGAGGTTACAGGGCAATTCACTGGGGCTGGAGGGCAATTCACTGGGGCTGGAAAAGGTGATGGGGACAATTCACTGAGACTGGGGGAGGTCACGGGGCAATTCACTGCGGCTGGAGGGCAATTCACTGAGGCTGGGGCAAGTGATAGGGGCAATTCACTGGGGCTGGGGAGGTGATGGGGCAATTCACTGGGGCTGGGGGAGACCACGGGGCAATTCACTGGGGCTGGGGGAGGTGATGGGGGAAATTTACTGGGGCTGGGGTAGGTCACAGAGTAATTCACTGGGGCTGGGGCAGGTGATGGGACAATTCACTGGGCTGAGGGAGGTGAGGGAGGCAATTCACTAGGGCTAGGGCAGGTGATGGGGGCAATTCACTGGGGCTGGGGAGGTGATGGAGGCAATTCACTGGAGCTGGGGGAGGTCACGGGCTGGAGGGCAATTCACTGGGGCTGGGGGAGGTGATGGGGCAATTTACTGGGGCTGGGGAAGCACCCGAAAAACCTGATAACTTAAAATCAAACATAAACCTAATTTAATTTGTGAACTCTAAACACTATCTAATCTACACAGCATTCTGTATAAGCATGCAGAAAACTTCAATACAAAAAAAAACTTTGGATTCTATGCTAATCCCCTATATCACAGATTACACCACTTTTAAGAGCAAATTAAATCTGCCTAGCTATATTAATCACGCAGAAACATTGGAATAGAAATGCTACAAATTACTGCGGCTAGCCAGAGCCAAAAATTAGGCAAACTTTACCATTGAGTTTTGCACTGACAAAAGATTATGAGTGACTCTGTTAGACTTTTACACCAAAACCCTACACCAATCAGACTTTACAGATCACTCGCAAAATACTACAGTGCCTTAACATCAAAAAAACTGAAAAAATATTATGGGTACAAATGACCACTTACAAATGGTTTTAAAATCATTGCAACGTGCCACAGCAGTTAAAGAGACCATAAAGCACCATAAAGCTTGTGCATAGTTCAACACTAGCTTTGCTCAAAGCTGTCGAATGCAGCTGGCATATGCTTAAGGGAAGCCATGTTTGATATGGTTATGGATTGCAAGAGCGAAGGCTTTGTGGGCACATTTGCATGTCCCTACTAAGGTTCCCAGAATGCAGTGCAATAATGGTATTTCTCAGAATTCTAGGCATTAAGTTGTTTTAGACATTCAAATATGAACACAAATGTACTATTTATACTATACTGCCGTACGGTGGAGGGCTTCTATTGATCTTTTGCCCACCATATATTAAACGATTGTTATGGTGAACTAGCTACTGAAAATATCCACTACACAAGCTAAGGAACCGGCCCCACGCTGATGAGAGGCAGTAACCTCTCATGCCCAGAATTCCGGGAAATACCATAATTATACTGATTTCAGGGTTCCATAGCTTGTGTAGTGGATATTTTGAGTAGGTAGTGTATTATTATCGTTTATTTATAATGCGCCGACATATTCCGTAGCCTTGTTAAATACATTTATATTTACTCCAAAGCATAATGTATCTCTATAAAGGGCAGCCATCAAAATTCCTAGAAACAGTCTGTCTGGTTTATGTAAAATCTTCCTGGCTGATAAGTTTTGGATATTTTGCCCACTCCTGTATTGGTAGATAGATGTAGAAAGAAAAATATATTTAATAGTATACAGTGCTATCTATCTATATATATATATATATATATATATATATATATATATATATATAAATATATATATCGTATATCTATATACCTTTTCTTCCGCATAGAATCTCAAACACAATGGGCCTTTTTCAATTTTAAGGCAGCAGATAGGTTATACAGGCCGTAAGTCTGCAGGCTTGAAATTTGCTACAATTACAGAGCGAACAAGCTTGCAATTTACAGGACGAAAGCCCAAAACGTAGACCATGCAGTCGTAAGTAGGCCGTAACTACCCACTTAGAAACAGACAATAGTGAATGAGACCATCATCATTACGTCAGTAAAACATGGTGGTAAAACCTCAATTAGCGTTTGGAGGTCCAATATGTGGATTCACAATCTGGAAATGTACAAAATAATAAAAATGAATGAAGGAAATGTTCTAGTCCATGTGGGTGGCCTGATATGTATTAACTCCTTTATTCCCGAGATTGATAGATCACAGAAATAAAACAATGATATACTTTTTTATTGCAAATTTGCAAGCTTGAGACTGTTGTGCAATTAATTCTAATGTCTTTCACTGCTTTCCGTGTCTTTTAAAGTGCAGTATTGATTTTTTATTTGCATTTACAGTGCTACAATCAGGGGTTTAACCCCCTTGCGAGTCCTATCAAAGTGTGACGACGACTCACAGTTTGACAACTATTATATGTGATATATATGTGATTGTAACGGAGCTGGAAAACGCAGTCCAAAATCTCCGTGGGTATACGATAAAATACCCACGAGGCACTACAGTTTCACCATCCCCGACCTCCCATATTGGACGACACACAATTTGGGAGTCAAATGAATACTGACTTTATTTTGTTATTCCAGAAATATTTATACATCTCTTTGGCCACAGGTAATACACATGCCCATATTTGGCCACACACAATACACATAAAGAGAACAATAGGGGGGTCACACCTCCCTGGCAACTTTGATACAATCAGACATTGATTCAATTACACTTCTTTGTTCTTATCTGAGAATGAAAACACTTTGGAAAATGCAAGGATCCTTTACAACTTTCTTATCTCTTGAATCTCTGTAACAGGATTATCTATTAGCCTAGGTCTGCAAAAGTCTGGCTAATATTCTGAGCCAATATATTCTGTAGAACATAAAACAACATATCTACAATACAGCAATGTGATCATATTTTAACCAAGAATTAAATAATCATAAAACAGGGTAAAACAGGGATGGGTTCCGCTACACACCTCCCCCGTGACCATAAGCCGGCATACACGGTCTGATCCCAACGGATCGGCCTGGGGATGTCCGGACAAAAGTATTTGTTGGTCAATTCTCTAGTTTGACAACCCATCAGCATTACTGCAATTCACATTTACTCACATTTCCCATATCCCCAGATAGCTGGGATCTGAGCGCACAAAACCACCGAATAGCGCTCAGATCCTCTTCACACAGTTCAATTGCCATGTAGCTAAAGTCTTTCCCATAGTCTTTCATTATATGAATGGGCTTCATGGCACAGTTATCTGGGGTATCATGGTTCACACAGGGCAAGTACAGAATGACCCCCCTGTATGTAACGGGCCAGAATGAGTGACTTACACTCTGGTATGGCCGAACACTGGTTCCAAAGGGCAATATGTACCAGGGCCATAGTCGCAGGGCAGGAGGCTGGCAAACAGTCCTCTCCAAGCCAAAGTGGCGAAGGGCACTTCGTCACACATCTCCCCTTTGGGGGGAAGTCTAACCAGGTACCTGGATATTTTGCTGTGGTGATGGGGCAACACGCTGAGGGGACTTGAGGGGCAGAGGCCAGCGGCACTCTGCCCTGATGCCAGCTCTTCTGCTGGTATAACCTGCAGGACATCCTGCTCTGTACAAGGGACAAAGGGAGGGCAGAGGCCGACTGCACTCTGCCCCGCTGTCAGCTCTTCTGCTGGGGTACTTGGGACATATTCCGGCTCAGTAGCCAGGGAAACGTGGGGGTCAGTGGGGGTTAACATTTCCTCTGTTAACCCTGGGGCCACATTAGAAGTTAGCTGGGGAGGGGAATTTGTACTTACCCCCTCCTCCGGTTGTCCCAGGGACGGTAGTTGGGGATCTGGACAAGCTGTGGGCGCAGAGACCACGGTCCCATCTGCGCCGTCTGGGAGATTGGTGTCTCCCCTGGTTAGGGTAAACTGTCGCTGTGGGGGAAGGACGACACCTTCTGCCCCCTGTGTTTCACACTGACGCTGGGGGGGAAGGACGACACCTTTGGCCCCCTGGGGTACCCACTGCCGCTGTGGAGGAAGGTCGACACCTTCTGCTCCCTGAGGTGCACACTGCCGCTGGGGGGGAAGGACGACACCTTCTGCCCCCTGGGGTTCACACTGCCGCTGAGGGGGAAGGACGACACCTTCTGCCCCCTGGGGTTCACACTGCCGCTGGGGGGAAAGGACGACACCTTCTGCCCCCTGGGGTTCACACTGCCGCTGGGGAGGAAGGACGGCCCCTTCTGCTCCCTGGGGTACACACTGACGCTGGGGGGGAAGGCCGACACCTTCAGCTCCCTGGGGTACACACTGCCGCTGGGAAGGAAGGACGACACCTTCAGCTCCCTGGGGTACACACTGCCGCTGAGGGGGAAGGACGACACCTTCTGCCCCCTGGGGTTCACACTGCCGCTGGGGAGGAAGGACGGCCCCTCCTGCTCCCTGGGGTACACACTGACTCTGGGGGGGAAGGCCGACACCTTCCGCTCCCTGGGGTACACACTGCCGCTGGGAAGGAAGGACGACACCTTCAGCTCCCTGGGGTACACACTGCCGCTGAGGGGGAAGGACGACACCTTCTGCCCCCTGGGGTTCACACTGCCGCTGGGGGGAAAGGACAACACCTTCTGCCCCCTGGGGTTCACACTGCCGCTGAGGGGGAAGGATGACACCTTCTGCCCCCTGGGGTTCACACTGCCGCTGGGGGGAAAGGACGACACCTTCTGCCCCCTGGGGTTCACACTGCCGCTGGGGAGGAAGGACGGCCCCTTCTGCTCCCTGGGGTACACACTGACGCTGGGGGGGAAGGCCGACATCTTCAGCTCCCTGGGGTACACACTGCCGCTGGGAAGGAAGGACGACACCTTCAGCTCCCTAGGGTACACACTGCCGCTGAGGGGGAAGGACGACACCTTCTGCCCCCTGGGGTTCACACTGCCGCTGGGGGGAAAGGACGACACCTTCTGCCCCCTGGGGTTCACACTGCCGCTGAGGGGGAAGGACGACACCTTCTGCCCCCTGGGGTTCACACTGCCGCTGGGGGGAAAGGACGACACCTTCTGCCCCCTGGGGTTCACACTGCCGCTGGGGAGGAAGGACGACACCTTCGGCTCCCTGGGGAACACACTGCCGCTGGGGAGGAAGGACGACACCTTCAGCTCCCTGGGGTACACACTGCCGCTGGGGGGGAAGGACGACACCTTCGGCCCCCTGGGGTACACACTGCTGCTGGGGAGGAAGGACGACACCTTCAGCTCCCTGGGGTACACACTGTCGCTGGGGGGGAAGGACGACACCTTCGGCCCCCTGGGGTACACACTGCTGCTGGGAGGTGGAATTAGTTGGAGTATTCCACGTGGAGCGGTTTCTGTTTCTGGGACAGTCTCTCTGCATGTGACGCTGCTGGTTACACGTGTGGCACCTGATGTACCGTGGAGGGGTTTGGTAGTTCCCACCACCCGGACGCAGTGCTGGGGGGGGGGTTAATGGTGGGATTTGGGTTAGCAGCTCCCAAGATGGACCGCTCCCGTGCCCGTTGCTTTTCCATTATGGATTTGTGGACATCTGTCATTAACCATTCCAAGGTTTTCATGGGAAGCGTACCTGGGAAAAAGGCCAGTCTGCTTTGGAGTTCTCTTCCAAACTCATTCTGTGGGGTAATACGAGGTACTGTAACCATGAGTTCCTTTCTGTCTGCATCCCTGTAGTCCGCGGCCGCCTCCTCCTCCTCATGATGGAACGCTGTCTGAAAACTAGCCGGTTCCATCCTGCTGTAGCCAGGGGCGCTGTACGGATACTAGCGTTGCCCTCAATTTGTACTCCACGGAATGGTGTCTCCTGTAGCTGTCCTTCTGACCGTGTGAACAATCCCACCACTGCCACCAAATGTAACGGAGCTGGAAAACGCAGTCCAAAATCTCCGCTGGTATACGATAAAATACCCACGAGGCACTACAGTTTCACCATCCCCGACCTCCCATATTGGACGACACACAATTTGGGAGTCAAATGAATACTGACTTTATTTTGTTATTCCAGAAATATTTATACATCTCTTTGGCCACAGGTAATACACATGCCCATATTTGGCCACACACAATACACATAAAGAGAACAATAGGGGGGTCACACCTCCCTGGCAACTTTGATACAATCAGACATTGATTCAATTACACTTCTTTGTTCTTATCTGAGAATGAAAACACTTTGGAAAATGCAAGGATCCTTTACAACTTTCTTATCTCTTGAATCTCTGTAACAGGATTATCTATTAGCCTAGGTCTGCAAAAGTCTGGCTAATATTCTTCCGCTACAGTGATATATATATATATATATATATATATATATATATATATATATATATATATATAATATCTTTAGTTTAGTAAATATTGAATGCTACAACAATGTAACAGAACTAATTGTGGAAATATCATTATTTATAGCAAGGTTACACATTCAAAAATTCCTAGAAGAGAAGTAATCACAATAACATTTATACAATTCCTTCAAAGAATTATTTGTAAATGTATTAATTAATAAAGGTTGCATTTTAATAAATACAGTCTTTTTTCTTGCTGTGTCCATCCCTTTGACCATTTAATATCTATGTTAATATTTGAATTTACACTATGCAGTTTAGGTTATAAGTGTTGTGGCTTTCATATATCCATAAAGTATAAAATCAGATCTCCATGCTTTATACTCATGTCTTACACAGATGCTCATGTTGTAAGTTTAGTAACTACTTCACATACATGTGACATATTTCTCAAATTGCAGTGGTCGAGATTCAACAAAATCCAGAAAACAGGTAGAAACAAGGGAGAAGATGTAAATAATAAAGATGCCAAAATCAAAAGTATTTTGGGAAGTGCAAATATGCAATGTTTGTGAACTTTTGGGGATTTTGGACTTGTTCCACTTATGATTTTTAGCCTTTGAATATTTTCAGATCATAGCAGTGGCAGACAATTGAATTTCACAAGTCCTTTTTTTCTTTTCTATGCCAATTTTTACAAGTTAGCAAAAGGCACATGGGAAATGTGTCCATTTTTCAGCGATTGGACATAATGTCAAGAAGTGAAAGATAATTATTTTTAAAAATTGAAAATAATTGGAACACTAAGTTACCACTGGAACATCTAAGAAATGTATTCGGTTACATATAAATTGAGTAGTGTATCTGAGGTTTACATCTTTAAAGTTAAATTTGTAAAAAGTAGTATATAAAGATGAAAATGCTCAGGTATTTTTAAACCCTGCAGTAAAAACTAAAAAAGAAAAAGAAACATTGAAGACTTTTTCTTTGAGGTAAAGTATTATCAGACACAGAACATAGTTTATAGGGAGATCTATGTACTACATCTCTCCTAATAATGTTATTTTCTAGAGAATTAAAGCACCACTGAATGTCCCAAATTATATTAAGAACTGCATTTGATCATAGACAAAATGTTATTTTTTTTACGTAAATATAATTAATACAGCCTTAAATTTAATTAACAGTATTGCCCTGTTTTGTAATTATGTTCCAGTAGGAGATACCATTTGGTATCTGCTAATCTGCTTCTAAAGGTGGGGGAAGACCTTGAATGTGAAGAGGCTTTCAGCTACTACAACTGAAATGTGAGAAGCCTCATTGTCAATGATCCAACAAACATCTCAAGCATTTCAATTGTGACATATATAAAATAGTTAATAAATAATAAGGGATTTTTCTTCTTCTAAAAACATTTTGCCCATTAAGTTAAGCTTGCCAAGTCTATGGGACTGAATGGACCCTTTAACTTTGAATCTGTCTTAACCTGGCAGGGGGGGGGGGGGGGTCCAACAGAGCTCCAGAATTCTCCTTCCTTGGCTGCAGGAATCCTCCCTTGAACCTCCTTTGAAGCCCTGGATGAACTTGTCTTCTATACTAGGACCATCAGGATGCAAAATAGGAAATACAGGGTTAAAATAACAAACAGAGGTTTTAATTTCAAAATAAAAATCAGAACACCATGACTATGTTCCTTAAAAGAGTGTCTTTATTGGGAAAAGTTGGAAGATTTATAGGCAAACTAAACATTACAACTTTGGTTCAAACCCAAAACATGATTAAATTACCTGCCCTTAATCAGTTATCTCACTCAACCCTTTGCAGTACCTCAATGGCCAACTGGGGTGCGCTTGGGAGTTAATCCCATTCCATGGAGAGCAGGTCATTACATCACAAACTTAAACACATTTAAAGTTCCTTTCTAAACTCACTTATACTATTTGAATTCCCTGTCCACAACTAGATAATCCCAATAGGCAGGATGTTATCAATATATAAAGTCCATTGTTCAAATTTCCTATCTGTGGTGATGGAATTAGTAGGTATAAAAGTAAAAAAAAGAGAGGATCTTGACAGAATCTTTCAAATATGAAAATATAATATGAGGTCCATTATATTTATCATTAGATCATTAGAGTCTCAAAGATTGTTGGTTTTTAATAAGGCAACTTTAAAGGTACACTTTATTCTTTATTTTGGGGAAAACTGGATATGCTTGGGAAGTATGCAACAAATTAACAACATTAGTACTAACATGATGCAATTTTGTATATCAGTGAATAGATTGCTTCACAATTAAGTCATTAAGTCAATGTATTCAATTATATATATATATATATATATATATATATATATATATATATATATATATATATTATAAATGTCGGGAATGATTGATAGCGATAAAGAGGTTGAATTGGGAATTAACAGACTATACTAATTCTTTAATCAGAATAATATTTAGAATTTTTAATAATTCAAAGAAAATTTCATATTTCAAATGATGATTCACTTTTTTATAAACAAGTAATAAGTGTTATTATAGAAACAAAACCTAATTTAGACTGTTCAAGAGCTTTAACTATATTTGAGAAATTTAGTTTTTTTAAGAGGTGAGGAAGCAAATAATGTCTAGATTTTATTAAATTGCCTAGAGCACAATGGATAAAATTAAAATGAATATGTCTTTAAGAAAATCATTAAAATTTAGATTACAAAGTAATAGTTGAGAATAAGCATTTAGAGTAGTGAATAATTCAACAAGTTGTAAAACTTTAAAATACATTTATGTTAAATTTAATACAAACATGGTGCTTTGTTTCCTCACATCTAACTAAAATGAACTTCTAATATAAAGATACGTGCTGGCCAAACTGTGGTTATAGAGGTATTACTAAACATATTTGGTAGCATTGTAAAGAAAGTAAAAGTTGAACATATTGTTGTAATAATATTAAGAATATAACTGGATGTATATTAAATCGTACTCCAGATACATTTTATTTCACATATTCCCAAATAATAGTGCAAGGAATTATAAACTGTTAATATCCCACATTCTATTGTTTAGTAAATGGCTTACAGTCAAAATTTGGAAAAGTCACAAACAGTTATTTTGGTCACTAGCCTTTGTAACTGTGTATGTGTAGTGAGTAGAAACTGAGAATTTGCAAAAAGGAATTACACAAGTATCTTACACTAAATAAATAATTATTATACCTAAAATTCGTACCATATTGTAAACCTGATATGAGTTGTAAGCCTCTTATGAATCTTAAAATAATGAGAGATTGTTCAAGATTATTATTGAAGATTTTTTAAGCTATTTATGTCTTTTTATTGATCTGTTGTTTATTTGTATTTTCTCTTTTGATTGTGATTGATATGTATATGTGTTTATCTATATCAAAATAAAAAAATGTATTTTTGTAGCAAACTTTATTTGAGCTTGAATTCCATGTATTTGTTTTCACTCTCTGCTGGGTTGGTGCCTAAGAAGGTGTGTTCTGTTAATAGTTATTATCTATTCATGAGCAGAAGGCAGGAAGGAGGAGGCATTTTTGTTTCATTGGTTAATTCAGAAAAGGTTAAATTGTTAAATGTTCAATACACATGATCACGTTATTAAACACCTTGAGATGAAATTTAGTTTATTTGTAATTGGTTTACATTTTTTACATATCAACAAAAATAATTAAAAAAAAAGCTTTCAAAATACCATTAGACTCAAGATCTCCATTACTATACAATCAGAAAATATATGATATAAATAAAATATAAAATATAAAGAAGAAAAGAAATGGGTTTGTGGATTTGAGCTCATAAGAAAATGCGAAGACTATGTGATGAACCTGTATTCTAAAGCTTTTTGGTTTGTTTGTTTTCCTTTAATTTTTTTTTATTCCAAGCGGATCTAATACACAGGAATATACTATATTGTATTAAGGAAATATTCTTCCATAAAAGAAAGGCAATTATTTTCTCTTTGATTCAAATCTTTTGTTTTGACTGCTATTGAATTATGAGCCTCCTTTACCAGAGCAGAGTTACTGTAGAATGCGTGGTAAGCCTTTTAAATTAATGGAATTACTGGTTGTGCTGGGCTTTGTGAATAATCTTTACTGCAGCTGTATTCAGACATCTAAACACTGTCTGGGTGTCCTGATGAATGCAAAACATTTTTTATGTGATCTGTGCTGGAATGATCACATAACTACTGTTTATTTTCAGGAACCAACATTTGCAATGTTTCCATTATCCATTATCTATGTCTTCTTAATAACCACTTATCTTTCCATAAAATTAATTCAGTTTTAGAAGAGTCCCTGTGCTCAAAACTGCAAAAAAATAATAATGTTACAATAGCTTTACTGTATGTCTAAAAGGGACATTGAAATATTTTAAAATGTGGTATAATTTAAAAACCTAGGTATTAAGTAAAAAGCATTTAATCAGATGAATAATACTTTGTTTCTCTCTCTCTCTCTTTTTGTATATATTTATGGAACACATTCAGTCCTCCAAAACCTATTATTATTTTATTCACCCTTCATTATGTAAAAAAACATGGGAAATGGATGGTTTCTGGATTTCATTAGGACTATAATATCATTTTGTATCTACTTACTTTTATGTACTTTATTTTACTAAGAAGGGTGGGGTTGGTCACTGATTGGCTAGTATGACTCAGCACAGCCTGTGTCTTCATGAGCTACAGAAAGCAGACACAAGCAGGTACAATTTGTATGATTTTAGGCATTAAAAAAACAGAGCTTTCAAGCACTTATTATTAAAATAGAGTACATGAAAGTAAATATATACATACGTATATTATATTCCTTTTGTAATCCAGAAACCTTTCACGTCCCTTTAATAAATGTATTTTTTAAAAATGTGTATGCAGTTTGACTGCTACTGGTATTTTAAATTTGAATTTGAGCTTTCGCATGTTACTATAGTCCGTAAGTAAGGTCGCAAGTTAATTTGCTATTAAATAGGCGTCTTTTTGCAGGCTCCAAACGAATTTTGAGTTACAGCCTTGAAAGAATTGCGATGGTTAAACCCATAATTCACACCCTCCAGCAGCCTTTGATCTTTCGATTTCCCAAGAGCTATGATGGCTAAAATCACAAATCTCTATTAAATTGCTCAATTTCCCCAAGCCTGCAAATGTTTTCACAACCGTAAATGGCAAAAGAAGGCGAAAATCCTATGTGTGCTAGAGAGGACCTGCAAGTGGGTTAAACACCTATTTGTAACAATGTAAATGCAACTTAAAAATCAATACTGTACTGTAAATAACGGGGAAAGAGATGAAAGAATTCATTGCACAACAGTCTCAAGCTCGCAAATTGTCAGGAAATTAAATTTATTTTAATGTTTCATTTTGGGGGCTAAATCAATCTCGGGTTAATACATATCAGGCCACCCATATGGACTAGAACTGTATTGGCATTCATTTTCATAATTCTTTATTTTGCGGGATTATGAGTCTGATCGCATATCAGGCCCCCGAACCTAATTGATTGACATGTAACCTCCATTTTTTACTGCCGTAATAATGACAGTCTCATTTTCTAATGACTGATTTGAAATGGGAGGTTACGGACGTGCTTAATTGATCATGTTCCCGCCCTGAACTGCTATGAACTAGTATATGGTTTATGGTTTCGGCTTTTGGACAGTAACTTGCGGGCTTGCGCAATTGAATAGCAACAAAATTGGAGATGAACGGGAGTCCGCAACAGACTCGAAGACATACGGCCTACCACAATCGAGTTGCGGGCTTGCAATTGAATCGGGCCCCGTGTTTTTATTTTTAATTGCCCACACTTAAATAAATTATTCATGTAATATTTTTGCTTTGGTATGGTATCAGTGGGCCTTCCCCCTGATTATCATGGTATGAGAACATTCTTTTGGGATATTAATATTTTACACATTTTCAGTTACACACCTCAAGCCTCATTCTAATGCTGGATGTAGGAGCTACGTGGCTGCAAGGGGTGGCCGCAAGCTACTATGCTATTCTAATCTCCTGCGGCCGTGGGCTCCGACTGGCTTAAGGCCGGTGCCCTGCATTCCCTTGCGGCCACCCCTGCCACAGCTCACTGCAGGGAAAGCCTTTGATTCCACGCGGCCGCAAGAGATTCGGCCGCATTAACCCACCTATCCTTATTCAAATCCTCTGATCACCTCCCGTCAAAGCTGTAAAACACCAAAAAAATGTCTGCGTCTTCCTTCCACCTTGGAGCCGTTGCAAGGGCTGTGAAGCCCTTGCGTACCCTCCAATTAAGCCCCTGCTGGCTGCAGGGGACCAGATCGTGACCCGTTTGTGACCCCTGCAGTGTCCCTACCTTAATCCCATAATGGGACCCATGCAGTGTCTTAACATTAACCCTTTAATGCAGGGGTCAGAATGGGACCCCTGCAGGGTCCTAACTTTAACCCTATAATGCAGGGGTCCATTAGGACCCCTGCATTAACCATTGCTGCAGGGGATGGTCGGGACCCCAGCAGGCTCCCCACATTAACCCCTTGTCTTTTTGCAGAGGGTCCCGTTCGCCACCAATCATGACCCCCGCAGCATCTACCGTGGGCTGCAAGGGTTAATGTGGGGACCCTTGTGAGTGTGCCACAGCGCGGCTTGGGTATCTTTAGGTTTATATATATATTCAATGCAGCACTGTACAGCACTGTAATTGATAGGGGACATTAGGGGGGACACGAGGATGACATGTAGTACATTGGCTAGCTGGCACATTGCAGCTAGCCAATACTGTCATTTTGTGGCCAGAAATCCGGCGGGCTTGGAGAACATGGGGGTAATTCAAGCCTGCAGTAGTGGGCTTGGATTACCTCCAAAGCAGCAACTTGATCTTCAAGCCCGGCGGACTGGGGCCACAAATGATAGTATTGGCTAGCGGTGATGTGCCAGCAAGCCAATGTAGTACAAGTCATCCTCATTTCCCCCAATGTGTCCCCCATCATTTATAGTGCTGTGCAGTTCTTCCTTGAATTTATTTTTGACTTTTTAGTTTGGCTGGGTAACGTCCAATTGCCTGTCTTGCGATCGGCCGTAGGATGGGATGTGCTGCGGCCCATTTGCTTTGAATATCAAATAGCCATAGCCGCAGCACCCTCGCAAGGAATCGCAGAGATACAGACGTTTTGCAGTCATCATTAGAATGAGGCCCCTTATGTGAACACAATCAATTAACACAATTTAATTAAAACATATTTATTTGTATAAAAATTGATAGTTATGTTTCACTGGAATGCTGTTTAATATTTTTTAAAGTAGATTACCAAACTGACTAGGTAAATAATAATTCTGAACACTTCATTTACTGTTATTATGTTATTTTATTCAGGGTGGCTTCGTTTTTTTTCTATTTTATACATTTCTATTGTTTGTACATTTGGCACTATATTATTATTCTGGTTTTACTTTCAAATTGATTTGCCGATTTTTCTGTCTAAGTAATGCTTATATCCTGTTAAATGCTGGGTACAGAGGTTTCGGGCCATCAGTTTGCATCTTTTTGTGGGCTCCAAAAGTGCTAAATACTTTAACTGTAACAATATACCAACTCACCTGATTCCCATCTGCAAGCATTACTAACTATTAGCTAGGTCTCTGGATAATCACCAATATGGGAAAATACCCATTAATACGGAGAGGACCCAGGTTCACTGTTACTTACATCAGACCCTATGATCTGTTTTCAGACTGCTATTAAAATCAGGATCACAAGCTTCACTAGTGCATATATTAATTCTGGCTGTCATTAACATGCCATTGTGAGAACGCCATAGCGGTATTAGTCTACACCACCACAGCAGTATTAGTCTACATTTAAGCTAACAGCAATCATGTCTTAGATATTATTATTATTATTATTATTATTATTATTATTATTATTATTATTATTATTATTGTTATTGTTATTATTATAATTTATTATAGTTAATTTATAACCTGCCAACATATTCCATAGCACTGTACATAAGTTAAGTTCAGACAAAGATAAATACAAATTATCAAATAGCAAAGCAAGGAGGGCCCTGTCTTTGAGCTAGGAATCCAATGTCCATGGTGCATTCCCAAAGTACTTAGAATAGAAACTTGCGAACTTACAATCTAAGGTATAGTGAGTGGTAAAAGAGGGTGAGAGATGTGATAAACGTGTTAGGGTGGAAGGTGATACGCTTCTTTAAAGAGATGCATTTTAAGTGAGGTTTTAAATGTTTTGAGGCAAGAGGATAATCTGGTGGAGCGAGGCAAGGAGTTCCAGAGACATGGGGCAGCACAAGAAAAGTCCTGGAGGCGGGAGTGAGAGGAGGTAACAAGAGTTGTAGAAAGAAGAAGGTCATTAGCAGAACGAAAAGGGCGGGTGGGGGAGTATTTGGATATGAGAGCAGAGATGTATGGGGGAGTGTTATTGTTGAGGGATTTGTAAGTTAGAGTTATGATTTTAAATTTTATTCTTGAGGCTAAGGGAAGCCAGTGGAGTGATTGACAGAGAGGTGATGCCGACACTGAACGTTGTGTACGGAAGATGAGTCTAGCAGAGGCATTCATAATGGATTGAAGTGGATTTAGTCGGTTGGTGTGTAGGCCAACAAGAAGCGAGTTGCAGTAGTCTAGTCGAGAGATGATGAGAGAGTGTTTTAGGATGTTAGTCTTGTGTAGGATAGTGATGAATTCTGCAGATGTTTTTTAGATGGAGAAGACAAGATTTAGTTAGTGATTGTATGTGAGGGATGAAAGACAGAGCGGGGTCCAGTAGAACTCCAAGACAACAGGCTTTGGAGGTGGGAGTGATGATGTCGTTGTTGACAGTGAGAGAGATGTGAGGAATTGACGCTGTGAGAGAGGGAGGGAAGATTAGGAGTTCAGTTTTAAACATGTTGAGTTTGAGATGTGGGTGGACATCCAAGAGGATATACTAGAGATGCAGTTGGAGACGTGTGTTAGAAGCGAGGGGGATATATCTGGTGCGGAGAGGTGGATTTGGGTGTCATCTGCATAGAGATGATAATGAAGCCCAAAAGAGTTTATTAACTGAGGATGTGCAGATAGAGAAGAGGAGGGGGCCTAGGACTGATCCTTGGGGTACACAACAGACAGGGGGTGAGGAGAAAAAGAGGTGTTGGAGAAGGAGATACTGAATGATCGATTTTGTAGGTATGATGAGAGCAGTGTCTCCAATACCGATGGAGAAGAGGATATGGAGTAGAAGTGGATGGTCGACAGAGAGATCTAGAAGAAGAAGCATTGAAAAGTGACCTTTTGACTTGGTGGTAAGCAGGTCATTGGTGACTTTAGTGAGAGCTGTCTCAGTGGAGTGTTGGGGCCAAAAGCCGATTGGAAGGTGTCAAGAAGGGAGTTAGAGGAAATAAAGCTGGTAAGGCGGTTATAGACAAGCCGCTCCAGCAGGTTGGAAGCCAGGGGAAGCAGAGAGCTAGGACAGTAGTTAGATGCAACGTCAGAGTCAGATGAGGGTTTTTTGAGGGTGGGTATAACCTTGGCATGCTTTAGAGAAGATGGAAACATGTCAGTATTTAGGGAGAGGTTGAAAATATGTGTGAGAGCTGGGATTAGTGTAGTAGAGAGGGGAGAGATGAGCTGAGATGGAATTGGATCCTGAGGACAGGTAGTGAGGCGAGTGGATGATAACATTTTTGTAGACTTTGTCCTCTGTAGCCGGATCAAAGCAGTTCAAAGTGGCTGTGGTATTGGAGAAGGGAGAAGACTGGGTGTTGTTGGTTGGTTTAGAGGGTGGAGTGTGAGAGACACTATGAGATGAGAGTTCATTGTGGATGTTTTGATTTATATGAATAAAATGGTTGGTGAAGTCTTCAGCTGTGAGAGAGGATGGGATGGAAGGAGGTGGTGGGCGGAGCAGAGTATTGAAAGTGGCAAACAGACGCTTTGGGTTAGAGGATAGAGTTGATATTAGTGATGCAAAGTACTGCTGTTTGGCAAGGTTGAGGGAGGAGGAATAGGAGCGTAACATAAATTTGTAGTGGAGGAAATCTGCTGAAGTGTGTGATTTCCTCCATAGTCGTTCATCAGTGCAGGAGCACCTCTGGATCCATCGTGTTTGTGTAGTGTGCCATGGTTGTGGATGGGAGCGAAGGCATCTGCGTGTGGTTATGGGGCCAGAGTGTCAAGGGTGGAAGAGAGAGTAGAGCTGTAGAGTGAGGTGGCAGAGTCAGGGTAGTTGAGGTTCGTGATGGTGGCAGGGTTTGGAAAGGGGTGGTAAGAGAAAGATGCCGTGAAGTTGAAGATAAGGAAGTGATGGTCAGATAGAGGCAGCGGACGGCTGACTGGTAGGAGGTTGTGTTGAGATTGGTAAAGATAAGGTCAAGAGAATGTCCAGCATGATGAGTAGAAGAATCTGTTAGTTGTGAGAGGCCAAGTGAAGAGGTGAGGCAAGCAGTTTGGCTCCTGCTGGGGAGATGAGAGTGTCAACAGCAATGTTAAAATCTCCAAGTACCAGTGAAGGAACATTGGAGGAGAGAAAGTTAGGGAGCCCGGCAGAAAAGTGATCAAGAAATTGAGAGGGAGTGCCTGGGGGGCGATAGATCACAGCTACACGTAGAGAGATAGGGGAGAAGAGGCGGAATGTATGAACTTCAGAGAATTGAGAATTGAAGGGATGGGACAGGGGGTATGATGTGAAATGTACAGAGAGTGGAAAGCAAAACACCCACACCACCACCTTGTTTGTTCCCAGGTCTAGGTGTGTGGCTGAGGTAAAAACCACTGTGAGAGAGTGCTTCAGGGGAGGCAGTGTCTGAGTATGAGAGCCAGATTTCAGTGAGAGACAGTTGATTGAGGGAGTTGGTAGTGAATAGTTCATGAGTGAATGTGAGTTAATTGCAGATAGATTCAGCATTCCAGAGGGCACAGGAGAAAGGGAGAGTTAAAGGTTTGTGACATGTGATGGATATCAGATACTGGGTGTTACACTTGTTTGCTGGCCTTGAACAAGAGCGTGGCTGACAGCAAGTGGAGATGAGTGAGGGGCATGGGTTACGGGATATATCTCCCGCAGCCAGGAGAAGGAGGTGTGAAAGGGAGAAAAGATGGGACTGGGATTTACAGTGCTGTTTCTGCTTGTGAGTGCTAAAGAGGGGATGATATTGTGACTGGAGGAGAGAGAGGAGCTCATGTTAGCAGAGATGAGAAGAGAAGAGCAAGGAAGGTGAGATGGTAATATTGTTGGGTACGTGATATGGACATGCTGCAAAGGAAAGTCTGAGAGAGAGGCAGTAGGTTATAAGAAAGAGGAAAGTATGAGAGAGCATTCTGACAGTGTGTAAGATTAGGAAAATAGGTAAGAAGATTGTGGAGGGAAGAATTATTATCCTAAGATATGATAGTAGTAGTAATATACTGTAGATTCAGGAGCAGCGAAAAGAGTGTGATAAGGTTTATCAGAAGTTTTTTTTTTAGTCGGTGGTGTTGACTGAGCAGGTTCTCATACAATTTTCTATAAATTAATAGAATGCACGGGTGGGTGGGTGTGGGGCTGGGAGCAAGGGCAGAGAGAGTAGTTTCAAGTTGCAAAATCCAGGGAAGGGAATTGCTATGATCTAAGATGGTGGCTGTTTGAAAGTAGGTGCAATTTGCAAACTCCAAGGAATGTAAATGTAATGATCTTAAATGGTGGCTGTTGCTTGAAGAGCAGTTGCAAGTTTCAAAATCCAGGGAACGGAATTGCTATGATCTAAGATTGTGGCTGTTTGAAAGTAGGTGCAATTTGCAAACTCCAAGAAAGGTAAATGTAATAATCTTAAATGGTGGCTGTTGCTTGAAATGCAGTTGCAAGTTGCAAAATTCAGGGGAAGGAATTGCTATGATCTAAGATGGTGGCTGTTTGAAAGTAGGTGCAATTTGCAGACTCCAAGGAAGGTAAATGTAATGATCTTAAATGGTGGCTGTTGCTTGAAGAGCAGTTGCAAGTTGCAAAATCCAGGGAAGGGAATTGCTATGATCTAAGATGGTGGCTGTTTGAAAGTAGGTGCAATTTGCAAACTCCAAGGAAGGTAAATGTAATGATCTTAAATGATGGCTGTTGCCTGAAGAGCAGTTGCAAGTTGCAAAATCCAGGGAAAGGAATTGCTATGATCTAAGAGGGTGGCTGTTTGAAAGTAGGTGCAATTTGCAAACTCCAAGAAAGGTAAATGTAATGATCTGAAATGGTGGCTGTTGCTTGAAGAGCAGTTGCAAGTTGCAAAATCCAGGGAAGGGAATTGCTATGATCTAAGATGGTGGCTTTTGGAAATTGGGGGAAATTTGCAAACTCCAAGGAAGGTAAATGTAATGATCTGAAATGGTGGCTGTTTTAAAGTAGGTGCAATTTGCAGACTCCAAGGAAGGTAAATGTAGTGATCTGAAATGGTGGCTGTTGCTTGAAGAGCAGTTGCAAGTTGCAAAATCCAGGGAAGGGAATTGCTATGATCTAAGATATCTGGCTATATGATAGCTCTAAGATTTTGGGAGCTACATGTTATGGGGGGGGGGGGGGCTGTTATTGAGGGAATGTCTACCCGAGAGGCACTGGGATACCTTCATGGGCCTGAATTGTACCTAAAACAAAACAAGACAAAAAAAGACAAAGACTACAAAATAAGCCTGTAAAAATCATAGGGACTGCAGAATCTCCTCTTAATAGCATTCCTCAGTGACCATCAATTGATGACATATTCAACAGAACCCTACGTGTCCACAGAGAAGAGGATCATGGACCATGTGATAGGAGGTAGCCATCTGCATACAAAATATCACCATCACATAGGCCAAGATCAAAGACTCTGTAGCCAGGCTAGATTAGGTTAAGATTGTGACTAATAGATGGTCACAGAGGAGTGCTGTTGAGAAGGCACAAACATATGCACAGCACCTATGTCCTCCTCCGCCTAGCCACAGGGCCAACATCCCCCGTGTCCCGACCACCATCTCCCTTCTGGTGGTTTTAATTTGATTAGAGATACAAAAGATGGAACCAAGTCTGCAAAAATTAAAACTTGCAAAGAAGATCTCAAATGCTCATGGTCAATTGAGACATGGTATAAAGCTTTTACTATCACAGACAGATCTGTTAAACACTCTACTTATAGAGAAACTTATTTTAAAGTTGTAAACAGTTGGTATATAGTTCCAATTAAACTTTGGAAAACTAGTAAAGTGGACAACCATAAATATTGCTCGAGAAAATGTGGTCAAATTGGATCGACTTTCCATCTTTGGTGTAGTTGTCCAATAGCTAGGAAATTCGGGCATAATATATTTATAAGTCTTTCTGAGATAGCTTCACTAACGATTCAACCTTCCCCGGAAATAATCTTATTTCACATCTTTCCTCCCACAATGCCCTTGGACATTAAAGCTTTTTTAGTACAAGTCTTGATGCTATCTAAATGGCTGATAGCTGTAAGGTGGAAAAATAGTGAGATGCCCTCATGGTCTGAAATCTTTAGTTTAGAGGGTGTCTTAAAACGCTCCCCATATAAATCGAGAGTTTGGGATAAATATTTTAAGCTGCCTTCATAGAATTAGTCAAATTAGACTTTGTTTGGTTTTGTTTACTCAGTCCCCATTCTTTCTCTCAGCCATCTCAGCTCCAGAACAAATAAACACTATTTTAAATGTTGCTATTGTTGCATATAGGCCCATAAACTTAAGCAAACTGCAAATATTATGTACAAAACATAGAGGTCTATGTATATGATCTATACTGTATTGAAGATGTACTTTCTTCACATTAGGTACACCTGAATTGCTACTGTCTCTTGTTTTTATTTTTTTTCGTTTTGATATGTTCATGTCTTGGAAATAATGTTAGAGCCATGCATAGTTTGTGTGGTTACGTCACATAAACTGCGACTGAAAGACTACCGAGAAGGAAGTGGTGAAGAGATCTGAGCTCAATCTGTCTGAAACGCTGATGTCATCAAGAGGCGGGCCTGAGAGTCAGGATAAGTTTCCGGAACAGAAGAACTATCTTTCTCCAAGAACACAACAGAGAGTCTTATACCTCATTTCATGAGGTTGTAAAATGTGAGTGTTATATTTCTGATGTTATCTTAGATCTGTTATCAAAGTTTTATCTGCACTAGGGTGGTCGCCTCTCTCCCCCCTTTTTTTTCTTTCTTCTGACATGTAAGCGCACAGTGAACAGCACTATTTGAAGAGGCAGCAACACCCACACAGTGCATGGCGTTATCAGATACCTGACTAAAAGGATAATCAACACAAACATTTCCAGGAGTAATATCTTCTACGGTATACATATCGCATCTGGACTAAGTGACTGTATTTTAGCCTGGAACATTATTATTGGGCTATTTTAAGCTTTATATTATTTTATACCTTCCACATACCAAGTCTGGACAATATTACTCTCTAGCACTTTGCATTTTGGACTAATCTTATGGGATTGGACCACTTTTGTTTGTCTTGGAAATATGTCTATGTATGTTTTGTTTTTTTTAAAAGTGAATAAAAACTATTTAAAAAAAAAAGAATATAAATGAACAAAATCGCAAAATACTTCTCTCCAAACTCTCCTACTCTCTCTCTAACTCTCAAAATCTACCAACTCCGGGACCTGCATGCTACTTCGAAAGAAAATACACAGTCAATGGGCGTGTGGAACGCAAATTTATAATGTCCCTCTGTCAATCATCTGCGGCTAAACCGCTTTCTATTGGCTGAGAGGCCTGTGTCGCATTACTTTATACCACGACTGGATCATAATGGCCGATCGCTTCTCCGCCAGCCCCTTAATACTTTGCAGCCACAGGAGGGATATACGGGCTTGAGGTTTTACCCGTAACTCGTGCCCTTGTTTACTTGAATAGCATCGCAATCAGAGCCAAACAGGAGCCCGCAACACACTTGCGGGCTTGGAATTGAATGTGGCTCAATGTGTTTTTGTCATAATGAAATTAACTGCTATACAGCTAATGCCATTAATTAATTAATCCCAGTAAATAGTGCTTATTTCATTACTGCAAGTCAACAAAGCTGAAAAGAAAGCAAGGGTAAAATGTATTGGAAACAGCTCCATCCATACAGAGTCATATTAGTGAAGTGTCTCTCTTTTTATGGAACCACTATATGAATAGGGATAATTAAATAATTTTACTGAAACGTCAATATTATGCAGTAGACTAGTCTATAAAGTCTTTCTAAATATCTATGTATGTCTGTAGACTCTGTCTAAATGTATAACAATAGCCATATAGGAAAGGGAACCGAGTAACAGTAGCTTTAAAATAAACTATTGCAGAACCCTTGTTTTCAATATACCTTTTTATGAACTACATAAAGCATTTTTTTATTAGTGAGTACACTTTTTTAAAATTTGTCTGGAAGCCACTGAAGTCACTGAAAACTATTTAATTATTTAGTAGTTTTGACTTATCGCCACCTATCCCTGTCGGGGCATATACATGTATATACAGAAGGGGCATATATATATATATATATATATATATATATATATATAATATATACATTTCACTTATTTCTAAGAGGCCAACAGTTTTTTAGATTCTGGAGATGCCACCTGCAAGCTGTCATCTTTCACATCTATGACCTAAAGCCGCTCACACAGGTTTTACATCACATGAACATATAGTTGCCCATCCCTTTTTAATCATTATCATTACATTTCATTATCTATAATAATAATATTTTGCTGGTATAGAATATAAAAAACATTTAACTTTTTAAACATTTTTAACCTCAAAGTTTAATATTTTCCATTTTAAAAATAAAATATGTACGCTGTCTGTAGCTTCTTACACAGTATGATACTCCCATCCTGTTGGTGTTGCCTTAGTTTATGGAAGCATAAAGTAAGAAAGGCTCGTCCCAGTAGCCGAATACTTAATGTAAACTGAATGTAAAGTAACCAAATGTAAATCTTTTTCATGTAACAAAAAAAAGAAATTCCCAAATGGTCAGTTTAATTGTTTAATTATTTGTAGCATTGCTGGGAATGTTATTTTAACTATATTTGCTTTCTTTGACATTCATATCAATAAATACAAACAATGGACATTATGTCCCATGTAGTTAAAGGACTCAAGTAAACAGGAACTTGTTTGTCAAGTTTGTACCAAAGTAACAATATTAGCAGCTGGGTAACAATGAGCATAAACACTTTTAGGAAAATCTGAAGTTCTGAAAGCTTTGTTTATGAGTACAGGAATCCATTTTGTGTTTTTACATTACATCCTGAGAGCTGGATCATTGGGGTGTGTGTGTTCTAGTTACCAGTAGAGGGATGGTGAGGAGGATGGTTCCGGCAGTAGGCCAAAGCCTTTGTTTGATAACTGGATAATACTGAAATTAAAACACATTCCCCCTCGTTGACCCAGAAACAGGACATTGCACCAAAGAATGTAGCATAGCTTTCCAGAAATGTAAACACTCTTTTCACACACACACACACACAACAATGTATCATGTCCCATCATGTCCCTAATGAAAATGTAGCTGTATGACCTTTTTTTTGCAGTGGTTCTTTAATACAGGTGACATACAATGCTGACCTATTTTAACTATTGTCAAAAAATATTTAAAAAATAAAATAATTAAAATGTAAAACAAATATATTTTATAATGACATGTGTTGAGAGTTAATTCTGAAGTTTTACGGTTTTCTGTTCCTATGCTATATGAAATGCAGTTGTCAGAGAGCTTATTGATTACTATTCATTTGAACTAAAGTTTGAGCTGGAGGGTATACCCTATTTAAATTGCCTTGCAATTAGCCAGATTAAGGGGCAGTAGGTTGCTCAAGAAAGTCTGTATAAAAGGCAGGAGGAGGCCAAAGTGCCCCATTCATCACTGTAAGCTACTAATAGGATTAGATTCTGTTAGTTTAGATTTTACTTTGTATTTTTTTTAGTAAGCTGCATTTTTGGAGTTGGCCTTTTATGTAGGCAGAAGAGAGGATTAAGAGTCTTTGATCAATATGCAGAAAGTTTTCTTTTTAATAAAATGCCCCAACATATAACAAAAATATCCTGCTTCAGCAATAATATAAAAAGCTGCATAAACGATCTAGCTAACGGTAGGAACACCCTAGCTAGCCCTGAAGTCACTTCTCTACTCCTAGGCGAAACACTGTTTTCTTTTTGCAGTCCACTCTCCTTTGTATATTTCCATTTGAACAATATATAACTTTCCAGGTCATTCTTTCTTCAGAACGTAGTATTACATTTCAATAAGATGGGTGGGTCACTGGCCCACCCCAACCCATCAATCCTCTACAGCAAAGCTTTCTATCCAAACACTAGTGTAGCAATACTTTACAGCAAATAGTATTCTTCAGCCTTTCTCTCCAAACGCTGGTGTAGCAGTCCTTTGCAGCAAACATGTTTCTCTCCAAACCGTGGTACAGCAATCCTTCTAGCAAAACTACTTCTAGAAGATTTTTAAACACTTTTTCTTTCTCTTTAACTGTTTGCAACAGTCCTTAACATGGCCTCAAACCACAGCCTCTTGCACGCAGTCCAAAGTGCAGCCTCTCTCTGCGTCTTTCTCTTCTTCTAGGCTCCAATAAACAGTACACCTTTTTCTCAGAGTGTCTCTTTCCAACAGCATACACATTTGTGAGTCTATATAAGCAAAACTTGGCTCTGTTTGCTTTCGCATAAATTCTACAAGCTGTCGACCCCAAACAAGCTTTTGCAAACTCCAGGCTGCAATACTGCAGTACCTTAAATGTCCACATCCATCTTTC
Source organism: Discoglossus pictus (assembly GCA_027410445.1). Lineage (NCBI taxonomy): Eukaryota > Metazoa > Chordata > Amphibia > Anura > Alytidae > Discoglossus > Discoglossus pictus. The sequence goes on along the minus strand of CM050164.1, from coordinate 413,890,401 downwards.
TGCTTCTGTCTATTAACACCTGAGAACACGTGTGGCTATTTAGCGGCTTCAGGAGTGTTAACTCCTTTAAACTCCTGAAGAAAAATCTCAATTTAATTCAGCTTCTAGGGGTACTCTGTAGTTTTTTGTAATTTAATTTTACTTGTGTATTTTTTTTAAGTAATCACAGTTTACAGTCCACGGACAGAGTGGTGTTAGGGACCATAGGGTACATCTAAATGTAAGAATATTCTATGCATATTTTACATTGCAACTATTTATTCTACTGATATTATTGAAAAACAGTATGTATGGTCTTTCTAGTAATACGACATGTTAGACTTACTTCAGAGGCTATTTTTTTCAATCTTTGTTGCTCTAAAGGCCCTAAGAGAGCACACAATCAAGCATTTTCTGTCTCCTTCATTATCCCAAAAGACAGACTTTTGATTGATTTTGGAAATGTAATTTAGAGGACTTGTCTATCAGTGCAAAGTGATTTGTGTGCATTGTTCCAAATAGACAGAGAAGAAGAACAATATATTGATGTTCTTAAAAAGAGCAACCTGAGAGCAAACACGGCTTCATTTGTTTGAGAAGCCTCAAGAGAAAGACTCTGATGTTAACAAAGCAGTAGAAACATGCAGTTCAAAAAGGCAATGGAAGCCCACAGTAAAGGATAATTACATATTAAAGTTAATATTATTTTCTATTTTCCAGGAACAGTTAATAAAATATATTTTTTAATAACAATGGTAGTTAAAAAGACAAAAATGAAATGTTTATCATTAGAAGTGTTGAGATTTTTGCATTTTTTTTATTTTATCATTGTGTCTACGTGAAATCCTGGCTAAGGATCAAGACATACTGTATATACACATGTAAGCTTTGTTCAAATTACTGGACATTGCCACGTGAGGGAAGACAATTCACAGTTCACAATTCCATGGAGACAACAGATAAGAAAAAGTGGCATAATTTTCTTTCAAGTTCTCAGGCTGTCTAGCAATTTACTTCTCTAATAGGATATAAGGTGTTAGACAATACAATGTAAGCATCAATCACAAGTACAAAATATCATGTTATGGGAACTGAAAACATATAATCAGTTTCATTTAGCATGCAGTTGGAGATACAGTTAGAGCATCCAATGTCTAGGATTAGTTATAAAGTATAACTTTATATATCGGAAGATTCACTGCATGGGTTGAAGAAGACTACTAGGAAGCCTAAAAATGCATCACAGCCATTCACAGTATTCATTGAGCTTTGTTTCATAGTAACTAAGCAGCACATATAAAGCTATCAAGATCCATCACTATTGTTACACATTATGGGTATGTTAATGGTGTGTCTTATGTAAAACGCTAGACATGATCACCCTCACAGTTTTCACTAAGCTTTTCTCCACTCTATACCCCTGTGAAGTAGCTATCGTGCATCCTAATCTGAAGTCTGTCAAAGAGCCTGTTCCTGTAATTAATTATATAACTAATTATATTTGCTATTAATACCTGAAGTAAACAAGAAAGTTATCAGAATGTTTATTACTGAATTATATTTGCTATACATTTAGTCATTCCTGTTAAAATAGACACCACATCACTTGATGTATAACAAAGAAAAGTCAGAGTTAAATATATTGATAACAATTTTGTTTTTTTGTGTGGCGTGTAATTTAAATGCATGTTTCTTTAACTCACACCTGCATTTTACTAATTTCCTTTTATAATGATCATGGTACTTGCTAAGTTGCTACAACTACCTATGTAAAGTTAAAAACAAACAGCCTTATTAAATTGCGATTTGGCCAATTGAATAGGGCTCTATATAAGCACGGAGCATATTTTTTTACAGAAGTTTTTAGTTAGTAAACTTCTATCCAAAAGCAAGGTCTTCACTAACTAAAAACTTCTGTAAAAAAATATACTATGTGCTTATATAGAGCCCTTTTCAATTGCCCGAATCACAATTTAATAAGGCTGAAAGTGTCTTATTTTTTTTATATATGTTTGGGGTGTATAACCACATATTAAAAATATGCAAAAACAAGGGGTTTCTTACAAGTGGTATATTTTCTACCTTGTCTCTATAGTCTGAGAAGTGAATCTCTGGCAATAAAAGAATAAACCCCTACCTGTGAAGACATGACTTGTCTTTATTTTATTATTTATTTTCCCTTCCATATTTTTTTATATATATTTTAATTAAAATGATAGAAAAGTCGGACAATATGTCCTAAAGAAGTATCACATTAAACTGCCATTGTAGTTCAGACATTTTATTTAGTTTCAAGAAATAATTAATAAGTAGTGAAGAAAATTAAATTACCGTATTTTTCGCCATATAAGACGCACCTGACCATAAGACGCACCTAGTTTTTAGAGGAGGAAAACAAAAAAAAATATTCTGAATCAAACACAAATACACTTCACACACATATACACACCTACATCACACACAAATATATATATATATATATATATATATATATATATACATACACCACACACACACATTTGGAGTATTTGGGATCCTCCAGGAGCTCTTGACCCTCCCTGAACCTCCTGATCCCCCCTGCCCCTCTTGATCTTCCCCTTTCTTCTCTTGATTCTCCCCTCTGCCCATCCATGATCATCCCTTGGCCCATCTTGATCTTACCCCATCGCACAGCGCTTCCTACCAGCACTCCTCCTGTACTGCAGCCTTCCCTTGCATCGCGTGTGGGACGTCACTAAGATGAGCCGGCAGACGAGATGCAGTTCAGAGGCATGCTGCTGGTGCCGTAGGAAGCACCAATGGGGGGGGGATCAGGAGTGGGGATCTAAAGGGGGCCAATGGAGGGATCAAAGGGGTCGAAGGGGAGAATCAGGAGGGGGAGAGGATCAAGAGGGGCAGAAAGAGGACTGCGCGCAAGCACCACACAAAGTTAGGGGCAGTTTTAATGCAGGCAAAATGTGTATTTGTCGTATAAGACAAACCAACTCCCCCCCCCCCAGTTTTGGGGAAGAAAAAGTGCGTCTTATACAGCGAAAAATACGGTAAATAAAAACAATTTGGGATTGTTTTCTCCTCCTCTGTCCTGACATGTTACAGTAATCGGAGAGACATTGAGCCTTTTGGATATCAAAACTGGAACTGTGCTTTTGTTCCTATTGGTTTTTGTTGTAAATCAGATAAGAAAATACAATTAACAGGGTTTCCTTGTTTACACTTCCTCTTTCCTCATTGTTAAGGTAAAGATGGCACACAAGAAGAATTCTCATAAGATCTATGTGAAAATATAACTGTCATTATTTTATCATATATATTATATTTGCCAGCTTCCATTCTAACAATATGCAAATTTTGCATTAAACGTATGCCTAATTAAAATAAGCTGTGATAACTTGTCTTATGATTCACCAAACTGCTGTAACTGTAGCGCTCAAAGCTTAATTACTGCTCTTAAATCATTTTTCTCTTACCCATTGCTTTAAAAGAATTTGTTCCAGTTTTTAATGGCAAACAGCATGAATCATTCATTTTTAGCATTTTTCAAGTATAATATTACGTATGTGTTTTTTTATACTTGCTATGATTCTGATGACAAAGCAATAGGGAAATTGTATTTTATTACACTTGCAGTCCATTTCATGCAGAGGTTATTAATTCAACTGAATATCATAATTTATGGTTTCTGAAATATAGTGTAATTAAACACACAGGGCTTTGTTATAGAATCGGGGTATTTATTGATCAAGCAATTTGTCAAAGGCCATTTAATACATTTTAAAACTCTTTTTGTATTTTAAATATGCCATTCACTATTTCTTCATTTATAGATGGCATTTTAATATCTTGTTGTGACTCAAAATTAAATTAACTTTATTCTCTTTTTATTTTTTTCACATAAAGTTATCCTTAAAATTATCTTTTTCCACCATGCTCCACTGATCTGTGTAAGGAATTACAGAAATGTAGGCCAGCCTTCAGATGCTAATTATTGTAATAATTTCTTTGTAACGTGCCAATATACTCTGTAGCACTATACAGGGGTTAAGTACAAGGCAAAAAACAAATTATAACACATTGCAAAAGAATAGAGGGCCCTTGAGACTTAAAGCTCAGAATCTAACGTACATAGTGCTTACCCCAAAGCACCTTAAAAGATTAAAAACTTGCAGACTTACAATATAACGGGTTAAAAATGCATACACAAGCGGCCATTATACATCTCTGGAAGGAAGGCACAGAGAAAAAAGCAGATACTCTATACCACTGTAATGCCGTAAACTAAGCTATAAAAAGCAAGACGAATTTGTTAAGCACTCACCTCTACATACTTTTCTCCCAACTGGTCACGACCATTCTACAAGCTACAGAATGGGTATATATGGAGTTCTTTTTGGAAGAATTTGACTTGATATTGTGCAATATGTTCTAACACATTTTTAAATAAATTAGCAAAGCCATTAGTTTTAATTATTGTGTTCAGTTTTCTTTTACTGGCATAGACATTTTGGTCCTTATTAAATTAGACCTCGTAGTTCCCTCGGTCCTTGCAAAAGGCAGTTTTTTGCTGTTTGCAAGGACCGATAAGCCAATACTTCCCTCGCAGCCTGCTTTGCGAGATGACTCAGAAAAATGGCAGAGAATAAGCTCTGAGAGAACTACGGAGTAACACGCATCCTTAAATCTATGAGGTGAATCTCGCACCTCGGAAGAATCCCTACGGGCACAAACAAGTGCTAGCAAGGGATCCTAAATCACATACCTGCTGCCTCGGAGCAGACCGAGATAGCCATGTGATGCTCTCCGCTGCTCCCTATACACATCCCCATGCTGAAGGGGTCCCTATCGGGAACCCTTTAGCCACCACACTTTAACCCATTGCAGCAGGTGTCCCCGATCAGCATAGATCAGGCCCCAGATGCATTTAAAACTTTTAAATTCCCAGCTGCGGCTCCTTAAAGGGCCCGCGGCACACTATCAGCAATCCCGACGCCCGAAGTGTCCCCACATTAACCCCTTGCAGCGGGGTTACCCGATCGGCATAGATCAGGCCCCCACTGCATTTAAAACTTTTAACATTAACCCCTTGCTGCAGGGGTCCATAGGGACCCCCGCAGCCCCCCACATTAACCCCTTGCAGCAGGGGTCCCCGATCGGCACTGATCGTGACCCCGCTGCATTCAAAATTGTAAGTTTCCCGCCTTGCTGGTCCTTAAAGGACTGTAAAGGTCCTGAAAGGACTCGCGCTAAAAAAATATTAACCCAGGCAACTAAAATTAACCCCATAACTCATGGGGGTTAATACAGACCCCTATAAGCCCTTAATCAACCCTGTCACTCATGTGGGTCAATAAAAATCCCCATAAGCCCTTAATTAACCCTGTTACGCATGGGGGTCAAAACAGACCCCCATATGCACTTAATTAACCCCATAACTCATGGGGGTCAATACTGACCCCCATAAGCCTGTAATTAACACAGTCATTCATGGGGGTCAATACAGACCCCCATAAGCACTTAATTAGCCCCATAACTCATGGAGGTCAGTACAGACCCTCATAAGCCTCTATTTAACCCCATCAGTCTAATAATCACATAAGTGCCATGAGGGTCCTCAAGGACCCTCATGACACTAAGTACAACACTACACTGCACTATAACCACCAATAAACCATTAAATCTAAACTAACCCCCCTCTACACTAATCTATTAACACCTACACTACCTACCTACACTACCTACCTACCCCTTAATAACCCCCCACCACTCTAATTACAGAAAATAAAAAAAAACTAAGTCACAAAAAATCTACATTACAGAAAAGAAAAAAACCTAAGTCACTAAAAATAAAAAATCTACATTACAAAAAAGAAAAAACCTAATTCACAAAAAATAGAAACATTACAGAAAAAAAACATTAACCCCCCCTCACTACAGAAAAAAACAATTACACACCTGAAAAGGAAATACATATAGAATACATACAACACAATACAAATAAAATAAAATACTTTACCCCCTATCTATCTAACATACAATCAATCCTAATATACAATAAATCCTAACTGTCTAAAATAATAAACCTATCTATCTAATATACAATAAATCCTAATATACAATAAGTCCTAACTATCTAAAATACATACCCTATCTAGCTAATATACAATAAATCCTAACTATCTAAAATACATACCCCTATCTATCTAATATACAAATATACAATAAATCCTAACTATCTAAAATACATACCCCTATCTATCTAATATACAATAAATCCTAACTATCTAAAATACATACCCCCATCTAACATACAATAAATGCTATCTACTTACAGAAACCCTAATTCTAACCTAAAATAAAATAATTAAGACCACTTACCTTGGCAGATGTCCCTTCAGATCACCAACCTAGGGAAAAAAATAATAATAATTAGTGCATACAATAAATAAACATACAATAAATAAACATTATAAACATTCTAAATATTCTACTCACCTTTCCAGCATGTCCCTCTCCTTCTTCTTTTATTCTCCGGCGCGGCCCCTGTTAAAAAAAAACATTACATTAATACAATATACATATAAACATAAAACAAAATAAAATAAACATAATATACATTGTACTTACCTCCCCGCGATGTCCCTGGCCTCCTCCTCTTCGGCCTTGGCTGGGCCCTGGAACAATCCGCGCTCTAAAAAATAAAAATAAATAATGGAGGTCCGCACTCGCCAGCCATCTCCGACGCTAATGATCCCCCTAGAGCCTTTTCCGGAAGGAAATAGGCAATGGCGCCTTCTGATTGACTGAAAATGCTGTCTATCAAATTTCAGCCAATCAGAAGGCGCCAATGTGTGAGCCAATCAGGATGGGATACACCCCAAAATCCCACACTGATTGGCTAACACACTTGTCAATCTTTATTTAAAACAATCACAAGGCGCACATGCCTTCAGCCAATCCCAATGGGATACACCCCCACAGGGTGATTGGCTGAAGGCATCTTCACATTCTGATTGGTTGCAGTGACAACAGCCAATCACAATGGGATACACCCCCATGGAGTGATTGGCTGAAGGCATTTGCACCTTATGATTGGCTGTTGTCAATGTCAATCAGTATTACAGCCAATGAAAAGGCACAGATGTCTTCAGCCAATCACCCCATTTGGGTGTATACCATTGTGATTGGCTGATGGCATTAAAGCCTTCTGATTGATTTAAATAAAGATTGACAGGTGTGTTAGCCAATCAGAGTGGTATTTTGGGGTGTATTCCATCCTGATTGGCACCTTCTGATTGGCTGAAATTTTATAGACTGCATTTTCAGCCAACCAGAAGGTGCTGTTGCCTATTTCTTTCCGGGAAAAGGCTCTAGGAGGCTCATTAGCGTCAGGGGGGTCTGCAATTGTGGACTTCCATTAGTTTTTGTTTTTTTTAGAGCGCGGATTGTTCCAGGGCCCAGCCGGGGCAGAAGAGGAGTAGGCCGGGGACATCGCGGGGAGGTAAGTACAATGTATATTATGTTTATTTTATTTTATGTTTATATGTATATTGTATTAATGTAATGGATTTTTTTAACAGGGGCCGCGCCGGAGAAGAAAAGAAGAAGGATGGGGACATGCTCGAAAGGTGAGTAGAATATTTAGAATGTTTATAATGTTTATTTATTGTAGGTAAATGTGTTGCACTAATAATTTTTATTTTTTCCCCTATGTTGGTGATCTGAAGGGACATCTGCAAAGGTAAGTGGTCTTAATTATTTTATTTAAGGTTAGAATTAGGGTTTCTGTATGTAGATAGCATTTATTGTATGTTAGATAGGTGTATATATTTTAGATACTTAGGATTTATTGTATATTAGATAGATAGGGATATGTAGTTTAGATAGTTAGGATTTATTGTATACTAGAAAATTGCCCATCAAAAAATGACGGCAATGAAATTGTAAGTTAGCTAATGCTGTTTAATGTGTAGTACTGAAATATATAATACATTAATAAATGAATATACTTTACCTATTTTGAAGCATTGTGTTGAAGAGCTGCAATCTGATTTGATGTTGCTGCAGCATTAGTGTTGTGGAGCTGCTGTGTAAGCGTGCTGAATACGTGCAGTGTAATAATGTGCATGCGCGAGACCAAACCGTTAGCGTACTTGTGTACTTCCGCATTGGCGTAAAATGGCGGGTAATGTGTGGTATGCGTCTTAACAGAATATCTGTAGGTCGTTTGTGTTTTTTTGCGAGTTTCTTGTGGTGTTTTGCGTGTTTAGAGTGCTGTAGCCTCGTTTTCGTTTTGTTCGGCGGCCATTTTTCTCTTGCTTAGCGAATTTTATAGTGTTTAAAGTCTTTTATTTTTACTTAAATGAAGGTGTAAGTTGTTTTTTTTTACTTCCTCGATGCTTCCTCTTGCTGTAGGTAAGCTTTTTATGTATGTGCTGTGTGTATTTATTGTGTTTTGATGTAATGTAATGTTTGCGAGTTGCGTCCGATTGTTGCAAGGTCGTAATGTGTGGTAACGTGTCTCGTATGTTGTTTGCATTGCGAGGTAAAGTTTGCGAGGGTCGTAGTTGGTGTGGCGTGTTGTTTGCGTTGCGACGTAAAGTTTGTACTCTCACAACTATGTATGTGATATACATATTGGCAACATAATAATGTATCTATATTTATATGTAAGAAATTAACTAATAACTAAATAATTAATGTATAATTTCTACAAGTAATAAGTTCTTTTGGACAAATCAATAAACAAACATATGAATAAGTTTATAATTAAAAGATATATTTTACATAAATTAATATACAGTTACACAATGGGTTTTAGACAAAACAGATAACAGACAAGAAGTATTAAGACGATATTTACAAATATAATACTGATATGAATTCTACATTATGTAATATAAAGATACAGGATAATACCACTTGTGGTCAGTTTTGAAAGTTCAGCCTCCATCAGGTTTCTCTTTGGTCAGGACCAGGATCTGCTCAGCTGGGCTCATCTGGCACTCTTCTCTCTCTTCTCTCTGGACTGCATGAAGGCTCCTTCAACCTGGGCCAACCGGTACCTCTGCTGGTTGCCCACTGGTTGCCTGCTCTTCCATAGATTCTTGGCTTTTTATATTATATTGTAGCTCATGACCCACCCTCTTTACACGTCATACATGGCTATAAGTTGAAATTAGACTGTTGGTGTCAATACAGGTGGTAACATTACACTCATATACACCCATCTAGAGTCTTGTATTCAGCTGTCTACAAATGTACACTTAAGACTGTTATTTACTGTTTTTACTGTAAATAAGACATTTGTGATTCTCTGAGTTATTTTGAGCAGGGCTACTCACACCTGTTGTCCTTTCCCACACACAGACTTGGATTTTAGCTAATTACATACACATATAGCTAGCTAATTTATACACATCTATAATATATATATATATTTGTAGGAATAATAAAAAGACCTGAGGTATAATGCCTTGATACAAACACACAAGTGTAATAACAAATGATTAACACTATATTTCTTACAGTTGTATATAATAAGTTATACAATACACATTGAAGTCATGTTAAAAGTTGTCTGTCTATAAGCCATATTTTTACATATATATAAGATATATATATATATATATATATATATATATATATATATAATATATACATATATAATATATATATACATATATAATATAATATATATATGTATAAATATATATATATATATATATATATATATATGTCTCTTCCCCCCTCCCTCTGTGCCTCTTCCCCCTCTCTCTGTGTCTCTTCCCCCCTCACCCTCTGTGTCTCTCCCCCCTGTGTCTCTTCCCCCCTCTCCCTCTGTCTCTTTTCCCCTCTCCCTCTGTGTCTCTTCCACCCTCTCCCTCTGTGCCTCTTCCACCTCTCCCTCTGTGTCTCTTCCCCACTCTCCCTCTGTGCCTCTTCCCCACTCTCCCTCTGCACCTCTTCCCCACTCTCCCTCTGTGCCTCTTCCCCACTCCCTCTGTGTCTCTTTTCACCCTGCCTCTGTGTGTCTTCCCTTTCCCGCTCTTCTCTCCTTATGTTTTGCGCATGCGAAATGCACGTCTCACGGCTCGCATTGGGCATACGCGGCTCACACCGCACTGTGCACATGCGCAGCTCGTGCCGCACTGTGCGCATGCGCGGCTCGTGCCGCGCTGTGTGTATGCGCGGCTACTGCTGCGCAATACGCAGTTCACAATGCGCATTGCGCATGCGCACTGTGCATGCGCTTGCACACGATCCGGCCTCAGTTACTGGCATGGAGCGCGAGGGCCTCAGTTGCTGGCATGGATCGCCTTCGGCTTCGCGAGGGCCGCGGGCTCGCTACGCGAGCCCACAAGCGTTAGCAACGGCTCGAGCAGGCTCGCCTGCTCACAACTATATATGTGATTAGATAGATATGGGTATGTATATTAGATAGTTAGGATTTATTGTATATTAGATAGATTGGGATATGTATTTTAGATAGTTAGGATTTATGTATATAACTAGCGACTTGCCCGTCAAAAAATGACGGTCAATAAAAGAAAGTTTTGAAATGCTGTTTGTCACACAATGTGAGTGTACTGTGTGCCTCCAGTAACTAAATTCCTCAAAAAGCAGAAATCTACATGACATAAAATAAGAAAAACTAAAATCACCAAAAATAAAAAATGTACATTACAGAACCAAAAAAAAAAATCCTAAGTGACCAAAAATAAAAAAAGGAACATTACAGAAAATAAAAAAATACATTACAACCTCCCGTCACTACAAACATTTTAAAAAAATTACACACCTGAAAATGAAATACATATAATACATACATATAATACAATACAACACAATTAAATAAAATACAATACAATACAATTCAATAAAATACAATACAATTCAATAAAATACAATACAACCCTATGTAATATACATGCCACTATCTAATATACATGCCACTATGTAATATACATGACACTATATAATGTAATATCCATCCCACTATGTAATATACAATACTATCTAATAATACATCCCCCTATCTATGTAATATACAATACATGCTATCTATATATATATAGCTACCCTAATTGTAAGCTACAATAAAATAATTAAGACCACTTACCTTTGAGATGTTTCTTCAGATCAGCAACCTACGGTAAAAAAGATTCAAAAAATTAATACAACACGTTTACATGAAATACCTAAACATTCTAAACATTCTAAACATTCTAAATATTCTAAATATTCTAAATATTATACTCACCTTTCCAGCATGTCACGTCCCAGCATGTCACGCCCTCCATGTTCCGTCCGCCATGTTCCGTCAGCCATCTTTGCATCTTGTCCGGCGGTACTCCTGTAAAAAAAAACATTACATTAGTAAACATAAAGCAAAGTTAAATAAACACAATCTACATTATACTTACCTTTCCGCGATGTCTCCGGCCTCCTCGTCTTCTCCGGAATTTTCCGCGTCTTTAAAAAAAAAAAAAAAAACGACACACATCCTCCCTGGCAGATGTCTCCAACGCTAATGACCTTCCTATGGAGTGTTCCAGAATAAAATTGGCATTGGCAGCTTCTGATTGGCTGAAAAGGCTGTCTATCAAATTCAGCCAATGAGAAGACCCCATTTGTGAACCAATGAAAAAAGTATACACCCCAAAATACAAAGCTGATTGCATAACACACCTTTCAATCTTTATTTGGACCAATCCTAAGGCTTTATTGCCATCAGCCAATCACAATGGAATATACCCCCACGTACTGATTGGTGAAGACATCTGCGCCTTCCCATTGGCTGTAATATTGATTGATATTAACAGTAGCCAATGAGAATGCGCAAATCCTTCACCAATCAGTACGTGAGGGTGTATTCCATTGTGAATGGCTATTGTCAGTGCAACCAATCAGAATGCGAAGAGGCTCCAACCAATCACCCTGTGGGGGTGTATTCCATTGTGATTGGCTGAAGGCATCTGCACCCTGTGATTGGTTTAAATAAAGATTGATAGGTGCATTATCCAATCAGAGTGGGATTTTAGGGTGTATCCCTTGCTGATTGACTCACACATTGGCGCCTCCTGATTGGGTGAATTTGATAGACAACGTTTTCAACCGATCAGAAGGCGCCATTGCTTATTTTCTTCCGGAAAATTCTCCTGGACCCACATTAGCGTCGGGGATGTCCGGGAGTGCAGATGTAAGTATATATTTTTTTTTTACAGGGCGTGGCAGAAGAGGATCCGGAGGAGGCCGGAGACATCGCGGGGAGGTAAGTATAATGTAGATTATGTTTATTTTATTTTGATGTATGTGTATTAATGTTGTGTTTTTTTTTAACAGGTGCCGCGCCGGAGAAGGATTTAAAGAATGCCGGACGGGACATGGCGGAAAGGTGAGTAGAATATTTAGAATGTATAGAATGTATAGAATGTATAGAAGGTTTATTTTATAACTGTAAACGTGTTGCACTATTTTTTTTTATTTTTTTTTCGTAGGTGGCTGATCCCAATGGACATCTGCAAAGGTAAGTGGTCTTAATTTTTTTATTTTAGCTTAGACTTAGATTAGTTAATATATAGATAGCATTTATTGTCTGTTAGCTAGGGGTTTTATATAGATAGCATAGGATGTATTGTATATTAAATTGTGTTATTTATTTAGATAGATTGGGAATGTATTATTATATAGATAGGATGTATATTAGATTATGCTATTTATTTAGATAGATTGGGTATGTATTATTATATAGATAGGATACATATTAGATTATGGTATTTATTTAGATAGATTGGGAATGTATTATTATATAGATAGGATGTATATTAGATTATGCTATTTATTTAGAAAGATTGTGTGATGTATATTAGATAGTGGTGTATTGTATTGTAATTGTATGTAATTGTATTGTAATTGTATGTATTTGTATTGTATGTATTTGTATTATATGTATTTCCTTTTCAAGTGTAATTTTTTTTCTGTAGTGAGGGGGGGGTTGTAATTTTTTTTTTCTGTAATGTTCCTTTTTTTATTTTGTGAAATGTAGTTTATTTTTTTGTGAGTTAGGTTTTTTATTTCATGTAATGTAGTTTTTTTTGGACTTTAGGCTTTTTTATTTTCTGTAATTAGAGTGGTGGTGGTTAATAGGGGGTAGGTAGTGTAGATGTTAATAGGTTAGTGTAGAGGGTGTTTAGTTGATATTTATTGTTTTATTGGGAGTGGTATAGTGCAGTATAGTGTTTATACTTAGTGTCATGATGGTCCTTGAGGACCATCATGGCACTTATGTGGTTAATGTAGTGTTATAACAGGCCCATAATGGTGTTAATATACCCTTATGGGACTGATGGGGTTAAATAGAGGCTTATGGGGGTCTGTATTGACCCCCATGAGTGACAGGGTTAGTGAGGGTTTTATGGGGGTCCGTATTGACCCCAATAATTGACAGGGTGACAGTGTTAATTTTTTTTTCTTTTACAACGGATCCTTTAAGGACCTTTACGGTCTTTTAAGGACCTGTAACGCAGGAATTTTGATTGCAGCGAGGGTGCCCGATCGCGTGCAATCGGGACCCCCACTGCGATGGTTAATGTCGGGTTAATGCAGGGCTCGGAGCTTATCTCGGATCCCCTGCGGTTAATCCGGGTTTCCGATCTTATCTCGGATCCCTTCTTGAGTAAGTTGTAGGTGGCTGAGCGGTCTTGGGTCTTTGAGCCTCGTCTTAATTTTTTTCGGTGGCCATTTTTTCTCTTGCTTAGGGGATTTTCGTGTGTGTGTGAACTCGAGAATTTGTACTTAAATGGAGGTCCTGGGTAGCCCCCTTTGCTATGGGTAAGCTTTTTATGTCGTTTTTGTGAGTATTTGGTGTGTTTTCACTGTTTTTAGTGGCGCGCGGGTCAGCCGTTATAGTGTGATTCTTAGTGCGTGTGGACCCGCATTTGCGGAAGCGAGGGCCTCAGCTGTCATGGAGCGCCGAAGGCGCTCCATGCCAGCAACTGAGGCCCTGAGGCCGCGGTGTGTGTGTAACCGGGTGTGAGGCGCCTTTGAGATTTTTTTTTTTTTTTTTAAGTCGTGTGTGTGTGTTTTAACAGAGCCGACGTTGGAGCCTCCACCTCCGCAAATGCGGACCCTCGCTTCGCGGATTTGTCAAGGGAGCTTTTTGTGCCAACAGGTTTTCAACTGACAAGAGGACATCCCTTGAGGTTAGAAGTAAAAAGATTCCACCTTAAAGAAAGAAAAGGGTTCTTCACAGTAAGGGTGGTTAATCTGTGGAATTCTCTACCAGAGGAGGTGGTGACAGTGGATTTGATAGATAACTTTAAAAGGGGACTGGATTTATTTCTAATTAAAAAGGGAATTCAGGGTTATCCTGGATAATTAGAGAGACAGTATTGATCCACGGAGAAATCCGATCGCCAGTATCTGGGGTCAGGAAGGAATTTTTTTATTTTTTTTTCTCTTTAGGGCAATGGGCTAAGTCTCACTTGGGTTTTTTTCTGTTTGCCTTGCTCTGGATTAATTGATAATTAAAAATTAAAAAATTAAAAATAAATAAATAATTGATTAATAATTAATTAACAACTAATTTATTAATATTGAATCCGCACATTGCAGATCAGAGGAGATCTTAAAAGGTTGAACTTGATGGACTGAATGTCTTTTTTCAACCTTAATTACTATGTAACTATATAACTATGTAATATATATATATATATTCAGACCTCTAATAATAAAATCTTAAAATCTTGGGGGATTTGTCCTATTGTACTATTGTGCGTGTGTATATATATATATATATATATATATATATATATATATATATATATATATATATATATATATATATACATACACCATAGTATATTTACTAGCGACTTGCCCGTCAAAAAAGATGGCAAGAAAATGTTAAGGCTGGGAATGCTGTTTACTGCACAATGTGAGTGTGTGACACTCTTAACCTTTTACTTATCTACAAAGAAGTGCAACAATTACATAAAAAGTGTGGTATTTTTTTAACATGCAAATTGCAATTGAACAACTGGTAAACCATTTTTTGTAACAATATAATTCTTTTTGTAACAATATTAACTTTTTTCATATTTAGGTATGCATGAATAATATAACAATGGGTCAAGTTTGTATGAATCAGTGTTGTAAACCATTACATATTGCTTTTTAACATGCACCGTGTAGTTCAATGAGTGGTAAACTTTTTTAACAATATTGAGATTTGCAAATTATTAACTATGGAGGAGTAATATAACAACTGGTCAACTTGGTATGAATGAGTATAGTAAACCATTACATAATGATTTGTAACCTGCAACTTGTATTTCAACTACTGGTAAACCACATAGGTATTGAATCCAGAGAAAGGTAAACAGAAAAGCCCCCATTCAAACTTATCCAATTGTGTGAAAGGGGGAAAAAATGAATTCCTTCCTGACCCCATTAACTGCCGATCGGATTAGTCGCTGGATAAATACTCTCTATTTAATTATACATTTCAATGTAGCAAAAAATATTCATCATTCTACTGACATGAAGCCTTAATTATATACAATAAAACATTTTTTTCCAAACCTTCCAAAATACAAATTTAACAGTGCAAACATTAACGTAATGTAATAACACTTAAAGTTGATTTTGATGAAAATGCATCTATCTTGAATATTAAATCCAGAGGAAGGCAAACCAAAAAAAAAAAAACACTGCAACTTAGCCAATTGTGTCAAAGGGGGGAAAAATTAATTCCTTCCTAACCCTATTAATCTGGATCAATAGTCTATATTTGATTATACATTTACATTTCAAATGGGTAAAGTTTTAATAGGGAAATTAGGGAGTTTAAATAAAATCCAGGAAAAAACGCTGCTAATATATTTAAAAAAGAGGCAGTGTGTCATTCCTAGAGTTTTAAGTAGATGTCAATGGGTGTCACTGTCCCACAATATTCTGGGATATAAATAGTGACAACCTTAGCTTGACAGGTAAATATAATAAGTTGATACTGTTGTAAAAAATTGGGCCTATTATTAATATAGCAATAGTATCAGTAGTATCTGTGATACATTTATGCAGGCCTCATATGCAAAATATTTGCTAATCATCGGTATGCAACAAAACAGTTTTATTATAATATATAGGAATGGGACCCACTTTTATAAAAATAGTGCACTAAATACAAAAATAGTTAAAAACATAAAGAGACAAAAGACAGGGAAAGGAATGGTGCATATGAATACGCTGTACTAAAGTATACAAGGGAGAAAATATATATATATATCTCTAAGGATGCATATATATATATCACTTTTAACATCATTAAACCATAACACAATGTTTGGTTTTACTGTTTAAGTGCAGAAAAAGAGAGAAAAAAAGTATCACTTATATCCCTTGTTGGCATAAAATATGCCTGAGTACTTGCGTTTTGTATGGAGAAAAAATCTCTGCTAATACAGCTCACATGGGCTTAAGTTAAATGCACCATACTTCCCCTACTACCGATGGTCCGTTTCGCCCCAAATTCTCCAACAAATGTTGATTGTTCTACTAACATGAAACCTTAATTACATACAGTGAATCCAGTTTTCAAATTCAAATTTAACATTAGAACAATAACTTAATGTAATAACATTGAAACTGGAATTTTCAGAAAATGCATCAAAAATGTTTTGTGGGGCCAATCCTGCCAAAAGGCCACTTTCAGCATACATTTTTATTGTGTATGTCCAAGTAGCTCCCTTAAAAAGAGCCCATCAGACTTGTAAGTTTGTCTATGGGATATAACCACTGCTTATTGTTTTTTTTTGTTTTTTTCACCTTTTTTAATTCCTGTAGTTCTTGAAAATGGCACATAGAGTTTCCTCTGTGAAATTTCATCCGCGGGATATAACCACTGTTCTTTATGTTTTTTGCCATTTTTTAAAGTTTCTTATTGAAATAGTGGTCCGCTAAAAAGAGTCTAAGTGACATCAACATTCATCCTCGAAATAAAACCGCTGTTCTCTATGTTTACAGAACTTCATAGTAGACAATGCTTTTTGTAAAAATTTGCGCATCATAAAAAATCACCCTAAGTTTGGTTTTCTTCAATATGAACTTTCATTTCCTTTTGGATTGTTGCATCTTGAAAAAGCAATATACAGTTGTCCATGGGCATATACAGGTTCCTGTGAAAAAATACCCACAGACTTAAAAGTTTATCCTTGGGATTTATTAATGGTCATGGCAAATGCCATGACAATGGGAAATTGTCTCCTTTGAAGGACAAAAGGTAAACCACTCTCACTTGGAGCCAAATCAATTCTTGGTATAAAAACTTGTTCACCTTTATGAGTACCAGTCATAATTTCAGCATGTATAAAATTATGTTTTAAATCCTGCATAATTAATCTGATCCCATTACAAGGTCTTTTTTTGGGATTCATATTTCTCAGTAGCATTACAATTGCCCCTTTTTTAAGTTGCAATTGTAATGCTACTGAGAAATATGAATCCCGCACATCAGGCACATTACAAAAGATGCAAATGAATGCAATTTGTTCTCTCATTTGCTTTGGCATTTGACATAGTGCTGCTTCTTCCAGACACCTCTCCCATTCCGTATCATCTCCTATGAAGTTTTGATGTCTTGCAACTAATTGGAAAGTATCATAAACCATGTCATTCTTGGGATAATTTTATTAGTATGTTTTTTTTGTTGTCGCCATTGGCCATTTACGAATACATAGTGATATGGAATCTCAATGTATAAAAATTGTCTGGCCTTAGTATCCTCACAATTTAATTGAAATCAAGCAGTAAGTGATGTTGCTCTATGTTCATTTTGTGCTAGAGCATTTCTTTCATTCCCTGCAGTAAAGCAAACCAATTGACTTTGTGGCAAATGTGCAGCTAACTGATACACAGCATGTGACCGATCATGCATGTCAAATTTGAGAAGACACCACATTGCATCTGGAGCACTGACATAACGAGCATCTAAATAATATAAAAGTTCATCATGTAAAATTGTATTCTCTTGTTCATTTTGTGCACCTTGCACAACAACAGTTGCTTCATCATATCCTTTGTATATACATTTACACATATTTGATGGATTTGATAGAAGTGCAAGCTTGCACATTTATGTGTGCATTGTACTTCCTCAGCAAATGTGGATTGTATGGAACTACATATCTATTATCGATCTTCTGGCCACGAATAATAGCAATTTGTCCTTCTCTTCTTTTATACAAAGGGTATCCTTTACAATTAGCATAACTTTTAAATTGTTTTGGGAACTCTTTTGGGCATTTTTTTCTTTTCCATACATGGAGAATCTAAATTGATATCTCCACATGGACCATGAATCATTCTATGTGCTACAATGTCATAACATTTTAAATATTTTTCAGGATGTCGCAGTTTAGCAGTAATTACTGAATCCACTCTGTCTGCCAAATTCAATTTATATTTTTCTTGCAGGATTAAAAGTATGTGTGCATGTGGCAGGCCTCTTTTTTGAAATTCAATGGTATAAACAAAAGCCACACATCTCCCATATAAGTGTCCTTTAGTTATATCATGTGTAACGGGCTACCTGGCAACTTTGATACAATCAGACATGGATTAGATCATCCTTCTTTGTTCTTATGGCTGAGAATGAAAACACTTTAAACAATAGACTTCCTTATCTTATGAGGAGTCTCTGTAATAGGATTATCCATTCTGCCAAGGTCTGCAATAGTCTTGGCTAATATTCTGCAGAGCATAAACCAACATACATACAGTATAACAGTAGGATCATATTTTAACCAAGAATTAAATAACCATAAAACAGGGTAAAACAGTGATGGGTTCCGTTACACACCTACCCCGTGACCATAAGCCGGCATACACGGTCTGATCCCAAAGGATCGGCCTGGGGATGTCCGGACAAAAGTATTTGTTGGTCAATTCTCTAGTTTAACAACCCATCAGCATTACTGCAATTCACATTTACTCACATTTCACATATCCCCATATAGCTGGGATCTGAGCGCACAAAACTACCGAATAGCGCTCAGATCCTCTTCACACAGTTCAATTGCCATGTAGCTAAAGTCTGTGGTATCATGGTTCACACAGGGCAAGTGCCGAATGAACCTCCTGTATGTAAAGGGCCAGAATGAGTGACATACACTCTGGTATGGCCGAATACTGTGTTTAAAGGGCAATATGTCCCAGGGCCATAGTCGCAGGGCAGGAGGCTGGCAAACAGTCCTCTCCAAGACAAAGTGGCGAAGGGCACTTCGTCACATCATGTATTAATGAATTTAGTTTAATTTTGAATACTCTAGCCACTAAATCTGATTGGTCAGAAGTAGTTTGGCCAAGGTGCAAATTTTCCTTGATCTCTGGCCATTATGGATTACATGTGAATGTAATTAATAAACTGGTTTGCCAAATTTAGTCACAATAGCCATAGCATCATTGTATCTTTCTTGCATATTGCGAGGAGTTCCTTCGAAAGAGGATGGCAAAATGATTGCGATTCCAGCTGTAATGTCTCTGTTTGCAGCCAATTCAGCGACATAATCCATCAATCCACAGTATTGTTCTACTCAATGCTTGTTTTGTTGAAATTTATTAAAATTTAGATTATTTGCTTTGACTTGTAGATATAAAAATAATCCATTGTTGTGTGAGTTTTTCCCCACATAAAAGAGGATTCAGATGATCATGAACAGCAGTTTTTGCCAATTTATATTCCAGCATAGAAATATTGTTTCTAACACAAACTTTACTATTGGGATAACTTTGCAATTGTAATTTTGGTTGCCATCCTGGCTCACCATTTGGAAAGAAAATGGGATATGTCATTAGATCCAAATTACTACTTAATAAATTTATATTTATAAAAGGTTGGTCATGATTGTGTGGATATATTCTATTATTCTGCTCAAATGGTGGTTCACCATCATCCTTTTTAAAGACCATGGCAACCTCAATTGTTAAATTATAACGACTTTGATCAGTATCACGTTGTTTTTTGAGAACCATATTTACTCTTGGCATTGGCAATTGATTTATTTGCACATGTTCCTATTGTTCTTTTTCAACCTCTGCTAATTTTTTGTATGCTTGACTATATGGGTTGTTGGCCATAATTGTATCCAGATCTTCAAAGACTATGGATAAACAATGTTTATTTTCAAGAAGCGTCATCCGTTGTTCAACAGCTTCCATTGTATCTAGGACATATAACTGTGAAAATTTTTGCTCTACTTATTGTGGGTGTAAATGTGAAGTCCGGTGGTAAATTTGTCCTTGTGCTTTAAAACAATAAGGAGCATGTCCTGGGACATTTTCAGCTAATGTTCAACCCATTGAAGCAAATAAAAATGCACAATTTAAGACCGAATGTTATGAAATTGCTATAATTTTGAAATGTTGGATCACTCATTAAACTTTTTAAATAATCTGGAAATGTGTGTCTTTCTGAATGTCTTACCTTTCCTTTCTGACAGCAACTAATAAACTCTCCATCAGTTGGTATTTCCTTCAGAAAATGATAGGCCCCACAAAACTGACAAACCACATTAATTAATCCACAATAATGAGTGTCTACTGTTAGTGATGTAAATAAAAGACTATCCAGAGCTTCATGAAAATCATTTGTATGAACATTGATGTCACGAGGCAATATTGGGTCATTAGGCAATGTTTCACAGACATGTTTTTGTTTACTTTTTTTTTCTTTGAAAAAACCATCAGACTCAGATTGTCCTTTTTTACTCATTTTTCTTTTTTTTAGAAGTCTCTGTCAATCTTCTTCCCTTAATTATTGCGAAGTCTCGGGGGACTGTGCATCTCTCCATCTTTGCTTTCGTTCCCTTGCCATTCTTCTTTGGCGTTTTTTCTTGTCTTCTGCGTTATCCGCCATTGTAATCTGTAATTGTAAATACAGGTGTAAGATCTATTTTTTTTTATTGTACATATTGTTTTTAGCTGTCATCAATGCAAAACCTAAAGAGCAATAATGAAATAATCAATAAAGAGCTAAGCATCTATATAGTGATAAATAACGGGATTTTTTTTATAATTAATTATTAAGTAATTAATAAATGAATATACGTTAATTAATTAATCAATAACTGTCATCAATGCAAAACATAAAGAAGTAATCATGTTTTACTAAAGAAGGTCAAACACATAGAGCTATGAGCAAACTATAGATTGGCCTGAAAAGGATTTGTAATGTTTTGATTAAATTAATTAATTAATAAATCAATCAAGTTATGAGATTTAATTGGCATTCATAAAAAAGTAAATGACTAAGCATATATGTATTCCTTAATAAAAAAATAATACATTATTAATTAATAATTAATGAATAAATGAATTGACATTAATTACTCAATAACTGTCATCAATACAAAACAAATAGACTTAGTTTGTAACCGCAGTTCCTCTCTTGTTATAGCTACTCCCCTCTCAGATTTATATTCAGTGAGGGGGTCTCGCTTCATTTGTTTGCCACTGTGCAGCCCTTTCTGCATAATTCTCTCATTCATCTTGTACTCGGGGGGACTCTTCCACTGCTCCCAATTAGACATCTTTGTCTTCTTCCTATAGGACAATCTGTCGTCATCAAACGCCGTTTTTACTTCTCCATTCAGGAATATAATCTGGCATCATCCGGTTATCCTTTATTTCAGTAGCAATTTGCCCGTCTTCTACTTCAGGCTTTTTCAATCCCACTGTGATAGAGTTCAACTGTACTCCTTGCTTTACTTGTTTCTCTGTATCCATAGCGCTTTGTTTTATGGCCAACTGAGACAGAACGCTCTTGGGATACTTTATAGTTTTATAAGGACACATCTCCATGCTCTGCTTCATATGTCCTCTTAGAGACAGTGGTTTGTCTTTCACCACCTCAATCTCCAGACCCTTTTCTTCCTTATCTTTCACTTTATTAAGGTTTCCAGTGTCTTCATCATTTTTAGGACATTCTTCCTTTGGAAGATCACTGGCTATATTCATCCATTTGGTCTCTCCTTTCTCTAGGTCAGAGATCTTTGTCAGGCACTTTCTTTCTCTAGTACTCTCCACCAAGGACAGGTGGCTGTGTCTGTCCGGGTTTCTTATGGAGTCCACTTTATTGCTCTTGCATCGGTTTGGACTCGGTCTCTCTTGCGCTCTCTGAAGTCTTTTTGGATGCTCTCTTGGTGGCTTTTTGCACTCTCTCTGCCATCCAACAGGTCTTTAACTCCTGATGTATTTCTTCATCAGGTTTGGTTTGCCTTCCCTTAATAGGGAAACTGCTTTTTAAACTTGGGTAGACAAGCACGCCCCTTGGATAGCGATAAGCAGGTTTATCAAAAACATCCCAAGAGTGCAATCTCTGAAATCTATTCTGTTAAGGATCTCTTCCTTCAGGGTACAATAATGTGTTGCCTTTTCTTCAGGCAAAACCACATCTGCTTTCTGAGCTTCTCCACACAGATAGGGACCCAGGAATGTGGCCCAGTGCTGTTTAGCCCAACCTTCCATAGTGGCAATCTTCTCAAAGTTCAGGAGATATGTTTTAATGTCATCCTGAGAGGTCATACTCTTTAGGAAATGATTAGGATTCATGCTTCCACTTGCTTCTGTAACCACAGTATTAGTTGCAGCATTTCTGTGCCTCCAAAAAGTCTCTCATTTGGACTCTCTCCTCTTCTGCTTGTCTCCACCTCTGCTCTGTGGCCTCACTCATGCGGATTATATCCACTTCTGCTTGTCTCTGCCATTTCTCTGTGGCCTCTCTCAGACATGCCACAGCATCTCTTAGTCTATCATCTTTTGCAGTATGGACTCTGTCCTCTGCAATTTCTTCCAGCCATTTCTGCTGGTTTTCTTGCTCACAAGTTCCGCCAACTTTCTGTCATATAGTGGCATCTACCAGGGCTTTGAATAGTTCCTCCATTATTATCCTATACTGTGGGCTGTCTTCTTAAACACAGACAATTTTCTTTCTCACCACTGCCACCATAATGTGACAGATTCACTGTCACTCTCAGGATCCGTGCCTTTTTTTTTCAATAAAAATAAAGGACGCGGGCGCTCTTTAAATATTTTTAATATTAATTACTGATTGTTTTGACAGCATAAAATAAAACTGTAGGCAGAAACAAAACCCTAGCTTCTCATTGAATTCCTGCAAAACTAAACTGCAGTTCCCTCACTGTCTTACATTTAAGTGTAAACATACAGTCCAAACATAGGCAGCAGAGGTGTCTTTCTCTCTCACCTCTTTTTCAGGCTCTGTATCTCCGGCCTCTTTTTCTAAGCAGATCCCTCCTTGGGTCATCACCTTCAGGGACTTTCCGTTCCTCTTATCTGCAGGCTCTCTTCAAAGCTTCTGGCTATGGTCCAGTAGCTTTCAGTGTGGCCTCTGACAACAGCCCTGCACACTTCCATAACACTCCAGCTCTGTCAAACAACTCTCCACCTGGAGGCAGCAGCAGGTCTTAATTGCAGCAACACCCAAGCTTTTTACGGATCTTCTTAACCATCTCACTCCTGGGGAGAAGTCTTGAAGGGCTCTCTACTGCCCTCTGGTGACACACATCACAACACATATACACATATATATATATATATATATATATATATATACACATACACACACATATATATATATATATAAATATATACACATACTCATATACACACACACATATATATATACACACATACATTATATATATCTTACACATGCAATAAGAGATCTGCCCCAAAAGTAAGTATACTCTCTACTTATAAATACATATGGACATAGAGAAAGACTAAGACACAGAACCCCTTCTGGATCCCTACCCTGACATGGTGAAGAGGCTTGTTACCTCAATGAAGCTGTGAGCTATATCATGAAGGGTCACCCCAGATGGGCAGGTCATTTTAGAGAGGTCCGATAAAATGCAGTCCACTGGAGTAGGAACTGGCAACCCACTCCAGTATCTTTGCCATGAAAACCATATGGATAAGCACATCCAGAAACAAAGGCATATGTACCAGGTGTGATGCATCCATATGGTCACTGAGAGACAGACACGACTGAAGGACAGAACAACAACAGCAAGACACAGAGAGGGATATGGTCTCACCTGAGCACTGCAGCTGCTTTTGTCTGGTATAGGCCAGGGTGGTGACAGACAGGTCACAAGCTTGGCTTGTGGAGCAGGGTAGATGGAATCAATAAGCCCACCAGAGAATTGAGAAACCTGAAGGTTTACACACAGCCCCCTTTATCTGCATGCACTGTGAGCTGGAATTTTTTTTGTTTTTCCCAAAAAACGTTATTGATATTGCACCAATGTATTCACTTCCATGGGGAATGTGAGAGCTGCAGTATGATACAGGTCTTTTCCCTCCCGGTCATTCTGATTGGATGATGCTGTGTTCAGCTCTATCTGTTATAGCACAATTTGGGCATAGACCCAAACAGTTTAGACAAGTCACCAGTAGGGGGTGTGATGTCAGTGCGATAGCAGCAGCTTTTAAAAAAACAGAATATTGAACATGATAAAACATTTTTCTTATTTTTATGTCATTCGGTCACTTATGGATCTACCCCGATATTTTTTTATTTCTATATGCCCTTGCTTAGATGTTTGGGAGAAGAAGGAGAAACTGGGATTCAAATAAGATTGCTATTCAATCCTATTGAAAACTGCTTCTCCAAAAAGCATTTGTGGCAATAGAACTGACTGTAAGAAAAAGCCTCCACAGAATAAATCTCTCTCTCAAGCTACAGGCAGACAAACACATAGAAGGACCCATTGCTAGATTTTCTCTAAAATGTGTTTATGTTTCTTCCTTGCATAACTGATGAAGTTGTTAATTTGTAACCAATGTAACATGCATTTGATGTTTTTCACCCAACTGTAATGGCTCTTTAATGCAATCTCTGACATTTGTCTCTTTCTCCTACAAAGATTTAATTATCAGTTATGTGGAAAAGTTTTTTTTTTTTTTTTTTTTCAAAAAGGTCAGTACAAAATATAAAATCATATCTTTTTGTCAAATCTGTTACATCGTCAAAACAATATAAATACAGACAACAACAAAAAATCATACATTCCCTTTCGCGTCTCATTCAACCCTGGAAGATTTGGGTTTTTACCTGGGTATTCCTTGTTTTGAATCCCACACTTTCCATTTGTATGGATCCACCTTAATTATACCTCTTTGTACATAGTTTGTCTCTAATTCTCGGGTGTGTTTTATTATCCGGACGAGGTCAGCAAAGAGAGGAGGGGATTTATCCTTCCAATTCCTAATTATTAAATTCTTTGCTGTTGCAAAAATCATGATGGCCACTGCCTTTCCCTCCATGCTCACCTCATCCGGAATAACATGTAACACACTACATTCTCCCCTAAAAGGGAGTTGAGTCCCAACCATCTTACCCAACAGTTCATAACAACTTTCCCAAAAGGGTTTTAGCTTGGGGCAATCCCATAAAATGTGTAATAGATGGGCAATACTACCACATTCTCTCCAGCACATTTTATCTTTTAAAGAGTGAGAGATTTGTGCCGTTTTAATAGGGGTAATGTACCAGTCATTAACTACTTTAAAAAAAGTTTCTCTATATGCTACTTGTTTAATAAATCTGTCTGTTAGATTAAACGCTGTGTCCCAGTCTGTTTCCTTTATTTCTGTATTTAAAATCAATTCCCACTGTTTCATACCCTTAGTTTTAGCATGTTCTCCATTAGATCTTATGATATTAAAACATTTGGATATGAGATGTTTTCTTTCTGATTTAAGGATAATTTTTTCCATAGGTTTCAGTTCTCTAGTGCTTTGTGTGTGTACATTAATTGTGCCACAGGTGGCTCTGTAGGCTTCATATGCCAGCCATCCTTCTCCTGTAATTTTGAACTTTTCCTTAATTTGATCAAAAGTGGCTATATGCCCATTGATCACTGTGTCCCCTAAGGATACTAGTCCTTTGCTCTTCCAATCCTTCATAGTGCCACTCATATTTAAGTGTACCAGTGATTTCACTGGGGTCATAAGGCTTCCTCTAGGAATTAATCTATACTTCTTATTAATCTGTCTCCAATTTTTTAGGATTTCTTTCATCACCAAAGATTCTACCGCTAAATCCTTATAAAAAGGTTTTTCCCCGAACACCATAGCTGATAAGTGGTAGTTTGGGTTTAAGGCTTTTTCTATTTCTATCCATGGTAATTTATACTCTGTTACCAGCCATTTCAAAGCATGAACTACACAATTAGCTTCCTGATATGGCTGCAACAGAGGGTATGAAATCCCTCCTTTTAAAAAATTCCTTCCCATTGTGGGTTTTTTTAACCTTATGTATTTAGAATGGTGTATAAATACGTCAATTGCACGTTGTAATTTCCTCAGCCAACCTTTGGGAATTTTAAAGGGAATACACATTAAGATATAATTCAATCTGGGGAGTAGCATCATTTTAACTGTCGCTATTTTCCCGGAGAAGGAAAATCTATCTTTTCGCAAATTCTCTATGATGTTTTGGAATTTAAAATATAAATCCTTATAATTTCTGTCCATCATTTTCTGGACATTTCCCAAAAAGATAATTCCTAGATGTTTATATGACTTTGAATTCCAATCAAACACATATTTCGATTTCAATCGGGAAAGCACACTCATTGGGACATTAAAAAGAAGAGTTTATGATTTCCCATAGTTCAGCTTATAGTGTGAAACTTTGCTATATTTAGCTATTAAGTTTGTGAGATGGAAAAGAGAATCTTCAGGATGGGTCAATGACAGAACAACATCGTCTGCATACAGGCTAATTTTATATTCCCTCTCCCCTATCTTAATTCCATGAATTTGTGCGGCTGATCTAATCGCTTCTGCTAGTGGTTCAATCATTAACACGAATAAGGTGGGGGAGAGAGGACAGCCCTGTCTAGTACCATTTGTAATTCCAAAGGGGTTTGCTCTATAGCCCATGCCCGTAACTTCTGCTGTAGGGGATCTGTACAGGGCCCCTATTGCCTTGGCCCCAAATTCACCGAAGCCAAATTTGGACAGTGTTAGTCTCATATACTCCCACCCTACTCTGTCAAATGCTTTTTCTGCATCTAAGGACAAGAAAAGGGTGGGAGCTCCCTTAATTCTTGCGATTTCGCTCAAGTTCATTAATTTCCTAATGTTCTCTGTTCCATGTCTACCAGAAACAAATCCCATTTGGTCTATTGCAATTATTTTTCCCAAACATTTTTTAATTCTCAGGGCTAGGATCTTTGCGTATAATTTTGTATCTGCATTTAAGAGTGAAATTGGTCTATAGTTCGCGCAAGATTGTACGTCCAAATTTGTCTTCGGGATCATTATCAGTGCTACTTTTGTCATCTCATTGGGCATAATTCCAGTGGTTTTGATTTCATTAAATGCTTCTGTCAGCTGGGGACTTAATATTTGCGAGAATGTTTTATAAAAAAGATTAGTATATCCATCTGGCCCTGGTGTAGTGTAGGGTTTCAGTTGTTTAATTACTTGGAGAACTTCCTGTTTTGTAATTGGTTTATTGAGATCTGCTTGGTCATCTAGAGTTAATTTGGGCATTTGGACCTCATCCAAAAATCCTTGTATTTCTTCAATTAATGGTTTACTGACCAAAGTGGCTTTTTCCAGATTATATAGTTCTTGATAATAGCTAGAAAAAGCTTGGCCGATTCCCTGCGGGGAAGAAATATATTTTCCTTTTTCTCTAATCATAGATATTCTTTTCTTTTCTTTTTTCCTTTTTGCCTGTGTAGCTAATAGTTTACTATTCTTATTATTCTGATGGTGGTAAATCTGTTGAAAGCGCCAGATTTCTCTATCTGACCTTAGCTGGTTGATCTTATTTATACTATTCCGAATTATTTTAATCTCTGCTATTATTTGCGGTTGTGGATCTAAAATAAATTTAGACTCTAGCTTATTTAAATCGATATATAATTTTTTTAGAGGAGCTCCTCTCTGCCTAATTAATTCAGATTTTAATTTAATTATCAAACCTCTTGTAAAGGCTTTTTGTGAATTCCAAGTCGTGCAATAAGAAGAAACCATGTGTCTATTAATCTCAAAAAAATTAACTATTTCTTTACTTAAATATTCTTGATTTTTCCCACTTTTAATTATCGTGTCGTCTAATCTCCATTGAGGTCTATCCAACTTTACTTTATTTATTTCTACTGCTACTGTGATATAAGCATGATCGGAGATGGCGATTTTGCCTATTTCCGTGTGCGTGATCTTATTAATTATTTGTGCATTTACTAATGTTAAATCAATTCGTGAATATATTTTATGTGGATTTGAGTAGAAAGAGAACTCCTTTTGATTTGGGTGTTGGACACGCCAAGCGTCATATAAATTATTACTAAAAATCCATTCCGAAAATATCTGCGCCTCTTTGCTCACTTTTTTAAATTTTTTATCTACGGGTCTTTTTGACCTGTCTAAGTTGATGTTTGTTATCAAGTTAAAATCACCAGCCATCACCAATGGACCCTGAACAAACTTCCTCATTAATTTCGCTATTTGCTTTAGAAAATTCCCTTGTTTCTCGTTCGGGGCGTAAATATTAATTAACGTGATTTTCTGTTTGTTAATCTGTCCATTCCACAGGATATATCGTCCCTCTGGGTCTATAATTGAAATTGTTTCTACTATTTCTAAACTATTGGAAAAAAAAATTGAAACTCCTCTTTTTTTCTTTTCCCCAGTAGAGTGATGCCGCAGGTCAAAATCACCTGCCACAAAGTTAGGCATCTTAGTTTTCCCCCAGTGTGTCTCTTGAAGAAATATCAAGTCTGCTTTCTCTTTTCTACAATATCTGAGGACCGTTCTCCTTTTACTAGGAGCATTTAACCCCTTTACATTCCAGCTAAATATTTTTAACGACATTGGATATAGAGTTTTTTTTTTTTTATCTTTCTGTGCTTTGTTACATCCATAGCTGGATTAAATGCTCCCAGCAAACTTTTATAACCCAAATGCACCAGCTCTTCCATACTTCCATTCATACAAACATTCATACAGTTTGAACAGAGGGGGCTATTATCAAGCCTTTCCAACCTTCTGTTCAGCAGGGGTTCAGCCATTGTACAGAAATGGTTAGCGGATTATTTTGAAGATAGCAGTTACTTAATTACAGTTTCGCTCTAATATATAAGATTATCTCTCCACCTCTTTTTTTTTTATTTTTTTTATTTTTTTTAAGTGTTATTATTTCCAGATATCCTGTCCCTAATAACTCTACCTTTTCTAGATTATAATTTATCTTCGGCTTCATTAAATGCTAAGTGTTTAATTACACATTCGTCCCACATCCACCCCCCATCCCCCCACCCCTCCATCTCACTCCCCCCACCGTATCAATCTGTCCCGTTTGTTTTAAACTGTTTTCTTAAAGTCCCCTTTTCCTGATTGCTAGACCTGTTTGAATTACACCCTGAACTCAGCTACTTGCATAACTCCAACTCAAGGGGTATTAAGGGGGGGAGGGGAAAGAGGGCTAAGAGGGTGAGGGGAAGAAAAGGGACAGAACAAAACAGAGCAATATCATTGTTTTTTTAGTTGGTCCAAGTCATTTCATCCTCTGCCAGTCTGGCGTAGGAGCTTGCAGTTCCATCAAAAGTTCTTTAGGTTCCAGGATATTTATAGATCTCAAAAATTTTTCACCTTCCACGGGAGACTTAATCTTGTGCCAAGATGCTCCTTGCAGTACCAATAGACCTACTGGAAAGGTCCATTTATATACGAGATTGTTCTTCCTTAAGCTTTGTGTTATAGAATTAAACTCCTTTCTCTTGTTAATTGTGTTTTTTGAAAGATCTGCGTATATTTGTATACTTTCATATGGATGTTCAAACGTTTGCTTTATATAACTTGCTTTAGTTATTGCTTCTTTTGTAGTTAAATCGTGAATTCTCACTATAACATCTCTTGAGCTTCTATTTTGTAGATGGATTGGCAGTGGAATTCTTTGGATAGTGTCCAATTTCTGGTCTAAAGAGGAAAAATTTGGAGTAATTTTAGAGAACAGTTCCGTGAGGTATAATGATAGTTGTTCTTTTTTTATAATTTCAGGTATACCTCTTATTCGGAGGTTGTTTTTCCGGGCTTTATCTTCCATCCTGTTCATCTGTTCGTTTAATGTCGTGATTTGAGAAGCCATTTTTATTGATTGTTCCCGTAGCATATTATGATCTATAATCAGTTTATCGAACTTATTTTCCAAATCGGCAGATCTTTTGTTCACCTCTTTTATTGATTTGGCATTTTCCAATATTTGGTTTTTTATTTCCGCCAAAAATTCTACTTGAAAATTCTTCAAAATTTCTTTCATTTTGTCTGTAGTAAGCAGGTTTCCCTCTTGATGTTCCAAATCTATGCTTAATGCAGATGTAGGGGATGCCGCTATGCTTTTATCCAAAGCTTCTTTCGGGGAATGTTTTACAAGAGTATTTGTGGAACTCTTAGGCGTGAAAAATGTAGATGGTTCTGAACTCGGGCTTTTCCGCACTCTAGTTTTGTTTTTGGACGCCATTTTTTTTTTTTTTTTTCTCTTTGCTGTACTTCTCTGTACTGCTCTTTTACTTTATCAAGTGTTTAAAGATACACCTTCACAAAAACCCAGCATCTGTTCCCTGTGCCGATGGTATGCTTTAATGTGGTGTATGCCTTTAATAAACAGAGCGTTTCTCTATTATCTTCTCTGTCATGCATGCACTCTTAAATCTAGGTGCTGTTAGCCTCAGGGATTTCCCTATTCCTTTTTAATATATTTGTTTTGCTAAAACTATGTTTATGAACATTGCACAGTCCATTATAGCAGGTTTGCAGGTTACAGATTGTAGTTTATATGGGTCTTACAACAGTCTCTATAGCGTACTTTATACTGAAGGTAAGGGTTAAAAGGTTTTCCCTTGTTCCTTACCTTCATACGCTGCTGCGTTGCTGAGTCACTCCGATGCCCTGTTGCTGGTATCGTCTGTCTGACCTTTAAGGTACTACTGCACCCCTGGCTTGGCACTCCAGCCCTCTTCTGTGGGCGAGTGCCGCTTTTGCTGTCAGCACTCTCTGGACACCCGGCGGTCACCCGGCGGCACCCAGCTTATCACCACGATCTCCACAATCGGCGGTCCACCCGCTGGTTCAAACCTTGCAGGGATATCTCCCTCTGTTCCTGCAACCTCCCTGGGCTAACAGCTGTGTCTGGTTCACTGCTCCGTTAGCATGACGTGCACTGCCATCTCCTTCCGCTTCACGCCGTTTTCGCGGCTATCCTTCCATTTCCGGTCCACCCCCCTTCCTATGTGGAAAAGTTTTAATCCTTAGTTTTTACACCAATAATTAAACAATTAGCTGTAAAATCTAATGTTAGCTCACCATTAAATAACCTTTAAAATAGTGTAACAAAGCAAAGCTTTAGCCAGAAAATGTAATTGAAAAACACAATTCACCTCATGAATGGCCACTATTGTACCCCTCACCACCACTTTCATGAGCACTGTTGAAAATAAAGCAAACATTTCAACAGTAATAACTTTAAACGGGTTGAAAAACAGAGCTTTAAAACACTTCTTAATACAACAAAGTCCAAATAAAGAAAATACAAAGAAATATACATAGGTATATTATATACCTAGTAAAATCCATGGGCTTTTAATTAAGCAGATTGGTCACTTGGAGTAGGCTCACTTTGAAGATGCTGAGGGTTTTGGGATTGTAACTATAGCCCCTTCTTCTACAGAGCACGTCCCAGGTGAACAAATCTACCTACAAATAGATTTAATATGAAACACTATTACACTGGCCCTTCACACCATTTGCTTTGTAATGTTCATAATCGCCTTGTGTCTCTCTCAGGTATACTGTAGCTAAAGGACCACTGTAATTCAAGAAAAAAAGACTTGTTTGTCAAAAAAGTACAAACTTTATAATATTAGCAGCTGTGTAAGCCATGGGCATAAAGAATTTTGAAGATCTGATATTATACTTTATGGATACTGTATATGAAAGCCACTTATAACCTAAATTGCTTAGTGAAAATTCAAATATTAACATAAACATTACATGATCAAAGGGATGGACGCAGCAAGAAAAAAAGACTGTATTTATTAAAAATTAAATCATTATTAATGAATACATTTAGAAATAATGCATTGGAGGAATTGTATAAACATTATTGTACTGTAATTACTTGTCTTCTAGAAATTATTGAATGTTTCACCTTACTATAAATAATGATATCGCCAAAATTAGTTTTGTAATATTTTTGTAGCATTTAATATGTACTAAATAAAAGATTCAAACCTATTAAATTGTTTGGTGTTTTTTTTTCCATATGATAACCACGTGTTTCCCTATAAGGGCATTTTAACACTTGTATTAATCCAAGCTTCTGTTTAATAAAGCAATTAGATATATTCATACAGGAAACTAATATTACCAAACGTTTCTTTTGGGTTAACCATGCAGCAGGCACCCATCAAGCTAAACCTACTTGGTATTAACAGGCAATAGTCACTTATTCAATTTTAATCTACATATTTCAGGCAAGAGTTAAAATGGTTCACCCTCACTCGATGAGCGTTTTCCCATTTGTAAAACAGATTTGTCAAGGGTACAATTAACCTGATTCTATGACAATTTCTAAAGGGTATAGGTCACCTCTACCTTATCGATGTCCAACTCCCTTTTGTGGATAGTATTGTTAACGTATTGATGTGTTTTACAGACTTTATTGCAGATTACAAGATTACAATGATCTGGGTTTGCTAAATACTTTTTTTTGCTAGTTATTACTAAATATGTCCAGTTTAGTTGATTTTAATTCTTAAATGAAACAGTATTGCTACCTAAGTACAGTTTATATAGTACATGGAATTTGTTGAGAGAAAAACTCTCTGTTAAATCGTTTAATTTTTTAATTCATAATTTAATAGTGCTTGTTGTGGTCTGGAACATCAATAAAACTAAATTGGTTGCTGATTATTTATTGAATCACACAGCGATATAGATAAATAAATGTTTCACACCAGATTATTAGAAATCATGGTGAAATTGTATATGCTAGAGTGTTAAAAACCAAACTATTATTATTATCCTTTATTTGTAATGCACCAACATATTCTGCAGCGCTAAAACAGGGATTAAGTAAAAATCGAATTTTTTTTAACGCATTGCAAAAGAGTGGAGGGCCCTGTTATTGAGCTTGAAATCAAACATGCATAGTTGAAAACTCACAAACCTACAGTGTAAAGGGTAAGGTTGAGATACAGGGGTGATAGATTGTGCATATTAACAGCCTTATTAAATTGAGAGTCAGACATTCTAATGGGCTCTATATAAGCAAATAGCATATTTTTTTACAGAAGTTTTTAGTTAGTGAAGACCTTGTTTTTGGATAGAAGTTCACTAACTAAACACATCTGTAAGAAAAATATGCTGTGTGTTTATATAGAGCCCTATTCAATTGGCCAAATCGGTATTTAATAAGGCTGTAAGACTGGAGATGATAGGCTTCTTTAAACAGATGAGTTTTTAATGAGATTTTAAAGGTTTAGAGGCAGAAGGATAGTCAAGTGGAGCGAGGCAAGGAGTTCCAAAGAATAGGGGCATGTTAAAAGTCCTAGAGATAGTTGTGAGAGGAGGTGATAAGAGAGGAGAATAGAATAAGGTTGTTAGCAGAGCAAAGAGGCAGTTGAGAGAGTATTTTGAGATGAGAGCAGAGATGTAAGATGGTACGTTGTCGTTGAGAGCCTTATATGTTAGGGTCATGATTTTACACTGCAGAAACTGAAGTTGGAACAGACGGGTGATGGAAAGGCCAGCAAGCAGCGAGTTACAGGAGTCGAGGCAAGATATGATGAGAGAGAGAATTAGACTTTTAGCTGTGTGATGTATAAGATAGTGACTGATTTTGGAGATAATTTTTTGGTGAAAATGACAAGATTTAGCGATTGATTGTATATGAGGAATGAAAGAGAGGACAGGGTCCAGTAGAACCCCAAGATAATGGGCCTGGGAGGTAGGAGTGGTGATGGCATTGTCAACAGTGAGTTAAAAGTGAGGAGCAGAGGCT
Organism: Discoglossus pictus; assembly: GCA_027410445.1. Taxonomy (NCBI): domain Eukaryota; kingdom Metazoa; phylum Chordata; class Amphibia; order Anura; family Alytidae; genus Discoglossus; species Discoglossus pictus. The sequence continues at coordinate 413,856,326 of CM050164.1, read as the reverse complement.
GTGGAAGAGGGTGGGAAGATTAGGCGCTAAGTCTTTGACATCTTGAGTTTGAGTTGATGGGCAGACATCCAGAAGGATATGCTTGGGAGGCAGTTGGCAACTTGAGCTAGAAGACAGGGTGATAATTTGAGTGTCATCTGCATAGAAATCATACTGAAATCTAATTGATTTTATTAGGGTACCAAGGGAGGATGTATAGATGGAGAAAAGGAGAAGGCCACGATTGAACCTTGGGGTACACAACAGTCAGAATGTGAGGTGAAGAAAAGGTGTCAGACAGATGAAGGAGAGGAGCTTGTGGAAGCAAAGAAGATGGGAAGAGAGCAGTGAAGGTCAGATGGTTATGTTGTGGAGAAACTGATGTGGAGATTAGAAGGAAGAAGGGAGTAAGAGGAAATATTGAGACCCAGTGGGTATTCTTAGAGGAATAGTTAAGTATAGTAAGCAGGTGGTGCTGCTTGATCAGGTGCAGGTAAATTGTGTGACTCAATAAATAAAGAGTAACCAGAGGCAGATGGGAGAGGGATAGGGAAAGGGTGATTGGTTTAGAGATTCTGTGTAATTTCATACAGCAGTGTGAGGCTTTTAAAGTGAACATTCATTTAAAGTGAATAAAGTGATTAATTTATATCATGCACTCATTTATCAGTTTTCATGTAGTGGATAGTATTTGCTCACTGACACTGTCAGAAATACAATATTAATTTGATTATACAGTTAGATCTCTCACTTGTATATAAATATATTTAAAATTAGAGAGTACACACAGTATTCACTGTCAATGAATCTAATTTATCTGGCAAAATTGCTTGTATTGATCAATTTTAAATTTTCAAGATTCGGACACTATCCATAAACTAATCAGAGTATACCCACTTTTCAGTACCAGTGTACCACCTGAAATCAGGAAATGTTTGATATACAATTTATTGTATTTCATGTATATTTACAATTTAATATGGTGATTGTAGATAATATGACCAGTTCAGTGAATAAATAACTGAAGGAATTTAGCAACATAGAAGATCTGCGCTTTGAAGAGAACCTACCAAATAGCATTGATTGCTACAAAATGTAATTCAGTGGTACGTGACAACCCCTTAACATACTCAATAGGATTGGAGTATTAGGTTAGTGCATATACTGTATATAAATAGATTTGTGCTGATTAATCCATAGATACTATACTGCCAAGTGATTGATGAATGAATGTGATGAAGATAAGTAGAATTTTCGTTTTAATCCTGATTTCCATTTTAATCTGACCACTGCTGTACTTTATTAAATAAATTGGATTAAGTCTAACTAAATGTACAGCTATACTTCATTTAACGCTGTAGGTTCCAATCAATAGGAGTGTTAAGTGAAACTGCTCTAAACGGGCTAATTTTAACATAGGGTAGATAGGGAAAGGGGAACTCATGAAAAAAAAAGGACACAATTGCAATTGAAATTTAAACTTTTTTGTTTTATATGAACTTCAAACATAACACTAACACAAACTTCACATTAGCAGGAATATAAACTTAAAATTTGTGATGTTGAAGCTTCTGGCTCATCCTGGATTCTCGTTTTTTTTGAGAATCAGAGCATTAAAAGGGGTTTGGCAGCAGTGCATTAAATAGGGAATTGCAGGTCAAAATAGCGTTATAGCGAAACAGCGCTAAAAGGGGAAGCGTTAAGCACAATATACCTGTATATAAATACATTAACTCTGTAGTTGTGTTCCAAGAAGACCAAGTGCTAAATGAAACAGTGTTAATCTGGTCGATTTTCAAATAGACTAAATCACAGGCAAACTCGAGTTTATAAATTCCTTCCTTGGCTCTTGGTGTTTTGGATGATACACACGCATCAAATCAGTGTTACTCGGGGGGGTCTGGCAAAAACTGTGTTATATCTAATGGGGATGTGTCAGGCAAAACAGTTTTATAGTGAATCAGTGTTAAACAGGGTCTGCCTGTACCTGAATTATTCATTTTAAAGATCTAAAGTTGATAAGACAGCAAGATTGTGTTATTTGTATTAGTATATAAATATATTTTTCTAATAAAAAGCAGCATGTATTGGGACTAAAATGTATGTTGATAAAAAATGATACTTTGATATAATTAACCAAAATAATATTTTTTTGTTTAATGATGACGCAATACTGTTGCCTATTAATTACTGAAGGTTTTGATTAACAAATGCACGGGACACTGCTCTATATTCCAGATTAAATTGAAAAAGTATATGATTTACCGGTAGTCCATTTTGTTTATACTCCTCTATTGAAGATATTGTTTGGTATATACTGTATAAGTTTATGGATCATTGAAAAATTCCCCAATATTAATACTCAAGTTATATTGCCTTTTTCTAGGAACTTTTATTTACCCTAGGGAATATATATTTCTCTCCTAATACAAATAACATAATTTTGCTGTCTGATTGACTTTAGTTGTTATGATGTGGATATTGTGGCTTCAATGTTTATTTAAAATTAAAAACTAACTATATGATCCTTTCCCTCTTAGGCTCACAGCTTTAAAAGCTATATGGTATATGTTTTTATCATAAAGTGGTGGTCCTTTAATTGCCTTACAGTACTGGTTTTCCATACATTTCTCATCATTTCTGTAAAATAGTACGTATGCACTCCACCCATAACAATCATGTACATCTACTTCTGTGTCTATGTCTTGGATATCAATTCACAATTTGATGAGCTTTGGCTTCAATAATGAACCCACAGCTAAATGTAAGTTTTGCAAACTCTCAAGAGAAAATAAATCAATAGCTTTGTCATGTTAATTAAAACTGAATAATTATATTTTTATGAAATTATATATTTATGATATTATAAAGATCAATTCTACATTGTTTTCTTTATTTCTTACCAGAAATGGAATGAAGTAGCTGTGCATGCAATCCCAAGATCATAAATAAGAGGGGACTTAGTGTTCCTTCTCGATAGATGGTTCCAAAATATAGGGCTTAACAATTTTTGTACCTTTGTATTGGACACTTCTGGGTCCTTCTCACACGGTTTTTAGCAGTTTCGAATGTTTTTCTTTAAACCAAGTTTTAGCAAAGATTATTAAAAACTATGTTTTATTTACTTTGGTTCCTCAGTCTATGGGAGTACTCTGATAGTCTGGCAAGTTTCCATCACCTTTGAAACAAGCCACAATTACACCCATTCTTAAGAAACCCACATCTGATCCAGCTTCTCCATCTAATTACCGCCCTATCTCTCTACTTCCCTTGGCTTCTAAACTACTTGAGCGTGTCGTCTACACTCGCCTTACACAATTCATTTCCTCCAACTCCCTCCTTGATCCCTTCCAGTCTGGCTTCCGGCCCCAACACTCTACAGAGACAGCTCTCACAAAAGTTACTAATGACCTGCTCAACGCCAAATCAAAGGGTCATTTCTCTATCCTAATTCTCGTGGATCTCTCTGCTGCCTTTGACACAGTTGATCATCCTCTTCTTATCCAAATTCTCCACTCTCTTGGCATCCGTGACACTGCTCTCTCTTGGTTCACATCTTATCTAGAAAATCGAACATTTAGTGTCTCCTTCTCTGGCACCTCTTTATCTCCTCGCCCTCTAACTGTCGGTGTACCCCAAGGCTCAGTCCTAGGCCCCCTCCTTTTCTCTATCTATACATCCTCCCTTGGTGCCCTTATACAATCTTTTGGATTTCAGTATCATCTATATGCTGATGACACCCAAATCTACATCTCTGCACCTGAACTATCCCCCTCTCTGCTAGCTCATGTTGCCAATTGCCTCTCGAGCATATCCTTCTGGATGTCTGCCCGTCAACTCAAACTCAACATGTCTAAGACAGAGCTCCTTATCTTTCCACCCTCTACTACAGCTTTCACTTAGCAAATATCTCTCACTGTTGACAATGCCATCATCACTCCCACCTCTCAGGCCCGCTGTCTTGGGGTCCTACTGGACCCTTCCCTCTCTTTCATTCCCCACATCCAATCACTCACAAAATCTTGTCACTTTCACCTAAAAAACATATCCAAAATATGCCACTACCTCACACAAGACACAACTAAAATTCTTATTCACGCTCTCATCATATCTCGCCTCGATTACTGCAACACTATTCTTGCTGGCCTTCCTATCACCCGTCTGTCTCCACTCCAATCCATTTTGAAAGCATCCGCTAGACTCATCTACCATACTAAACGATCAGTGTCTGCAGCACCTCTCTGTCAGGCACTCCACTGGCTTCCCATAGCGTCTAGAATACAATTCAAAATCATGACCCTAACATATAAAGCCCTCCACAATAGTGCACCCTCCTACATCTCTGCTCTCATCCCAAAATACACTCCCACCCGCCCTCTTCGCTCTGCTAATGACCTTCTTCTCTTCTCCTCTCTCATCACCTCCTCTCATTCCCGGCTTCAAGACTTTTCACGTGCTGCCCCTATTCTTTGGAACTCTTTACCTCGCACCACCAGACTATCTTCCTGCCTCAGATCCTTCAAAATCTCTTTAAAAACACATCTATTCAAAAAAGCCTATCATCTTTAGCCTCTTCATTCACTATGCATCTCTCACTCTCCTGTACCTTACCCATACCCTTTAGAATGTAAGTTCGCGAGTTTTAATCTTGTAAGGTGCTTTAGGGAAAGCACAGTGTATATCAGATTGAAAGCTCAATAACAGGGTCTTCCATTATTTTCATTGTGGGGCATTGTTTATACTTGTACCTAACCCCTGTATTGCGCTGCGGAATATGTTGGCGCGTTATAAATAAAGGATAATAATAATAATAAAGGGAACCAGACAATACAAAGGCGTGTATTATGGATCAGGGCAATATAGTTATGTCTGTGTTACTCCATGTCAAGAACCACTATGTGCCAGTCAGGCTGTGTGGAGTATTCTCTTTGCACTGGGCCTCTAGATTGAAAGGATTCACGGTACTGGTGGCACCATGTTCAGCACTGTGTATATTATTATTATTTCCTTTATTTGTAATGCCAACATATTCCATAGTGCTATACAGGGGTAAGTTCAAGTCAAAACTATATTAACAAAATGAAGAAAAATAAGAAAAATAATAGAGGGACCTTTCTTTGAGCTTAAAATCAAGTATACACAGTGCTTTCCCTAAAGCACTGTGTACATGTAGGATTGAATCTTAACTGTACAATAGAAGTAGTCGTATTACTGTAATGCAATACTTGGTGTATTATAATTGTAGTTAACAACTTTCTATATTGATTATATTCATGTTAAATATGCCTGATATTTTTATATATTTTATATATAGTTTTTTGGTAATTCAAGACATGTCTATAAGCAAATGTCACTATTCAGACCAAAGCATTGATTGCTACAAAATGTAATTCAGTGGTACGTGACAACCCCTTAACATACTAAATAGGATTGGAGTATTAGGTTAGTGCATATACTGTATATAAATAGATTTGTGCTGATTAATCCATAGATACTATACTGCCAAGTGATTGATGCATGAATGTGATGAAGATAAGTAGAATTTTCGTTTTAATCCTGATTTCCATTATTTCCTTTATTTGTAATGCCCAACATATTCCATAGTGCTATACAGTGGTAAGTCCAAGTCAAAACTATATTAACAAAATGAAGAAAAATAAGAAAAATAATGGAGGGCCCTTTTTTTGAGCTTAAAATCAAGTAAATTGTATTATAATTGTAGTTAACAACTTTCTATATTGATTATATTCGTGTTAAATATGCCTGATATTTTTTATATATTTTATATATAGTTTTTTGGTAATTCAAGACATGCTATACAATGTGGACTGGTCTGTGGAGGTGTAATCACATTATTGTTTGCAAAAACAGGTCTAAGTGGACCTTTGTGGAGCTGGTACAATGCTTCAACTACCCATAAACAACAATACAAAATGTTGAACACTTCAAGTCGCTAATAGGAAAATATTTTTTGTAAAAAATTACTTTAATACGTCTCTCCCCACTCTGCAGAGTATAAGGCTTGTTTTTGTGTTCAAATCCATTGGCAGATTGCTATAAATTATCTGTGTGTCTATAAGCAAATGTCACTATTCAGACCAAAGCAGCCTTTGTCATTTTGCACAAAAACAATTTTAAAACATTATGCTAAACCCTTAAATGTGGGGGTGGAGGTAACACTTTATCAGTGGTAGAAAAATGTAATGTAATAATATTTCATAAGGAAATTGCAGTTTTTAAAGAAAAACTGTGGTGGAGCATTACAGTGGTACTTTAATGTTTGTTGCCATATTTGTTTGCCAAGTCAATGTATATATTTTTCATTTGGCAGCAAAATATACCTAGCTTAAATCCACTAATACAGTTTTAATTATATATTAATTGATAAGATAAAAATGTCAACTATGATGTAATATTGTAGAAATTGATTACAACATGTTGGGTATGCGCTTACAATAAGCTGAATAAATGAAAAAAATCAAAAATGCAAATATAAATAAATATTTCACGTAGAAAGAAATTTGTGTCAAATGCAAGTTGTGCACCTCTTTTTTTTAATTTTAATGTTAACAATAATTAACAATTAACAATAATAATAAATAGTCCAAATTAAAAAGATCAATAGAGATCTAAAAAGGTTGAACTTGATGGACTAACTCTTTATTCATTCTCCAATACTATACTATTAATAATTATTTAATCAATAATTTAATTAATAATTAATCCGCATATTGCAGATCATAGGAGATCTTAACAGGTTGAACTTGATGGACTGAAAGTCTTTTTTCAACCTTAATTACTATGTAACTATGTAACTATGTAATGTTGTTTAACTAAAGACACATTTGACTTTTCTTAATTTCAACTATAAGCTATATATATATGTCTAGTTCCAGACTTTTATTGTAGAGTAAAAGTTTAACAGCTCTCATTTCCAGTAAGCATTGTAAAGCTAATGTCTGGCAGGTTCTATGTGACATTTATGCCGAATAAGGAAAAGATGAGTTCATGGGCTGTATTCTTTTATTTAGATATATCCTCTAGAAGCTGAAGTAGCAGCTTAATAAAACATCAAAGCTCAATGTCACAATATGTCCAAAGATTGTTTTAAACTTTATGAGCCGTGTGAATAGCAAATTGTTAATTCTTCCTTAAATGTGCTCTAAAATCATCCTGCATGCTCCCCTTGTCTCCGTGCCCTGTGTCTTTTGTTTTTCCTTATCCCCCCCCCCCCCCGTGTCTCTTTTCTTTTCCTCCATCTCTCAGCCCTGTGTCTCCACCCTCTCCCTCCCCTGTGTCTTTCTCCTCTGTGTCTCTGCTCAAGTTTTGCGTGGCTTGTGATGAGTGCCGTTGCTTGCATTGTTCGGCTAAGTGTTACTGGCTCCTGGTTCGTTTTTTACTGGCTTCGGCTAAGTGTTACTGGCTTTGGGCTCGTTTTTACTGGCAGTCATTTTTTTCTCGCTAAGGCAATTTTCGATCGATGAAAAACACCAAATATACCTCAAATTAACTTGCAATCTCACTCACAGGGTCCCTGGCTCTCCCCCTCTGTTGTGTGTGAGTCTGCAAGCAACTTTTTTGGTGGTCTTTCCAGTTCCGTTGGTCGGCCGTTAAAGTCGTAATTTACTGAACGTGTTGCGTGCTTCGCGATCAGCGCCAAAATGCTACGGCTTCGGCAAATAACAGGCATGACGGGACAGATGACACATAGAGGGACACGGAAAGTCGCTCATTGCAGCCTTACTCCCACAGCAGCCTAAGTCCTATGGGCCTTCACCACTCATTGCAGCCCTGCAACTGCGAGCCTCGTCCTGCAGCAGCCTAAGTCCTACGGGCCTCTGATGAGCGCCTGTGGCACTCAGCGCGAGGCCTGCAATGAGCGCCTTTGGCCTTTGGCGCTCATTGCAGCCTTTGCAACCTTGCGTGACCAACATCATAAATGTGATCAACATTCGTAATATACACAACTATATATGTGATATTAATATGTATATTCAATTATATATGCTATATTTTGCCCTATGTGTGGTGTATTACAGTAATAAAGAGAGAAAGAGACACTGAGAGCGATTTGTAGAGAAAGATGACTTGAGGTGTAAAAGAACCAAAACTGGAAGAAATAAACGGTTGTAGTTATTAAGGGGTGTTTGTTGGAGGCAAATATTAGCACATATGTCTCCAAAAGTTATTTGAAAGTTCACCCTTTAAAACTTAAAAATCCCACTTAAAGAGAAAGAGAAGGGGAATTTGATAAGGAAATACTATGAAATGGACATATTATATTTAGAAAAAGTCGAGGCAGGGTCATGGTGGAGTAGCCCAAAAGCAGCAGCTATAAGTACATTATGATCTCCATGATTTTATGATAGCGTGTTGATCATTTTTTCAAGTAGTAGTGACAACAAGAACTCTACACATGTATATGATATCTTTTGTTTTGCATACAAAGATGTATAAGATTAGTACCCTGTCTTTTGTTTCGCATGCTAGGAAGTTCACCATTCTTCAATGGATTTCTCCTCCATCAAGCTGCTGTTTGGCGAGAGGGTGCAATAAAGTGTCTTATCTTCCTCAAATGAATGGGCTATGTGATTGCTTCAATTGGACCCTTAACAACATGATTCAGGCATTTGTTAATGAGGAATGTACTGTGAAGAAATACTACCTCATCATTTGTCTGCATAGCGGGAAGCCTCCGATCTTCCATGAGTTTCTTCATTTTTTAGTTGCTCTTTGAGAGAAAGGTACAGCATTCCTACATCTAAACCAGGAATAAAGGGAGGAATGGCTAGGACAGGGAGAAACAGCTGGAAACAATGACATTTAGACTAAACTGGATTTATTGAGAGCCCAAGTCAGCAGAAAGTATGATGTGATACCATTGACTATGTTCCCATAGACAAGGGATCACTGGTTTAGGAAACTTACCACATAAATATGCTGAAACCCTCTCAGCCCAGTTTTTACTATATATCATGCACCCACAGGGGACCCAGATAAGGGAAACGATCCCCACCTTCTAAGGCCAAAATTACCACAGAGTTGATTGATGCAATGTCAATGTTACCCCTTTTAATTGTCAACCAAACCAGCCATTCCTATGACCTCCTGTGAATCACTTAAATAAACCTGCACTGTAATACATATGACACATATGGACATATTTATATATAAGATTAGATTGATTAGAGGTTTTCTTGTTATTGGAAAAAAAATCACTGTCACTGATGACCAATCATGGTTTAGGTTTTAAAAACGTATTAGTTAAAAAGCCACTGCAAATTTCCATTACTTTATAGCATTTTGTTGTTGCCGTCTAAAATAAGAAAATACACAACTCTTTAACAACCTTCATTTGTTGTTTTTTTCCAAACAAATCAAAACATTTTAACTATAAAAGTGCAAAAGTTTAAACTCATATCAGATGTTTATCCACCACTCCTCGCATAAAGCGTGTGTCAGTGTGATATCTGGTGGCAGAGTGGTAGAGCATTACAGTGGTTCCTTGCCAGATTTAAACTTCATTTTTATTTGGCATCCAAACATAATTGCCGTTATTACACTAATGCTATTTTGATGATATATTAATTGATGTGTATAAAGATAAAAATTGCAAATCTGATGTAACATGTGGGTTATGCATTTTTAATACAGTTAACAAAGGAAAACTGAAAAACACATATAAATAAATAGGTCACATATAGAAAAAACACTTTTGAAATATGTTGTTTGCAACTGCTTACATAATTATTTCATGTATTTAAACAAACATTATCTACACTAACATTACTATTAATGGAGCATAAACTGAAATATATATATATATATATACTAGTGACTTGCCCATCAAAAATTACGGGGCAATAAAAAAGTGTTGAAATGCTGTTTGTCACACAATGTGAGTGTACTGTGCGCCTCAACTATATAGACCCCTATAACACACTAATGGACACATGTAATAACACTATAAGTGCCATGAGGGTCATCAAGGACCCTCATGACATAAAGTGTAAGCACTACACCATTTTAATCTATACGGACCCTCATAAGCCTCTATTTAACCCCATTAGTCCCATAAGGGTATTTAAAGACCCTCATGGGATAGTTAGAAGTCTAACATTACGTTGTAAGTGCTATGAGGGTTCTACAGGACCCTCGTGAAACCAAGTACAAACACTACACTGCACTAAACCCACCCCAATAAACCATTAAATCTAAACTAACACCCCTCTACACTAAACTATTAACACCTACACTACCTACCTACCTACCCCCTTATAATCCCACCACCACCACTCTAATTACAGAAAATAAAAAAAAACAAGTCACAAAAAATAAAAAATCTACATTACAGAAAATAAAAAAACCTAAGTCACAAAAAAATTGTACATTACAGAAAATAAAAAAAATTACACACCTGAAAAGGAAATACATACATAATACATACATTACAATACAATACAATACAAATAAAATACAAAACCCTCTGATCTATCTAAAATACATCCCCCTATCTATCTAACATACAATCAATCGTATCTAATATACAATAAATCCTATGTAATATACAATAAATCCTATCTATCTAAAATACATACCCCTATCTAACATGCAATAAATCCTATCTATGGGCCTCATTCTATTATCGATCGTAAGAGATGCGGGGCAGCAAGGACCGGCCGAAGACTATTTGCCTATTCTATTCCCTTCTGGCCGAGGGCTCCGGCAGGCTTGCGGCCGGCGCCTTGTTATCTCTTGCGGCCGCACGCGCAGCAAGAAAGCCTTTGATCTTAAACGGCCACAAGAGTTCCGGCCGCAAGAAAGCCCCGGTTGCTATTCAATTGCTATGGGAACCCTCTCAGCAAGGCTAAAACCGATCCGCAGCTTACTTGCACCAAAAAGGTCCGGCAAGCACACAATTAAGCACATAATAAAGCCATAATAAAGCCATCCTGCACTCTGATGAGACGATAAAGTGATTGGAGGTGTTAGCATTCATAGCACAACATTCCCCTACACTCAAATCTGAAAATCATTTTTATTTTAATTCATGTCAAATATCCGTGGACAAAGTCCCGAGGGCTTGGAGCAACTCAGACCCGCCCAGGCTGCGGGACGGAAAATAAACCGTTAATGAAATAGCGGATTTGGGCGATGTGCAAGCTTGAGGGTGTTGTTATTAATACTCATGTCCCCCATTATGATGCCTATCATTTACAGAGCTTTACAGTGCCATCTTGAATTTATATTTCCATTTAAAGTTTTCTGACCTTGCGACCGGTTGCATGATATGCGGCCGGCCGTAAGGGGGATTTCATTGCGGCGCCGTCCATTTGAATTGCAAGGTAAAGGTAGCTCTACACAGGGCCGTAAGACGGCCGCAAGGAATCGCAGCTTTGCGGCCGTTTTACGGCCGATAATAGGATGAGGCCCTATATACACAAACCCCAATTGTAACCTAAAATAATATAATTAAGACCACTTACCTTTGCAGATGTCCCTTCAGATCACAAACCTAGGGGAAAAAAACAAAACAAATTAGTAAAACACATTTACATCACATATATAGTTGTGCACAAGCCGATTATTGCTAACGCTGCAGGCTCACGTACAAAGCGAGGGCTGCAGTGGCTGGCAAGGAGCTCCTTTGGCGCTCCTTAGCAGCAACTGCAGACTTTAGGCCCGCAAATGCGGACCGTTGCGAAGGTGGAGGCTCCCACATCAACCGCAAAATTTACGGAGTTAGCATCCACAAATACGAGCCGCGGGACTTTACGGCCTTAGCGCCCGAACCCTGAGCACATGAAAACATTAAAAACACAACAAATAAACACAATAAACATATAAAAAGCTTACCCACACCAAGGGGGGCATCCTGGACCTCTGTAAGTGAAGTTACACCTCATTTAAAGTCCAAATTCAAGAGTTTAGACACACGAAAATCCCCTAAGCAAGAGAAAAAATGGCTGCAGAAAAAACGAAAACGAGGCTACAGGACCCTAAACACCATGAAACACATATGGATTTTCCGAAAAAGCCCTACGAGGTCCAAGATACACTATTACCAAGGACGCAAAAATATGACCAGAATGCGAAGATGCATCCAGCCAATCACCCTGTGGGGGTGTATCCCATTGTGATTGGCTGAAGGCATCTGCGCCTTGTGATTGGTTTAAATAAAGATTGACAGGTACATTAGCCAATCAGAGTGGGGTTTTGGGGTGTATCCCATTCTGATTGGCTCACACATTGGCGCCTTCTGATTGGCTAAATTTGTTAGACAGGGTTTTCAGCCAATCAGAAGCCGGCAATGACAATTTTCTATTGGAAAAATCTGTAGGTGGATCATTAGGCACCAAAGGCTCTCATCGCCTGCGAGACAATTAAACACCCTGTGTCTCTTTTCCCCTACTCCTCTCCTTACCCTGTGTCTCTCTTCCCCTCCTCCTCTCCTTACCTGTGTCTCTCTTCCCCTCCTCCTCTCCTTACCCTGTGTCTCTTTTCCCCTCCTCTCCTTACCCTGTGTCTCTCTTCCCCTTTTCCTTTCCCTCATTGGCTGCAACCCAAAATTATGATCCGTGGGACTTAGAAAAAAAAATCCCTGTGGTCACAAAACAACGCAGGAACCACACAAACCAAAAAATACGAAAAACACACTATTAAACATTAACCATTGCAGTGGGGGTCACGATCGTGTCCCCCACTGCATTTAAAGGTGTAAATTCAGTGCTGCGGGTCCTTAAAGGGCCCGCGGCACACAAACTCTTAAGGCCGGCAGCGGGGGTACTGTAAGTACCCCCTACCTTTACCTCAAATGAACTCCCTGGAAGTGTCCCCACATTAACCCTTGCATGCAATCGGGGACCCCTGCTCTAATCAAATTTTTTATTTCCCGCCTTGCGGGTCCATAAAGGACCTGCCATAAAAAAAATTAACCCTATCACTCATGGGTCTCTATACAGAGCCCCATGAGCTCCTAAATTACCCTGTCACTCATGGGGACAATACAGACCCCCATAATCCCTTCATTAACCCTGTCACTAATGGGGGTCAATACAGACCCCCATAATCCCTTAATTAACCCTGTCACTCATAGGGTTCAATACAGACCCCCATAAACCCTTCATTAACCCTGTCACTCATGGGGGTCAATACAGACCCCCTAATCCATTTATTAACCCTTCTACTCATAGGGTTCAATACAGACCCCCACAAGCCCTTTATTAACCCTGTCACTCATGGGGGTCAATACAGACCCCCATAAACCCTTAATTAACCCTGTCACTCATAGGGGTCAATACAGACCCCCATAATCCCTTAATTGAGCCTGTCACTCATGGTGGGGAATAGAGACCCCATAATCCCTTCATTATTCCTGTCACTCATGGGGGTCAATACAGACCCCCATAATCCCTTAATTAACCCTGTCCCTCATGGGTGTCAATGAAGACCCCATAACCCCTTAATTAAACCTGTCCCTTATGGGGGTCAATACACACTCTCAAAAACCCTTAATTAACTCTGTCACTCATGCGGGTCAATACAGACCCCCATAATTCCTTAATTAACCCTGTCACTCATGACGGTCATATTAGACCCTCATTATCCTCTAATTAACCCTGTCACTAATGGGGATATATACAGACCCCCATAAGCCCCATAAGCCACTAATTAACCCCATCAGGACACTAATTGACCAATGTAATAACACTATAAGTGCCATGAGGGTCATCCAGGACCCTCACAACACAAAGTGTAAGCACTACACTATTAACCCTAACAATACCCTATTAATCGAACCCTGGCCCTATTTAATGCTAACACTACACATTTAACTCTAACAGTACCTATCTAACCCTAACTGGGCCTATTTAACCCTAACTGGCCCTATTTAACCCCATCTAAGCCTATTTAACCCAGTCTCTTATGGGGGTATCCAATTGTGATTGGCTTAAGACAATAGAGCCTTCTGATTGGTTTTAAAAAGATTGACAGGTGCATTAGCCAATCAGGATGGGATATGGGGGTGAATACCTTTCTGTAATGTAGCTTTTTTTTCTGTAATGTAGCTTTATTATTTTCTGTGACTTAGTCTTTTTTATTTTCTGTGACTTAGGTTTTTGTATTTTTTGTGAGTTAGGTTTTATTATTTTCTGTAATTAGTGGGGTGGGGGGTTATTAGGGGGTAGGTAGTGTAGGGGGTGGTTATTTTAGATTTAATGGTTTATTGGGGGGTATATTGCAGTGTAGTGTTTGTACTTAGTGTCATGTACAGGTATCTCAAGCTTATTGGCTATCATCAGCATGGAGCGGGATCTCAGCTTGTGTTGGGGATTTTATGAGTAGGTAGTTCACCACAATAATCATTTAATATATGGTGGGCAAAAGACAGATAGAAGGCCTCCACCGTACAGTAGTACAGTAAATAAATAGTACATCTGTGTTCACATTTGAATGTCTAAAACAAGTTTAAAAACCTACTTCCAGCTCAGAATTCCTAGAAAGTTATTACACTGCATTCTGGGCAGTTGAACTGTGACATGCGAATGTGCCCACAAATGCCTCGCTCTTCAATCCTTAGCCATTATCAAACATGGCTTCCTTTAAGCTTATGCATGCTGTATTACACAGCTTTAATGCAAAGCCAAGGTTTGATTAAACACAGGCCGAGTATCCTATCCATGTACAGCTGTTTCAAGCTTACTGGCTATTATCAGCATGGAGCGGGATCTCAGCTTGTGTTGTGGACTTTATGAGAAGGTAGTTCACCACAGCAATAATTTCTAATATGGTGGTCAAAAGACAGATAGAAGCCCTCCACGGTACAGTAGTACAGTAAATAAATAGTACATCTGTGTTCATATTTGAATGTCTAACGCAAGTTAAAAAACCAACTTCCAGCTCAGAATTCCATGAAAAACAGTTATTACACTGCATTCTGGGAAGCTGAGCTTAGACAAGCATATTTATATATATATATACTAGCGACTTGCCCATCAAAAATGATAGGGTAATAAAATTGGAAGGCAGGTAATGCTGTTTGCGACAGACATTAAGTTTTTTGGTGGGCTGAGATCCTTCGTCGCTCATGGCGAGCCTCGCGCTGAGCGCCTTTGGCTCTCATTGCTTGGCTGGCAATGAGCGCCTTCCGCGCTCATTGCGAGCCTCTTGGTTGTTGTATTTTTTTTTTATCATAGGCACTTTTGCTTTTTGCGCTTATTGCAAGGCTGTCCCCTGGTGTAGTTTGTGTGCTATGAGTAGAGTTGGCACACGTTGTGAGGCGCGCAGTGAATGGCTTTTGCGTTTATTGCGGTAGTGTTTTTTTTTTGTGTATATGTGTTTTTGTATGCTTATTAAATAAGTAATACATTTATAAATTAATATACTTTACCTATTTGGAAGTAATATATGCAGGAAGCATTGTGTTGAAGAGCTGACAATCTGTTTTGATGTTCCTGCAGCATACAATGTAGGTTTGCACTGTTGTGGAGCTGAGGTGTAAGTGTCAGCAATGTGTACAGTGTAAATAGGCTTTTAGCGTCCTTGCTAAAAGTGTATCTTGTACCTCGTACAGCTTTTTGGAAAAGCTGTATGTGCTTGGTGGTGTTTTGCAGCTTTAGGGTCCTGTAGCCTCATTTTCGTTTTTTTCGGCGGCCATTTTTTCTCGAATTTTCTCGGGATTATCGTGTGTCTAAACTCAGTAAATTGGACTTAAATTGCGGTGTATCCTCACTTGCAGAGGTCCTGGGTGCCCCCCCTCCTTGCTGTGGGTAAGGTTTTTATGTAATTTTTGTGTGTATTTCTAGTTTTTTTTATGATTTCAGCTGCACGTGGTTCAGCCATTTAGGTCTTATTTTTGCAAGTTCGTAATGGTCCCACAACTCGTATTTTTTTGTGTAAGTCCGTATTTAGTCATTGCGTGTTAGATGTATTTTTTCAAAGTCCCGCTTCTGTGGGTGTTTTTAACCGCTTGTGAGGCGTCGTAGAGCCTCCACCTCCGCAAATGTGGCCCCTCGCTTCGTGAGGGTCCGCAATTGCAACCTGCAATGATCCTTCGGCTCATTGTAGCCGACGTGAGAGCCTCCACCTCCGCAAATGCGGCCCGAACTGCGTTCGTCTCTTTGCGAGGGACGTAGTTCTTGCAAGCTCGCTTCGCGATCTCGCAAAGCATGACGACCTTTCATAGTTTGACAACTATTATATGTGATTAATACTAGAGATAGAATTTTTAAATATATATGTTTCTTTGTACTTCATGTACTTCCCCTGATGGAAATACTGCATCACAGCAGGAATGCATTATTTTTAAATGCGCAAAATGTATCTTTTAGTCATTACACCCTGGAGTAGAAAATACAATAAATGGTTGAAATACTCTAAATCTATTTATATTTATTTAAACAATGCTTAGCATAGGATATTTCACTTCCATGAATATCCAGGGAAGTGAGATATCCTATGCTAAGCATTGTTTAAATAAAATTAAATCAATTTATCTCTTTGGTGTCCAGGGAAGTTGAAACCCCTTGGATTATTTTACTCATTAAATGTATTCATTTAAAGGGCAGGTTTATTGGCTTCAACAAAATATTGCAGACAAAACATACTTTCAGGGTAACAAGTATTATGATTTTTCATGTTGTAGACCTACAATAAATAACAAAATAAAGTGCAAGCATTTTTATTATTGAGCAACTGATATGCTTGCTTTTAATGAGTTATTGGTGTTCAGTATGCTACCTTTTAATATAAGGCTTAATGTATTTTTAATAGTTTTTGTATTCAGCAGCACATTTTCAGTAATTTTAATTCAATTTTATAATCTTAAAAATGTATTTTCATAATATTTAATATCCAATTGAAAATACTTGTAGCAAGCCAGATGCTTAAGGTATTACTGCCTTTGTATTGAGTAGTTTAGTCAACTACAGAGAATGTTTAAGTTAAAGTATTTGTTTTTCAAGGAATATTTCTTTTGTATCATCAACTCAATGGTGACCATTCTCCAAGTGCTTTCAGCACCTTTCTTCCAGACCTACATTGCCCAAAATTCATTTAATATTTAATAATATAAACAAAAAGATAACATCTATTACAGAGCACTTTTGTAAAAATGGATACAGCATCAAGGACCTGAAAGTAATCATTCTGATGGGGAACTTTTATACGCAGTGAAATGGAATGTCTAAAGCATGGCTTGAATCACGATATGACATTTGTGTCACATTATTGTTGTTATTATTATTATTATTATTATTAATTTTTGTTTGTAACATATTCCTTAGTGCTGTACAGGGGATAAGATAAGATTTGGAGTCTTCAGACACCAAATGTAAATAATTAACCCACAAAAATGGACTCTAGTCAATCTTTCACAGTTTTATAGAAGTATTAATGTTATCCTATGTAAAAAAAAAAAAAAGTTATAATGCTTTAGTCCTCTCTAGTATGTCTGTACTCCTATTCATTACTACTTTTGTTTCTCACCATCCCTCACCATGATAAAACTGTTTAGAAAAATGAAGCCCCATTCAATTGAGCTTTTGCATGTTACTATAGCCTGTGAGGCTGCAAGTTAATTTGCTATTCAATTGGTGTCTTTTTGCGGGCTCCAAACAGGTTATGAGTTACAGCCTTGAACAAATTGCGATAGTTATACCCGTAACTTACAGTCTCCAGGAGCCTTTTATCTGTCACTTTCGCAAGGATAAAATCACAAATCGCTATTCCATTGCTCAATTTCCCCCACCCCGCAAATGTTTTCACACCCGTAAATGGGAAATGAAGGAGAAAATCCTACGAGTGCTAGAGAGGACCCATAAGGGGGATAAACACCTATCCGTAGCACTGTAAATGCAAATAAAAAATCAATACTGCATGGTAAATAACGGGGAAAGTGATTAAATACATTAGAATTAATTGCAGAACAGTCTCAAGCTCGCAAATTGGCAAGAAATTAAATAAATTTTTATGTTTCATCATAATCAGAGACGAATGGGAGCCCATGGTTTCCAGCTCCAGGTAAAGGAGCATGTGTGATTTGAAAGCTTTCACAATCTGAAATAAATTAATAGTTAAACAGTTTTTTTCTCTGTGACTACTGTACTGTAATATTTATAATTTTCTCCTTTGAAGAACTTGACTAAATAATGGTCAAAATGTGTTTAAATGGTTTAATAGTGTTTAATTTTAAACTATTCTATTCAGTTTTGCTTTAACAATGATAGACATTTTCAGCCTTATTAAATTGCAAGTCGGCCACTTGAATAGGGCTCTATATAAGCACAGAGCATATTATTTTACAGACGTTTTTAGTTAGTGAACTTCTATCCAAAAGCAAGGTCTTCACTAACTAAAAACAAATGCTCTGTGCTTATATAGAGCCCTTTTCAATTGGCCGAATCGCAATTTAATAATGCTGTTTGTTTGTAAAATGATGAGAAATCTGGTACTTCTGTTACAAAAGGTACTTTTCAAATAGTCCCTTGATAATAGTAGCCAATGGCAGAATAAGGCCCCATAGCATAACTCACCCACTAGCATTTCTATCTGTGACACAATAAGAGTGATCTAAATATAAAATATCTCTGAAATGCTTTTATGTCTCTATCTTCCATACCTGCTAATATTTTATTTACCTAACTATGGGACCATTAACTGCAAACTTAGGGCCCTATTAAATTCTCCCTCGTAGTTCTCTCGGTGCTCGCAAAAGGCAGTTTTCCTGCTGTTTGCGAGAACCGAATCTCTCTCAGCCTGCTTTACGATATGACTGCGAGAAAATGGCCGAGAGTAGGCTCCGAGAGAGCTACATAGCCTTAAATCTATGCACGAGTCTCGCATATCGTAAGAATCCCTACGTGGACAAAAAGTCCACGCAAGGGATCCGAAAGCCTCTACGTGCTGCCTCGGAACAGCCCGAGACAGCAGTGTGAGGCTCCCCCCTGCACCCTATACACATCCCCATGCTGCAGGGGTCTCTATCAGGACCCCTGCAGCACCCCCACATTAACCCCTTGCAGCGGGGGTCCCCGATCTGCATAGATCAGGCCCCCCGCTGCATTTAAAACTTTTAAATTCCCCGCCGCGGCTCCTTAAAGGGACCGCGGCACACTATTACCCAATCCCGGCCGCGGCACTTAAAATTAACCCCTCTCTATGCTGGGGGTCCCATCGGGACCCCTGAAGTGTCCCCATATAAACCCCCTGCAGCGGGGGGCCCCGATCGGCACCGATCGTGACCCTGCTGCAATTCAATTTTAAATTTCCCGCCTCGCGGGTCCTCAAAGGACCGTAAAGGTCCTGAAAGGACTCGCACTAAAAATATTAACCCCAGGCAACTATAATTACCCCATTAACTCATGATGGTCAATCCAGACCACCATAAGGCCTAAATTAACCCATTAACTCATGATGGTCAATCCAGACCACCATAAGACCTAAATTAACCCATTAACTCATGATGGTCAATCCAGACCACCATAAGACCTAAATTAACCCATTAACTCATGATGGTCAATCCAGACCACCATAAGGCCTAAATTAACCCATTAACTCATGATGGTCAATCCAGACCACCATAAGGCTCTATTTAACCCCATCAGTCCCATAAGGGTATATTATTACCATTATGGGCCTGTTACAACCCAACATTAACCACATAAGTGCCATGATGGTCCTTGAGGACCATCATGACACTAACTACAAACACTACACTATAACCCCCAATAAACCATTTAATCTAAACTAACCCCCCTCTACACTAATCTATTAACACTTACACTACCTACCTACACTACCTACCCCCTAATAAACCTCCCCAACACTCTAATTACAAAAAACAAAAAACCTACAGCACAGAAAACAAAAAACCTACAGTACAAAAAACAAAAAAACCTACAGTACAGAAAAAAAAAAACAATTACAACCCCACCCCCCACTACAGAAAACAAAAAAATACATTACAACCCCACCCCCCCACTACAGAAAATAAAAAAATTACACACCTGAAAAGGAAAGACAGATAAACACAATACAATACATACATATAATACACAAAATACATTACATACAATACATGACATTACATACATTACATATAATATATTACATATAATATATTACATATAATATATTACATATAATACATTACATACATTACATACAATACATGACATTACATATAATATATTACATATAATATATTACATATAATACATTACATACATTACATACAATACATGACATTACATATAATATATTAAATATAATATATTACATATAATATATTACATATAATACATTACATACATTACATACAATACATGACATTACATATAGTATATTAAATATAATATATTACATATAATATATTACATATAATACATTACATACATTACATACAATACATGACATTACATATAATATATTACATATAATATATTACATTCATTACATACATTACATACAATACATGACATTACATATAATATATTAAATATAATATATTACATATAATATATTACATATAATACATTACATACATTACATACAATACATGACATTACATATAGTATATTAAATATAATATATTACATATAATATATTACATATAATACATTACATACATTACATACAATACATGACATTACATATATTATATTACATATAATATATTACATATAATACATTACATACATTACATACAATACATGACATTACATATAATATATTAAATATAATATATTACATATAATATATTACATATAATATATTACATATAGTCCTAATCAAATACCCCCTATCTATCTAACATACAATCTATTTAATTTAAAATAAATCCTAACTATATCAAATACATCCCCCTATCTATCTAATATACAAAAAATCCTAACTACATACACAGACCCTTATTCTAAACTAAAATAAAATAATTACAGTCCTAACTACATACACAGACCCTAATTCTAAGCTAAAATCAATAAATTAAGACCACTTACCTTTAAGATGTTGCTTCAGATCACTAACCTATGGGTCAAACAAAAAATAAAAATTTGTACAAAACATTAACATCAAATAAATAAACATTCTATACATTCTAAATATTCAACTCACCTTTACAGCATGTCCAGTCACTGTTTAGCTCTTCCGGCGCGGCCCTGTTAAAAAAAAAAACACAATACATGAATACATGAATACAATATATAAACAATAAATAAAATACACAAATAAACATCTAAATATACATTTAACTTACCTCCCCGCGATGTCCCCGGCCTTCTCTCCTTCAGCCCCGGCTGGGCCGCGGAACCATCCGCGCTCTAAAAAAAAAAAAAAAAAAAAAACTAACGGAGGTCTGCACTGGCAGACCTCCTCGACGCTACTGAACCTCCCGGAGTCGTTTCCGGGAGGAAATTGGCATTGGCGGCTTGTGATTGGCTGAAAAAGCTGTCTATCAATTTCAGCCAATCAAAAGTCGTCAATGTGTGAGCCAATCAGGATGGGATACACCCCAATATCCCACCCTGATTGGCTAAAACACTTGTCTATCTTTCTGGGAACCAATCACAACGCTCAGATGCCTTCAGTCAATCACTATGGGATACACCCCCACGGAGTGATTGGTAGAAGACATCTGCGCATCCTGATTGGCTCCTACATTGACGACTTTTGATTGGCTGACAGCTTTTTCAGCCAATCACAAGCCGACAATGCCAATTTCCTCCCTGAAACGACTCCGGGAGGTTCAGTAGCGTCGGGGAGGTCTGCCAGTGCAGACCTCCGTTAGTTTTTTTTTTTTTTTTTTTTAGAGCGCGGATGGTTCCGCGGCCCAGCAGGGGCTGAAGGAGAGAAGGCCGGGGACATCGCGGGGAGGTAAGTTAAATGTATATTTAGATGTTTATTTGTGTATTTTATTTATTGTTTATATATTGTATTCATGTATTCATGTATTGTGTTTTTTTTTTTAACAGGGCCGCGCCGGAAGAGCTAAACAGTGACTGGACATGCTGTAAAGGTGAGTTGAATATGTAGAATGTATATAATGTTTATTTATTTGATGTTAATGTTTTGTACTAATTTTTCTTTTTGTTTGACCCATAGGTTAGTGATCTGAAGCAACATCTTAAAGGTAAGTGGTCTTAATTTATTGATTTTAGCTTAGAATTAGGGTCTGTGTATGTAGTTAGGACTGTAATTATTTTATTTTAGTTTAGAATAAGGGTCTGTGTATGTAGTTAGGATTTTTTGTATATTAGATAGATAGGGGGATGTATTTGATATAGTTAGGATTTATTTTAAATTAAATAGATTGTATGTTAGATAGATAGGGGGTATTTGATTAGGACTATATGTAATATATTATATGTAATATATTATATTTAATATATTATATTTAATATATTATATGTAATGTCATGTATTGTATGTAATGTATTATATGTAATATATTATATGTAATATATTATATGTAATGTCATGTATTGTATGTAATGTATGTAATGTATTATATGTATGTATTGTATTGTGTTTATCTGTCTTTCCTTTTCAGGTGTGTAATTTTTTTAATTTCTGTAGTGGGGGGTGGGGTTGTAATGTATTTTTTTGTTTTCTGTAGTGGGGGGTGGGGTTGTAATTGTTTTTTTTTTCTGTACTGTAGGTTTTTTTGTTTTTTGTACTGTAGGTTTTTTGTTTTCTGTGCTGTAGGTTTATTGTTTTTTGTAATTAGAGTGTTGGGGAGGTTTATTAGGGGGTAGGTAGTGTAGGTAGGTAGTGTAAGTGTTAATAGATTAGTGTAGAGGGGGGTTAGTTTAGATTAAATGGTTTATTGGGGGTTATAGTGTAGTGTTTGGAGTTAGTGTCATGATGGTCCTTGAGGACCATCATGGCACTTATGTGGTTAATGTTGGGTTGTAACAGGCCCATATTGGTAATAATATACCCTTATGGGACTGATGGGGTTAAATAGAGCCTTATGGTGGTCTGTATTGACCACCATGAGTTAATGGGTTAATTAGAGCCTTATGGTGGTCTGTATTGACCACCATAAGTTAATGGGTTAATTTAGGCCTTATGGTGGTCTGTATTGACCACCATGAGTTAATGGGTTAATTTAGGCCTTATGGTGGTCTGTATTGACCACCATGAGTTAATGGGTTAATTAGAGCCTTATGGTGGTCTGTATTGACCACCATAAGTTAATGGGTTAATTTAGGCCTTATGGTGGTCTGTATTGACCACCATGAGTTAATGGGTTAATTTAGGCCTTATGGTGGTCTGTATTGACCACCATGAGTTAATGGGTTAATTAAGGCCTTATGGTGGTCTGTATTGACCACCATGAGTTAATGGGTTAATTAGAGCCTTATGGTGGTCTGTATTGACCACCATGAGTTAATGGGTTAATTAGAGCCTTATGGTGGTCTGTATTGACCACCATGGGTTAATGGGTTAATTAAGGCCTTATGGTGGTCTGTATTGACCACCATGAGTTAATGGGTTAATTAGAGCCTTATGGTGGTCTGTATTGACCACCATGAGTTAATGGGTTAATTAGAGCCTTATGGTGGTCTGTATTGACCACCATGAGTTAATGGGTTAATTAAGGCCTTATGGTGGTCTGTATTGACCACCATGAGTTAATGTGTTAATTAGAGCCTTATGGTGGTCTGTATTGACCACCATGAGTTAATGGGTTAATTTAGGCCTTATGGTGGTCTGTATTGACCACCATGAGTTAATGGGTTAATTAGAGCCTTATGGTGGTCTGTATTGACCACCATAAGTTAATGGGTTAATTTAGGCCTTATGGTGGTCTGTATTGACCACCATGAGTTAATGGGTTAATTTAGGCCTTATGGTGGTCTGTATTGACCACCATGAGTTAATGGGTTAATTAAGGCCTTATGGTGGTCTGTATTGACCACCATGAGTTAATGGGTTAATTAGAGCCTTATGGTGGTCTGTATTGACCACCATGAGTTAATGGGTTAATTAGAGCCTTATGGTGGTCTGTATTGACCACCATGGGTTAATGGGTTAATTAAGGCCTTATGGTGGTCTGTATTGACCACCATGAGTTAATGGGTTAATTAGAGCCTTATGGTGGTCTGTATTGACCACCATGAGTTAATGGGTTAATTAAGGCCTTATGGTGGTCTGTATTGACCACCATGAGTTAATGGGTTAATTAGAGCCTTATGGTGGTCTGTATTGACCACCATGAGTTAATGGGTTAATTAAGGCCTTATGGTGGTCTGTATTGACCACCATGAGTTAATGTGTTAATTAGAGCCTTATGGTGGTCTGTATTGACCACCATGAGTTAATGGGTTAATTTAGGCCTTATGGTGGTCTGTATTGACCACCATGAGTTAATGGGTTAATTAGAGCCTTATGGTGGTCTGTATTGACCACCATGAGTTAATGGGTTAATTAGAGCCTTATGGTGGTCTGTATTGACCACCATGAGTTAATGGGTTAATTAAGGCCTTATGGTGGTCTGTATTGACCACCATGAGTTAATGGGTTAATTAGAGCCTTATGGTGGTCTGTATTGACCACCATGAGTTAATGGGTTAATTTAGGCCTTATGGTGGTCTGGACTGACCATCATGAGTTAATGGGGTAATTATAGTTGCCTGGGGTTAATATTTTTAGTGCGAGTCCTTTCAGGACCTTTACGGTCCTTTGAGGACCCGCGAGGCGGGACATTTAAAATTGAATTGCAGCAGGGTCACGATCGGTGCCGATCGGGGCCCCCCGCTGCAGGTGGTTTATATGGGGACACTTCGGGGGTCCCGATGGGGACCCCCAGCATAGAGGGGGGTTAATTTTAAGTGCCGCGGCCGGGATTGGGTAATAGTGTGCCGCGGCCCCTTTAAGGAGCCGCGGCGGGGAATTTAAAAGTTTTAAATGCAGCGGGGGCCTGATCAGTGCCGATCGGGGACCCCCGCTGCAAGGGGTTAATGTGTGGGGGCTGCGGGGGTTCCTATGGACCCCTGCAGCAAGGTGTTCATGTGAGGACACTTCGGGGGTCCCGACAGGGACCCCCGCATTGAGGTGGGGTTCATTTTAGGTGCCTGGGGGGGGTTTGGAGTACCCCCCACGGCAGGGCTTATGTGGGGGACTGCCGCGGAGGTCCCTTTTAGGACCCCCGCAGCACTTGATGAGGAGTGGGAGCCTGCGATATCATCTCGCAGGCTGTCACTCCTCATGTACATTTACGCAGTGTAGATACGTACGGCCCTGCTGCGTAGCTCACACGTTGCTCGCAGCAGGGCTAATTTAATAGCATTGTAAGTTAGAGAAACTTTGCAGTACGTAGGGCTTAAGTAGAAGCCTCTTATTTACGAGGCTGGAATTGAATGAGGCCCTTAATTTCTGACACAAATTGAATGACATTATATCAAAATATTTGCACATATCGCTGAAATAAAATATGATTTCTCGATCTTTACTACATTTTCACAAATGTTTGAACCTTGGTGAGGTTTTCAAAGATGAATTGATTATCCCTGCCTTAAATGGACAGCGTAGTCACAAATTTGCTGTGGTTCAGCATCAGGACCCCCTTGTGATTTTGCCATACAATACATAGCCATAGAGGCAGTGACACATTTCCCACAACTGATTGGTCCAAACACACCTAGAATGAGGTTTTGTCTTTGGTTCAAAAAGCAGTTTCTGCAGGAATAAAAGAACATTGTTTAACCCCTGCAGTTATACTTTTCAATGCAAATATTTATTTATTTTTGCAGTATTTTCAGCACAGGTAAATAAATCAGAATGACTGAACCACTCATTCATCCGTACTCTAACACATTATCCTGAAAATGAGGCCTGGATCCAGCCCACAAATATAACCATAGTTCAAAACCTCTTTAAAAAAAATGACTGCAAATTCTGACCCTACACACATCATTTATCTGCTTCAATATATTGATATGGCAAGCAACTGAATGTAACAGAAGCATATTAGTTGCTAATGGATCCCATTAATCTTGGAGTGTGAACACATTTATAAATATTAGAAGGTATAATTAACAATTCCCTGAAAGCAATTAATAAAAATAAAAAAACTATTTAAATTAATAATGTATTGATTCAATTATTATTATGTAATAATATATTTCTAATACTTTTGGACCAAAAAGAAAGAGATTGCTGTAGTAACCAATTATTGATATCAGCAACATGGAAAACTGCACATGATTTATAATATAGCTTTCCCCCATTTTAGAGTGAAAATATGCTGTCCTGTTTTCTTCTTCAAACAGTGATTGATAAAGGGATATGGACGTTTTCTGAATTTTACTAGGTATATAATATACCATTGTATCTATTTGTTTTTATGTACTTTATTGCATTACGAATTGCTTATAAGCTATGTTTTTACTGCCTTAAAATCTAACAAATAGTCCCTGCCCACTGCAGACACAAATTCAGTGTAGTGTCCTAGCATATCAGGGATCACGTCTCAGTAGCATGTTGCAGAATGTTGGAGAGAGATGGTCACTGATTGGTTAGTATGAGACCCTGCACAGCAAGTAGGCAGAAGGCAGCCCCTTACAGGGACTATTTATATGATTTTAGGATGCAAAAACTGTGCTTATAAACCTTTCTTATTAAAAAAAAAATGTACATAAAAGTAAATAGATATACAGGTATATCATATACCTATTAAAATTCTAAAACTTTCAAATTCCTTTAACCTTTTAACTTTTGGGTCTTATGTCACCAGTGTACAGAGCCTGTTTTGAAATTATTATATTTTTCAAATATAACCACAATTTCAATTATTTTTCTGTGAAGAAACAGTGCAAATTACTTGTTAATTTAATTTAAACACTGAGCTTTTAACCTGTCATTTGCTTGTGGATATATACTGCTTAAATAGAAAAATATATTTGCTGATATTTCTGTATAATACAATACAAATATCATGTCATATAATATGGTTTTATATCTTTATTTAGTTTGTTGTTGTTGTTTGTCATTTAGTCCTTTCTGACTTTCCATGACCCTATGGACTGCAGCTTGCCAGGCACATCTGTAAGCTTTTGCTTTTCTGATATCCATCAAGTGCATGTTTATTGCTTCAATTAATTCATGTATCCATCTCCATCTCTGCCATCTTCTTATTAGTGTGCCTTCAAACTTTACCTGCATCAAAGTCTTTATTTAGTTATTGACTATCAAAAAAGACAGAACTTCAATGTAGAAAAAAAATCAATGTAGCTTTTATAGCTAACATCTAAAATTAGCATTGTTGCTTCCAAAAGATTTGCCCCTGTCTACCTCCAATGGAGGTGCACAAGTCTCTGCTTAGAACACTGTCTTAGGGCCCTATGCTAATCCCTGAAAAAACAATAGCGAGTGCCGTACCTAGCTATCTTAATCACCCATTTCTAAAACATTACGAGATAACTCTTACAGGTTACTGCTCCGAGTGTACTTCACAACAAAGCTGAAAATCAAGGCAAAAATCTCAATTGAATTTTCTACTGGCAATAAATTGCGAATTACTCCCTTACACTTTGAAACTCTGACCTTATGTTAGTAAGATTTTAAACATCACTCGCAAACATGTGCACTGCCATCAATGCAAAAATCAGAAGGAAGATTTACAAATACCTAACACCACTTGCAAGTAGTTTTCAAAACCTTGCTGAGACCCCCACAAGGATTAAAGTGAGAGTATAGCACAAAAGCGATACAAAATAATTAAATTTCAACATTATTTGAACTTAACAATCCAATATCAACATATGTGTAACTAACACAAAATAAATACATCTTTATTTACTGAAGCTATACATACAATTGTCACTTTTTTTTAAATATCAAAATATATTAATAAATAAAAAACAATGACTTTATATATCTCTACTTCATTGCCACAGCCTAGTTGTGGCACTTGTTACGGCACTTCCTACTTATTATAAGATTTAGGACATTTGCATTTCCTATTGGCTCCTAGAGCAGTGTCTCATCCGTGAAAATTGGTTTGGCTACTCCCTGCACAGAAATCTGTTGCGGCTAAGAAAGGATTTACGGCTGTGCACTGAGTGCTCTAATCCGGGCGGGTGAAGAATTGACATTACTGTAGAACTTACGGGAAAAAAGCTCCAGCAGCCGATTTATGGCAGTGCCCTAACTTAGAGCACCTGATTTATATAGGGCCCTTAGTTTTTTCTGACCAGTGTAACCCAATAGCCACAACAGCATCATCAAGACAACAGATGAGGTCTCCGGAAAGGACAAAACCATAGACAGATGTTCTCCCTCCTCCTAGATACGATTCAGGATGGAGAGTAAAGTATTTGTTAGGCTGCTTATTTTCATACAAGATATATATTTCTCCAGTAGACCATACTTGTGCCTGCTCCATAACATTTAAAAAGCAACAAGTAGCCTTATGTAAATCAGGTGCTCTAAGTTAGGAGGAGCTTTTTTCCCTAACTTCTACACTAATGTACATCTTTCACTCCCCAGGTTAGGGCACTCAGCCCACAGTCATAAATCCTGCTGTAGATATATCATATAACCGTTCAGAAAGTAGCCAAAATAAGCTTTACGGTTGAGACACAGCTCTAGGAGCCAATAGGAGCCAATAGGAGCCAACGAACGTTGTAAATCTTATGTGAGTGAGAAGTGTAGTTACAAGTGCCGTAACTAGCTACGGCAATGAAACAGATATATATATATATATATATATATATATATATATATATATATATATATAGTAATTGTTTTTTATTTATTAATATACTTTGATATTAAAAGAATGTGATAGTTTTATTTATAGCTTCAATCAAAAAAAAATCTTTATTTTGTGTTAAAATATGATATAGTTATAGACAATGCATCAGATCATTTGTGCCTAGGCAAAATGGTTTTGCCTAGACATGTATTAACCCCTTGACTACTGGGTTTTTTATTACCCTGGATTTTGTATCATAAAACAAGCTTAATGCTAACTTATCATATTTTTTAATTACAAATGTTGATATTGGATAGTTAAGTATCAAATAATGTTGAAATGTCATAATTCTGTAGTGCTTTTTGTGCTATCACTTTAAGTGCTTCCGAGGGACTCAGGAAAGGTTTAAATACCCGGTGCAAGTGGTCTTTGGTACTCGTAAATCTTTCTTTTGCTTTTTCCATTTAGGGCACTGCCCTGATTTGTGAGTGATCCGTAAAATCTTATTAGTATAGGGTTTTTCATGTCAAAGTCTAATGGAGTAACTCGTAATTTATTTTCAGTGCAAAACTCAATGGAGATTTATGCTTTGCCTTTCGTCTTTGTCGTGCAGGTCAGTGAATCGTAGCTGTTCTCTGGCAATGTTTTAGGGATGAGTGATTAACGTAGCAAGGTAGGCTTTACTCTGCAGTTTGGCACTCGTAAGTGCTGTTTCAGGGATTAGCATAGGGCCCATAAATGGTTATTATTCTAATTGTATGACAACAAAAATCATATTTTCTGTATTTTAAAAAAATACCATAATAAGCTATTAAATTGCAATTTTAATATTAATCCATCTTCACAATACACCAAAAATGATGAATATTTGCCTATTTTTCCAAATAAAAATCATCAATTGAAATATAAAATTACAAAACTGTATTTATATCTAGTTTATAGGTGATTACCACTATTATGGTACTCGCCTAATAGCACATGACTCCTTACTTAAAATAGGTCCTGGCAAGGAGTGATTTGTTCTCTTTTAATATTTACATGATATTAATGCTATCAGAGATGCATGGCTGTACAAATGCAGGTTTTGGATGCATACTTGTCTTTTTCAACACAAGGCAGACTACAACATGTCCTCCATCCAACGGAGACATCCCAAGATGATGCCACCTGAAGACTGAGGGGCATGACACATCTAAAGCATTTCTTGGGTCCACACCACACTTCTTCAGAGACAATCTTTCTGTGCATCCATAAAATGGGGTATCCTACATGATGTCTCCACCTATACCTATATTACAGATATTTGAAGTCAAATCTTGGAGTACTAAAATTCTAGTGCTACCTCCCTACCATAAGATCCATAAGATAAGGAGAAATTATTTTATTCATGTACAATATATCGATGTGTTACGTGATAAACTGGTTATTTTTTAATAAAGCCATGCTTCTTTATAAATTCCTTTTAGTTTTCTACCTATTTGGAGGTAGGAACATCTGGTAACACATGCTTCTACTAAATGAATATTGGATATTGGATAACAGGTATAATACAATTGTCTGAGCAATGTTGAATGGGGAAAACGTCATATGGTTGTGATGTTTTCAAAAAAAATAACATCAGCAGCTTTTTAAGCTCTGGACATAAAGTTATTTTTCTGTTTAAAACCTTTATTTTAATAGACACAGCTTTTGCCTAGAGGATTTGTATGGATGAAGACTGAGTGTGAGAGTTCTGTCCAGCGCGGAGGCAGCCCCAGGCACGCCGAGTCTGATGCAGCACTGCGTGACTCGGCGGAGCCTGGGCGCTTCTGATTGGCTGGAGGAGGAGGAGGCACTTCCACCCATTTCGCAGGCTTCCTGCTCACTCCGCTCCGGCCATTGAGCTGATTGGAAGCTGCACGCTGCGCTCCTCTGCAACCCATAAGGGCAAGTAATAAGGGGGTCTGTGGGGTGAACCCCGATCCTTTCTCATTGGTAGTACATGCTAATCCCTCATAACCACTTAATATAGCTCAGTAATAGAGCCCCCATTCGCCATGGTTCAGGTCTGAGTGCCCCCTGCCTACATCCTTAGCAATCAATCACCCTATAATGAGTCATACCATCATTCCCTGCATTGTGGGTTCCGGTGTGTCTGTGTCCTGTTTTGCTAAGGTGTGGGGGCAGCATTAAATGGACCCTGGGGAGTTAGAGGCCTTGCTAACCATGGTAAGAACTCGGGCATTAAGTCATGGGTTTAGATGGGTCCAGGACAGAATGGATTCAGGCCATATAGGGGGTGAGGTTGATGTCACTGAGGCACAGGCCCGGCCTGTGGTGACCGGTAGCCTAGGCCAGGTGGACAGGCCTCATAGCCTAGATAGGCTGGCGAAGCAGCGTGCTAGGTCCGATCTGAGCAATAGGGCTAGGAGCAGCGTAGAGGGCATGGATAGGGTTCTTAAGGGGCCAGGAGCTTATCCCCCCCCCCCCTACCGCAGAGAGTGTGGTGCCAGCAGGAAGCTCGGGCGAGTGCATAGCGATCCGGCCACCACCCAGCGACTTGTCCCATGGCCCACAGCAGAACCCAGGTTTTGGCAACACCCCAAATCAGCCTCGAGGCTCCAGGGGTAACAGCAAAAGCACAAGGAGCTCTAAAAAAGCTCCTACAGGTTCTCAGCTGGGGCACCTGCGGTCCCCACTGCCGCACCCACTGCCAGGGCTGCAGGTGTCTAGCAGGGACGACGCAATGTCGAAGGAGAGGCTTAGAAGAAAAAAGAGACCACCAGAGGAAGACGAGATCAGGTGATCGGCTAGTTGGCCGCAGACGACTGTCTGGTGGTCATTGACGAGGTTCCAGTGGTGGTCAAGGTTGCACGGCAGACGCGCCCCACCAGGGTCTGGAAGTCAACAAACAGGTACAGTTCCTTGATCTTCACCTCGACACCAGCCAAGAGACAGAAATCCCCTGACAAGAGAGCTAGGCCACAGCGCACTTCACCCATCCCTGACATTACGGATACAGGGACACCTATAGTGACTCAGGGGCAGGACAGGGGTAGGGATAACATCGACCACCATCGATCACCGAGCTGGAGGGAATTCTTATGCCTTAGCATAGCCGCAGAGTCAGAGTACTCCTCTGGGGGGGAACGGAAAGTGCGGTAACTAACGAGGGATAGACCCAGGAGGTCTAGTGATTGTTTCTCATGCTTTCCCAGAGCCAGATGGAGATCCAGGTCTCGGAGCAGACAGTCTTGCGGCTGCAGCTGTGCTTGCACAAGAGGGGGTGAAAGGTGTCCACGGCGATCGAGACGTTCAGACCGGCATGTTGCCCCCAGTTAGGTGAGAAGCTTGGAAATTTAGGGAGGCGGGAGTGGCGGTACATGAAGACTCCCCCGGGGAATCTCAATTCCTAACGTCCCTGAAATCCCTTATAGAAGCCCATAACATCGCCGTCTCCAACGCGGAAGTTGGGGCATGGGTGGGGGGTTTGGCCGGGAAGGCATGGTCGGAGCCATCATCTTCCGCGAGGTCGCCCCGCACGGGGCTTACCACCCTACAACACACCTGACGAGCTTGGCAGGAGAGGAGCAGAGGGAGCATACGGGACTCGGCTGCGAGGCCATCCATCATTTGCGCCCAGGACAATTTGGTTGCGCATTTAGCCTTAGAAGTCAAAGAAAGAATCTAGCGACGGGAGTACATAGAGATATTTTCCTTGTTGCCACTGTCACGTATGGCCGACAATCCAGAGAGGTTCCATAGGGAAGGAGATGGAAGGGTTCAAGATTCCGTGCACTCTCGCCCCGCCCGAGTCGCGTCTCCGAAACTTGAAGTCGGTAAAGGAGTTTCCAGGAGTGGCGGCGGATAAAATCCGGACTGAGGTAGAACTGGGTAGGATGGCGGGGCCCTTTCCTTTCCATCCCTTTTCAGGGTTTAGTCATTTCCCCTCTGGGCATAGTGCCGAAGAAGAAACAGGAAAATTCTGCCTCATTAAGCATTTATCCTATCCTCCGGGCGGCTCGGTCAACGACGGGATCAACAACAGTATTGGTCAGTGTCTTACGCCCCTTTCAGTCGTTCCACGGACCTGGGCAGGCGGGCGTCGGGGCTAAGATGGCGAAGGTGGATATCGAATCTGCATTTTGTTTACTTCCGGTGCATCCTCAGAGTCATCGGTTCCTTGGCTGTTTTGTTGAC
The DNA here is from genome assembly GCA_027410445.1 of Discoglossus pictus. Lineage (NCBI taxonomy): Eukaryota > Metazoa > Chordata > Amphibia > Anura > Alytidae > Discoglossus > Discoglossus pictus. The sequence goes on along the minus strand of CM050164.1, from coordinate 413,823,466 downwards.
GGGCAGTACTTCGTGGATCTTTGTCTACCCATGGGGTGTTCTATTTCCTGTTCCTATTTTGAAGCCTTCAGTTAGTTCTTGCAATGGGTGGCGCACACCGAGTCAGGTTGCCATGGGATTACCCCTTGACGACTTCCTTTTTCTGGGTCCTGCGGGTCTCGCCACATGCGACTTCATACTGAGGACCTTTTCAGGGATATGTCAAGATTTCGGAGTTCTACTGGCGGACAAGAAGACGGAAGGGCCGACCACAGATTTAACGTTCCTGGGGATTCGGATCAATTCGGACAAGATGGAATGCAGCTTGCCGATGGAGAAGGTGTTGGATCCGTCTGCAGAACTGGCAACCCTAGAAGGTGCAAGAAGAGTGTCATTGCAGCAGCTGCAATCCATCTTGGGAAAACTGAATTTCGCATGCAGGATCATTCCCATGGGCCGTATATTCAGCAGAAGAATATCTTTTACTACGGCCAGAATATCTCAGCCGCATCATTTTATAAAAGTGTTTGGGGCTATGAAGGAGGATGCACGAGTGTGGACGGCATTTCTACGGAACTTCAATGGGAGCACCTTGATTCAGCTGAGCAGGGTGACGAACAGGCTGCTCGACATCTATGCGGAATCAAGTGCGAGTGGGAGCACCGTGGCCCACATCATGGGTCAGAGGAAGGCTTACAGACGATGCTATGGTTCTGGAGCTGTTCGCCATCACCGCGGCAGTTCATCTGTGGGGCAGGGGCTTCGGGAACCGTCATGTCCTTTTTCAATCAGGCAACCCAAAACTCGGTCCGGGTAGTCATTAGCTTGACGGCGGCGTCTGGCCCGTTGATACGGCTCATACAGTATTTGGTTCTTTGTTGCTTACAGGCGAACATCTGGGGGAGGGGCCCGGCCCACGGGCTTAAGTGGGCGTTGCCCTGCCTCATGGGCGTGCTTAGTAAAGCCCTAGCAGACTCTGGGCGCAGGCCCAGGGCGTGAGGTTCCTGACCGGGCCGGGCTCCTCCTCCGGGATGTTTATTTGAGCTGTGATGTAACAATGTTAATTATGTTAATTGGTTATTGGTTTATGGTTGCTTTAAAAAAGCTGTGGCGTGTCATTTTCCCAAGAAACACTTAGTCAGTGTGTTTATTTATCTAAACGCTGAATGGATCTTGCCTGGGTCATGATAATCTTTATTATTTATTCAAGAGTGGAAGGAGGGAAGCGTGATGAGTATTTGTTGACTGATTTGCAGATTCAGATAAAATGTCTGCAATGGGCACCTTCTCCCTCCGTCCTTCCCTCCCATAGACTAAATAGAGGCACCTTGCAAATATACTTGCAAATTTTGCTTGCCATGCTCTGTAGCTGACTTTTCATGCCTTAAAAAAATAAGTCTTACTGTCATGGAAACTTCCATGCACTAGCAGAATCTGCTCAAATGAAGAATTTTTCCTATAAATGTTTTTAAGTGATTTATCTATCAAGCCCACTTTGCTAAGCGTTGAAGAGCTTTGAATATGCTTACTCTTAGGTTTTGTTATACTTTTATAGCAAAAAGTGTTATAGTCCTCATATTTTAATGTCATACACCTGAATTTATATTACAAGTGCTTCTTGCTAACAGTCCAGTCTCTATATCTCCCACTTATTTCCCCAGAACAGTTTTATGAAAAGCTGTCCTCTTCTGTCAGACGGAGACTGAAACCGCTTGATCACTCATCTAACAGAGATGAAGAACTAGAGTATAAAAAAAATCCAATTTCTATGACATACATTAGGCTTTTCATGAAGAGTAAATGAGAATAATGAGATGGTTGTAGTCTGATGTGAAATGTTTTAGCAGGCAGAGGAAAAAAGAAATTCAATAAATTGCCAGCTTCTGAGAGTCCTCCAACAGAATACAGTAGTTAATAATAGGTCACAGCTCAGTTCAAACTTAGTATTGTACTCAGAAACTATTTGATTTGGGTCAAAATGCTTGCTGCAGTGCACAGCCATGCATCTATGAATATTTCTTTGGCTGCATCAACACTACAAAGTACTTAGTGATAGTGATTAACACCTTCAGTACCTCAGTGGGCAATATGAAAAGCAATTACTTTATATAAAAAGGGACAGGGAAGGTTTCTGGGTTTTACAAGGCATATAATATATGCATCAATTTACTTTTATGTTCTTAATTTTATTGTGCTTAGAAACTCTATTTTTACTGCATAAAATAAACTAACTTGTATCTGCTTGGGTCTGCCCTCTGCAGCTCACAAATACACAGGCTCGTAGTACTGGCTGAGCAGAACTTCTTAGTAGCCAATCAGGGGTAACATCTTAGCAACATGTATGCTACATGCTGCTGAGATATGGTCATTAATTGATTACTATGAGACAATGCACAGCCAGTACATCAGAGTCTGTGTCTTTATGCCAGAATCTGTGTGTTTATGAGCTGCAGAGGGCAGAGACTATAAAGAGACAATGCATCTGCTTTCATGCAGTAAATACAGAACTTAAAAGTACTTCTTAATAAAATAAAGAGTAAAGTAAATAGATATATAGGCGTATTATATACATAGAAAAATCCAGAAACCCTCCATGTCCCTTTAATTACAACTCATATAAAAACATAGGCCACCATGTAAATCAAGTGCTCTAAGTTAGCCATAAATTGTCTGCAGGAGTTTTTTCCCCAAACTACACCTCTATTTATTTTTTTTAGCTCCCCCAAGTTAGGGCACTCTGCCCACATCCTTGCCATGTGTGCAATAGATTTCAGTGTACCCAAACTAAGCTTTACAGATGATAAATGGCTCTAGGATCCAATAGAAAGCCATAACATCATGCACTGGGGATTATTTCCATTTAAATCCCAGCTGGAGGGAATCCCCTATGCCCGCACACTACCCAGTCTCCCCTTTCCCCATTCAAAGACCATCTACATAACCATGGGGTCTATACAGTCCATTCTGGACTCCCTGGCACATAACATTAACCCCCGCCCTTAAAGGACCTGCTCCATCTAATTAACCCCTGCCACGGGTCCTTTAACTACTTTACTCCTGTTAACCCTATAAGTCCCATGGGGTCCATATAGACCTTATGGGACAACTATTAAACCCTCACATACCATGGGGGTCTACACAGACCCCCATGGGAAAAAAAACCTCATATACCATGGGGGTCTACACAGTGCCATGGAAAAAATAACTAAGTGCCATGAGGGTCCACCAGGACCCCCATGACACTGTAAGTGAAAGCAATACACTACACCAATCTAACCCCTCAATAAACTAAGAAATAAAAATAAACCTCTCACTAATAAAATAATATAACCCCCACTAATAAAATAAATTAACCATCACTAATAAATAAATAAACCCCACAAAAAAAGGAAACAAACATTAATTGATTATTTATTTAAACCCAACTATTTAACTAATTACCACTAATTACAAATATAAAAAACTACATTACAGAAAATAAAAAATTACATTACAAACAATTAAAAATGAATTACATTAAAAATCATAAAATACTTACATTATAATTAAAAAAAATATCCCCAAAAAAGTATAAAAATAAAAAAAACATTAAACCTGTAAAAAAATGTTGTTAATAATCCTGCTTACCTCCCCAAACTGACCAGCAAAGATCCACAATGTCCTGGTCCTCAATCTTCTGCCCTAGACTAGGCAGGCTATGCAGCTTGATTGAAGAAGGTCAAATCCTTTTCTTTTTTGATTGAAGCCCATGTCCTCATCTTCTGGTCCAGGAAAAGGCCTTCCAAAAAAAAAAAAACAATGCTCTATAAGAAAAAAATAGACTTAACTAATGAAACTCCTCCTAGGGCAAGGTCCCTGACGAAAATGGCTGTTGCCTCAAAAAAATAACTGGGGCATTATGACTGGCTGAAATAGATGTCAATCATATTTCAGTCAATCAGAATGGGTTATTTAGATGTCACGATGCTCACTCTGTACTTTTAATATTTTGGGCCAATCAGATTGCTCAGATTGTGGGATCTTTCAATCTAGGGATCAATTTTAGGTGGCAGGGGTCCTGATTGGGACTCCCTGCAGCATGGGGGTTAATTTTATTTTTTTACAAGGGGTTAGTTTTATTTATTTTTAAGGCGTAGTTGGGCAGAGACAGTGTATTGTCTCTCTAAATGTTGCTGTTGCACCCAGCAAAGGCTTTTAAAGCCTTTACATGTGGTCTTTGGTACCCGTAATATTTTCTTCATTTATTTGTAGTTCGTGGACTGTCCAAGCTTGCGAGTGAGGGGGCATTTCTTATTAGCATAGGGGTTGGGTGTTAGAGTGTCACAGAGTAACTTGTAATTTATTGTGAGTGCAAATATCAATCGAGATTTGTGCCTTGCTTTTTGGCTTCTTTGTGCAGTTGACTTGTAGCAGTGACTCACATCAGTTCCCTATCAATGATTTAGGGGCTATGGCACTCATAACTGAGTTCTCTGGGATCATAGTAATTGATGTTAAAATAGACTTTTAGTCAATCAAGTTCAACATTTTTAGATCTCATCTTTATTATCTGAGTTGTTACTTGATCCAAAGGAAAGCCAAAAAACATTACCAACTAGGGAAAATATCCTTTGTGATTCCCAAAACGTATCAGCTTACTCCCTGAATCAGTACCCCTGCTACTCTATTTATCCAACATAACCCTGCATACATTTTTTTTCAAAACACATATCCAACCATTTAAATATCTAACATATCTATAGAATCATCTGTCAACCTCCTTTGGCAGTGAGTTCCACAATCTGACTGCCCTTTATGTAAAGAACAATCAATATATAAATTAAATATCAAAATATTGAATATATAATCAGTGCTATTGCCAAAAAATACATTTTTCATGGCAATTTTTTTTTAAATATTTATTCTTAGCTGAAGCATCCATACTATCAATACAATATTTTGTAAACCCTAGGAGAGTCAGAAAAAATAGGGTGGTTACATTTTTTTACACTGGGGCCCTTCATTCCCTACTTCCACCACTGATCTTAACAGTTCAAAATGAGGAGAAAATTGTGGCAAAAACCAGCCAAAGATAGAGTCAGCAGAGGAATCTAAAGAGTGTACTGTAAGACCAATCTTAAGAAATAGGAGGGAAAGAGACAAGCAGCAGTTAAAAGAAGCAGTTATGATTAAAGAGAGAAGTCATGAAAGAAGAGTCAATAAAGGGCAGAGTAAAAATAGTAAGGAGAAAGAATACCCTACTGAGGGGGAAGTAATTAAACATGTGGATGGGGTTAGGTTAAGCACACTTATGAATGGACCTAGAGCGGCATAAACTTTACATTTATCACTTATTCCAGCCATGTTAAAGCTAAAAGGACTGAAAAATAATCAGTTCAAAGCATATTAAATGAGTGCCTTAGATTAAAAACCTCAAGTGCTCATTTACTGTGTCAAGAATTCAGGACATTCACATTACACAATAAAAAGCATGGAAGCCGACATGTCGACTAAAGCAAGGCTTACTGTGCACTGACCCGCACGTTCAAGGAAACTTGAGTTTTGACAATAGAATTTCAATGAAGTCTTTGATGTTAAATGGATACACAAAGAAGTATTTCAATTTATTAGCAAAGAGTGGTGGACATGTGCCAATGGCTTGATGTTCTGTAGGCCACCCACTGAAGGCACGATTTTAATTGCTCGTCCCTACGTTCAGTTGAAAAGATCTAAATAGCTAAGTGTCTTCTGTTTAATGTTAGCTGATTAATTACTTTTTCACTCCAATAGTTATGGAGCTTATCAAACTATGGAATTTTATCTCTTGTGAGAAAATTCAACATTATTCTTGGCATAGTTAGAGGTAATGTAAATATAATACATTTCCCTAGCTATCAAATTATCTTATAATTAAATTAAACATTTTCTGACATTTTCTGACTTTAAAGGATATTGCTACTATTATATTGTATTTATAAAAAGTCAATGAATATACAGAAAACACAGTAACACTCTCAATTCTAGATTACACTTTTAGAAAAATAGTGTGCACTGTTTAGGGTATATAGTTTGTATGATAGTTTATCTTCTTTTGAATGTACATGATGTTTCTATCCACAGAATGGAACGGTGGCAGCTAAAAATGCAGGACTGAATAAAAGCCCATTAGTTTACAAGGACACACCACCTGAGAAAGTAGCAGACAGCAGAAGAAAACCAAACAGAACCCCACATTAAAGAATAATTGCATAAAAAAGGTGTAAAGGTATTTTTGTTCTACTTCAGGGGTCTGTTTGCGCTTTGGGCAGCACACTCTCAGGTGTCAACAGGCTGCCTAAATTGACCATTGCATTGCCATTGAATAGTTTTTGTATATATCTCATATATACAGGTTTGTATAAAAGTTAATACACCCTTTTTACTTTCTATAAAAATCATGTTATCATATTTACCTATTTAAAAGACTATATAGAAAATGTATGACCATCAAAGACAAAAAGACTTGTGATACTAACAGATACTAACTGGGGGAAACAATGACGTCAAACTCCTGCAACATTTTAAAATAGAATGGGGAATGAAAATATTTAAAACATGTTCTTTCAAATGAGTGATAGAAATCGTTTTATTGTTCAGTTAAGTATTTTAGATATATTAGTTAAATTGATAACTGGATTTATTTTATTTACCATTTATGTATTTTATTAAAAAACATAAATACATACCCATGAGTATGCAACAATATGACTAGCACATTTGTACAATTAAATATTCTTTGATTATTTTATCTTCTGTATAAATTATATTATTGAATATGTGGAGTTATTCAGAAGAGTACATTTAGGTTGTTGATTCAGCAAAAAAGAAGATGGGAAATGTCTTAAAACCAGTTGGCGTGAATCCAGCTATAATTAATTATCTATGTGGCAGAGAAGAAGAAGGAAGGTTGGAACTGGATTAATTTATTTAAATAAGAACACATTTATTACATTGAACACATTGATAGTTCCATATTTTCATGGGTCTAAGTTGCAACTTGAAAACGTTTAGTAACTGATATAAATTAGTTTACCTGACATATTTTGTACAATCCTATTTACAGGAAAAATGACAGCAAGGTTTCCAATAATTTATTTCCGGTATCTTGCTCTGTACTAAGACATATTTTATATATATCTGAGGAAATAACAAACTGCAAGTGTTATTTTCATACAGCTCCGGTAAGAAAGGAACTCCATGGTTATACTTTAGAATATCAAGGGGGTCCATAAGTTCCTTCATGGTAATGAGTTAATTTTAGGTGTCATGGGGATCCATATGGTTGGATGGAAGGGGTTTCAATAGGGGGGAATACAGACTCTGAGTCTTCTGTAGGTATAATTTAGGCAGGCTGTAAGCACACATTAGAGCTAGAGAGCTATGGACAAATTCCCCTGGGTGTGAGTCGGTATATTTTATAGGATTCTGTTTTGCTGGAGCCATGGAAAAGCTCCACAAATTTGCTTTTTCAAACTCCTGTAGGTGGGAGTCAGCCTTACGAGAGTTCATATAGGAGCTATGATACCAGACAATAAATTATTTTAAAACAGGAAGTATTTTGTATAAATGGCATAGTTTTATGCTACCCTATGCCAATTCAGACTTATGGGCACCCACACCTCATTTACTTGAGCGCACCCACACCCCACATGCAACCATTATTCTATGATACTGCTCCAGCATCTGCAGGCATTCAGCCTGTTTCCAGAAAATGGGCTTTCCTAGACCTAGGCATCATCAAAAAAAAACATACAAAAACATCACACACAGCACAGGGGGACAGCCAGGACGTCTGGGAGTGAGGTTGCATACAAATTTAAGTTGAATTTGCAGAGTATCGACACTCGAAAATCGCCTACGCGAGAAAAAAAATGGGTGCCAAAAAAAAAAACGAAAATGAGGCTACACGACCCCTAAGCACGCAAAACACTGCCAGGCACATACGAATTTTACCCAGGAACGTACAAGGTACAAACTACACTATTACAAACTACGCTAACACATGCACAATTGCCACCATTTTTTTTTTACATTACCATTCTACAATGCTGCTTTACACAACTAAACAAACACTTTGCCCTTGCGCACGCAGCCTATTTATACTGCATACTTGCCACATTGCTGACACTTACACCTCAGGTCAGCAACAATCCAAATGTACATTGTATGCTGCAGGAAAATGTAGCAAAAGTGATTGTTAGCTCTTCAGGATATTGATTGCTGGATATATTAATTACAAATAGATCAAATATATTTATTTATTATTTAATTAATTAATTATTATTAAAAAAAAATATATATATATAAAAAAAAAAAAAATACCAGAGGAGAGGCTCGCAATGAGCGCCGAAGGCACTCAGCGAAGGGCTCACACTGAACGCACAGGGTGCTCACAGAACCAAAAGTACACCAGGGGGGAGCCAAAGGCGTTCAGCGCGGAACTTGCAATGAGCACCGAAGGAGGTCACAAAACCAAAACTACACCAGGGGAGTGCCTCGCAATGAGCTCCAAAGGCGCTCAGCGCGAGGCTCACAATCAGCACCAAAGGTACTCAGAGGACCAAAAGCCTTACATCGTGTGGCAAACAGCATTACCTGCCTTACAATTTTATTGCCGTCATTTTTTGACGGGCAAGTCGCTAGTCATCATAAATAATGCAAGGGCTATATTTTTAAGATGAGAGCTTTTTCACTATAGAGGGGGGAACTCTTCAATTCAAATGTTATTCTATAGAGTCTGTTCACTGACTGAAAATATAACTCCAACTATCATAACATACAGTGGGGGAAACAAGTATTTGATCCCCTGCTGATTTTGAATGTTTCTCCACTGACAAAGAAATGATCAGTCTATAATTTTATTAGCAGATATATTTTAACAGTGAGAGACAGAATAACAAAAACAAAACAAGAAAAAACGCATGTCATAAAAATTATAAATTGATTTACAGGTCAATGAAGAAAATACGTTTTTAACCCCTTCGTCTTAGTACTTGGTGGCAAAACCCCTGTTGGCAATCACAGAGGTCAGACATTTCTTGTAGTTGGCCACCAGGTTTGCACACATCTCAGGAAGGATTTTTTCCCACGCCTCTTTGCAGATACTCTCCACGTCATTAAGGTTTCGAGGTTGATGTTTGGCAACTCGAACCTTCAGCTCCCTCCACAGATTTTCTATGGGATTAAGGTCTGGAGACTGGCTAGGCCACTCCAGGACCTTAAGGTGCTTCTTCTTGTGCCACTCCTTTGTTGACTTGGCTGTGTGTTTTTTTTTCATTGTCATGCTGGAATACCCATCCATGACCCATTTCCAATGCCCTGGCTGAGGAAAGGAGGGTCTCCCCCAAGATTTGACAGTACATGGCTCCGTCCATTGTCCCTTTGATGCGGTGTAGTTGTCCTGTCCCCTTAGCAGAAAAACACCCCCAAAGCATAATGTTTCCACCTCCATATTTGACGGTGGGGATGGTGTTCTTGGGGTTATAGGCAGCATTCCTCCTCCTCCAAACACGGCGAGTTGAGTTGATGCCAAAAAGCTTGATTTTTGGTCTCATCTGACCACAACACTTTCACCCAGTTCTCCTCTGAATCATTCAGATGTTCATTGACAAACTTCATACAAGCGTGTACATGTGCTTTCTTGAGCAAGGGGACCTTGTGAGTGCTGCCGGATTTCAGTCCTTCACGGCGTAGTGTGTTATCAATTGTTGTCTCGGTGACAAGATCCTCCCGTGTAGTTCTGGGCTGATTCCTCACTGTTCTCATGATCATTGAAACACCACATGGTGAGATCTTGCATGGAGCAGCAGACCAAAGGAGACTGACAGTTATTTTGTGTTTCTTCCATTTACGAATAATCCCACCAACTGTTGTCACCTTCTCACCAAGCTGCTTGGCGATGGTCTTGTAGCCCATTCCAGCCTTGTGTAGGTCTTTAATCTTGTCCCTGACATCCTTGGACAGCTATTTGGTCTTGGCCATGGTGGAGAGTTTGGAATCTGATTAATTGACTGCTTTTGTGGACATGTGTTTTTTATACAGGTAACGAGCTGAGATTAGGAGCACTCCCTTTAAGAGAGTGCTCCTAATGTCAGCTCGTTACCTGTATAACAGACACCCGGGAGCCAGAAATCTTGCTGATTGATAGGGGATCAAATACTTATTTCCCTCACTGACCTGCAAATCAATTTGAAACCTTTTTGACATGCGTTTTTCTTGGGGGGAGGGGGTTGTCTCTCACTGTTAAAATACACCTACCATTAAAATTATAGACTGATCATTTATTTTTTCCCCCACTGTAGCTCCTAGAATAACATACGGTTTTAAAAAAAAATGTAATTTGGTTAATATAACACCAAGTATGGGAGGAAGTCAAGTGTGTTTTTCTTCTGGGCTTACAGCGCCAAAAAATATTAATTAACTTTGTTTTGGTGTTATGGTTATGCTAAACAAGGATCCAAAAGCAGGAGAAATGTTCTGAACTACAGCTAAGCCACAACCAAATTCAAGGAAAACAATTACAAAAAAAGGTTACATATGAAATTGTATGCATTTAATATGTTCACGTTAAATTAAAATAGTTGTTGCTGTTTAGCCATTCAGATATGTCCGACTCTCTGTGGCCCTATGGACAGCAGCACCCAGGCTCAACTATCACCCACCATCCCTCTGAGCACGCTCAAGTTCATGTTCAATAATTCAATACATGCCCATAAAAAAAAAGATTGTGGTGGCTGGAAATGTAGAGGGTTGGGCTATGTTTTTAGATGAAAAAAGCCTATGGTGATGTGCTGTGTTCTCCATTCCTTTTCAATCCATAATGAACACCTCCGCTAGACTCATCTAAAGTATTCAACTTTCAGTGTCTGTAGCACCTCTCTCTTAATCACTCCACTGGCTTCCTGTTCCCACCACAATAACATTTAAAATCATGCCCCTAACTTACAAAGCCCTCAATAACAGTGCACCCCCTTATATCTCTGCTCTCATCTCCAAATACTCCCCCACCCGCCCTCTTCATTCTGCTAACGACCTTCTTCTTTCCTCCTCTCTTATCACCTCCTCTCATTCCCTCCTTTTCTCTTGAGCTCCTTGCCTCGCTCCACTAGATTATCTCCCTGACTCGAAACCTTCAAATCTTCATTAAAAATGCATCTGTTTAAAAAAGCCTTCCACCTTTCATCTTAACTTCCACAACTTATCTTTCACTCTCCTGTACCTCATCCAAACCCTTTAGATTGTAAGTTTACGAGTTTTCAATCTTGCAAGGTGCTTTGGAGAAAGCACCTTGGATACTGGATTCTAAGCTCAAAGACAGGGCCCTCCATCCTTTGCAACCTGTTAATACTGCTATAGTTTTACCTTGATTTTAACCCATGTATAGTGCTACAGATACATGTTGGCGGGTTACAAATAAATGATAATAATAAACATAATTGCTTTGGTACACAATCTCCATCTGTTAGCACTGGGGTCTGACAGTGACATCTCACCAAATAGCTTCTCTGTATTATTGCTAGCAAGTACCTAGTTTCTTAATGCTACTTAACATTAAATCTATACACTGTAAATACACATTGCATTGCATTGCAAATTAAATGTCTAATGCTTATTTCCTAAGTTTAGAAACCATTTAATTTTATAAGAGAATGTCTAAGTTATCTTACAATAATATATGATTTATTATAAATATTATTAGTTAACTTGTGACTTCAGTATATAGAATAGGAAATAGTCACTGGGTCCAATGAATATGCATTAGAATCATGTTTTTCATTATAAAGCAATACATGTATACAAATCTGATATAAACTATTAGTTTTGTAATCAATACTTCTCTCGTGAGATGCTGGTGAGACTTTTTGCTCTATAACAAAGACATCTTAGTGTATACTGTACAGTGACGCTTGAGCCTTGTTCTCCATTTACTTTACCTGTTAGTGAATCTAGGCCATCTTTAAAAATAGGTATTATTAGCAACACCTATGACTTAATTCACTTTATTGATAGTATCTGATATTCAATTCAGTGGCTCCAAAATAAGTTAATCTATACCAGAAAGCCTCCCCCTTATTACAGCACTACATTATGGCCCTGAATTCTTTTGTGGATCTGACTAATGAAATAATCACTTAAATTGCTGTCTGAGAAATGTGACACATGTCCCCATGGTAGATAAGCTTAATGCTACCTCAGGGCTCCGAGTTTTTAAAAAATGATGTGTTCAGGTAAAAAATGACAGCCATACACATTAGCAGAGATACATTTCATTAGTGTAGGTAGTATAGATATCAAGCAGGTTAAATTCAGTGCAAGTAATATTATGAATCAATGTCAAGGAGGCAAGCTCAAAATACAATTTAAAAACCATAGTCAACAACCTTGAAATTAAAAATAACTCCAAACAAATGTAGGTATTTTTTTAACTACACAGTGTATACAACTATATGCAAAAGCTGCAGTAAGAATGGAAGAGTGAATTGCCATGTTTTTATTTGTTTTATCCATACATTCTTTTTAAATATTTTATATTTTAATGTTTTAAAACAAGAATATTGCTGCACAAAAAAAGTTAAAGCGTATATTATTTTAATAGAAACATACTGTATATTTTTTTAAAATATTATTGGTTTATTATCTGTTTAGTTTTTTATAAAATTACTTCTATTCTAAACACGGGATGTTCCTCATTTGCACTTTTTTGCATGTCATTGTAACTGAACTGTAAGGCAGTCTGCTATTCCCACAACCAATTTTCCAAAATGCAAACCTTCAACTGCAGTGATGAACATGGGTGTAAGAACGGGGGCTCCTACACCCCTGGCGAGGAACATTGTATCTTGCCCCCCAGGTAACTGACTCACCCAAATGGAAGCACCCATCTACCCTGCAATCTACCCTGCTGCTTGTAAACAATGTAACAAACAGTATATAGGACACACCATACATTCTGTCAGGAAGAGAGTATGGGAACATTATAGGTTTGGGAAGACTCTGGTACGACATGTTAATTTATCTGATTCTAGTCTTGATATATTTGAATGAAATATAAATAAAATAAAAACCTCAAAAAGAGTAGGTGATACATTTGAAGCATACTGGATTCTTAACTTAGATCATAAGCTAATATGATAGCTGGGCCTTCTGCACCTTCTGTACCAGTGTGTAAGTTCTGTCACATTTGTTTTATATACTCACTGTATCCCCTGTACTTAGCACTACATAATGTGTGGAACGTAGGAGTCCAAATAAATCTGTGGGGATATACCAATTTATTATGTATGTAGATATATATATATATATATATATATATATCACATATATAGTTGTGAGCGTACGAGTCGTTGCTCACGCTTGCGGGCTCGCGAAGCGAGGGACGCAGTTCCCCGCAAATGCGGGTCCTCGCGAAGCGAGGGCCCGCATTTGCGGTGGTGGAGGCTCAACGTCGGCTGTGTTAACACACACATACACACACACGACTTTTTAACAGAATAAACCCAACCGCCCAGCCAACAAAAACCCAACAACGTCCCCACAAATGCGGATCCTCGCGAAGCGAGGGTCCGCATTTGCGGTGGTGGGAGCATCCCAACATCGGCTGTGTTAACACACACATACACACACACACAACTTCATAACAAAAAAAAACTCAAAGTCGCCTCACACCCGCTTACACCCAGACACACAGACGCAAGACTTAACAAAAAAACAGTAAAAAAGGCCCTTCACACGCTCTTAACACACATACGCACGACTTAGAAACAAATACACTGCGTCGTACACGTAAAAGCTAACTGCGTATATCGCAAAAAAATACGGCAACATCGCAACAAAATACGGCCGCATCGGAAAAAAATACGGCCGCGAAAGACCCATTCCAACCGCCGCGCATCAAAACATCACAAACACAAGAAATAAACACAACAAACACATAAAAAGCTTACTTACAGCACGGGGGGGGCATCCGGCACCTCCAAAAGTTCATTTACACGTCCATTTAAGTCCAAAACAAAGAGTTCAAACGACCGAAAATCGGCTAAGCGAGAGAAAAAATGGCCGCCGAACAAAACGAAAACGAGGCTCCAGACGTAACTACACTACACTTACTCGCAATAATGAAACACATACTATGCGGAACGGATCACACTCATATTAAACACCATTTTAACCACTACTACGCACAAAATGGCGGATGGAACGCAAATTGTAAGCTGGAACGCAAATAGCGCATGCGTATTGCGTTCTAACGGTCTAACTTTCCAGAATGTTCTACAAGTTTATAAATACTGCCTATTTGACAGAGAAAAATACATTTCTCCTCAGGTGATGAACAGAGTGACTTCTGAGATAACTGCTGCTAAAACTTGAGAAGATAATTATTTCCTAATTTACTACTTTACATTGTGCAAATTACAACTGAGAGGTAAGCTATAATATATTACTTATTTTATTATCAAGACAGGACATAAAAAAAAAAAATTAAAGAAGACAAAGAGGTTTATGTATACTGACATGTGACACGCACATATATGCGTATAATGTATACTGACAAGTGACACGCACATTTATGCGTATAATGTATAGTGACATGTCACATGCACATTTATGTGTATTGCCCCTGCAACAAACTAATTAAACAACTACATTTAAATTACATTAGAAAAAAATAAGTTGGGACTATTAAAATACTATTAAAATATGAGTCATGTATACTGATATGTGACACGCACATATATGTGTATCATCTATAGTCACATGTCACACACACATTTATGTATGTTGGCCAAAAATAAAAATAAGGTTAATTTAACAATTAAAATATGATTCATGTATAGTGATATGTCACACGCACACAAAAAAATTACTTTCAACTATGGAAATGTGCTTCATGTATGTGACATATGTGTGTAGCCCCCACCAAAAAATAATGTTAATTCAAATTAATTACAGAAGTATATTTCAATGAAATTAATTTACTGCAATTCAATAGATCACCTAAAACTCAATCTTTCTACTTTTTTTAATATTCAAACAGACTCTGCATCAACAGCGTCTCTCAACAATTTGCACCGTGCACTGTGAAGCACAATCCCTTTTAAAGAACACCAACAAAGAAGAAGAGGTAAGATACAAAAATACTTTAAATGCTGAAAAGGCCATGGTTAGTTAAATACACATAAAAAATTCTATAATTCACTATTTCACTTTATTTTTCAAACAGACACTACAAGAAGACCGGCGGATTAAGATTGGCAGGAGGGGACCCTCTGTCATTCCACACTTCAATCAAGGTACAGTATTAAGTATAAAAAAGAACCGAACCATGAGCCTTATTCAATTGTGAGTTGGCTAATTGAATAGGGCTTTATATAAGCACATAATAGATTTTTTAGACAGACATTTTTAGTTACTGAACTTCTAACCACAATCAAGGTCTTCACTAACTAAAAACTTCTGTCAACAAATATGTTATGTGCTTATATAGAGCCCTATTCAATTGGTCAAAATGCAATTGATTCAGGACCTAAATATGTTTAATGGCCGAGGGCCTCATTCAAATGTGATTTGCCCATTTCAATAGGGCTCTATATAAGCACATTTGGCTCAATATGAGCACAGAGCATCTTTTTTTACAGAAGTTTTTAACTAAAAACTTCTGTTCAAAAATATGCTCTGTGCTTATATAGAGCCCTATTGAAAAAACAAATTCAATGAGGCCCTCACAATATAACAAATCCAGCAAACAAAGGCCCTCATTCAATTGATATTTTGGACAATTCAATAGGGCTCGAAATAAGCACATTTAGAACCCTATTGAATTGGCCAAACTGCAATTGAATGAGGGCCAAAGTATGCAACATATGGTACACACAAACTGGTACACACAAAACCAGGATTGTAGCAAACACATAGCAAACTAAATTTATATTCTTTTTGTTTAACAACCTATAACCATTAGAAAAAACACTACATAAGTATAACAAAAGTGGTGCCCATCAAACAGGATTGTACGAAAACTCACACAAACACATAGCAAACTACATTTAGATTCTTATTTTATGTTTAACAACCTATTAGCATTACAAAACAACATTAATAAGCATACCATCAGCGGTGCGCATCAAACAGGATTGTATGAAAACTCACACAAACATGAAAACTCACACAAACACATAGCAAACTACATTTACATTCTTATTTTATGTTTAACAACCTATAAGCATTACAAAACAACATTAATAAGCATACCAACAGTGGTGCGCACCAAACAGGATTGTATGAAAACTCACATAAACACATGGCAAACTACATTTACATTCTTATTTTATGTTTAACAACCTATAAGACTTAGAAAGAAGCCTAAATAAGCATACCAACAGTGGTGCGCACCAAACAGGATTGTATGAAAACTCACACAAACACATACCAAAGTACATTTAGATACTTATTTTATGTTTAACAATCTATAAGCCTTAGAAAAAGGCCTAAATAAGCATACCAAAAGTGGTGGGCACCAAACGGGATTGTAGAAAAACAAAGAAATAATGTCATTTTTTAGTTCATACAAATACATTCAAATAAAATTACATTTTCATTTTTATTTTATATCAGATACTGCGTCAAGAACATCGGACCAGGAGTTTCAACAGAGGACCAGACCATTGGACGAGGACTTTCAACAGAGGACTACACCATCGGACGAGGACTTTCAACAGAGGACTACACCATCGGACGAGGACTTTCAACAGAGGACCAGACGATTGGACGAGGACTTTCAACACAGGACCAGACCATCAGACGAAGGCTTTCAACACAGGACCAACAAAGATTCTGCTTCAAATCAAACTTCAACCAAGGTACAGTATAACAAGTAAAAAAAGAGAAAAATTAATTAATATTCTTCTTTAATGTTTAACCACCTATAAGCCTTAGAAAATAGCCTACAGAAGCATACCAAAATTGCGGCGCACCAAAAAGGATTGTAGAAAAACACAGAAATAATGCCATTTTTTCATTAATACAAAGACATTCAAATAACATAACATTTTCATTTTTATTTTATAACAGATACTGCGTCAAGAACATCGGAACAGGAGTTGGAACTGAGGACCACACCAGAGGACGAGGACTTTCAACAGAGGACTACACCATCGGACGAGGACTTTCAACACAGGACCAGACCATCGGACGAAGGCTTTCAACACAGGACCAACAAAGAATTTTGCTTGAAATCAAACTTCAACCAAGGTACAGTATAAAAAGTAATATCTATCATCTATCTCTTATTTGTCTTTTAGGGCCAATAATCTTTAACAGTAAATACAAACTTCAATGTAAACTTAAAAAATAAATTGGCATAGTCCAAAAAAGTCTAAAAACACAGAATCTATACAATTTGTCATTGTAACATTCCAGTCCTAAACCCTAATTTTATTGCCATTTGACAAATTGAATAGTGCTGTAAATAAGGACATAACATCTTTTTGAAAATACCTTTTTAGTTACTGAAACACTTGCTTTTGGATACATGTTTAATAAATAAAAATTTCTTTAAATAATTATCTAATGGCCTTATTTAGACTTTTATTCAATTGACCGCATTGAAATTGATTAAGTATAAAATGTTAACACACTATTGATAACTATTTGTCATGAAAAACAACTTAACATCTCAAAATAAACTAATGGTACATTATTCTATTTTTACAGATTAACATGGCTGATAACGAGAGTAAACAAGAAAAGAAAAGACGCCAAGCTAGAGAACGACGACAGAGAGCAGACAGCCAGCAGACACCGGAGAAGAAGGAAATTCGACGAGAAAAAGAACGCAAAAGAATTGCAAGCAAAAGACTGTCACTTGCAGAAATTAAAGATATGTCAAAAAAAACAACAAAGAAAATAAAGCATTTACAACCTGTTGCTCAAACATCAGATGACATTTTACCAGAAAAAATACAAGAGATACCAAAAAAAGCAACAAAGAAAACAAAGCATTTAGAACCGTTTCATGAAACATTACATGACATTTTACCTCAAACAATACAACATATACCAAGAAAAGCAACGAAAAAAACAAAACATTTAGAACCTATTGTTGAAACATTATATGACATTTCACCTGATGAATATGAAAGTCAAAATCCTATATGCTTTGCAAATTGTCCTCTACTCAAGTCTTTAGCAGTAGAGGTTCATAGTTGTGGGGACATGACTACTCAATGTCAGTTTTGTGAGGCTTATTATTTTAAACAGGAGAGACCCAGAGATGGACAATTTATTAGTTGTTGTCAAAAAGGAAAGTTCAAACTTCCAGAAAGGAAAGAATTTCCAATTTATTTACAAAATATTATGACTGAACCTACTTTTCCAAACTACAAAAATTTTAAGACAAACATAAGATCCTACAATAGTGCCATATCCTTTGCATCCATGGGGGCAACATTAGCTGCTAATGTACCAGGACATGGTCCTTACTGTTTTAAAGTCCAAGGACAAATTTATCATCGCACTTCCCATTTACATCCAGAGGAAGGAAATAAAAGAAAATTCGCTCAACTATATGTCCTAGATACAATGGAAGCTGTTGACCAACGTATGCAGATGGAAGAAAATAAAAAATGCTTACCCACTGTTTTCATAGAGCTAAATAACATTATGGACAACAATCCCTACAGTAAAGCTTATAAAAAATTGGCAGAAGTAGAAAATGAACAACTACTTCATTCACAAACACATCAATTACCAATGCCGAAGGTTAATATGGTGCTTAAAAGAGACAGACATACTGATAAACGTCGTTATAACTTGCCAACAACAAATGAGGTTGCAATGGTGTTTCAGAATGATGAAGGAGAACCACCATTTCAAAGAGACATTCGAATATATCCTAGAAATGAGGACCAACCGTTTATTAATATGAGTATCTTAAGTCCAAATTTAGATCCAATGACATATCCCATCTTTTTTCCACACGGAGAAGCAGGTTGGCAACCAAAATTAACTCTTCCCAGTTACCCAAATGCTAAAGCCAGAATCCGAAATAATGTTTCTATGCTTGAATTTAAAGTAGCTCAAATTGCCATTCGCAATGTATTTAATCCAATTTTATGTGGTGGGAAACTAACACAACAATGGATTATTGATTCATATTTGCAAGTTGAGGCAAATAATTTAAACTTTATCAAATATCAACAAGATAAACTCCGTGTAGAACAATATTCTGGACTCATGGACTATGTTGCTGACGTGGCTACAAGCAGAGACATGACAGCTGGCAAAGCCATCATTTTACCATCTTCCTTTCAAGGATCTCCTCGGAATATGAGAGAAAGATACAATGATGCTATGGCTATTGTGACAAAATTTGGCAAACCCGATTTATTTGTGACATTTACATGTAATCCACAATGGCCAGAAATTACACTAAATCTACTTCTTGGACAAACTGCTTCAGATCGACCAGATTTAGTAGCCAGAGTTTTTAAGATTAAATTAAATGAATTAATACGTGACTTCACTATAAATCAGTTATTTGGCAAATGTCTTGCTTATGTATATACCATTGAATTTCAAAAAAGAGGCCTTCCACATGCACATCTTCTAATAATACTTCAAGAAAAAGATAAATTAGATACTTCAGACAAAGTGGATGCAGTCATTGTTGCTGAACTACCAGATCCAGAACTATATGGTAGACTATATGAGATTGTTACTCATCGCATGATTCATGGACCCTGTGGTGACCTTAATCCACAATCACCATGTATGGAAAATAATAAATGTTCCAAAGAATTTCCAAAAGATTATAGAGACAAAACCTATGTCAATTGTGATGGATATCCACTTTATAAAAGAAGAGAAGGAGATAGTGCCATTATTCGTGGAAAAAAAGTGGACAATAGATATGTAGTACCCTACAATCCACATTTACTCATGAAGTACAACGCCCACATCAACGTAGAAGCCTGCACTTCCATCAAATCCATTAAATATGTCTACAAATATATTTACAAAGGTTACGATGCAGCTTCTGTAGTCGTCAAAAGTGCAGACAACCCTGAAAGTAGTGAGTTAGTACATGATGAACTTGCATCTCATGTAGATGCTCGCTATGTCAGTGCGCCAGAAGCTATGTGGCGGCTTTTAAAATTTGAAATGCATGATAGATCACATGCAGTATATAGGTTAGCAGTACATTTGCCACAACGACATTTAGTCTATTTCCATGCTGGAAATGAAATGAATGCATTGGCCCAAAGTGAAGATCGTCACACTACACTAACTGCATGGTTTGCATTAAATTCCACTGATGCTGAAGCAACACAATACTTATATATTGAAATTCCATATCACTATGTTTCTGTGAATGGATTATGGAGACCAAGAAAAACCAGAGGCAATAAAATTATTCCAAGAATTTACACAGTCAGTCCAAGAGATGTGGAACGTTTTTGCTTACGGATATTACTTTTAAATGTTCCTGGAGCACAAAGTTTTGAACACTTAAGAACTGTTAATGACATTGTATATGAATCCTTCCATTTAGCTGCAAGACATAGAAACTTACTCGCTGATGATACAGAGTGGGAAAGATGCTTAGAAGAAGCAGCACAATGTCAAATGCCACGACAGATGAGAGAACAATTTGCTTTTATTTGTATCTTCTCAAATGCTCCAAATGCATTAGCTTTGTGGGAGACTTTTAAAAGTAATATGGCTGAAGACTTTATGCAACGATACAATGAACCCATTGCACACTTAAAAGCGTTAATGGAAATCCAAGAAGTCTTTTTAACTCATGGATTAAGTTGTGCAAGTTTTAATTTGCCTGATCCAGGTCTTATAGATGACATTAACTTTGAAGACTATGACATTCAACTACAAGCAGAAAGAACAGAAGAAAGACTTGCAACTTTAAATACACTACAATTGCAAGCATTTCATGCCATTAAAAATGCTATAGATGATGACATGGTGACAGAGCGTTATTTCTATCTTGATGGACCTGGCGGATCAGGGAAAACATATTTGTACAATTTATTAATGAGTTCAGTACGAGCACAAGGAAAAATAGCAATGGCGTTTGCCACTACTGGAATTGCTGCACTTTTATTAGAAGGTGGAAGAACTGTTCATAGTGGATTTAAACTGCCAGTGCCTATTTTAGAAAATTCTGTGTCAGATATTCGCATGACATCCTTACAAGCAAAGAAATTGAAGAAATGTAAATTAATTATAATAGATGAGGCCACAATGATGTCATGCTATGCCCTCCAATGTATTGACCGTTTGCTTCGTGAAGTCATGGATAATATTTTTCCATTTGGTGGAAAGGTAATGTTGTTGGGTGGCGATTTTAGACAAACATTACCTGTCGTTGTACATGGAAATCGAACTGACATTATCGAAACATGTATAAAGTCAAGTACAGTATGGAAACATTTTACCCATCTTCAACTGCAACAAAATATGAGATCAGAAGGCCAAACTGATTTCAATGATTGGCTTATTAAAATTGGAGAAGGCAGAACAGAAAAAATACTACATTTACCTGACGACACTGTAGAGATCCCACCTCATATGATTTGTCAACAAGATATTATATCGGCTATATTTGAAGGGAGCATAAATAACGAAGAATATTCCGAGCTTGCCAACCAAGTCATACTGACGTGTAAAAATAAAGATGCATTAATCCTCAATAATAAAATCTTAAAAAAAATTTATGCACCACAAAGAAATTATCACAGTGCTGATTCTGTACTTGCTGATGACAATGAAAGTCAGGCTAACTTTTCGACTGAATTCATAAACTCTTTAACTCCTTCTGGAATGCCACCACATATTTTGCAGCTAAAGAAAGGTGCAATTATCATGTTACTGCGAAATATGAACCCCAAAAAAGGCCTATGCAATGGCACAAGATTAATTGTTCAACAATTAAAGGACCATTTTATAGATGCTGAAATTTTAACTGGGACCCATAAAGGAGAGAGAGTTTTCATACCAAGAATAGATTTAGCACCAAGTGAAAGTAGTCTCCCTTTTATACTTCAAAGAAGACAATTTCCCATTATTATGGCATTTGCCATGACCATTAATAAATCACAAGGTCAAACTTTCAAATCTGTGGGTATTTTCTTGGAAGAACCAGTTTTTGCACATGGTCAATTGTACGTTGCGTTGTCAAGGTGCAAAAATCCACAGGCTATTAAAGTTTACATTGAAAACAATGAAAGTCAAGGTGATTTATTAGAAGATGGACGTATTTTTACTAAAAACATTGTCTACTATGAAGTACTATAACTTTGAAGAATACTAATTAAAGATGCCAAGATTTTTTAAAAGCATTGCAAAATACATAACAATTGGTTGTTTAATTCAGTCATAATTAATGGAAGTCATGTTTATGAATGATTCGCCTCACAAAATACTTGCCTTGCATTGTTAGTAAAAATTATGTTAAAATGTTAAGTCACTATGTTAATGTTTCTAATGTTACAAGTTTAAAAAATATATTTTCAAGTTATTTCATTCAACATATTACAAAGTGGATGTTAAGAGGTCAAGCACCTTTTAAGTCACAATGTAAATATTGTCTGTTATCTTAAGATTACTACCTACATTAATGTTTATTGCCAGTTTATGTGCTCAGTAATAAATTACTTTAATTACGTACGTTTTAAGAAGAGTTTTACTGTATGCCTTCCTCTACATTCAATGTATATTCAAGTTAACAATTATTGTGATAGAAATTGAATTTTAATACTGATTAATTTAAATGTCAATTGTTTTTACATTCAAATGTTAATACTTTTAATAAAAAATTAGGTTACAAAATGTATTCACTATGTTCCTGTTTATAATGTTCAAAATTATACCAATGTTTTGTCAACTTCTAAACTTACATAAAAAATAAAGTTCAAGTTTAAAAATATATACTTTGATGGTTATTGCTTACATATATTTTAAACTTCATGTTAAAATTTGCCACGTTTAAAGAAGGCTTTTTACTTTTTGCTTTCCTATTCATTCAATGTATATTAAAGTTAACAATTCTTCAGATACTAATTACATTTTAAAAAACCATTACATCAACATTTTACAAAAATACACGTTCATATTAAAATACTTACAAGTGTCAAAAATATATGTTAATAACTAAACAACTTGACAAACATATACATCACATTGCCGTCATTTTTTGACGGGCAAGTCGCTAGTATATATATATATATATTTGCCTTAGATTGTAAGTCTGCGAGTTTCTATCCTAAGTACTTTGAAAAATTCACCATGGACATTGGATTCCTAGCTCAAAGACATTGCCCTCCTTGCTTTGCTATATGTTAATTTGTATTTTGTCTGAATTTAATTTATGTACAGCGTTATGGAATATGTTGCGCGTTATAAATGAACTATAACTATAAAATATATATATATATATATATATATATGTATTTTTATATATAAATATATATATATATATATATATATATATATATAAATTATGGGTAAAAGCTTTCATGCAAAAGACATACGGTGTAATGCATTATTAAGTTTAATTTCGCTATTTTTTGTGTCTCCTGTTCAATTAATCTGGGGGGATGATCCGCGCCACCCCCTCCCTGCCCAGTTTCTACGACCTTGGTGTTGGCGCTTATAAATAAAGGATAACAATAATATAGTAATGATAATAATACTAAAAATAATGTGTACTTTAGAGACCCACCTCAAACAGGGATTGAGCTCTAAGTGGGATGTTGAATTGTATTGCTGATAATAGTTGTTGTGTAGTCGTTCAGTCGTGTCCGACTCTCCATGGACTGCAGCACGCCAGGTACATCTGTCAGTCACTGCCTCTCTTAGCTTGATTAAGTTCATATTTATTGCTTCTATGATCTCATCTATACATCTCCACCTCGGCCATCCCCTTCTTCTTGTGCCATCAATCTTTCCCAGCATTAGAGTCTTTTCTAGGGAATACTGTCTTCTCATGATATGGCCAAATTATTTAAGCATCAGCCTTATGATCATAGCTTCCAGTGAACAGTTTGTCTTGATTTCCTGAAGTACTGATTTATTGGAACTTCTCGCAGTCCAATGCATTTTCCCAACATCACAATTCAAAGGCATCAATTCTATGGCTCTCAGACTTCTTTATGGTCCAGCTCTAACATCCCTATGTTACTACTGGGAATACCATAGTTCTAACTATTCAGAGTCTTGTTGGTTTTATAATGTCTTTACTTTTTACTAGCTTGTCCAGACTTGCCATAACTTTCCTCCCCAGAAGCAAATCTCTTTAAATTTCATGTCTACAGTCACCATCTGAATAGATCTTGGATCTCAGGAAAATAAAATCTGTCACTCCCTCCACTTCTTCCCCATCTATTTTCCAGGAACTGATATTGCCGTTTGCCATGATCTTTATCTTTTTAACATTGAGCAGCAGGCCAGCTTTTGCACTTTCTTATTTTACTTGAATTAATAGGTCCTTTAGTTCTTCCTCACTTTCAGCCATCAGAGTAGAATCGTTGGCGTATATGAGATTGTTGATGTTTCTTCCAGCAATATTGATTCCGACTTTGGACTCATCCAGCCCTGCTTTACGCATTATGTTTTCTGCATATAAGTTGAATAAATAAGGTTACAATATACAACCTTGTCGCACTCCTTTTCCTTTCTTGAACCATTCTTTTGTCCCATGTTTGGTTGTAAACGTGGCTTCTTGGTCCAGATACAAATTCTTCAGGAGGTGGATGAGATGATCTGGTACTCCCATCTGCTTAAGAACTTGCCATGTTTTGTTGTGATCCACACAGTCAAATGCCTTAGAATAGTCCATGAAGCAGAAGTAAATGCTTTTCTGGAACTCTCTTGCTTTCTCTATTATCCATCGAACATTGACAATTTGATCTCTTGTGCCTCTTCCTCTTCGGAATCTGGCTTGCACATCTCGTAGTTCCTGGTCCATATATTGTTGGAGCCTGGCTTGTAGGATCTTAAGCATTACCTTGCTGGCATTTGATGAGGGCAATTGTTTGATAATTGGAGCACTCTTTGGCACTTTCTTTTTTTAGGATTGGGATGTAGACTGATCTTTTCCAGTCTATTGGCCACTGTTGAGTTTTCCAAAATTGTTAGCATAAGTCACGCAGCACTTTCACAGCATCTTTAAAATTGTAATTAGCTCAATTGGGATTCCTTCAACTCCTGCAGCCTTGTTATTAGCAAGGCATCCTAGGGCCCATCTCACTTCAAGATGTCTGGCTCCAGTTCATCGGACAAAATATTGAGGTCATAACTGCTGTAAAGTTCCTTCCTGAATAGATCTGCAGTGTATTCCTGCCACCTCTTTTTTTTATCTGATCTGCTTCTGTTAAGTCCCTATCATTGTGGTCTTTTATCACGCCCACTTTGGCATAAAAGGTTCCTTTGAGATCCCCAATTTTCTTGAAAAGATCTCTCGACTTTCCTATTCTGTTATCTTCCTCAATCTCTTTACTTCGCTCACTGTAGAAAGTCTCCTTGTCGCTTCATGCTATCCTCTGGAATTCTGCATTCAGTTGGAGGAATCTTTTCCTATCAACACCACCTTTCACTTTCCTTCTTTCCCGGGCTACTTTCAAAGCCTCATCAAATAGCCAGTTTTCCTTCTTAGTTTTCTTCATTTTGGGGATATCCTTTGTTTCTGTTTCCTGGATAATGTAGCAAACTACGGTCCAGAGTTCTTCAGGCATCCAATCTTCCATGTCTAGTCCCTTAAAACTATTGTTTACTTCCACTGCATATTCACAAGGGATATTGTTTATTTCATATCTGCTTGGTCTGATTATTTTCCCTCTTTTCTTCACTTTAATTCTGAACTTGGCAATAAGAAGCTTTGGTCTGAGCCGCAGTCAGCTCCAGGTCTTGTTTTTGCTGACTGTATAGATCTCCTCCATCTTTGGCTACAAAGTATATAGTCAATCTGATTTCTATATTGTCCATCTGGTGATGTCTATGTATAGAGTCATCTTGGAGGCTGTTGGAAGAGGGTGTTTGCTATGACCAGAGAATTATCTTCACAGAATTATACTAATCTCTGACCTGTTTCATTCTGTATTCCAAGGCCAAACTTGCCAGTTGTTCCAGGTGTCTTTTGGTTTCGTACTTTAGCATTCCAATCTCCTAGGATCACAGTTACATCTTTTCTTAGTGTTATATCTAAGACATGTTAAAGATCTTCATAGAACTGAAAAACTTCAGCCATGGTTGGAACATAGACTTGGATCACTGTGATGTTAAATGGTTTGCCTCTCATTCAAATTGAAATCTGTAACAGAGTTGGAACACAAATCCAATATCTCCGCTGGTATACGGTAAAATATCCAAGAAGCACTACAGTCTCACCATTCCCAACCTCCCATATTGGACGACACTCAATTGGGAGTTAAAGGAATACTGACTTTATTTTGTTATATGCAGAAATATATATACACATCTCTTTGGCCACAGGTAATACAAATGCCCATATTTGGCCACACAATACACATAGAGGGACAATAGGTGGGTCACACCTCCCTGAGGCTACCTGGCAGCTTTGATACAATCAGACAATGATTAGATCATCCTTCTTTGTTCTTATGTCTGAGAATGAAAACACTTTATACAATAGACTTTCTTATCGTATGAGGAGTGTCTGTAATAGGATTATCTATTATGCCAAGGTCTGCAATAGTCTGGGCTAATATTCTGCAGAGCACAAACTAACATACATACAGTATAATAGTAGGATCATATTTTAACCATAATAATAACCATAAAACCGGGTAAAACAGTGATGGGTTCCGTTACACACCTCCCCCGTGACCATAAGCCGGCATACACGGTCTGATCCCAAGGAATCGGCCTGGGGATGTCCGGACAAAAGTATTTGTTGGTCAATTCTCTAGTTTGACAACCCATCGGTATTACTGCAATTCACATTTACTCACATTTCACATATCCCCAGATAGCTGGGATCTGAGCGCACAAAACTACCGAATAGCGCTCAGATCCTATTCACACAGTTCAATTGCCATGTAGCTAAAGTCTTTCCCATAGTCTTTCATTATATGAATGGGCTCCATGGCATAGCTATCTGGGGTGTCACCGCTCCCACAGGGCAAGTACCAAATGACCCCCCTGTATTTAAAGGGCCAGAATGAGTGACATACACTCTGGTATGGCCGAATACTGTTTTTAAAGGGCAATGTGTCCCAGGGCCATAGTCGCAGGGCAGGAGGCTGGCAATAAGTCCTCTCCAGGACAAAGTGGCAAAAGGCACTTCGTCACCCATCTCCCCTTTGGGGGGAAGTCTAACCAGGCACCTGGATATTTTGCTGTGGTGATGGGGCAACACGCTGAGGGAACTTGAGGGGCAGAGGCCGGCGGCACTCTGCCCTGATGCCAGCTCTTCTTCTGGTATAACCTGCAGGACATTCTGCGCTGTACAAGGGACAAAGGGACGGCAGAGGCCGACTGCACTCTGCCCCGCTGTCAGCTCTTCTGCTGGGGTACTTGGGACATATTCCGGCTCAGTAGCCAGGGAAAAGTGGGGGTCAGTGGGGGTTAAACTTTCCTCTGTTAACCCTGGGGCCACATTAGGAGTTAGCTGGGGAGGGGAATTTGTACTTACCCTCTCCTCCGGTTGTAACAGTGAGGGCAGTTGGGGATCTGGACAGGCTGTCCAGCATCCTGGTAGGTCAGGCACAGAGACCACGGTCCCATCTGCACCGTCTGGGAGATTGGTGTCTCCCCTTGTTAGGGTAAGCTGTCGCTGGGGGGAGAGGGCGACACCTTCAGCTCCCTGGGGTTCACACTGCCGCTGGGGGGGAAGGACGACACCTTCGGCCCCCTGGGGTACACACTGCCGCTGGGGAGGAAGGATGGCCCCTTCTGCTCCCTGGAGTCCACACTGCCGCTGGGGAGGGGGAAGGATGACACCTTCGGCCCCCTGGGGTACACACTGCCGCTGGGGAGGATGGACGACACCTTCAGCTCCCTGGTGTACACACTGCCGCTGGGGAGGAAGGACGGCCCCTTCTGCTCCCTGGGGTACACCCTGCTGCTGGGGGGGAAAGACGACACCTTCGGCCCCCTGGGGTACACACTGCCGCTGGGGAGGAAGTACAGCACCTTCTGCTCCCTGGGGTATACCCTGTCGCTGGGGAGGAAGGATGGCCCCTTCTGCTCCCTGGAGTCCACACTGCCGCTGGGGAGGGGGAAGGATGACACCTTCGGCCCCCTGGGGTACACACTGCCGCTGGGGAGGATGGACGACACCTTCAGCTCCCTGGTGTACACACTGCCGCTGGGGAGGAAGGACGGCCCCTTCTGCTCCCTGGGATACACACTGCTGCTGGGGGGGAAAGACGACACCTTCGGCCCCCTGGGGTACACACTGCCGCTGGGGAGGAAGTACGGCACCTTCTGCTCCCTGGGGTATACCCTGTCGCTGGGGAGGAAGGACGGCCCCTTCTGCTCCCTGGGGTACACACTGCCGCTGGGGGGGAAGGACGACACCTTCGGCCCCCTGGGGTACACACTGCCGCTGGGGAGGAAGGACGGCACCTTCTGCTCCCTGGGGTACACACTGTCGCTGGGGAGGAAGGACGACACCTTCAGCTCCCTGGGGTACACACTGCCGCTGGGGAGGAAGGACGACACCTTCAGCTCCCTGGGGTACACACTGTCGCTGGGGAGGAAGGATGACACCTTCAGCTCCCTGGGGTACACACTGCCGCTGGGGAGGAAGGACGGCACCTTCTGCTCCCTGGGGTACACACTGCTGCTGGGGGGGGAAAGACGACACCTTCGGCCCCCTGGGGTACACACTGCCGCTGGGGAGGAAGTACGGCACCTTCTGCTCCCTGGGGTACACACTGTCGCTGGGGAGGAAGGACGGCCCCTTCTGCTCCCTGGGGTACACACTGCCACTGGGGGGGAAGGACGACACCTTCGGCCCCCTGGGGTACACACTGCCGCTGGTGAGGAAGGACGACACCATCAGCTCCCTGGGGTACACACTGCCGCTGGGGAGGAAGGACAAAACCTTCAGCTCCCTGGGGTACACACTGTCGCTGGGGAGGAAGGACGGCCCCTTCTGCTCCCTGGGGTACACACTGCCACTGGGGGGGAAGGACGACACCTTCGGCCCCCTGGGGTACACACTGCCGCTGGTGAGGAAGGACGACACCATCAGCTCCCTGGGGTACACACTGCCGCTGGGGAGGAAGGACAACACCTTCAGCTCCCTGGGGTACACACTGTCGCTGGGGAGGAAGGATGACACCTTCAGCTCCCTGGGGTACACACTGCCGCTGGGAAGGAAGGACGGCACCTTCTGCTCCCTGGGATAAACACTGCCGCTGGGGGGGAAGGACGACACCTTCGGCCCCCTGGGGTATACACTGCCGCTGGGGGGGAAGGACGGCACCTTCTGCTCCCTGGGGTACACACTGTCGCTGGGGAGGAAGGACGGCACCTTCTGCTCCCTGGGGTACACACTGCCGCTGGGGTGGAAGGACGGCTCCTTCTGTTCCCTGGGGTACACACTGTCGCTGGGGAGGAAGGACGACACCTTCTGCTCCCTGGGGTATACCCTGTCGCTGGGGAGGGGAATTAGTTGGAGTATTCCACGTGGAGTGGTTTCTGTTTCTGGGACAGTCTCTCTGCATGTGGCCCTGCTGGTTACACGTGTGGCACCTGATGTACCGTGGAGGGGTTTGGTAGTTCCCACCACCCGGACGCAGTGCTGGGGGGGGTTATTGGTGGGAGGTGGGTTAGCAGCTCCCAAGATGGACCGTCCCCGTGCCCGCTGCTTTTCCATTATGTATTTGTGGACATTTGTCATTAACCATTCCAAGGTTCTTATGGGAAGCGTACCTGGGAAAAAGTCCAGTCTGCTTTGGAGTTCTCTTCCAAACTCAGTCTGTGTGCTGTCCGTAAGAGGTACTGTAGCCGCTGCCCGGTCTCCCTCCATGAGTTCCTTTCTGTCTGCATCCCTGTAGTCCGCGGCCGCCTCCTCTTCCTCGTCATGGAACGCTGTCCGAAAACCGTCCGGTTCCATCCTGCTGTAGCCAGGGGCGCTGTACGGATACTAGCGTTGCCCTCAATTTGTAACTCCACGGAATGGTGTCTCCTGTAGCTGTCCTTCTGACCGTGGGAACAATTCGGCCACTTGCCACCAAATGTAACGGAGTTGGAACACGAATCCAATATCTCCGCTGGTATACGGTAAAATATCCAAGAAGCACTACAGTCTCACCATTCCCAACCTCCCATTTTGGACGACACTCAATTGGGAGTTAAATGACTACTGACTTTATTTTGTTATATGCAGAAATATATATATACATCTCTTTGGCCACAGGTAATACACATGCCCATATTTGGCCACATAATACACATAGAGGGACTATAGGTGGGTCACACCTCCCTGAGGCTACCTGGCAACTTTGATACAATCAGACAATGATTAGATCATCCTTCTTTGTACTTATGTCTGAGAATGAAAACACTTTATACAATAGATTTCCTTATCTTATGAGGAGTCTCTGTAATAGGATTATCTATTATGCCAAGGTCTGCAATAGTCTGGGTTAATATTCTGCAGAGCATAAACCAACATGCATACAGTATAATAGTAGGATCATATTTTAACCATAATAATAACCATAAAACCGGGTAAAACAGTGATGGGTTCCGTTACACACCTCCCCCGTGACCATAAGCCGGCATACACGGTCTGATCCCAAGGAATCGGCCTGGGGATGTCCGGACAAAAGTATTTGTTGGTCAGTTCTCTAGTTTGACAACCCATCGGTATTACTGCAATTCACATTTACTCACATTTCACATATCCCCAGATAGCTGGGATCTGAGCGCACAAAACTACCGAATAGCGCTCAGATCCTATTCACACAGTTCAATTGCCATGTAGCTAAAGTCTTTCCCATAGTCTTTCATTATATGAATGGGCTCCATGGCATAGCTATCTGGGGTGTCACCGCTCCCACAGGGCAAGTACCAAATGACCCCCCTGTATTTAAAGGGCCAGAATGAGTGACATACACTCTGGTATGGCCGAATACTGTTTTTAAAGGGCAATATGTCCCAGGGCCATAGTCGCAGGGCAGGAGGCTGGCAATAAGTCCTCTCCAGGACAAAGTGGCAAAAGGCACTTCGTCACCCATCTCCCCTTTGGGGGGAAGTCTAACCAGGCACCTGGATATTTTGCTGTGGTGATGGGGCAACACGCTGAGGGAACTTGAGGGGCAGAGGCCGGCGGCACTCTGCCCTGATGCCAGCTCTTCTTCTGGTATAACCTGCAGGACATTCTGCGCTGTACAAGGGACAAAGGGACGGCAGAGGCCGACTGCACTCTGCCCCGCTGTCAGCTCTTCTGCTGGGGTACTTGGGACATATTCCGGCTCAGTAGCCAGGGAAAGGTGGGGGTCAGTGGGGGTTAAACTTTCCTCTGTTAACCCTGGGGCCACATTAGGAGTTAGCTGGGGAGGGGAATTTGTACTTACCCCCTCCTCCGGTTGTAACAGTGAGGGCAGTTGGGGATCTGGACAGGCTGTCCAGCATCCTGGTAGGTCAGGCACAGAGACCACGGTCCCATCTGCACCGTCTGGGAGATTGGTGTCTCCCCTTGTTAGGGTAAGCTGTCGCTGGGGGGAGAGGGCGACACCTTCAGCTCCCTGGGGTTCACACTGCCGCTGGGGGGGAAGGACGACACCTTCGGCCCCCTGGGGTACACACTGCCGCTGGGGAGGAAGGATGGCCCCTTCTGCTCCCTGGAGTCCACACTGCCGCTGGGGAGGGGGAAGGATGACACCTTCGGCCCCCTGGGGTACACACTGCCGCTGGGGAGGATGGACGACACCTTCAGCTCCCTGGTGTACACACTGCCGCTGGGGAGGAAGGACGGCCCCTTCTGCTCCCTGGGGTACACCCTGCTGCTGGGGGGGAAAGACGACACCTTCGGCCCCCTGGGGTACACACTGCCGCTGGGGAGGAAGTACAGCACCTTCTGCTCCCTGGGGTATACCCTGTCGCTGGGGAGGAAGGACGGCCCCTTCTGCTCCCTGGGGTACACACTGCCGCTGGGGGGGAAGGACGACACCTTCGGCCCCCTGGGGTACACACTGCCGCTGGGGAGGAAGGACGGCACCTTCTGCTCCCTGGGGTACACACTGTCGCTGGGGAGGAAGGACGACACCTTCAGCTCCCTGGGGTACACACTGCCGCTGGGGAGGAAGGACGACACCTTCAGCTCCCTGGGGTACACACTGTCGCTGGGGAGGAAGGATGACACCTTCAGCTCCCTGGGGTACACACTGCCGCTGGGGAGGAAGGACGGCACCTTCTGCTCCCTGGGGTACACACTGCTGCTGGGGGGGGAAAGACGACACCTTCGGCCCCCTGGGGTACACACTGCCGCTGGGTAAGAAGTACGGCACCTTCTGCTCCCTGGGGTACACACTGTCGCTGGGGAGGAAGGACGGCCCCTTCTGCTCCCTGGGGTACACACTGCCACTGGGGGGGAAGGACGACACCTTCGGCCCCCTGGGGTACACACTGCCGCTGGTGAGGAAGGACGGCACCTTCTGCTCCCTGGGGTACACACTGTCGCTGGGGAGGAAGGACGACACCATCAGCTCCCTGGGGTACACACTGCCGCTGGGGAGGAAGGATTACACCTTCAGCTCCCTGGGGTACACACTGCCGCTGGGAAGGAAGGACGGCACCTTCTGCTCCCTGGGATAAACACTGCCGCTGGGGGGGAAGGACGACACCTTCAGCTCCCTGGGGTACACAGTGCCGCTGGGGAGGAAGTACGGCACCTTCTGCTCCCTGGGGTACACACTGTCGCTGGGGAGGAAGGACGGCCCCTTCTGCTCCCTGAGGTACACACTGCCACTGGGGGGGAAGGACGACACCTTCGGCCCCCTGGGGTACACACTGCCGCTGGTGAGGAAGGACGGCACCTTCTGCTCCCTGGGGTACACACTGTCGCTGGGGAGGAAGGACGACACCATCAGCTCCCTGGGGTACACACTGCCGCTGGGGAGGAAGGACAACACCTTCAGCTCCCTGGGGTACACACTGTCGCTGGGGAGGAAGGATGACACCTTCAGCTCCCTGGGGTACACACTGTCGCTGGGGAGGAAGGACGACACCTTCTGCTCCCTGGGGTATACCCTGTCGCTGGGGAGGGGAATTAGTTGGAGTATTCCACGTGGAGCGGTTTCTGTTTCTGGGACAGTCTCTCTGCATGTGGCCCTGCTGGTTACACGTGTGGCACCTGATGTACCGTGGAGGGGTTTGGTAGTTCCCACCACCCGGACGCAGTGCTGGGGGGGTTATTGGTGGGAGGTGGGTTAGCAGCTCCCAAGATGGACCGTCCCCGTGCCCGCTGCTTTTCCATTATGTATTTGTGGACATTTGTCATTAACCATTCCAAGGTTCTTATGGGAAGCGTACCTGGGAAAAAGGCCAGTCTGCTTTGGAGTTCTCTTCCAAACTCAGTCTGTGTGCTGTCCGTAAGAGGTACTGTAGCCGCTGCCCGGTCTCCCTCCATGAGTTCCTTTCTGTCTGCATCCCTGTAGTCCGCGGCCGCCTCCTCTTCCTCATCATGGAACGCTGTCCGAAAACCGTCCGGTTCCATCCTGCTGTAGCCAGGGGCGCTGTACGGATACTAGCGTTGCCCTCAATTTGTAACTCCACGGAATGGTGTCTCCTGTAGCTGTCCTTCTGACCGTGGGAACAATTCGGCCACTTGCCACCAAATGTAACGGAGTTGGAACACGAATCCAATATCTCCGCTGGTATACGGTAAAATATCCAAGAAGCACTACAGTCTCACCATTCCCAACCTCCCATTTTGGACGACACTCAATTGGGAGTTAAATGACTACTGACTTTATTTTGTTATATGCAGAAATATATATATACATCTCTTTGGCCACAGGTAATACACATGCCCATATTTGGCCACATAATACACATAGAGGGACTATAGGTGGGTCACACCTCCCTGAGGCTACCTGGCAACTTTGATACAATCAGACAATGATTAGATCATCCTTCTTTGTACTTATGTCTGAGAATGAAAACACGTTATACAATAGATTTCCTTATCTTATGAGGAGTCTCTGTAATAGGATTATCTATTATGCCAAGGTCTGCAATAGTCTGGGTTAATATTCTGCAGGGCATAAACCAACATGCATACAGTATAATAGTAGGATCATATTTTAACCATAATAATAACCATAAAACAGGGTAAAACAGTGATGGGTTCCGTTACACACCTCCCCCGTGACCATAAGCTGGCATACACGGTCTGATCCCAAGGAATCGGCCTGGGGATGTCCGGACAAAAGTATTTGTTGGTCAGTTCTCTAGTTTGACAACCCATCGGTATTACTGCAATTCACATTTACTCACATTTCACATATCCCCAGATAGCTGGGATCTGAGCGCACAAAACTACCGAATAGCGCTCAGATCCTATTCACACAGTTCAATTGCCATGTAGCTAAAGTCTTTCCCATAGTCTTTCATTATATGAATGGGCTCCATGGCATAGCTATCTGGGGTGTCACCGCTCCCACAGGGCAAGTACCAAATGACCCCCCTGTATTTAAAGGGCCAGAATGAGTGACATACACTCTGGTATGGCCGAATACTGTTTTTAAAGGGCAATATGTCCCAGGGCCATAGTCGCAGGGCAGGAGGCTGGCAATAAGTCCTCTCCAGGACAAAGTGGCAAAAGGCACTTCGTCACCCATCTCCCCTTTGGGGGGAAGTCTAACCAGGCACCTGGATATTTTGCTGTGGTGATGGGGCAACACGCTGAGGGAACTTGAGGGGCAGAGGCCGGCGGCACTCTGCCCTGATGCCAGCTCTTCTTCTGGTATAACCTGCAGGACATTCTGCGCTGTACAAGGGACAAAGGGACGGCAGAGGCCGACTGCACTCTGCCCCGCTGTCAGCTCTTCTGCTGGGGTACTTGGGACATATTCCGGCTCAGTAGCCAGGGAAAGGTGGGGGTCAGTGGGGGTTAAACTTTCCTCTGTTAACCCTGGGGCCACATTAGGAGTTAGCTGGGGAGGGGAATTTGTACTTACCCCCTCCTCCGGTTGTAACAGTGAGGGCAGTTGGGGATCTGGACAGGCTGTCCAGCATCCTGGTAGGTCAGGCACAGAGACCACGGTCCCATCTGCACCGTCTGGGAGATTGGTGTCTCCCCTTGTTAGGGTAAGCTGTCGCTGGGGGGAGAGGGCGACACCTTCAGCTCCCTGGGGTTCACACTGCCGCTGGGGGGGAAGGACGACACCTTCGGCCCCCTGGGGTACACACTGCCGCTGGGGAGGAAGGATGGCCCCTTCTGCTCCCTGGAGTCCACACTGCCGCTGGGGAGGGGGAAGGATGACACCTTCGGCCCCCTGGGGTACACACTGCCGCTGGGGAGGATGGACGACACCTTCAGCTCCCTGGTGTACACACTGCCGCTGGGGAGGAAGGACGGCCCCTTCTGCTCCCTGGGGTACACCCTGCTGCTGGGGGGGAAAGACGACACCTTCGGCCCCCTGGGGTACACACTGCCGCTGGGGAGGAAGTACAGCACCTTCTGCTCCCTGGGGTATACCCTGTCGCTGGGGAGGAAGGATGGCCCCTTCTGCTCCCTGGGGTACACACTGCCACTGGGGGGGAAGGACGCATCTTCGGCCCTCTGGGGTACACACTGCCGCTGGTGAGGAAGGACGGCACCTTCTGCTCCCTGGGATAAACGCTGCCACTGGGGGGGAAGGACGACACCTTCGGCCCCCTGGGGTATACACTGCCGCTGGGAAGGAAGGACGGCACCTTCTGCTCCCTGGGATAAACACTGCCGCTGGGGGGGAAGGACGACACCTTCAGCTCCCTGGGGTACACAGTGCCGCTGGGGAGGAAGTACGGCACCTTCTGCTCCCTGGGGTACACACTGTCGCTGGGGAGGAAGGACGGCCCCTTCTGCTCCCTGGGGTACACACTGCCACTGGGGGGGAAGGACGACACCTTCGGCCCCCTGGGGTACACACTGCCGCTGGTGAGGAAGGACGGCACCTTCTGCTCCCTGGGTTACACACTGTCGCTGGGGAGGAAGGACGACACCATCAGCTCCCTGGGGTACACACTGCCGCTGGGGAGGAAGGACAACACCTTCAGCTCCCTGGGGTACACACTGTCGCTGGGGAGGAAGGATGACACCTTCAGCTCCCTGGGGTACACACTGCCGCTGGGAAGGAAGGACGGCACCTTCTGCTCCCTGGGTTACACACTGTCGCTGGGGAGGAAGGACGACACCATCAGCTCCCTGGGGTACACACTGCCGCTGGGGAGGAAGGACAACACCTTCAGCTCCCTGGGGTACACACTGTCGCTGGGGAGGAAGGATGACACCTTCAGCTCCCTGGGGTACACACTGCCGCTGGGAAGGAAGGACGGCACCTTCTGCTCCCTGGGATAAACGCTGCCGCTGGGGGGGAAGGACGACACCTTCGGCCCCCTGGGGTATACACTGCCGCTGGGGAGGAAGGACGGCACCTTTTGCTCCCTGGGGTACACACTGTCGCTGGGGAGGAAGGACGGCACCTTCTGCTCCCTGGGGTACACACTGCCGCTGGGGTGGAAGGACGGCACCTTCTGTTCCCTGGGGTACACACTGTCGCTGGGGAGGAAGGACGACACCTTCTGCTCCCTGGGGTATACCCTGTCGCTGGGGAGGGGAATTAGTTGGAGTATTCCACGTGGAGCGGTTTCTTTTTCTGGGACAGTCTCTCTGCATGTGGCCCTGCTGGTTACACGTGTGGCACCTGATGTACCGTGGAGGGGTTTGGTAGTTCCCACCACCCGGACGCAGTGCTGGGGGGGGTTATTGGTGGGAGGTGGGTTAGCAGCTCCCAAGATGGACCGTCCCCATGCCCGCTGCTTTTCCATTATGTATTTGTGGACATTTGTCATTAACCATTCCAAGGTTCTTATGGGAAGCGTACCTGGGAAAAAGGCCAGTCTGCTTTGGAGTTCTCTTCCAAACTCAGTCTGTGTGCTGTCCGTAAGAGGTACTGTAGCCGCTGCCCGGTCTCCCTCCATGAGTTCCTTTCTGTCTGCATCCCTGTAGTCCGCGGCCGCCTCCTCTTCCTCATCATGGAACGCTGTCCGAAAACCGTCCGGTTCCATCCTGCTGTAGCCAGGGGCGCTGTACGGATACTAGCGTTGCCCTCAATTTGTAACTCCACGGAATGGTGTCTCCTGTAGCTGTCCTTCTGACCGTGGGAACAATTCGGCCACTTGCCACCAAATGTAACGGAGTTGGAACACGAATCCAATATCTCCGCTGGTATACGGTAAAATATCCAAGAAGCACTACAGTCTCACCATTCCCAACCTCCCATTTTGGACGACACTCAATTGGGAGTTAAATGACTACTGACTTTATTTTGTTATATGCAGAAATATATATATACATCTCTTTGGCCACAGGTAATACACATGCCCATATTTGGCCACATAATACACATAGAGGGACTATAGGTGGGTCACACCTCCCTGAGGCTACCTGGCAACTTTGATACAATCAGACAATGATTAGATCATCCTTCTTTGTACTTATGTCTGAGAATGAAAACACTTTATACAATAGATTTCCTTATCTTATGAGGAGTCTCTGTAATAGGATTATCTATTATGCCAAGGTCTGCAATAGTCTGGGTTAATATTCTGCAGAGCATAAACCAACATGCATACAGTATAATAGTAGGATCATATTTTAACCATAATAATAACCATAAAACAGGGTAAAACAGTGATGGGTTCCGTTACAAAATCATTCTGTAATTTATTGGGTTGTAACCAAGCATCGCTTTGGCCACCCTTTGATTGACTATAAGGGCTATTCCATTTCTTCTGCGATATTCTTGACCACAGTAGAAGATTTGGTGGTTGTCTGATGTGAAATGTCCCATTCCAGTCCATTTAAGTTCACCAATTCCCAGGATATCGATGTTAGTCTTGTCATCTCATGTTTGACCACGTCCAGTTTACCTTGGTTCATATTTCTAACATCCCAGGTTGTGATGCTGAATTGTTCTTTGCAGCATCAGACTTTCCTTTCCCCTCCAGACACATCTGCAGCTGGGTGTCGTTTCGGCTTTGGCCCAACCACGTCATTAGATCTGGTGCTACTCTTACTAGCCCTCTGCTCTTCCTCAGTAATGTGGTAGGCACCTTCTGACCTGAGTGGGCTCATCTTCCAGTGCCATATCGTTATGTCTCTGATTGTGCTTGTCCATGGAGTTTTCTTAGCAAAGTTACAGGAGTGGGTTGCAGTTCCTTCTCCAGTGGACCGTGATTTGTCTGACCTCTCTGCTATGACCTGCCCATCTTGGGTGACCTTTCATGGTATAGCTCACAGCTTAATTGAGGTACACAAGCCCCTGCACAACGACAAAGTAGCAATCCAGAAGGGGACAGTATAACAGTATAGACAAATACGGATATTTCACTATTATTATTTTCATATTTTGAATGTTCTTCTTAATATTCATTGTATATGCTTATGTCCAAGTATAAGAGCAGAGTGCAATGGAAACATTTTAATTGTTGACATTCTGATATATTTAGGTATAAAAGAGTGTGAGCAGACTGCATTGTGATAGAGCACTGGTGAGTGTGAGCAATGCAGGGTACACAGTGATAGAGCGCTGCTGAGTATGACCAGACTGGATTGTGATAGAGCACTGGTGACTGTGAGTAATGCAGAGTGCACTGTGATAGAGAGATGTTGAGTGTGAACAGACTGTACTCTGATGAAGCACTGGTGAGTGTGAGGAATGCAGAATATGCTGTGATAGAGCGCTGGTGAGTGAGCAAATCACACTGCACTGTGATAGAGCACTGACGAGTATGAGCAGATTGCATTGCAGATTGCATTGTCATAGAGCACTGGTTAGTGTGAGCAAAGCAGACTTCACTCTGATAGAGCACTGGCGAGTAGGTAAAGCAAACTGCATTACAATAAAGCGCTGGTGAGTAGGGCAAACCAGAGAGCATAACGATAGTGAGTGTGAGCAAAACCACCTGCATTGTGATAGAGAGATGGTCAGTGTGAGCAAAGCCGACTGCATCACGATGGAGTGCTAGTGAGTGTGAGCACTGCATTATATACCGTACATCATGGGACTAAATGTCAGCATTGTCACATGATTATTGTATAAGCGTGGTGACGCAGCACTTCTGGACCGCCATACACTCGTGCTCTCACAGCTCTATCGTCTGTGCATGGCACTGTTTGCATCTGCGCATAGCACTGTTTCCATGTGTTATAGACACTGACTTTTATATATAAGATTTACTTTACATCCAAGGGGAACAAAAGTACAATATGTTGGAGTTCAGACATCCATAAGGCTTATTGCACCTATGTTTACTGAAACTTATCAGAACAGGAAAGGAGAAAAAATCTTACACTGTATATATATATTTTTCTCCAATATAAGTCAATTATTTCACATACAAAAAATACAGTGGTACCTAGGTTCCAGAAGGCACAAGAGTACCAAGTTCCCATAAGGAGTATTATAAATTGACTCATACAGGATACAGCAGGCGTGACGAGTGGCGAAAAAAACTCAAGAGTCAAAGCAATTTCTGCTCATCAAAATGTGTCTAATACAAAATTTGCCAAGTTCCAAGGCAGACAAGTACCAACGTACCACTGTATGTGGAATGTCCAGAATTTAATCCTTTAAATGAATGCTAGAAATTTTTAACTACAGTGGCCCTTTAATTTCAACCCACTAAGCAGATTAATATGGAACAGAATTATTATTATACCAGAGTCTTCCCTCCTGTTTACACTGACCTAATGAGTCTTTATCTAGCGTCATTTTATTACTTGATTACATAAGGAAGGCTGATATTAACAAAAATGTTTTTTATTCTGTTTGCACACAAATATTTGGATCTCCTGGTAATTAATTTCAAAGTTGCATGAGAATGCAGATTTTTCTGACTGCACTATTTTATTTTATCACAACAAATTCGACCAACATAAATAACTGTACAGTTTTCTTCCAATGTTTGGAAGAGGAAAGTTGCAGTGTCCCATATATTTTCAATACAGGTTTTCTTATAATTACCAGAAAGTGACTTTAATTATAACCATTTCTTTGTACAATGAAAACACATATATGTTTAAAAACTTTGAGTCTGATAAGAGCATACATAAGCAGTAAAATGTCATCAAACTTAGATTGT
The DNA here is from genome assembly GCA_027410445.1 of Discoglossus pictus. Lineage (NCBI taxonomy): Eukaryota > Metazoa > Chordata > Amphibia > Anura > Alytidae > Discoglossus > Discoglossus pictus. The sequence continues at coordinate 413,783,131 of CM050164.1, read as the reverse complement.
AAGTTTGCAAGTTTTCAATCTTGGAAACAACCTTGGGAACAAGTACTATGTACATTTTGATTATAAGCTCAAAAACAGGGCCCTCCATTCTTTATAAGGTGTGAAGTTTGATTTTTGCCATGTACTAAACCCCTGTACAGCGCTACGGAATATGTTGGCGCGATATAAATAAAAAACACATATATAGTTGTAAGCAAATGGGTTGATGCTAACGCTGCTGGACTTACCATCCACAAATACGAACCGTGGGACTTAGAAAAAAAAAGGACCTCTGAAAGTGAAGTTACACCTCAATTTAAGTCGAAATTCAAGAGTTTAGACACCTGAAAATCCCCTAAGTGAGAGAAAAAATGGCTGCCGAAAAAAATGAAAACGAGGCTACAGGACCCTAAACACGCAAAACACCACGAAACCCATACAGATTTTCAGAAAAAGACGTACGAGGTACAACAAAAATGACGCAAACCTGAGCACATGAAAACATTAAAAACACAATAAATACACACAACAAACACATAAAAAGCTTACTCACAACAAGGGGGGGGGGGCACCCAGGACCTCTGCAAGTGAACTTACACCTCAATTAAAGTAGAAATTCAAGAGTTTAGACACCCGAAAATCCCCTAAGCGAGGCAAAAAATGGCCGCCGAAAATAACCAAAACGATGCTACAGGACCCTAAACACGCAAAACACCACAAAACACATACAGATTTTCCGAAAAAAACGTACGAGGTCCAACAACAAAGACACTAAATCAGCCACAGCCGCGTAACACATACATTAGGCGCCATTTTACAACACTAACTTACACAATGCGGAAGTACACAGCTACCCTAATGGATTTTCCTCACGCATGCACACTATTTACACTACACACTGCACACATTGCTGACTTACACAGCAGCTACACAACAGTGAAAACACACATTCTATGGTGCAGCACCATGAACACAGATTGTCAGCTCTTCAACACAATGCTTCCTGCATATATTACTTCAAAATAGGTAAAGTATATTCATTTATTAATTTATTAATTATTTCATTAGCATACAAAAAACCACCCCCAACGCTGCTCATAGCACACAAAGAACCAACAGCCTCGCCAGCGCCAGGCTCGCAATGAGCTCCCAAGGATCTCTGAACACCAATTAAATTAATGTCGCAACCAAACACCTGCCTTACAATCTTATTGCCATCATTTTTTGATGGGCAAGTTGCTAGTAATAATAATAATAATAATAATAATAATAATAATAATAATAAAACTAGCTTTTTTTAATTAGAAAAAATTATGTCTATGTTAGACTTTGTAGGAATCCATGATACCTAGGTGAAAGTTGTATGTGAAAAAGGTGTCTACATTCTGGAGAGATGAGATGATCTATTGATGCAATCTGCCTGATTCTGGGCCTGTGGGGGAAGGGGTGTGGTGACCATTTTAATTATATCCAATTATCTAACAAAGCATCCTGACTATTTCATGTTTTCCTCCTTTACTCATACTTCCACTGACAAAAACACTCCTTCATGATACAGCTTTCAGTATGTGATCTGGGGTCCAATTTCTAGCAGCTGCCAAGGGGTGCCTCCCTGAAAGAGGCACCTAACTTGCATAACAATGTTTTTACATTTCAGATTATTTTATATTTTACACATAGCCCCTGTCTTCTCTAGCCAGGCACTGAGAGCATGTTCTTGTGGGGGAGCAGGTGAGTGTGAATTGTCAGGTTTGCAGTGTGATGTTCTATAGTAAAACAGACAGGGCACGAGAGGGCATAGAACATGGGCAAGTTAACAAATTTTGCACCAGGCTGCTGATCCATACACACTGAAAAGCAGTAGGTATTAGTTGTTCAGATATATTTACATTTATTTACATATGTTGTATACATATGTACATGGACTAACTTTTATCACACTACTTCCCTTAAAACCAATGGAAAATATTTTGTAGAAAAAAAGTAAATTTTAAGTAAATGTTTAAAAAAGGAATTATTATAATGCACAGAACGAAATACCAACAGCATGCTACCTGTTAATCTAGGCACCACCATACAATAATTACTTTGAAATGTTAACTAATAAAAACATTGTAAAGTAAATGATACTGTGAACAGTTTCCTATTTTTGGACAAAGTAATTTGCCAATGTATGTGTGATGCATGAGCCAAGTAATAACATATACACAGTACACATTTCAATACACTTATTTCATAAACAAGCTCAGGTGTTTATTTCTGCCCCATATTAGGGAAACAGAGTTGCACTTGTGCATGTGCCCCCAAGAACTGGTAAGGAGTATGTGCTAAGGGGGCACCAGATTTATAAATCTGGCCCTGCACAGTTTCACAGTTATATAAGGTTGAATTTACATGTAAAGCTTTGGCTCACTGAGAGCACACATAGAGCCTTCATGAAGAGCCATGTATTCATACTTTATCTAAAACCACACGAAGATCAGCGAACAGTTCATTGGGCTGTAAGCTCCGGTTTTAACAAACCCAAGATTTCAAACCCTTAACATGTAGGGCTTTTGCGGCTCAAAAAAGAACGCCAATTGAATAGCAAATTAACTTAAGACCTCTATTACTGGGCTACTGTAACTTACAATTTCTCAATTGAATAAGGCTCTTAGTGTCATTGTCTTACTTGGCAACTTTCAGCTCTGTGGACACTGAACTGAAAGTAGAACTGTTGAGGTTGTTGTTGTTTTCTGTTTAGTTGAGAATACACCTCCCAGCATGATTTGTACTTCATAAGTAGCACAATTCAGCCAGTCTAAAAGGAGCTTCCTCCTCTCCTGCAAGGAGCTCCGCGTAAAGTACAATATATATTATATGTTTGCTTTAATACAAGTGTAAAATCATGGTGCTCACAGCAGGGAGGCTCTCCTACACTCTAGGCTATTTTGCCTGGGCCCTGGGCCACTCCTAACTTTCCTCCCCCTGCAAGGATGGCACCAAGGAGGACCACATTCTCCTGGTGCGTGCAGTTCAGGGCCCTGTGCTTGCCCTTAGATTCTTGCCCTCCCGACTGTGGACGTGTATCCTTAGCTCCCTGAGGCCTGTCCCCCCCTGAATTACCACCCCCCTGGGGATAGGCCCCTCCCCCTCTGTCCCTGGACTAGATGTGCCTATTTCTCGGGGCACCCAGCCGCCAGCCACCTCCTCCACTCCTCCGCCACTCTCCTCTCCTCCGCTCTCCACCTCCTCCCCTCCTCTGTCACTCTCCCCATCCTCCACTCCTCTGCCACCCTCCTCTCCTCCGCTCTCCTCCTCCTTGATCTCTTCCTTCACCTCTCATCTGCCACTCCCCACCTCCTCCTCCCCTCCTCCATCTCTCCACAGGACCACCTCTCTCTCTCTCCTCTCTCTCTCCTCATCTCCTCCTTCCCACTTCTCCACTCCTCCCCCGCCTCTCCTCTCTCCATTTAAATCCCAAAAAGAATATAAGGATAAATAAGAATAAGTGTTTCTGTATATATATGAAGGGAAAAAAATGCTGTTAAATGTGTATTTATCAACTGTTGGGGGATGGGTGTGGGGGATGTGATGGGGGGGGTATATGGAGTGACCTAGCTCTATGTGTATCTATGTGAGTAATTTCATTTATGTGTATTGGTATTATGTGTAAACTGTAAATATGTGTAATCAAAGGTTAAGTGTAAATTCGTAAATAGATGAATATAAAAGAGAAAAAAATGCAATATACTGCCCTGAAAACACTCCTATTCTCTCTCACTCTGCTCAAACCACCAACTCTGGGACCTGTGTGCTACTTCATCAGAATCTACAACACAAGCAACGCATGGGCGTGTGGAACACAACTTTATAATCTCTCTCTGTTAATCATCTTCAGCTAGACCACTTTCTATTTGCTGAGAGACCTGCGTCGCACCGTGATTGAATCGCAACTGTGGACCGCATCCAGTCCATTAACAGTTTGCTGCCATGGGAGACGTTTATGGGCTTGAGGCTTCCGGCCCTTGTTCGTAACTTGCGCCCTTGTTCAATTGAATAGCACCGGATTTGTAGCAGACCGCGAGCCCTCAACAGGCCAGCAGACATACCGCCTATATACCGCGAGATGCGGCCTTCAAATTGAATGAGGCTCTAAGTAAGTTAATGAAAATCTCTGCCAGTATAAGGCACAGAACAGTTCTGGTTCTGAAAAGCTGAACTGAGCATAAGAGTCTATGAATGGTGACATATTCCACTGTAGTGCAAAAATACATATTTAATATATGTCATATTAGTAACATTTAAACTTTATAGAGGAATAATGACATTTAAAGATGTTTCTTGTTTCCTGTCAATGTTATTTTTAATGTGATCCAAATTCTGATATTTGGGACATAACCTTTAAGCTTTCTAAATATGTTAAATTATATAGCACACCAAAAATGTTCAGTGTCATTAAGAGCTATGAATCATTGTGTGTATGTTACATTTATATATCAAAGTATAATGCATCTCTATGAAGGACTTTATTCAAGGCTCCTAGGAGCAGACTGTTTTGTCTCCTCTAAAATATTACTGGTTCCTAAATTTTAGAAATGTTTCCACTCCAAGATAGATAGATAGATAGATAGATAGATAGATAGATAGATAGATAGATAGATAGATAGATAGATAGATAGATAGATGGTGTGGCGCTATTCAGCTCCAGTTTCTGGCTGTGGGAATCCCCCTCTTAGTCAATCTTTTGACCCAGCGGTCAGATCAGGATCATCTGCATCAGCTCAGGAGCCCAACTGGATCAGCTAACCAGCTAACCGGTATCATCTGCTTCTTCAGTGGGCTTGAAAAGGCCAAGGTGACCAATCCTACCCAGCAAATTCCCAATACAGTATTTAATCCCTTTTCCCAAGAGAGGAATAGAGATTCAGGACAGCAAAGTGATTTTAGCTAAGTTGTCTTGCCTCAATTGTCTGTCACAAGAAGAGCACGTTTATTTCTGGTTACAAGCAGTGTATTTATTAATTTCAGCATAAACGATTTACATGTTTGTGGGCTGAGCAAATGCAAACTCTTGGCCCAGATAAAAACTAACCAATAACAAATGTGCCTCTGGGGGTATTTAGCTGATTGGTCCATAAACAGGGAGACAGGGAAAAAATGGGTTTGGCTTGTATGCCATGGGGGGTGAGTCTATGGGAGGCACATACAAAGGAAAACACAAACAAAGGAAAAATAATACAAGTAAATGGCCACAAGATGTCACTGCAGGATAAGAAATGGAACTACTCATTCTTTCTGCAGTGAATCGGCAGATTATATGAAAACTGGATGGTATCTGGGGGTTGCTGGGAAAAACTTCCTGCTAGGCCCCAAATTTGAATTCAAAAGCTGAATGCGAGTAGCACCAGGGGCAGCCATGGATAATCAACTCCCAACACGATCTCCCATGGCCAAGGTAGCGAAACAGGTTGCCCTGCTGGATCTGGAAAAAAACACATAAACAACAAATGCCGGTTCTTACGGTATTGGCCCTCCGCTGACTTGGGCCTCTCTGGTTTCAAGCAGGATCATCTCCTTAATAGGCCCACTGGAATCCATGTTAGGTAGCAGCTTCTGGGGTGACAAAAGAAAGATCGTCACATGCTCACCATCCAAGGGTAAGGGCAGTGGAACAACTACCAAGGTCCGTAGGGATCTGAGGGATGGCTGCTGGTTCTTGCACCAAGATCCCACCACTGCCCACATTTTGTGAAGATTCTAGGGACGGGGCTATATTCAGCTCCAGAAATGTCTTCCTTTGGCTACAGGAATCCCCTCTCAGTCAATCTTCTTAGAAGGAATGGGCCTCTCGGTGCCCAGTAGTCAGATCAGGATCATATGCATCAGCTCAGGAGCCCAGACTCACTTGATCAGCTGTGCTGTTTCTTCAGTGGGCTTGAAAAGGCCAAGGTGACCAATGCTACCCAGCAGATTCTTTATTCTTCTTGTCTGCTATCTGTTTGTCTAAACCCATTGTGTTGCAGTATTTTGATTTATGTACAATATATGTTTTTAATTATATCTTATTTGTTTTTCTTATTATTCACTGGCCCAAAACAACATAATATATGTAGAAATGATATATATATATATATATATATATATATATATATATATAGATAGATAGATAGATAGTATCTCACAAAAGTGAGTACACCCCTCACATTTTTGTAAATATTTTAATATATCTTTTTATTTGACAAAACTGAAGAAATAACACTCTGCTACAATCTAAAGTAGTAAGTAGTATAACAGTGTAAATTTGCTGTCCCCTCAAAATAACTCAACACACAGGCATTAATGTCTAAACTGTTGGCAACAAAAGTGAGTACACCCCTAAAAGGAAATGTCCAAATTAGGCCCAAAGTGTCAATATTTGTGTGGCCACCATTATTTTCCAGCACTGCATGGACTTAACCAGATCTTCACAGGTTGTCACTCCTCCATGATGACATCACAGAGCTGGTGCATGTTAGAAACCTCCTCCGCTGACTTGGGCATCTCTGGTTTCAAGCAGGATCTTCTCCTTAATAGGCCCACTGGAATCCATGTTAGGTAGCAGCTTCTGGGGTGACAAAAGAAAGATCGTCACATGCTCACCATCCAAGGGTAAGGGCAGTGGAACAACTACCAAGGTCCGTAGGGATCTGAGTGACAGTCTCTGGAAGGCTTGCAACCCACATCAATGGTGCATCCTTGTGATGGAGATCATCTGTAGAGTTCCCAGAGGCAGTGGAACAGACTGCCCTGCTAAATCCAAAGCCATGTTGTAATCCATTGGGGAAAAGGAAACAAACTGTTCCGGGATCTCAGGGTCTTGGCCCTCACTGGCATGATGGGAATTGTAGCTACAATCTGCACTTGGGCTGTGACCGTTTGTTGGCAGTCCCTCTGTTTCTATCATTGGGGTAGCATATGAAATTAATGGACCACCCTAGGCCATGACCTCTGGACTGGAATTAGGGGAACCTTGTGGCAAAATAGATCCTTCCTTCTGTGCCTTGTCTGGATCGGCTGGTTCTAGTCTCTAGTCATCTGCTGCTGGGAAGGTGGACTTCATCTGTAAGGCCCCACATCTGCTGTCTTTGAGGGAGGAGCATTGGTTTTTCTAACATCAAGGTCCCAGGGCTTGCACTCTCTCCTGATCTCCCTGTGGGGTTTCTCTGTATGGGTTGATCAGCAAGATCCCTTCTTGGCAAACAATTGGGATCAGCTTGGCATTGCCTATTGGTATCTCCATGGTGACCGGGCTCCTGCTGGGGTCCAGCTTGCGGTGCGGACGCCTTGACTTTAGAGGATGCTTCCAAGCTGTATAGTCATAGTCACCTGCTACTGGGATGGGATCTGTACTGCTGTCACCATGTTTGGTATGGCAGGTGGAGCAGGTGTTGGCTAAGGCAAAAGGGTTCCAGGGAGTGTTCCCTCTCCTGATTGCACTTTGGATAGAATCTGTCTTTGTGGATCAGCCTGATCCTCTTCCTGACAAGCCATCTGGATTAGCTTGGCCTTGCCCTGCTGTAGATCTAAAGTGGCGGAGCTTTTGCTGCAGTCCGCCTTCTCAGTTACCACCTTGCCTATAGCAATTGCACTTAGACTGGTCACAATATCCATGTGCTGCTGTGCCATATCAGCCTAGTCTTTAAACAGCAGGATCTCTGGGCTCGAACCCTACCCTGATCTAGAATCTGTCTCTGGTTCTCCAGCCACTTGAGTGGCTAACAGCAAAACCTCTACTCTTGCCTTGGCTATAGCGATCAGGTCTTCTGGCACCCTTTTGCCTACCTCTTATGCTTGGCAAGAGCACAGCCAACGGTCCATGGCAACCTCCTCCAGGGCCACTTCCTCCAGCAATTCTGTGCTCTTCAAACATGAGCAATCATCCATTAGGCTGTAAGCTTCAAGCACCTTGAGTTGCCAGCCTATGTCTTCCTCCTCCTCATAGGATTGGTGGGGCTCCACAAAGTACTTGAGCCAGGCTTGAGCCAGGTTCCACCTGGGCCCACCGCCTCAAGGAGTTCCTCATACTGTATTTAAAAATCCATTTCTCTATGGACCAACCGGTTGAGCAACTCTTCTTCTGCTGTCCCTGGTTCAATTTCCACCTCCTTTCAGCACCATTCAAATAGCATTTGCCAGCAATCTGTAGTTCCCAGGTCACTCTTTGGATCACCCCGCAGCACCCCAGTAAGTCCTTCCATCAGCCCAAGTCTGTAGTATTGTGATGTAGTAGCTGGAAGCATTAGGTCCACCTACTGAACTTCCAAGCCAAGCTCTTCCTGGACTTCAAAGTACTGTACTTCAAAGCTGCATAGGTCACCATATACCATCTTTGCTGCTGGTTCTTGCACCAAGATCCCACCACTGCCCACATTTTGTAAAGATTCCAGGGACGGGGCTATATTCAGCTCCATAAATTTCTTCCTTTGGCTACAGGAATCCCCTCTCAGTCAATCTTCTTAGAAGGAATGGGCCTCTCGGTGCCCAGTAGTCAGATCAGGATCATATGCATCAGCTCAGGAGCCCAGACTCACTTGATCAGCTGTGCTGTTTCTTCAGTGGGCTTGAAAAGGCCAAGGTGACCAATGCTACCCAGCAGATTCTTTATTCTTCTTGTCTGCTACTTGTTTGTCAAAACCCATTGTGTAGCAGTATTTTGATTTATGTACAATATATGTTTTTAATTATATCTTATTTGTTTTTCTTATTATTCACTGGCCCAAAACAACATAATATATGTAGAAATGATATATATATATATATATATATATATATATATATATATATATATATATAGATAGATAGATAGATAGATAGATAGATAGACAGTATCTTACAAAAGTGAGTACACCCCTCACATTTTTGTAAATATTTTAATATATCTTTTTATTTGACAAAACTGAAGAAATAACACTCTGCTACAATGTAAAGTAGTAAGTAGTATAACAGTGTAAATTTGCTGTCCCCTCAAAATAACTCAACACACAGGCATTAATGCCTAAACTGTTGGCAACAAAAGTGACTACACCCCTCAGAGGAAATGTCTAAATTAGGCCCAAAATATCAATATTTGTGTGGCCACCATTATTTTCCAGCACTGCATGGACTTAACCAGATCTGCACAGGTTGCCACTCCTCCATGATGACATCACAGAGCTGGTGCATGTTAGAGACCTTGCACTCCCCCACCTTCCATTTGAGGATGCTCCACAGTTGCTCAATAGGGTTTAGATCTGGAGACATGCTTGGCCAGTCCATCACCTTTACCTTCAGCTTCTTTAGCAAGGCAATGGTCGTCTTGGAGGTGTGTTTTGGGAAGTTACCATGTTGCAATAATGGCGGCCCAGTCTCAGAAGGGAGAGGATCATGTTCTGCATCAATATGTCACAGTACATGTTGAAGTTGTTTCAGATGATTAGCTCTTGTCGGCATAGGTACAACGACCAGCTATTTGCTTCAGAGCACCATACACAACAGGGTTCACTGTGCTGTCATTTAGCTCCCTGGTTCATTTGGATAGTGAGTTGCTCATCTGTAGCATGTTGATTGCTCTTCACACACCTTAACAGCTGACTTTAACCTCTGATATCAATGGTACGTGTGTCAACCCAGTTTATTCACAATGGTGCCATTTGTCCAGTCACGATACACTTTAACCACAGACACCAGTATAGATATTCCTCTCTGGTGTCCCTTTTCCCAATTCAAACAGCTGTACACTTCTGGTCTTTTTTCAGCTCCAATAAACTGCATAAACTTCTGTGAGTCTGTACTCTGCTCCAAACAAACTTTGCACACAGCTTGCTCCATAGCCTTTCCCAGCCTGTAGGCCCAAAACACAGCCTCTTCAAACAGCTAACAGCAGTGATTAAATGGCCACACCAAAATACCAGCTTTAGTCTTTTATCAGCGGCACTCAGCTGGAGATAATTAAACAGTTTCAGAAGTTAACTCTTTCATACCTCCTGGGGGATAGGGAGTTTATTTATCAAATCTGTGACTCATACAAATCCTTTACATCACTTGAATCACAAGATATGCATTAAAGTTTTTTAATGTATTTATGTATCCAAAAACTGGAGTTAGCAGTGAATGACCAGTAATCTAAATGAATAATCAAAGTATTGCAGTAATGCAATGTATACATATATCCACACACATATGTATGCTTTTCTTAACCAGGTGTATTGCGATGGAGAGAGATAGCAAAGGAATGGAGTGATGGTGATGGTTGAGTAATTGAATGACTCAATTAATTAAATTATATATATATATATATATATATTTATATATATATATATATATATATAGTTGAATCATAAGATTATTGCAGTGACTAGTCATACCATTTTAATTGGACAAACGTATTCATAATAAAGCGACAAGCTTTTGAGAGTTAATGCCTCTCTTTATCAAGTCACATCGCTCTTTGACTTGATAAAGAGAGGCATTATCTCTCGAAAGCTTGTCGCTTTATTATGAATACGTTTGACCAATAAAAAAGGTATCACTATCCACTGCAATACTCTGATGATTCAACTGGATTACTGGACATTCACGGCTACCTCACTCTTTATATACACATATATATATATATATATATATATATATATATATATATATATATATATATATATATATAAATATTAAACTTTTGGGCATCTTACAGGCATTGAAATATACTAAGGACTATGTAGTTAATATATTGAAAAGGTTAAAAACTTGCTGCAGCTGAGCATGTACACATATATATATATATATATATATATATATATATAATTACAGTATGTATACATATAGGGACAGTATGCCCCCAGAGGTTAATGTAGATTCGGAGTTTTAAGATTTCTCCCCAGCAGAGAAAGATTTTACTCCTGAATAATTAATCTGGGATGAATAATTGAATTGAGTATTTAATGGAAGCTGTAGGTGAGCACAGCTTTTAAAAGGCACACAGAGAGAGAGATGGGGTGACCCCCAATGAAGAACTGCTAAATGAGCAGTGAGCTAGTCTCTGTGAGAGGCTGCCATTGTGTATCTACTGGAACTACTGAGTGAGCAGTGAGTGCACAGGTAGTGTGGAGCCTAAAAGTTATAGCCAGCAGTTTAATTTGGGCTGCCTAGAGACAGAACATTGGATCTGTTACAGATGGGGAAGCAGTAAAGACAGAGAGGAAATGAGTACTGCTTGAGTTGGATTGCTGGTAATAGAAAGTGACGCATGCTGTGCTTTGGTGACTGTTTAAGCTACAGACTGCATAGAGCCTTGCAAAGCTGAAAAGAGAAATACTGTGCCATGGACTGGTGATAGCAGAGAGAAAAAAGGAATTTCAAGTAGAGGAACTTGCAGACAGTAGCCTGCATGAAGCTGCAAGAGTCTAGATTTAAAAGGCCAATGTAAAGTTATTGGACTGTGTGTTTGTTTTGTTTTCCCACTCCCAGGATTAGTTGGGAGTGGGCTTAGTTAGTAAGGAAAGTCACATCACTAAAAAGTTAAGTCGGCTCTCTGATAGAGCTATGCCTGTTTATTTTATGCTTTTATTTTTGTGTGTTATTTGTATACAGGCAAAAATGTATTTTAGTAAAAGTCCTGAAAATTATATATCAATTTTTATCATCAGTGAACCGAATATTAAGGTCTGTGACAAGTGATACAGATTTGTTAAGGCTCATGGGAGTAGAGGTAGTATTCTCTATATACAGAAAATCATCAAGATAATAGATACCATAGGGCAGAGTTTGATGTTTAAGAGAATTAAGCATAGCCCTACTGAAAAATGGTTGAAAAATTGTGAGGCTACTTTTTTATTTAAATATAAGGCGAGAAGCAAAATAGAATTTGTTTTTCTGCTGCACACTATGAATGTGATATAGAGATAGATCTATTGGCAACTGCTTAAAGGCATATTAAAGTGAGGTGGGTTATGAATGCATCTTGTAGAATGTAATCATAACCCACCTAGCAAAAAGGTTTGCAGGAAAAATTGCTAACCGTTTTTGAATTAAAATAAAAAATGTGCTGGGGGTGACGTTTACACCCCCAGCAGTTGCTGCAGTAGCAGCCATAAGCAGCCATGACAGGTACAGCAATCTCTCATGTGTACCCTCACACACAGAGCATGTGCGTACTGATTGGCTTTTCAGGCACTGGGAGGAAGGGAGTTAACAGAGTGTGTATGTCTGTGACAGTGTTTGTGAGTGTTTGTGTCTGTGTGAGTATGTATGTGTGAGTGTGTATGTCTTTGTGAATGTGTATGTCTGTGTGTGAGAGTGTGTGTCTGAGAGAGTGAGTGAGAGCATGAGTGTCTGTGAGTGTGTAAGTGAGCGTGTGTCTGTGAGTGAGAGTGTGTATGTGTTAGTGAGAGTGTCTGTGTGAGTGAGAGTGTCTGTATGAGTGAGAATGTCTGTGAGTGTGTCTGTGTGAGTGAGAGTGTCTATGTGAGTGAGTGAGAGAGAGTGTATGTGAGTATGAGTGAGTGAGAGTGTATGTGAGTGTGTGTCTGTGAGTGTGTCTGTGTGAGAGTGTGAGTGAGAGTGTGAGTGTCTGTGTGAGTGAGAGCGTGAGTGTGTGTGAGAGTCTGTCTGTGTGAGTGAGAGCATGAGTGAGAGTGTCTGTGTGAGTGAAAGTGTGAGTGAGGAAGAGTGTCTGCGAGTGTGAGTGAGTGAGAGTGTCTGTGAGTGTGTGTGTGAGTGGGAGTGTGTCTGTGTGAGTGAGAGTGTGAGTGAGTGAGAGTGTCTGTGAGTGTGTCTGTGTGAGAGTGTCTGTGAGTGAGAGTGTCTGTGAGCAATTTTCTGGGGCTGGGGGGCAATTCTCTGGGGTTGTGGGAGGTCACTGGGCTATTCTCTGGGGCAGAGGGCAATTCTCTGGGGCAGGGGGACAATTTTCTGGGGTTGGTGGAGGTCACAGGGCAATATGTCTGTGTGAGTGAGAGTGTGTCTGTTTGAGTGAGAGTGTCTGTGTGAGTGATAGTGTATGTGTGAGTGAGAGTATCTGTGAGTGAGAGTGTCTGTGACTGTGAGGGAGTGAGTGAGTGAAAGTGTCTGTTTGAGTGAGAGTGTATGTGTGAGTGAGTGAGTGAGTGAGAGTGTATGTGTGAGTGAGTAAGTGAGAGTGTATGTGTGAGTGTGTGAGTGAGAGTATTTCTGTGTGAGTGAGAGTGTGAGTGAGTGAGAGTGTCTGTGAGTATGTGAGTGTGAGTATTTCTGTGTGAGTGAGAGTGTCTGTGAGTGAGAGTGTCTGTTAGTGTGAGTGAGTAAGAGTGTGTCTGTGTGAGTGAGAGTGTCTGTGTGAGTGAGAGTGTCTGTGAGTGTGTGAGTGAGAGTGTGTCTGTGTGAGTGAGTGAGAGTACCTGTGTGAGTGAGAGTGTGAGTGAGAGTGTCTGTGAGTGTGTGAGTGAGAGTATTTCTGTGTGAGTGAGTGAGTGAGAGTGTATGTGTAAGTGAGTAAGTGAGAGTGTATGTGTGAGTGTGTGAGTGAGAGTATTTCTGTGTGAGTGAGTGTGCGAGTGAGTGAGAGTGTCTGTGAGTATGTGAGTGTGAGTATTTCTGTGTGAGTGAGAGTGTCTGTGAGTGAGAGTGTCTGTGAGTGTGTGAGTGAGAGTGTGTCTGTGTGAGTGAGAGTGTGAGTGAGTGAGAGTATCTGTGTGAGTGAGAGTGTGAGTGAGTGAGAGTGTCTGTGAGAGTGTCTGTGTGAGTGAGAGTGTCTGTGAGTGTGTGAGTGTGTCTGTGAGAGTGTATGTAAGTGTGAGTGAGTGAGAGTGTCTGTGAGTGTGTGAGTGAGAGTATTTCTGTGTGAGTGAGAGTGTGAGTGAGTGTGAGTGAGAGTGCCTGTGTGAGTGAGTGTAAGTGAGAGTGTGAGTGAGAGTGTGTCTGTGTGAGAGTGTGAGAGTCTGTGTGAGTGAAAGTGGGAGTGTGTGAGTGTGAGTGAGTGAGAGTGTCTGTGAGTGTGTGAGTGAGAGTATTTCTGAGTGAGTGAGAGTGTCTGTGAGTGTGTGAGTGAGACTACTGCTGTGTGAGTGATAGTGTAAGTGAGAGTGTGAGTGAGAGTGTGTCTGTGTGAGAGTGTGAGAGTCTGTGTGAGTGAAAGTGGGAGTGTGTGAGTGTGAGTGTCTGTGAGTGTGTGAGTGAGTGAGAGTATTTCTGTTTGAGTGTGAGTGAGAGTGTGAGTGAGTGAGAGTGTCTGTATGAGTGGGAGTGTGAGAATGTATGTGAGTGTGTCTGTGTGAGATCATGGAGTAATTTTCTGTAGGTCAATTCTCTGGGGCTGGGAGGCAATAAACTGGGGTTGGGGAGGTCACGGGCCAATTCTCTGGGGCAGGGGGCAATTTACTGGGGTTGGAGAGGTAACAGGGCAATTCTCTGTGCCTGGGGGGCAATTCTCTGCAGCTGTGGTGCATGTCTATGGGGCTGGAGGGCAATTCTCTGGGGTCGGGGTAGGTCACAGGGCAATTCTCTGTGGGTTGTGGGTCAATTCTCTAGGGCTGGGGGGCAATTCTCTGCGGCTGTGGGGCTGGGGGGAGTATAACCTGCAATGTAGATAAAACAGTAAATGGACAGAAATGTAAGGGAAAGGAAAGTGTCTGAGATCACGTGACTTCCCACAGTAGGGCATACTTCAGGTAATAACTGAGCATGTCTGTACAATCCCCAGGCAAAAAGAAACAATATATAAGATATGCTAGTTTTCCCAGGGAATTTCTGGGGGTGTCAACATTGCGAGAAAACAGTTTGCAAAAGCAAAGAAATTAAGCAAACTTCAGGCTTCGGTTGAATTCCAGACACTATAAATTCTCCTCTATCAGATGCATTAATAACCCAGCTCACTTTAATATACCTTTAAATGCAGCTTTATGTTGGATTTAGACAGACAATATCTGGGTCCTAGTCTTGTGATATGTGCTATGGAGTTGTCTACTCTGGAGTACTGTAAGGGAAATTCAGCTGAAGGGATGAGTAAATTAATGCTGGGATCAGTTGTGTTGTGAAGGGGAAAAAAATGTATTTTACAAGTTTTTCTAGAAAGCAACATGTGATCCAAAGTGTATTGATTCTCCAAATTGTAAACTGAATTCGGTGAAAATAGTTTGTCCTTTATTATCAGGCTCCTTCGTAGCTAATAATAAAATAACGTTAGAGAAAGAGAACTGAGTTAATGTAGTGACCCCAATGTAAAGGGGGATCTATTGGATTGTGTGCTAGTAGTGACAGATTGATGATCACTAGTCATGATGGATGCATTATCAGGGGCAAATGGCTTTTTCATGAGTCTTATGGCACAATGCAAAAATGTGTAATAACCGACTTTTAATGAATACTGTTTATTATTAAAGTTGCTACATATTAGGGTAACTCCTAGATAATGCACCTTTTGACCTAGTATATCCTTTTTGGGTCGTGAGGTTGGTGGCTGGGAGAATAGAGGTGAAGGTGATGGAAACAGTTGCTTGGCTGGGGAAGATTAGTTTAAAAGTTGTATGCATGGATATGTGAATGGCAGTGGTGACAGAGAGCACATTTAATGCAAGTGAAATGCCTGCAATAAAGCTCTTGATCTAGTGGGGCCCAATTAATTGTAAAGTTAAATTGAGCCAAAGCGTCTACAACTTTGGCTGTTAATGAGTGATAGTAATCAGATGTAGACAAATCCTTTATTATTAGAGGGAATGCAATATATTCAGTTAGACACCAAACTCCAGTACAAATTCAATACTGTTGTTTTTGTAGTGAGAAGGCTCCTCCCACAAATTCCAGGTTACATATATGTGTGTGTGTCCCGCACTGTTTGCTCCTGTCCTAATAGTAATATCACAATGCACTGTCTGCATTTCTTAGTAATGCAGAAGTTTGTAGTAAACGTACAGCTATTTTTGATTTACGCCTTCCTCACAACTCTTTCCTTGGATAAAAATCAAGGGGTAGGAAGGAGGAGACACTCCACTGTGGGGGTGCACAAATCATATTGGGCCTAGGGTAGAATAATAACTAGATACACCCCTGAAAATCACATTTAAATAATAATGATTCATTTATATAGCACTTTTCTCCCAGAAAGGACTCAAATGCCCCTATTCAATTGAGCAAATTGTAATTACTGGAAACCGTAATGTAGTTCTTAAAAGTTACTGATATTTATTTGGCCTCTTCTAGCTATTTTACAGGCTGAAAATTCACAATTGCTAAAATCGCAAATCTATATTTAATTGCAACAATTCCATAAGCCCACAAGTAGTTTCAAACCCGTAAATGGCAAATGTATCAAAAAATATTATGGGTTCAAAATAGGACTCGCAAGTTGGTTAAACACCTTTTCTTAACACTGTAAAAGCAAATAAAAAACACTACTGTACTTAAAAATACAGGGAAAGCAATGGAAGGCATTATAATTAATTGCACAACAATCCCCAAAGAACAAATAGGCGTCACAAAAAATATTTTATTTAAATAATTTTGAATGGTTATACATATGCCAATATGGAAAGTGTTGTTGCAAGATGCATTAAGCAATTAAAGACAAACTACATGACTAAATTGCAACACAAAAACATGAAACTGCCTGACAAATTATCCCTTACACTCACAGAGGCTCAAATGTGGACCCTAAAACTATTAATATATTAATTTATATATGTCACTCATCAGATCTATATTGGAAAAATAACCAGTGGCAAAATTACACCGCCACATGACATATATCAAGTACCTGGGGAACATACACCAGACTAATGTTGTCCAACCCATCAGGAAGGGCCACAAACACACATGGAGGCTGTGCAAAGGCACGCGGAGCAATAGCCAACTAACTTCCATCAGGACCAATCTTGGCTACACCCATCCTGAAAGTTCCAAGCCATTGCTGTTGGCCATGTGGCAAGATGTATACCCATTATCATTTTGTGAAATCATATCAAGTGTTCTTGTATCAATGAATTCAATTAGCTCACAAACCTCACCAAGAATGTTCTGCAAGAATGCTATCCAAATGCTGAGAATCAAACCTAAAGTAGTGATGTCTAAAACATGTGACCACTTTGAAACCATGCCTGTGTCACTTTACTGGAATGTTCACATAACAATCTATTGGACAGTAACTCGGGCTCATTAGTTTACATATATATGAATGTGACAGAAATGTGATGTATGATAATGTCCCAAAACCCCAACCATTGGAAACACACAGAAATGGTTATAATGGCATTACAAAACTTTATTTTATACACAGAGCAGACTCAGAAATGTATACGACTACGCATTAATATCATTGGTGTGAGCAGATCCCGGAAGGGCAAGAGGCTCTTTGGGAAAAAGGCGATACCTAAAGGCGGAATTGTAATACTTCAGTGTGTTCCCAAAACAAACCTCTGAAAAAAGGTGGTCCAAACCTAAAAATGGCAGAGGTGTATAAAAAGAAATAAAACCTTCATGTACAGTACAGTGCTAAATACTGTAACTGTAACAATATACCAACTTTCCTGAACTTTATCTGCAAGCATCACTGACCATTAGGTAGTTGTTATGATATATCACTAGTCATGAACATTAATAATGATGTGTCATCTCACAATAGATGCTTAGCTGTGACCACAGTCTCAATCTGATATTGTTTAGCAACATTAAAATCACATTCATCAGCTAAACAGGTGTTAACACATGTGAAAGGATACTCATGATATCATAAGTTCGGACACAAGGATCTGTTCTCATACTGATATTGAGGAGAGGATCACATGCTTCACTAGTGCATGTTTTGATGATGGCTGTCATTAACATGCTATTGTGAGACTTTGCAGGTCCACTGCCATAGTTGTAGTGGTCTAAATTTAAGCTAACAAAAATCTTGTCTTATAATTGGGATATATGATTCAATTAATATAGTCTGAGCAACATGTTTAGGAGGGGCTGTCACTGAAGGGATTTTTATCTGACAGCCACTGTGAATACATTACATTTAATACATATTTTGAATAATGCTTGCAGATGAAGAGAATTACTTCATGGACCTGGATTGTGCCTAAATCAAAATAAAACATAAATTTAATACAGAATTAGAGTTTAAAAAAGATAGGGACTGCAGCATCTCTTCTCAACGGCATCCCTCAGTGACCATCAATTGGTGAAATGTTAAACAGAACCCTACATGACCACAGAGAAGAGGATCATAAAACAAGTGATAGAAGGTAGCCATCTGTGTACTAAATATCACCATCACATAGACCTTGATCCAAAAGTGTGTAGCTAGGCTAGATTAGGTTAACATTGGACCAATAGATTGACACTGAGGAGTGCTGTTGAGTTATGTGAGTTATTAAGCGTGCAGCCCCTACATCCTCCTCCACCTTGGCACAGGGCCGAAACCCCCAGTAGAGGACCACCTTCTTCCTAGTAGAGTGAGGTTGTGGGGGGATGCATTAACCCAGGAGGCAATGACAAAGGAGGCGGCGGAGGTATTGCGGGAGGCGAGGAGAAGCCCGGCTGCGTTTGGGAGTGGGAGGCATCTGGGGTGGAGGAGTCAGTGTTTGGTTTGCAAGCAGCCGGCCAGGTACACCTCCACCATGAATCGGTGTCTCCTCTCCTCCCTATGCTGCCTCTGCAGGATGCCCACTATCTCTGCATGGTTGGCGGAGAGACTGGCCCGGATCCCCTGATTGCTCTCCACGATCAGACGCATTAGGGCCAGAGTATCACCCTGGGCAGCTCCGGAGGTGGACCCTGGGATTGTGGTCCTGGATGAGGAGGGGAAAGGAGTGGCGGCCCAAGCTGGAGCTCCAGCGATGGGCAAAAGGCTCAGCATCTCCTTGAGCACACACTATGTGACAGTCACTAAAAAAAAATTGTATTGCAGATTTGCGAGCTTGAGACTGTTGTGCAATTAATTCTGATGCCTTTCATTGCTTTCCCAGTATTTTAAACTGCAGTAATATGTTTATATTTGCTTTTACAGTGTTACAAACAAGTGTTTAACCCACTTATCTAGTACTCATAGAATTTTTTGATACATTTACTATTACGGGTTTGAAGGCAATTGCGGGCTTGTTGAATTGTTGTAATTAAATATGGATTTTGCCTCTTTAGCACTGTTAACATTTGCGGGCTTGAAACATCAAAGGGGGAGATAGGAAGGAGTTAAGTTTTTGACAACCGCTGTGATTTTGAGCCTGTAATTCTCAAATGGATTGCAAGTAGCAAAATGTAGCTAATTAATTATCTGTAACTTTTATGGGCTCCATTACAGGCTTCTGCAATTGCGATTTGGAATATTGAAGAGGGGCCTGTATTCCCATATTTCCACTTCACATACCATATTTTCCAATTCACATAATAATAGAGATAGTAAAAATGTATCTCAATTGTTCATGGTGAAAACCTTGGGCAATGATATTGGCACATTGCAACAAAGTGAAAACAATTCTAGTAAAGTTCTTCTTTAAAACTTCCTTTTAACTATCAAACTTAGCATAATTTATGTAATCACCCGTATATACCCGGAATAACAGCTCAAACATTTGACTTTTCTAAAAAGTAATGATTGGATTAATTTAACAAAGAGGGATGAAAAGAATATTTAGAGGAATGTGTACTTTCAATCACAGTTAACAGATACAAAGGAAAAAATTGTAAGAGTGCATTCCTGTTCCACATTAATAAATATACACCATTTACAGAAAGGTCCACACATTCCTGTTGCGTGTTTTGATATTCTACAGACACTTTCTAGTGTTATATATATCACTCTTGTTTAGAATACTTAGTATTTTTGTGAACTGTTTATGACTCTTTCTCTGAAATGTCTGCAAAATGTAAAATTACTTTAATTATAAACATGTTTTGTTCAGACTTTACGGGAATGTTGTAAGTGTCTGGATTCTTTTCTTTGTCAAAGTATTTCTTTATTAATTATTTTCAAGGATCAACTTTTAGTCTGTACTATTTACAGAAGATACTTATATGCAAAGTTATATATGTTTCATGCATTTTGCTATATCAAAGTAAATCAGCAAAAATATAAACCTGGACAGAACATTTCTAAACATGCAATGTATATTCTATATATATTCTGTCCCATCCGAATAATTGTTTCTCACTTGATAATAATTAAAATAAATATTCAAAAAATTTTAAGGTTATCCAGTACAAAATAATAATAATAATAATAATAGTAATAAAAATGTATGGGTCCACCATATCTTGCATACTTTATTTGCTTAATTAGTCTTTTTTTATGAAAATTAAATGTTGTTGTACATTGAAAATAAATGTTTTTCCTATTTTGGATATGATCGCAATGTTTTTAGCATTATCCTGTTTTGTGTCCACCACTTTTGGTATGCTAATTTAGGCTTCTTTGTAAGGCTTATATGTTCTTAAACAGTAAAGAAGAATATTATTTAACTTTTCTAGCTGTTTATGTGATATTTGGTACAATCCTGTTTTGTGTCCACCATATGTTGCATACTTTATTTGCTTAATTAGTCTTTTTTATGAGGATTAAATGTTGTTGTACATTGAAAATGAATGTTTTTCCTATTTTGGAAATGATCGCAATGTTTTTAGCATTATCCTGTTTTGTGTCCACCACTTTTGGTATGCTTATTTAGGCTTCTTTGTAAGGCTTATAGGTTCTTAAACAGTAAAAAAGAATATTATTCTACTTTTCTATCTGTTTCTGTGATTTTTGGTACAATCCTGTTCTGTGTCCACCATATTTTGCCTACTTTATTTGTTCAATTAGTGTTCTTTATGAGTATTCAATCATGTTGGACAGTACAAATCAATGTTAATTGCCTTTTCTATATCATGTTGTGCTTTTTTTTTTTATCCTGTTTTGTGTTCACCACTTTTTGGTTGCTGCATTTGGCTTGTGGGTGATGGTTGGAGGTTATTTTACAGTAAAGAGGAGGAATAGTTTTGTTTTATGTGTGTTGCTAATGTTTCAGATGCTATCCTGTTTTGTGGCCACCTCTTTTTTGGGGGGGGTTTCTGTGAAACTGTCTGTCTTCCTAAATTGTATAGGTCTTTGTGAAGTTTGTTGAACTGTGTTTTGTTCTTTATTCAATTTATATGTATTTTTTTTTTTATTTGACTTGAAATTGTTATATTGGCGGCCATTAAACATATATAGTTCCTTTATTTTTTGTACTTGTTATACTTTACCTTGATTGAAGTGTTGTTCTTGTCCGAATGACAGAGGGTCCCCTCCTGCCAATCTTAATCCGCCAGTCTTCTTGTAGTGTCTGTTTGAAAAAGAAAGTGAAATGGTAATTGTATATTTATTCTTTTTGATTTAGCAAAGCATGGTCTTTTTCAGCATGTAATATATTTTTCTTTCTGACCTCTTCTTCTTTCTTTGTGTTCTTTAAAAGGGATTCTCGTTCACAGTGCACGGTGCAAATTCTTGAGTGACGTTGTTGATGCAGAGTCTGTTTGAATAGTGAAAAAAAGGGCAAAGATTCAGCTTTAGGTTACATATGTATTAGTGTCATATTATTTTTTGCTATGAGTTGCAGTAAATTAATGTCATTTAAATATACTTGTTTAATTAGTTTTGGTTAACATTAGTTTGTTTTAGGGCCTATACATATAAATGTGCGTGTGACATGTCACTATACATGAATCACATTTTCATAGTTAAAGTTGTTGTTTTTTTTCCTGTCTTGATAATAAAATGTAATATATTATAGCTTACCTCTCAGTTGTAATTTGCACAGTGTAAAGTAGGAAATTAGAAAATAATTCTCTTCTCAAGTAACAGCAGCAGTTAACTATCCAGTCACTCCGTTCATCACCTGAGTAGAAATGTAGTATTTTCTGGAAAGTAGGCAGTATTTATAAACTTTCAGGTGCCTCAGACCGTTAGAACACAATACGCATGCGCTATTTGCGTTCCAGCTTACAATTTGCGTTCCATCCGCCATTTTATGCGTAGTAGTTTTCAAAATGGTGGTTAATATCAGTGTGGTACATGCCGCATAGTATGTGTTTCAGTTTTGCGAGTCACTGTAGTATTGTTACGTCTGTAGCCTCGTTTTCGTTTTGTTCGGCGGCCATTTTTTCTCTCGCTTAGGTGATTTTCTGCAGTTTAAAGTCGTTTTTTTGGACTTAAATGAACGTGTAAATTAACTTTTCAAGGTGCTGGATGCCCGACCTTGCTGTAAGTAAGCTTTTTATGTGTTTGTTGTGTTTATTTATTGTGTTTCTGATGTTTTCATCCGTGCCGTTTTCGGCCGTTTTTTACGTGTTCGAAATGGATTGTAGCTTGGCTGTATTTTTTTGCGAGGGACGCAGTTGCTTTTTTCTAAGTCGTGCGTGTGTGTATTAACCGTGTGTGAGGCGCCTTTGAGCCTACACCTCCGCAAATGCGGCCCCTCGCTTCGCGAGGGTCTGCATTTGCGGACAAACAACACAGCCGACGTTGGAGCCTCCACCACCACAAATGCGGCCCCTCGCTTTGCTGCGCGAGCCCGCAAACGTTAGCAATAACTCGTATGCTCACAACTATATATGTGATATATCTAATTTGCCTGATCTTGGAAATATTCAACAGAAAAAGAATTGATTTGAGTATACTATGTATGTATCTTGTTAGCATTCAGCATTTCAGATTACATGTTTAGTTCAAAACGTTTTGGTTCTTAGAAGTAAAATGTCTTGTTCTGTTATATTTAGCTTTTCATAGTATAATTAAAATCATTACTGGTCTTTATCCTTTTTAAACCAAAATATGCCGTAGATCAGGGGACGTCAACCTTTTAATACCTACCACCCACTTTTGTATCTTTGTAATGGTATAATTTCCTTACCGCCCACCGGTGCCACAGTAACTCAAGTTAACAAAAGTGCAAAGTAATTTTTAGATACTGAACTAAAATAATCACTTAATAATCACTTTCTTTACTTAAATCAGCTCCGATCCATCCATGTGTATGGTTTAATCTATCTGTGTAGGATATAATGCATTTGTAATGGCCTACTGCATACAAGTAAATTAAGTTTAGTGCGAGCATGCTTGGTTGCATTTTGTAGATAATTATTGCATGGCATGGTGGCTTTGCCGCTATTGTTAAAGAGGATAAACAAGACACACAGAGTGAGCGAGCACCCACCTTGCTGCTTGACATGGCATGGTGCTGCTCCCAGATACTTCAGCACAAACACTAACAGGGTGCCAGGAGCCCTTAGATGGAGACACAAGTCAGAGCAGGGCTCAGTTCCGTACCACTCGGGGGTGCAGTGGGAGAGTCTTGTTCTATGGGGGATACCCCCTATCGTACTGCACCACACACTCAGAGGGGGTTCAAACTCACTTCTGTTTATATCTGAGTACATCCAACAGTGAGACGATCTGGGTGCCTTTCTATCCCTCCCTGAATAACAGCGAGAGGAGCAAAGTTGCTGACATTGTTTACGGCTTCTTCTGTTCGCCCGCTCTTATATTTACTGACAGATAAAAAGTTCACTCAACAGTGCTGCTGCTTCTCCTCTTCATAACCTCAGTCTCTCCTTTCCACTCCCCTTCTCTTCCTTGTCTTTCATTCTTTCTCAGCTCACCGCCCCTCCTCTCTTCCACCTTCCCTCCTCCATTATCTCTCACCGCTCGTAAATCCCACACTTTTCACCAAAATGACACCCAGGAGCTGGAGAAGGTAGATCCCATGATCTGCTTCTCCATAGCCCAATCATCAGTGAGCATTGTCAGGTGTAAAGCTGACCTTTACACAGGACACAGCACACAAACTGTGACTCCACCCTGAGATTTCCCCACCTCCCATCATGAAGGCTTGAATTGCCCACTAATGGGCCATAGAGACAGTGCTGGACCTAGTGAATGAAGGGTAATGGTGCAAAACAAAATTCTATAATCACTAATTGTCACTTAATTTTTATCTTTAAACTTTAGATCACTTTAATAATTATCACTTGTGTACAATTCCTGCTAAGTGTATATGAGTGGTAAGTAGTAGCTTAAAGATAAATATCAAGTGTCAAAGTCACTATTAGTAATTATATATCACTTGGTTCACAAAAGTTATCAAGCTTAAAATGTGCCTTTTCCTATTTTCAATAAAAAGAAAGTGTCTCTCATATACTTATGCTGGACTTTGCTTAAGGTCCTTACCTTCTACTGCTAGAGTCCTGCCTGAGTGAAGTTCAAATTTGCACATGCACGATTTGCTTCATTATTGCGGTTCTGATGTGGGGGCCTGGGGGTATCTCAGGGGGCCCGTGGGGGGGTGAGTCACAGCTTGGCCAATGGTTGGTAGGCCCCCAGTCTCCGGGAAACACACAAAAAAACACACACAAAAAAACAATGAGCCAGCACTAGCTAGCCCCCAGAGCAGGGCCCTGGTGCACTGCACCACTTGCACTACTGCACGATCCGCCCCTGGGCATCAGGTTAAATACCACTGCTATAAATCCTGATATTTTTAAGTCAAGTTGATGACATTGTATGGTATGTATAGTATTCAAATTTTGCTTATTTACTGATTTCTTTAGCAGATCATAAAGATAACATGACATAGAGATGTGTCTATAAATTATTCATTTTGTATACTTGCACTTAACAGTGTTGCTGTGATTTTAATATATGTAAATCATACAATCATACAAATATACATATATCTAACTGTAAATAAAATGTGATGGTGTTTTGCACATCAACTTCATTCTGTATAAGAAAACAGATCAATACCACCTATCACAATCTTATAAATGGATGTAATTTGTATAAGATTAATGCATTTTTAACAATCTTGTATTAAATATATGGTAATCTTGTAACATCATAACATTTGTTGTATCTTTTTTGTATAGCAATCATATACATAAACACAATGGACAGCAAACAGACTCTAAAGTAGCTGTATATATCTGTCATATATCTGTTCGACAATCTTGCAATACAATGCATGCATACTTCATACACTTAATTGCAAACAAACTCAAAAACAATTAGGTAGCAATCATGTATCTATACCATAGCAAAATAGCAAGTGGATGTCTGGCTGAGATTGCACATCAACTGCACCGTGTACATTTTAAAGCAATTTTCTATTTAATACATGATAATCTTGTATCAAAATGAATTTTTTTCTAACAATTTTTTGTATAGCGATTGCATACAGTATATACCTGTAATTAACTGTAAATAGACTCCAGATGCAGTTGTAGAACAATTGCATAACTGATTTGCAACAAACCTGCAACACAGTGTATGTATACTTTATTGCTTATGGACTTCAAAGCAACCAAATTACGATCATGTGTCTGTTGTATGACAGAATTATACCAAAATCCTAAGAGTAGGGAAATGCTTCACTTCCACGAGGGAGACATTTTTATGTACAATTACATATGTATTCCCACAATCAATATGATTTTGCACATAAAAAGATGTTCATTTCTGTAAAGACACATGATAGTGTAAAAATATGAATAAAAATACAAAAATGAATTATGATCCTTGATTTGTCATAAACGTGTTGCTGTGAAAAAAATCTAATGTATTCTGTGAATCAAATATATTTGAATGTGTTATGGATGAAAAATAAATGGATAAATAATAAATATATTGTGTGAAACTTAGTGTAAAAGGTCAATGCATGCCCAAACCATAGAGTACATGCACATGATAATGAATGAAAGCAATAGATATCAATTACATGCTTTAACCAGCAGGGACAGAGATCAAATATATTTCATAAACCAGACCTCCTTAGTGAATAGATAAATAATAAATATGACAGTGGCAATTGATTATTCAATTCATATCAGAAGGTAACAACCATTAAAATAATATAATACAAAATAATACAATTAATTTGAAATGACCAGTAAATCTATATGAATGTAATGATTATAATGATTGAATGTCATTATTAAGTTCACATACATGTAATATATGTCTATGTAGAGATGATTGCATTTTATGTGAATACATAAGGAAATAAATGAAATTTTGACTAAAAAGAA
Source organism: Discoglossus pictus (assembly GCA_027410445.1). Classification (NCBI taxonomy): domain Eukaryota; kingdom Metazoa; phylum Chordata; class Amphibia; order Anura; family Alytidae; genus Discoglossus; species Discoglossus pictus. The sequence continues at coordinate 413,757,169 of CM050164.1, read as the reverse complement.
AAAACATAGTCAATTATTTAAATTATGTGAACGATCATGTATTCTAGCCCTCTATATATATAGATCAAGTTATCTCTGCATGTCCAATATCTATATCTGTGGATGTGGTGAAAATTGGTAATTAATTCATATTTTTTTTTCTTTTTAATACATCTAACTCACTAGGTAAAATGAGGAGAGAAAAAAAGGAGGTCTGAAAAAAACAGTGAAAAGAATTTAAAAATCTACACAGAAATGTATAATATAACCAGCAATGGTAAATGATTTCACTAGAATAAATATTTCTTAATATAGAGGAAGGAAAAATAAGTAATAAATACAGTGATATGTCAGATATATTGAGTGCACTGACTTTATCATTATATTACTTATTTATAATTATAATTTGAAATAATCCCAATGTCCATTTATAAAAAAGAAGTAAAATTATAACTCTCATTTAAACCTTGGGGATAGAGAGAATTCAATAAAAATACCAATTTTATCTCTTTTTGAGGAGGATTCTTTCCAGATCTCCTCTATGAATATTTCTTTATACACATTCCAAGCAGCAACATGGTAAGAACTTTGGGTTGCAAAAACTGAAAAAAAACTGAAAAAAATGTTGAACTACTGATGTAAATTTTTTGTTTTGCTTTAAGTTTTTTGTGTGCATTTCTTACATTACTATTGTTTGAATCTACTCAAGATCTCAAAGCTCTTGTAATCTGGAGCCTTGTAACTTTTCTTCCGAGACTTGGGTTTACGAGTTGTGGGTGTGCTCAGAAATATTACTTGTGTGGAGCATTGAAAAACGTGTAACATTGCTGAAAACAGCACTCATAGCCAAAATCATGTTTGTCAGTAGTTTAATTGTTTTGAATAGAAAAGGGCTCATAGTCAGGAAGTAGTGGTTCTTCAATTGAGAATGGACAGTTGGTGAAGTTACAGAATATGTTACAGATGATCCATAAAATGAGCTGTAAGATTAAGGCTCTGTCTGAGCATACTGCTGATAACAAGACATCTCCCCAAGACTATCAGCAAAAGCTAGACATTCGGCATAAAGAGAAGCTGAATCTACAAAATGCCATCTATTCACTATGGAAAACCTTAATGCAGATGGCACAGAAGAAGAAAAGGGATGTGCATGATACCGGAGAGGACTGGAGGGTTGAACTGTTTTCAATGTGTGCAAACATTACTGTAAAGTGAATGTAGTGAAAGAACTGGAAGAGCAAAAACTTCAGCAACTATGAGAGGGTCTCACCAGTGGAAAGGTGAAAGAAATAATTCAAATAAATGGCAAGTAGCATGGTATAGTAAATGTGTTGGATCACACACCTTGGCTAACAACTTTAAGAAATGTGATCAATAAGTCAGAAGTATCACATACATGGCCTCATGGGATTGGCCTTACGGCATAGTGTCAAGCTGGGGAGGGGAATATGTTTGAGAGAGAGAGAGAGGGAGAGAGACCAGGGATTTGTGTAGGCCAGAGATATTCCAAATCTACCTTTCTCCAGTTGATATGAAAGAGTTATCTCAGTATATACTTCAAAACACTGGAACTGAGAAACTGCTGCTGGCGGTACTACAGCCTTAAAAGGTCAGTGAAAGAGACTGTGTGCAAAGATTTCTTGGAGCAGAAGACAAACCTACATAAGTGATTATGAATTAACTATTGAAGCTACAAAGAGAGAAATACATAGTTGTTTACCGGATATGTTGTTTGGAAGCTGGGACAAAACAAAGAGAGACAGCAGATTGGGATAAGGAATCTGCAAGCAAAGTTAAAAACTGGCGTTCTAAAGAATACAGGCCAGTGCTTTTTGGTACAAACTATTGGACTGTTTTGTTTTGTCTTTGCTCCATCCAATGTTAGCTGGATGAGAGCCTGGATAGCAAGGGAACTATTGAAAATAAGTAAAGGCAGTGTTTCAATGGACGCTAGGCATTTTTTTCATTGGTTTGTTTTAATTTATACATTTTTGTAATACTGGTTAAATATATAGTAAAATTTGAAAACGCATTAAAGCCTCCTGTGTTGGTGTTCCTCCATAAAAGAGCCAGAAACCCAGGCACAACTATGGACTAGTGTCCCATATTATTGGGCGTAAGAAATTTTCATTCTTTGATTAACTTGCGCCTAGTTTCATCTGGCTATAGCTTGGTTCAGCAAAACAGAATACAAAATAACGTAAAATTTAAGAAAAGAGTACATAAAAAAAAAAATCTATTTACATATATTAAAATCACAGCAACAGCGTTAAGAGCAAATATACAAAAATAATAATTTATATACATACTAGTAACTTGCCTATCATAGATGATGATGTCATATAAGTTATGCTTAATTGTCTGTGCTGTCTCTCTCTATCCTGTCTCTGTGTGCACTCTGCCTCTCTCTGTGCTGTCACTACCTCTCTCTTTGCACCCTCTCCCTCTCTCTGTGCGCCCTCTCCCTCTCTCTCTATACTCCCTCTCACTCTCTCCGTGAGCCCTCTGTCTCTCTATGCCCGGTGTCTCTCTCTGTCCACCTTCCCCCTTCTGTCTGTGCGTGCTCTCTGTGTGTGCTCTACACCTCTCTCCCTTTTTCTCTCTCCCTCCATCTCTCTCTCCCCCTCCCTTTCTCTCTCTCTCTCCCTCACTCTCTCCCCCATACCTTTAAAAAAAATAACATTTACTTCTGCTTCATAGTCTATTCTAAAGTTTTTGACTGTATGGATCACAAAAAATGTATCAAGTTCATAAAGAGATGGGAGTACCAGATCATCTCATCCACCTCCTGTGGAATCTGTATGTGGACCAAGAAGCCACAGTCAGAACTGAACATGGAATAAGAGAATGGTTCAAGATCAGGAAAGGAGTGCGACAAGGTTGTATATTGTCACCTTATTTATTCAACTTATACGTGGAGTACATCGTACAAAAAGCTCAGCTGGCCTGTATCAATCTAAAGCTGGAATCAATATTGCTGCAATATTTTTCTACAACCTCTGATTGCAGATGATACTAGTCTGATGGTGAGGAGGAACTAAAGGACTGCTGAAGAGGGTGAAAGAAGAGAATACAAAAGCTCCTGCTCAATGTTAAAAAAAAATAAAGTTCATGGCAAACAGAAATCTCAGTTCCTGGCAAATAGAAGGGGAACAAGTGGAGGTAGTGACATATTTTATTTTCCTGGGATGCAGCATCTCTTCAGATGGTGACTGTAGCCATGAAATTAAAAGACATTTACTTCTGGGGAGGAAAGCTATGGCAAGCTTGGACAAGCTAGTAAAAAGTAAAGATCAACAAAGGTCTGGACAGTAAAAAGTATGATATTCCCTGTAGTAACGTATGGATGTGAGAGCTGGATCATAAAGAAGTCTGAGCACCGTAGAATTGATGCCTTTGATTTCTAGTGTTGACGAACCCTGCTTGGAATCTCTTGGATTGCAAGGAGTTCCAATACATCAGTACTACAGGAAATAAAAGGTATATTTTGGCCAAATCATGAGAAGATAGGATTCCCTAGAGAAGACGCTGATGTTGGGAAAGATTGAAGGCACTCGAAGATACTGTAGGGGAGGAAGAGAGGGTGATGGATAGAAGAGACTAAATAAAACCAACATGATTGGGCGGGTGTTACTCGAAATGCCTGAGATAAAGCCAGATTCAAAAATTATGGCAAGCTTTGACATTGATTTTAAAACACCAGTAATATTACAAGTTGTTTTTGCACTAAAATGCTATTCAATTGGAACATTCTCAAAATTACTTATGTCTCGCAACTCATAATAATAATGATTTTGCCCCCCCAAAATTTATGTGCACCAAGTAGCAGACGCAAAGGCTGGGATTTGGAAAGCAATCAGCTCAGATCCAATTATATCTGATTGGTCCAAATATATATAAATTAGAAATGAGCAGGCACAACTTGGCACAACAGCAAACCTGCCAAGAGACGGACGCCCACCAAAACTCACGGACCGGGCAAGGAGGGCATTAATCAGAGAGGCAGCACAGAGACCTAAGGTAACCCTGGAGGAGTTGCAGAGTTCCACAGCAGAGACTGGAGTATCTGTACATAGGACGACAATAAGCCGTATGCTCCATAGAGTTGGGCTTTATGGCAGAGTGGCCAGAAGAAAGCCATTACTTTCAGCAAAAAACAAAATGGCACGTTTTGAATTTGCGAAAAGGCATGTGGAAGACTCCCAAAATGTATGGAGGAAGGTACTCTGGTCTGATGAGACCAAAATTGAACTTTTTGGCCATCAAAGAAAACGCTATGTCTGGGGGAAACCCAACACATCCCATCATCCAAAGAACACCATCCCCACAATGAAACACGGTGGTGGCAGCATCATGCTGTGGGGATGTTTTTCGGCAGCCGGGACTAGGAAACTGGTCAGAGTTGAGGGAAAGATGGATGATGCTAAATACAGGGATATTCTTGAGCAAAAACTGTACCACTCTGTGCATGATTTGTGGCTAGGACGTATGTTCACCTTCTAGCAGGACAATGACCCCAAACACACTGCTAAAGCAACACTTGAGTGGTTTAGGGGGAAACATGTAAATGTGTTGGAATGGCCTAGTAAAAGCCCAGACCTCCATCCAATAGAAAATCTGTGGTCAGACTTAAAGATTGCTGTTCAGTGCAAACCATCCAACTTGAAGGAGCTGGAGCAGTTTTGCAAGGAGGAATGGTCAAAAACCCCATTGGTAAGATGTGGCAAGCTCATAGAGACTTATCCAAAGTGACTTGGAGCTGTGATTGCCGCAAAAGGTGGCTCTACAAAGTATTGACTTTAGGGGGTGAATAGTTTTGCACATTGGCTTTTTCTGTTATTTTGTCCTATTTGTTGTTTGCTTCACAATAAAAAAAAATCTTTAAAGTTGTGGGCATGTTCTGTAAATTAAATGATGCAAATCCTCAAACAATCCATGGTAATTCCAGGTTGTGAGGCAACAAAACACGAAAAATGCCAAGGGGTGTGAATACTTTTGCAAGGCACTGTATGTGTATGGGCAATTGGGTGTGAACGGGGAGGGGAATCCCCAGGTATTCCCTTCCCTTGCGTGTATGAATCCGTAGGGCTTCTCATTGATTGCATTGGAGTTGTAGCAAAGTATTGTTGCTCGCGCTCTGCATTTTTCGTAATCCTACTCCTTGTGCTTTACTGACAAGGCATGGGTTTATAAGTTGCACGTGGGATCAGTAATATTATGTGTGAGGGCAACTGAATACATGTGAAACATTACTGGAAAAAGCTCCCGCAGTGGAGAAAACCTAACTTTGCGAGTTACGAGTCTCAAATTGAATGAGGCCCTAAGAACTCTGGCATAATACTATCAATCTAATCAATTCTCTATTGTATTTTGAAACACCAAATAAAACAGACTGACTTTCTGTTTAATATGATATTTTTATCTGATGATTATATGCATAGATCATAAATGATATAGACTAAACATCTATAAATTATTATATGTTACATATTTGTGACTTAAATGTTAAAAATCATCAAAAAGAAATAAGATTTTCTGAAGAATATATCCAAGACCAGGTAAATTAGATATATTCTATGAAAATGAATAAAAAAAAAGGAATAAAACTTTTTCAGATACCAATATAGAGTGTTTAAGGAGCAAGTTATTTTTTTAACCATGGTTAGTGTTTTCCAAATTATATTATAAAATATCCACAATGTTATACTAGGTTACCAGTTCTGTTTTGCATACCTCTAGCTCATCTTTAATCTATGCAGCAGTCCATTTATCTCATGTTTCTATCCCTTGTCACCTCTAAGATGAGCCGATCCCTCATCTCAATGTTTATTTATCTTTACTGTATTCCTAGCAGTACGGAATCCAATGGCGCTCTAAAATATAAAGTAATAATCATAATAATACAGAAGGAATTATTATGGGGGACTATCTGTTATGATGGTAGAACTGCACAGGTAAAATGAATTGCCTTTTACTTTAATTTTCTAGTACAAAGTTAGTTAACATTCAGTCTTATGTTATTATTTTTCAATTGGGTTAGGTACGTTCCCCCTCTATTCCTACTATAATTTGGATTAAAATATACCAATTGTATTTAATATCTAAAACCTCTATTCCATTAATCACTCTAGGGAAGGTCTTACCCTAAGAACAGGTTCTTTCCTACTCCTCCTACCCCTCCATTTTAATGCCACTATTTGCCCAGTGTTGGACAGATGTAGGCACCATAAAATAACTAGACCAGTGCAATTTAATAGCAACAATAAAGCTTTGAGAATGTCCATCCATAATCCATAACCCCACAGTGAAACATTTTACTTTTACTCTTATACTCATGATTCCTACTCCAGAATAAATAATTTCTTGGTCGACACAGAATTTTTCCATAAACCTCAGTCTCTAATTATAGAGCTGATTAAATGATCAGATCACCATCATATCAGTTTGAATTTAAATGTATAAACACTCAATTATAGACCACTTTTGAAATTGAATGATTCTCTCTTATTTGACCCTGTCCATAAAGAGCTTGTAGAAACACAATAATAGGATTAGTTCTGCACACCTGATGTCTCAAACTCTATTTTATGAATAGCCCATAAAATGGTCTTGAGAGGATACTATTAGTCCTATTAAATTCCCCCAGCATTGAAATCCATAACCCGTAACGTAGCAGGACTAACAGCTATTAAATTGGTCTCTTAAAGCTACCCGCGAACGACTTGCGGGTAAGGTGCGATAAAGCCCTACGGGACGTGGAAATTTGAACTGCACGCCCACAAATCCTTTGATGTGTCAAGCCTATAACTGCTACGTTTCCAATCATGCTATTACATTGCAACAAATTAACTGGCGTGCAAGCCTGTAACCCGCAAATGGAGCCAAGAAGACACCGGGTGCTAGAGAGGACCCTCTAGAGGGGTAAAGACCAATCTGTAGCACTGTAAATGCAAATATACACACACTACTGTACTTATATGGGAAGGGAAAGTGATGTTAGGTATTAAAATAAATAGCACAAAATTCTGAAGTTTGCCAATCAGCAATATGAAATAGTTTATTTCATGTTTAAATTCTGTGTCTTATCAATCCCTGGAAATAAATGTGTTAATACATATAATGGAACTCACATGTAATAGAATATCATATTTACGTCTTTATTAATATTGCATTATTTCTGAAATGTGGGTCCGATTGCAACTCATAATTGAAGCCCGTAAGACTTTGAAATCTAACCTCCCATTTTTCAGTGACGTATTGCTGACAATCTCTGTTACCAGTGGCTCCGTCTAAACTACGAGATTGACTAATTGATCGTGTGCACGGCCATGCATCCAACGTTCGACAAATGGTTTGAGTCACAAGCCCGTAACTCACGTCCAACTTGAATTTAATAGCTCTGTAACTCGGCCAAATTTCAAGCCCGTGGCCATTGCTGGTCTCATGTTGCACATACAGGCTTCTAATTAAATGTGGCTGTTTGTCTTGTTGGCCTCACATATTAGTAAAAAAAATATACAGGAATTAATAGCCTTAGTCAAAAACTGTTAAAGTTAGGATGGATCCACAAAAAAATCTAATTCTCCAACAGGTTAACTAGAAGGACAATTAAGTAATGCGACGTATTAAACAAAGTTTTTTTTAAAAGACTAGTAAAGCTGAGGCATTTCACATTTCAGACAAAATAATACTAAAAACACAATTCTTAAGATACATAATCACCAATATAAATTGGTAACAGACCCTAACCTGATGGCTAAAAAACTTTTAAAAATTACCCTAATGCACAGGATCATATAAAAAATGGAGGAATGAGAGCTATATTTGCAGCAATCTCATATTTCCAAATTACATTTGGCGCAAGTTGATTTTCTTAAAACTAAATTTTCAAAAGCTCAATCAATGGAGGATTTTAGATTGTTTAAATTTTCCAAATCTCCTGGTATACATGAATTTGGTAATTCATCCTATAAAACATTTGCGCATATTCTGGGTCCATATTTGCTTTGCCTATTTAATCCACTCCACTCAACAGATGTTATCGCTCAGAAGATGTTGCAAGCACATATAGCTCTCCTACATAAGGAAATCCAAGATCCTGGGAAATGCTTTAGTTATAGGCAGGGATGGTGCTACCGCCTGTGCAGCTGGTGTGCAGCACTGGGGCCCTCATCTTTAGGGGGCCCCTGGTGTCCTGCCATTGTAGTGTATTTGTTAGAGTAGTAATGTTTTTAATGTGTAGGTGGGAGTTTGGGAGGGTCAGGGGAGGGCTAAAAGGGGCCCTGCACAGCCTGGAGATAAGTTAGACGAGTATCTCTGCTCACATGTAGCCTCCACTCAATCATACACACCATCTCCACACGGCACATTCCTGCTCCCTAAGGACACTCCTTGCCCATTCCTGCATACCCACTTTATTCTCTTTCACATCCTCTCTCTTTCTCTACTTTGCTCCCTCTTTTCTCCCCTATGTCCCTCTCTTATTTCCTATATAACACTAGCAGCACATTACACAGATCACATTGCTCCATGCTGTGTGTGCAGCCTTACACACTATAAGCTAATACAGTGTCTGGCGTCTCCTGTTAACGGAGCAACCGTAAGGTCAGGCCACAGAGCAGGTTGTATCTCAGCTCCTGAGCAGAGTGAAGTTGTATCGTTAAGGCACTAAAACACGCAGCACTTGGGCGATGGAGGCAATTAAACAAGCAGGACTTAGCCTCCAAACATTTAGGAAACGCGGGATCTCCTTAGGCTGCAAGTAGCTGACGAACAGGGACTTAGAAAAAAAAAAATACGAGACGCAGGACTTAGCAAAAAAAATACAAGACGCAGGACTTTGAAAAAAAAAATACGACATAGGAAAACTACAAAGTTATCGGCCGAACTGCGCAAAGCAAAAATAAAATAAAAGATACAACAAAAACATCACACACAGCACAGGGGAACAGGCAGGACGTCTGGGAGTGAGGTTGAACGCAAATTTAAGTTGATTTTGCCGAGTTTGGCACTTGAAAATCGACTAAGCAAGAAAAAAAATGGAGGCCAAACAAAATGAAAATGAGGCTACAAAACCCTGGACCGTGCAAAACCGTCCAAACGCATACCACTTTCACCCAGGAACATACGAGGTACAAGATACACTATTATAAAGGACGGCAAATGTTCGCAAACCGCGTAGCACGTAGACAAACAAAGCTATTTTACAATCCTAACTTGCCACTAACAACATTACGTATCTAAAGTAGCGCTTCGGGAAGCGAGGGATGCAGTTTGCTCCGCAAATGCGAACCCTCGCGGAGCAAATATTCACCAAATATTCACAAAATATACATAAAAAGCTTACCCATAGCAAGGAGGGGCATCCAGGACCTCTGAAAGTGAAGTTACACCTCCATTTAAGTCCAAATTCCCTAGTTCAGACAGTGAGAGAAAAAATGGCCGCCGAAAAAAACGAAAACGAGACTCAAAGCCCAGGACTGCCCAGCCACACACACACTCACGACATAGAAAAAAAAACGACCTCGGAACCAACCTTAACGGAACAAACGCCCACACTCACGAAAAATACGACCATAACGCCCGAACCGTGCACCTAAAAACAGTCAAAACACACCAAATAATCACAAAAAATACATAAAAAGCTTACCCATAGCAGGGGGGGGGGGGGCATCCAGGACCTCTGAAAGTGAAGTTACACCTCCATTTAAGTCCAAATTCCCGAGTTCAGAAACACGAAAATCCCCTAAGCTAGAGAAAAAGTGGCCACCGAAAAAAACGAAAACGAGGCTCAAAGCCCAGCCACGTACAACTTACCCAAGAAGGGATCTGAGATAAGCTCGGAGACCTGCATTAACCCCACATTAACCATCGCAGTGAAAATTCTAAATTCCTGCATTACGGGTCCTTAAAGGACCATAAAGGTCCTTAAGGGACCCATTATAAAAAAAAAAATATATATATATACACTATCAACCATGGGACTCTATACAGAGCCCCTTCAACCATTAATTAACCCTGTCACTCATGGGGGTCAATAAAGACCCCCATAAGTCCTTCATTAACACTGTCACACATGGGGGTCAATACAGACCCCCATAAGCACTTAATTAACCCCCTCACTCATGATGGTAATAACAGACCCCCATAAACCCCTAATTAACCCCGTCACACATGGGGGTCAATATAGACCCCCATAAGCCCTTCATTAACCCTGTCACTCATGGGGGTCAATACAGACCCCCTATCAGCCCTTCATTAACCCTGTCACTCATGGGGGTCAATACAGGCCCCCATAAGCACTTCGTTAACCCTGTCACTCATGGGGGTCAATATAGACCCCCATAAGCCATTCATTAACCCTGTCACTCATGGGGGTCAATACAGACCCCCATAAACCCCTAATTAACCCTGTCATTCATGGGGTCAATATAGACCCCCATAAGTCCTTAATTAACCCTGTCACTCATGGGGGTCCATACAGACCTCCATAAGCCCTTCATTAACCCTGTCACTCATGAGGGTCAACACAGGCCCCCATAAGCACTACATTAACCCTGTCACTCATTGGGGTCAATATAGACCCCCATAAGTCCTTCATTAACACTGTCACACATGGGGGTCAATACAGACTCCCATAAGCACTTAATTAAGCCCCTCACTCATGATGGTAATAACAGACCCCCATAAACCCCTAATTAACCCTGTCACACATGGGGGTCAATATAGACCCCTATAAGCCCTTCATTAACCCTGTCACTCATGGTGGTCAATACAGACCCCCATAAGCCCTTCATTAACCCTGTCACTCATGGGGGTCAATACAGAGCCCCATAAACCCCTAATTAACCCTGTCATTCATGGGGTCAATATAGACCCCCATAAGTCCTTCATTAACCCTGTCACTCATGAGGGTCAATACAGACCTCCATAAGCCATTCATTAACCCTGTCACTCATGAGGGTCAACACAGGCCCCCATAAGCACTACATTAACCCTGTCACTCATGGGGGTCAATATAGACCCCCATAAGACATTCATTAACCCTGTCACTCATGGGGGTCAACACAGACCCCCATAAGCACTTAATTAACCCCCTCACTCCTGGAGGTCAATAAAGACCCCCATAAACCCCTAATTAACTCTGTCATTCATGGGAGTCAATATAGACCCCCATAAGCACTACATTAACCCTGTCACTCATGGGGGTCACTATAGACCCCCATAAGCCCTTCATTAACCCTGTCACTCATGGGGGTAAATACAGGCCCCCATAAGCACTTAATTAACCCCATCACTCATGGGAGTCAATACAGACCCCCATAAACCCCTAATTAACCCTGTCATTCATGGGGGTCAATATAGACCCCCATAAGCCCTTCACTAACCCTGTCACTCATGGGGGTCAATACAGACCCCCATAAGCCCTTCATTAACTGTGTCACTCATGGGGATCAATACAGGCCCTCATAAGCACTTCATTAACCCTGTCACTCATGGGGGTCAATATAGACCCCCATAAGCCATTCATTAACCCTGTCACTAATGGGGGTCAATACAAACCCCCATAAACCCCTATTTAACCCTGTCATTCATGGGGTCAATATAGACCCCCATAAGTCCTTCATTAACCCTGTCACTCATGGGGGTCAATACAGACCTCCATAAGCCCTTCATTAACCCTGTCACTCATGGGGGTCAACACAGGCCCCCATAAGCACTACATTAATCCCCTCACTCATGGGGGTCAATATAGACCCCCATAAGCCCTTCATTAACCCTGTCACTCATGGGGGTCACCACAGACCCCCATAATCACTTAATTAACCCTCTCACTCCTGGGGGTCAATACAGACCCCCATAAACCCCTAATTAACCCTGACATTCGTGGGGGTCAATATAGACCCCCATAAGCCCATCATTAACCCTGTCACTCATGGGGGTCAATACAGACTCCCATAAGCCCTTCATTAACTGTGTCACTAACGGGGGTCAATACAGACCCCCATAAGCACTTCATTATCCCCCTCACTCATGGGAGTCAATATAGAACCCCATAAGCCCTTCATTAACCCTGCCACTCATGGGGGTCAATATAGACCCCCATAAGCCCTTGATTAACCCTGTCACACATGGGGGTCAATACAGGCCCACATAAGCACTTCATTACCCCCCTCACTCATGGGGGTCAATATAGACCCCTATAAACCCCTAATTAACCCTGTCATTCATGGGGTCGATATAGATCCCCATAAGTCCTTCATTAACCCTGTTACTCATGGGGGTCAATACAGGCCCCCATAAGCACTACATTAACCCCCTCACTCATGGGGGTCAACAAAGACCCCCATAAGCACTTAATTAACCCCCTCCCTCATGGGGGTCAATACAGACCCCCATAAACCCCTAATTAACCCTGTCATTCATGGGGGTCAATATAGACCCCCATAAGCCCTTCATTAACCCTGTCACTTATGGGGTCAATACAGACCTCCATAAGCCCTTCCTTAACCCTGTCACTCATGGGGGTCAATACAGGCCCCCATAAGCACTACATTAACCCCCTCACTCATGGGGGTTAATATAGACCCCCATAAGCTCTTCATTAACCCTGTAACTCATGGGGGTCAACACAGACCCCCATAAGCACTTGATAAACCCCCTCACTCATGGGGGTCAATACAGACCCCCATAAACCCCTAATTATCCCTGTCATTCATGTTGGTCAATATAGACCCCCATAAGCCCTTCATTAATGCTGTCACTCATGGGGGTCAATACATACCCCCCATAAGCCCTTCATTAACTGTGTCACTCACGGGGGTCAATAAGCACCTCAATACCCCCTCACTCATGGGGGTCATTATAGACCCCCATAAGCCCTTCATTAACCCTTTCACTCATGGGAGTCAATACAGACCCCCATAAGCCCTTGATTAACCCTGTCACTCATGGGGGTCAATACAGGCCCCCATAAGCACTTCATTAACCCCCTAATTCATGGGGGTCAATATAGACCCCCATAAGCCCCTTATTAACCCTGACACTTATGGATGGGGGTCAATACAGACCCCCATAAACCCCTAATTAACCCTGTCATTCATGGGGGTCAATATAGACCCCATATGCCCTTCATTAACCCTGTCACTCATGGGGGTCAATACAGACCACCATAAGTCCTTCATTAACCCCTCACTCATGGGGGTCAATACAGGCCCCCATAAGCACTTCATTAACCCCCTCACTCATAGGGGTCATTATAGAGCCCCATAAGCCCTTCATTAACCCCCTCACTCATGGAGGTCAACACAGACCCCCATAAGCCCTTCATTAACCCTGTCACTCATGGGGGTCAATACATACCCCCATAAACCCCTAATTAACCCTGTCATTCATGGGGGTCAATATAGACCCCCATAAGCTCTTCATTAACCCTGTCACTCATGGGGGTCAATACAGACCCCCATAAGCACTTCATAAACCCTGGCACTCATGGGGGTAAATACAGACCCCCATAGGCCCTTCATTAACCCTGTCACTCATGGGGGCCAATATAGACCCCATAAGCCCTTCATTAACCCTGTCACTCATGGGGGTCAATACAGACCCCCATAAACACTTAATTAACCCCCTCACTCATGGGGGTCAATACAGACCCCCATAAACCCCTAATTAACCCTGTCACTCATGTGGGTCAATATAGACCCCCATAAGCCCTTCATTAATGCTGTCACTCATGGGGGTCAATACATACCCCCATAAGCCCTTCATTAACTGTGTCACTCACAGGGGTCAATAAGCACTTCATTACCCCCTCACTCATGGGGGTCATAACAGACCCCCATAAACCCCTAATTATCCCTGTCATTCATGTGGGTCAATATAGACCCCCATAAGCCCTTCATTAATGCTGTCACTCATGGGGGTCAATACATACCCCCATAAGCCATTCATTAACCCTGTCACTAATGGGGGTCAATACAAACCCCCATAAACCCCTAATTAACCCTGTCACTCATGTGGGTCAATATAGACCCCCATAAGCCCTTCATTAATGCTGTCACTCATGGGGGTCAATACATACCCCCATAAGCCCTTCATTAACTGTGTCACTCACGGGGGTCAATAAGCACTTCATTACCCCCTCACTCATGGGGGTCATAACAGACCCCCATAAACCCCTAATTATCCCTGTCATTCATGTTGGTCAATATAGACCCCCATAAGCCCTTCATTAATGCTGTCACTCATGGGGGTCAATACATACCCCCATAAGCCATTCATTAACCCTGTCACTAATGGGGGTCAATACAAACCCCCATAAACCCCTATTTAACCCTGTCATTCATGGGGTCAATATAGACCCCCATAAGTCCTTCATTAACCCTGTCACTCATGGGGTCAATACAGACCTCCATAAGCCCTTCATTAACCCTGTCACTCATGGGGGTCACCACAGACCCCCATAATCACTTAACTAACCCCCTCACTCCTGGGGGTCAATACAGACCCCATAAACCCATAATTAACCCTGACATTCATGGGGGTCAATATAGACCCCCATAAGCCCTTCATTAACCCTGTCACTCATGGGGGTCAATACAGATTCCCATAAGCCCTTCATTAACTGTGTCACTAACGGGGGTCAATACAGACCCCCATAAGCACTTCATTATCCCCCTCACTCATGGGGGTCAATATAGAACCCCATAAGCCCTTCATTAACCCTGTCACTCGTGGGGGTCAATATAGACCCCCATAAGCCCTTGATTAACCCTGTCACTCATGGGGGTCAATACAGGACCACATAAGCACTTCATTACCCCCCTCACTCATGGGGGTCAATATAGACCCCCATAAACCCCTAATTAACCCTGTCATTCATGGGGTCAATATAGATCCCCATAAGTCCTTCATTAACCCTGTTACTCATGGGGGTCAATACAGGCCCCCATAAGCACTACATTAACCCCCTCACTCATGGGGGTCAATATAGACCCGTATAAGCCATTCATTAACCCTGTCACTCATGGGGGTCAACAAAGACCCCCATAAGCACTTAATTAACCCTCTCCCTCATGGGGGTCAATACAGACCCCCATAAACCCCTAATTAACCCTGTCATTCATGGGGGTCAATATAGACCCCCATAAGCCCTTCATTAACACTGTCACTTATGGGGGTCAATACAGACCTCCATAAGCCCTTCATTAACCCTGTCACTCATGGGGGTCAATACAGGCCCCCATAAGCACTACATTAACCCCCTCACTCATGGGGGTTAATATAGACCCCCATAAGCTCTTCATTAACCCTGTAACTCATGGGGGTCAACACAGACCCCCATAAGCACTTAATAAACCCCTCACTCATGGGGGTCAATACAGACCCCCATAAACACCTAATTATCCCTGTCATTCATGTGGGTCAATATAGACCCCCATAAGCCCTTCATTAATGCTGTCACTCATGGGGGTCAATACATACCCCCATAAGCACTTCATTAACTGTGTCACTCACGGGGGTCAATAAGCACTTCATTACGCCCTCACTCATGGGGGTCATTATAGACCCCCATAAGCCCTTCATTAACCCTGTCACTCATGGGAGTCAATACAGACCCCCATAAGCCCTTAATTAACCCCCTAACTCATGGGGGTCAATATAGACCCCAATAAGCCCCTTATTAACCCTGACACTTATGGATGGGGGTCAATACAGACCCCCATAAACCCCTAGTTAACCCTGTCATTCATGGGGGTCAATATAGACCGCCATAAGCCCTTCATTAACCCTGTCACTCATGGGGGTCAATACAGACCACCATAAGTCCTTCATTAACCCCTCACTCATGGGGGTCAATACAGGCCCCCATAAGCCCTTCATTAACCCCCTCACTCATGGGGGTCAATATAGACCCCCATAAGCCCTTCATTAACCCTGTCACTCATGGAGGTCAACACAGACCCCCATAAGACTTTCATTAACCCACTCACTCATGGAGGTCAATATAGACGCCCATAAGCCCTTCATTAACAATGTCACTCATGGGGGTCACTACATACCCCCATAAACCCCTAATTAACCCTGTCATTCATGGGGGTCAATATAGACCCCCATAAGCCCTTCATTAACCCTGTCACTCATGGGGGTCAATACAGACCCCCATAAGCACTTCATTAACCCTGGCACTCATGGGGGTCAATACAGACCCCCATAGGCCCTTCATTAACCCTGTCACTCATGGGAGCCAATATAGACCCCATAAGCCCTTCATTAACCCTGTCACTCATGGGGGTCAACACAGACCCCCATAAACACTTAATTAACCCCCTCACTCATGGGGATCAATACAGACCCCCATAAACCCCTTATTAACCCTGTCACTCATGGGGGTCAATATAGACCCCCACAAGCCCTTAAATAACCCTGTCACTCATGGGGGTCAATACAGACCCCCAAAAGCACTTAATTAACCCCCTCACTAATGGGGGTCAATACAGCCCCCCATAAGCTTTTAAATAACCCGTCACTCAGGAGGGTCAATACAGCCCCCCATAAGCCCTTAATTAACCACCTCACTCATGGGGGTCAATACAGACCCCCATAAGCCTCTATTTAACCCAGAGGCCCTCATAAGCCTCTATTTAACCCCATCAGTCCCATAAGGGTATATTAATACCATTATGGGCCTTTTACAACCCAACATTAACCACATAAGTGCCATGACGGTCCTCAAGGACCATCATGACACTAAGTATAAACACTACACTGCACTAAACCCCTAATAAAAAATTAAATATCAACTAAACAGCCTCTACACTAACCTATTAACACCTACACTACCTACCTACACAACCTATCTACCCCCTAATAACCCCCCCACCACTCTAATTACAAAAAATCTACATTAAATAAAATAAAAAACCTAAGTCACAAAAAAAAAAAAAATCTACATTACAGAAAATAAATTCCACACCTGAAAAGGAAATACATATAATACATACAATACAATACATACAATATAATACAATTAAATACAATACAATACAATACACCTCTATCTAATACAATACATCCTATCTATCTAATATACATCCCCCAATCTATCTAAATAAATACCACCATATAATATACAATACATGCTATGCTATTTATATAAAACACATACCCCTAGCTAACATACAATAAATAGAAATGTCGCGAATAGTTCGCCGGCGGACTTTTTTCGGCGAACATAGTATGTTCGCGTTCGCGGCGAACAGCGAACATATACGAGATTCGACCTGCCCCCAATACTTTATCATTGAGCAAACTTTGACCCTGCATGTCACAGTCAGCAGACACATTCCAGCCAATCAGCAGCATACACTCCCTTCCACACCCTTCAACCTCATGGACAGCAGCCATTTTGGAATCAGAACTAACTTGCAGGCTTACTGAGAGGAGGGACAGTTTGGATGATACTGCATCAATAGGGAAAATCATAGCTAGGCAATTTTATTCAGTGTCCAGTGCAGTGCTGAAGGACTCATCAGATCTCTGCTGTAAACACAGCACCCCAAAAAGCCCTTTTTAGGGCTATAACATCTTTTTTTTTCGTTTTTTTTCTGTGTAATCTAACTTCATTTGCCTGTCTCCTTGCTAGCCCCTGCTTGTATTCTGTGTAATCTAACTTCATTTGCCTGTCTCCCTGCCAGCCCCTGCTTGTAAGTGTGTGTGTCAGGCTCACAGCTTATACTGTGTGTGCACAACGCATACAATATAATCTTGTTTACTAGTTCTCTACTTTTAAAAAACCCAAACTTTTTATTTCTTAAATCTAAGTGCATTTGCCTGACCGTCAATCAAAGTTCATTTGCTTGACCGCTACCCATAGTGTGTGTCCTGCTTTCAAGTACTGTGCCAAGTTCAACCAATCCAGTCTAGTTGGGGTACCAACAGTCCACATTTAAAAAACCCCAACTTTTTTTTAATTAAATCTAAGTGCATTTGCATAACCGTCAATCAAAGTTCATTTGCTTGACCGCTACCCATAGTGTGTGTCCTGCTTACAAGTACTGTGCCAGAGAGCATGTTGTGTGCATGCTTGAGCTCCAAACGAAAGGCTTTTTAGGGTCTTAGTCCCTCAAATACAAGTTTTATTTTAACACCTTTCTGTTAATGAGCACTTTGTGCACGGTGTTGTTCATTTTTGGGAGTTTTTGTGGGTTTTTTCTTAGTTTAATTTAAGTTTTAGTTTTCTGGGGGTCAGGCTCAACTCTCTATCCCAGGAGAGTGAGCTGTCTCCTGGATACTTTGCCACACCCCTCCCTTAGCACTACACCTTCACTCCTGGAGCTTTGTTACTTTGACTTTTTTTTTTTTTTTCTTTTAAAAAGTTTATTAGGTTTTGTTGAAGTTTTGTTTGTTTGGTGTTGGGTTTTATGTTTTGGGGGGAGAGAAGACAAGTAACTTCTTTGTAGGCAGTGGGGGGGGAAACAATTTGAAGTTTTATTTAAGAGGCTTTTTTTAACATCTGACACAGAGACATAGAGGGGTTGAAAAGCCTCTGTGTTCTCTGTGTTGTTGCAATTAGCAACATCTTGCAACAGGTCATTAACCCTTCCAGTGCCAAACATCATCTCTCTCTCTCTCCATTAGTTTTGTCTCCCTTAGTTTTGTCTTTTTGTTTCTTTTTCACACTTTTGTATTTTTTAAAAAAAGAAAACAGTAGAAAATCATAAAACAAAAAATAAAAATAAATAAAACAAATAAACTAAAAAAAAAAAAGGGGTCTAAACATGAGGGATAAGACCATTAAGAAGCCTCAGGGGTCAAAAGGGGGAATAATGGCCCCTGAAAATCCTAGCTGCAGCACTGCACAGCATAGGCCCCAGGCAGATAAGGCAGCCCCAGCTCCTGGTGGTTCTGCCAGCAGACCTACCCCTGTGGCTAATACCTGGTCACATTTGGTTTCTGCTGGCCCCAGTAATACCACCGCTGGGGCTGAGGGGCAGATCACCAGGAAGCATGGGGTTAAATGTCAGATGTCTGGGGTCTACAGCATTGATATCTATCTGCGTGCTGCAGCTAATGTCATCAGCCCCTCTGTTATAGTAGCAGCCAGCAAAATGTACGGGAAAGCAGTTTTTTTTACCCGTACGCTGGCTGCTGCACACATTCTTATACAGAGAGGCATCACAGTGGGGGGATTATATGTCCCAATAGAACCCCTGGAAGGGTTGGGCACAAAAGTAACACTCTCTAATGTGCCCCCCTTCCTACCAGACTCCCTCCTGCGCCCCCACCTGCTAACCCTAGGGGAAGTAAAAACACCATTTATTAAAATTCCCCTGGGGTGCAGAGAGAGAGCACTTCGTCATGTGCTCTCTTTCAAGAGGCAGGTACAAATGTGCCTGCCTCAGGGCGCAGAAAACATAAAGGGGTCTTTTGGGGTTCCATTTGAGGGGGTGCTGTACAGGATTCTTTACAGCACTACGGAGGTGCAGTGCTATCATTGCAAGGGGTTGGGGCATACACGTAGGAATTGTCCTAATGTAAAGCATCATGCCCCAGCCCCAGCAAATGGCACCTCCGTCAGTACGGCACCCATCCCCGCTGAGCCCATAACAGCGGGGACCTCAAGGGTCATAGCCCCCCCCCACAGAGCTCAGGCAAGGAGGCCGTTCCTCAAGCCACCACCACGGCCTCCAAACCCCCTTCTTCCCCAAAAAAGCCATCTGTGTCTGTGGTCTCCAGCAAGACTGCAGACACGGGGAAAAAGGGGAAGAATGTCACCGGTCCTCCCAGTGTCACAGCTGCATCTCCCAAGTCCCAATCTGCCCCCACCATAATTACATCAGTTAGTGTGGGGGCACAGTGTAAGCAGAGGGATAATAAGCCCTCTGCAGGGGAGGCAGCTAGTGGCAGCTCCTCTTCCAGGAGTGACGTCCCCAGGAAGAGGAAGCATAAAACCAACAGGGAGGTTGCTGATAAGTGGGAAGTGCTCTATAGTGGAGCACCTCCCTCTAAAAGCAAGAAGAGGTACAAAACATCTCCTCCTCATCCGGTGACATTGTCTGGCCCAGTTATTAAGCTCAGCCAGCCGGTGCCAGACCACACATCTCTCTCTCCAGACCCTATAGGGGTTAATGTGGAAAAGGGTCTGGAGGAAAAGCAGGGGCAAGAGGGTCTCCCAAGTGAGGCAGGGGTAGACAAGAAAGATCAGGTTCTGCCTCTGGCCTTTGAGGGGGGACCCAACAAAGCCCCTGCTGAATGGGTAGTCAGTGTCCCTGAGGTGCTGAGCTTCAAGGGCACCAGTCAGTCTCCTCCTCCAGTGTCACTCTCTAGTGACGTACCTCGGGCTTTGTTAGAGCCCCAGGCCGAGTCACTACTGGAGGGGGGAATATAGGCATGACCCCCATTCAGGACCCCATGGATTTGTCTGTCAGGGGGGATGTGGCACAAGGGGAAGTGGAAATGGGGGAGGGTGATAAAACAGGTTTTCCTGTTAACATCATGGGAGAGCCTGTCTACCCTCCTCAGCCGTCCACTGACCCTAACATCGGTGCCATCCAAGCTGAGCAAGCAGCGGTGGAACTGGCAGAGGAGGCATATAAAGCCTCCAAGGCTTCCATTAAGGAAGCCATGCCAGCCACTGCTGTCCAGCCAGCTACCCCTGAATGCACTCCTGAAGCTACAGGGGTGCAGCAGCAATCCAAGGGTCCATTATTTACCTTGAAGGGTGCTAAAGGGACTCCTTCTGTATCATCTAAGAGGGGGTCCCTGAGAATAAAGCTGAGGAAACTGACTCCAGCTGGGGAGGATGGAGTAAAAGCCCTCAGCCAAGAGGAGCCCAGGGGTGACCCACTAGAAGGAACATCAGATTCTGGGTGGGTTATCCCTGTCAAGGAAATAGATCTATTCCTTGAGAGCACCCTTCATGGACAAAAGAAAAGGAAGGTGCGGCTGGCCTTGGAGAGGTGGAAGAATATGTCGTTTATTCTCCACTCTCTCCAGCAATATCTAGTGGTCAGCACTAGGGCCAAGAATTCTGGGACTGCGGAGCATCTCCGCGTCCGGAAATTCTATAAAATGTGCGTGTCCTATCAGCAGTCTCAAGGGTCTGAGGAACGCACAATTCCTGACACGCAGTAATGGCTTTGCACATCAGCACGCTAAATACCAATGGCTGTCAAGACAGTTTCCGCAGGTTCCAGGTACTCTCCTATTTATATCAGGGAGGGTACTCTGTGAGCTTCCTGCAGGAAACTCACACCACTCCAGAGGCTGAGGCCTCGTGGCAACTGGAGTGGAGAGGCAGGGTCTTCTTCAGCCACTTCACATCGGCGTCATGTGGAGTGGTGACCCTGTTCTCAGAGTCTTTTCAGCCAGAGCTGCTGCTTGTGAAAGCTGTTATCCCAGGCCGTCTAATCCACCTCCGGGTCCGAGAGCAGGGTAGCATCATTAACCTAGTTAATATATATGCCCCTGCTGGAGGGCTCGAGAGAGTGAGGTTCCTCGCCAGACTGTCCCAGTTTTTGGAGACGGTTGACGCAGATGAGTGTTTGGTACTCGGGGGTGATTTCAACTGCACCCTCGACGCTCTGGACCGGAATAGTCCAGAGCCGTACCCGCCTTCTGCGTCAGCCCTGCGGGAGATCATCGCCCGCTTCTCCCTGGAGGACATCTGGCGAGAGCAGAACCCAGGGGCATCAGACGGTTTCACCTACGTCAGGGTGAGAGCCGGTCTGGTGTCCCACTCCCGGATCGACAGACTATATATATCTAGTCACTATATGTCACGAGTCGGTTCTTGTGCCATTAGGCTGGCTCCGTTCACAGACCACAACTGTGTGTCTGTGACAGTGGCGCTAACGCCAACAGCGCCACGAGCCGCCTATTGGCACTTCAACAATGCTTTGTTGAAGGACCAGGGGCTCGTGACATTGATCCGGGAGTTTTGGACGGACTGGAGGGGTTGCAAGGGGGACTTTGCCACGTTAAAACTGTGGTGGGACGTGGGCAAGGTTCATTTGCGACTTCTGTGTCAGGAATATACCAAGGGTGCGAGTGGGCAGCGCGAAGCTGAGTTGGAGTCACTCCGGGGGGAGGTACTCCATCTGGAGCAGAGGCTGTTCACTTGTAGGGACCAATCCCTGCAGAGCGAGTATGTAGAGAGGAAGGGTGTCCTCTGTGACCTGGAACGACACCAGGCCAAGGGGGCATACGTGCGCAGCCGCTTAGGTTTTCTCAAAGATCTAGACCGCGGCTCGCGCCTCTTCTACTCACTGGAGAAAAAGGGGGGGTAACAGTAGGCACGTCACCTGTCTTCTAGATGAAGACGGTGCCCCCCTTACAGATCCGGAGAGTATCCAGGATAGAGCCCGGAACTTTTATAAAGATCTTTACTCTCCGGATCCCATTTCTCCAGACGCCTGCAGGGTGCTATGGGAGGGGCTCCCCACAGTCAGTGAGGGTGTAAGAGAGCGGCTTGATATACCACTATCTTTTCAAGAGCTCTCTGAAGCCCTCCGTGCCATGTCCTGTGAAAAGTCTCCAGGACTGGACGGACTGACTGTAGAGTTTTTCCAATTTTTCTGGGAGACTCTGGGACCTGATTTCCATCTGGTCCTTGGGGAAGCCCTGGAGACCGGGGAGATGCCCCTGTCTTGTCGCAGGGCAGTACTTGCCCTGCTGCCCAAAAAGGGGGATCTCCGGCTTATTAAGAACTGGCGACCGGTCTCTCTGCTCAGCACGGACTACAAGATTGTAGCTAAAGCCATCTCGCTTAGACTTGGGTCTGTGCTGGCAGAATTGGTTCACCCTGACCAGTCCTATGCGATCCCGGGCCGGACTATCTTTGATAGTATCTTTCTGGTCCGGGATCTATTGCATTATTCTCGCAGGACTGGTCTGTCACTCGCCTTTCTCTCTTTAGATCAAGAGAAGGCGTTTGACAGGGTGGACCATGGTTACCTCATATCCACTCTGCAAGCGTACGGCTTTGGCCCACAGTTTGTGGGCTTTATAAGAACGTTGTACGCCTCTGCAGAGTGTTTACTTAAAATCAATTGGTCCCTAACAGCACCTTTGGTATTTGGACGAGGGGTGCGTCAAGGATGTCCCTTGTCTGGACAGTTATATGCACTGGCCATTGAGCCTTTCCTCTGCCTACTGAGGAAAAGGCTCACAGGGCTGGTGCTAAAAGATCCAGACATGCGGATTGTCCTTTCAGCTTATGCTGACGATGTGCTCCTCGTGGCCCAGGATCCAGTTGATCTTGAGCTGGCAAAACAGTGCCAGGAGGTATATTCAGCTGCCTCCTCCGCTCAGATCAACTGGTCCAAATGCACAGGCCTTTTAGAGGGTAATTTACAGGTGGACTCTTTGCCTCCCACGTTTCGTGACATCACGTGGGAGGCAGATGTCATTAAATATCTGGGGGTCTACCTGTCCGCTGCGGACGCTTCCGTCCCAGACAACTGGAGGGAGTTAGAGGGCAGTGTCCTCTCTCGTCTGGGACGATGGAGGGGTCTAGCAAAAATGCTTTCCCTTAGGGGGCGGACTCTAGTGGTGAATCAGCTGGTGGCTTCTCAGATCTGGCACCGGCTGATTTGTCTGAGTCCGACCCCCGAGTTTGTCACCAATATCCAGAGGAATTTGTTAGATTTCCTCTGGATGGGAAGGCATTGGGTCTCTGCAGGGGTGGCAAGTCTGCCTTTGGTGGAGGGTGGACAGGGAGTAGTTTGTGTGTGCTCCCAGTTGTCCACCTTCCGCCTTCAGTACCTGCAGAGATACCTATATGCAGATCCCTCTCCGCAGTGGTGCGCACTGGCATCCAGCTTTTATCGCCAGTTGCGCAACCTGGGGTATGACCGGCAATTATTTCTGATCAGGCCCGAGGGGTTT